>CM061063.1:94424552-95096771 GCA_030762895.1 Sophora flavescens
TAACACCCCGATTTTTTTGTTTTCTAATATATGAAAGATATATAAAAATGTTTATAATTTTATATGAGACTTAGAAAATGATTTTTAGATAAACCAAAGTCATATTTAGACTCTACTTGATTCTAGAAGGTTACGGTTAAATTTTGGGTTGAAAATTCAGATGGAACTCGGTCTACGTTTTCACTGACAGTAAAAGTTTACTGATCAGAAAACATAATTTTGATTTGTGAATGAAACAGTTTAGGTTTATATCGTTTTTGCAACGATATTGTTTTTTTTTGAAAATTTTCGCCTAAAAATAAAATATTATATTTTATACGGGTGGAATCTTCAAAATAAACACGCTTAAAACCTAAGTCTAGTAAACGACGGAGTCGGATACGGAGCTGAGATGACTGAAGTGATTGACATGACCGATTTGTAGAGCATTAAATTCAAGTCATGATTACTTTCAAAATATCTAGATATTCTGGGTAAGTAAATGACTATTTTACCCTTGGTTTTGGATTCCCTATTTTTCTTATGATGGCCGAATCTAGTCCTAGAGGGATTGGATGAGTTTTATTTCAATTTTTGAAATAGAACACTTGATTTAGTCTTTGTAATACTCATAGTTGCTAAATCTAAAAGCTTGAGAATTTTTAAAATCTCTAGTTTATTTTACTCTTACGAGTCAAAACCCTAACCCTAAGAGATTAGATGTTTTTTTTTTCAAATTCTTGATTTATGACACTTGATCTTGTCTTTCTAATGCCTTAGGATCATAAATCCAAGAGCTTGAAACCAAAGAAATTTCCTATCCTAATTTTCTCATGTAGGCCGAAATCTAGTCATAGTGGGTTAGAGGAATTTTTCTTCAATGTTTAACTTGTTGTGTATGATTTGTTGTGAATGATACTTTTTTTGTTATTGTGTGAAGCTGTGAGGAGAACCGGAAAATCACAGAGACACTTCGAGGCGGAAAGTGAAACTTCAAGAGGTAAGGGGAGTTTACCTGAGGGTTTTTTGATAGCTACATGCCATATGTGAGTTGCATGTAATTTATTTGTTGTGGTTTTATGGTATTTAATTTTATTTTGTTACGTATTTGTTTATGTGGTTTATGTAGTCTTATGTGGTTTATGTGGTTTATTTGGTTTATACGATTTATTTGTTATAACTGTGATGTATGTTATAACTGCGATGTATGTTATAATTGTTGTTGAGTGGTTGACTGAGAAGCCTGACAGTGGTCAGTGTTCAATTATATTGAGGTTAAAAACTTTAAAAAGTTCAAGGAAAAACTTAAGTGTGTTAATTTGTGAAAGTGGAAGAAAATGTGAAAAATAATATTTTAATAATACTTTGGTGAAATAGTAAGTCCATAAGTGACAGTGAGGACATGAAAAATATTTCACTTACGTTAATTTTTCCGAATTAAATTCAAAAATAAAATAAATAGTAATTGTGGTTAATTAATTTTCCAAAAATAACTTTAATGTTAATGGAAGAAAATCTTTTGTAAAAACTACGTCATTTTTTTTTTCAAGAGAAATTGTTCTAAAACGTAAGATATTTCAGAAAATGATTTACAGCGAAACTATGAGGAATAATGTAATCATTTTGGACAGACATGTGTTAGAAAATAATTTTCAAGGATTTGAGGTGTTTTCGGGAAAATGATTTAAAAAGGAAATGATTTGAGAAAAATTCAACTTCGTCGTGATTTAACGTTTTATAAACAAATTTTAACGGAAAAGAATTTTCTGTAAAAGAATTTGAAGTCAGGGAAAACATTTTCGATAAAATTGGATAAGTTTTCGGAGCTTTATTTTGGATTTTGTTATTTTCACAGAACGAAAATGATGTTGGAAAAGAAAAGTGAACCTAGTAGCCGAGACGTCGGGATTCTAGTGTTCTGTGGTGAAAACACGTAGATCATTGATCCATGTTGTCCATAAAGGACCTGAGTATGTTTAGGTGATGTGGAGGACTTCGTGTCCCATATCTGCGAACCTAGGACTGGTGCATCGGTCTAGGATTTCGTGTTTGAGCACTCGGACTTCGTGTCCTGTGTTAAGTGTGAGTGGGCTTTACGCCTAAGTAAGAATAGTCGTGAGCTTTGAGCCTCGACAAAGAAAGAATGAATGAAAAAGAAAAGTGATGTGAATAAGAGTTTTACATGCATTATTTGGCAGACGTGCCTGCGTTGACCATTGTGCCTTGATGGACAATGTGTCATGTTGTGTTGACCATTGTGCCTTGATGGACAATGTGCCATGTTGTGTTGACCATTGTGCCTTATTGGACAATGTACCATGTATTATCGAGCCTGATCTGCTCAACAAAAAGAAGTTGACATCTCCGGAGTTTAGATATCAAAGTTAGAGGATGAATATTGAACTATCATGCATTCTTTTATAAATCGCGATGACTGTCGGGTATGAATCGCATTGATAAATTATTATGTTTACTTTAGAGAATTCTCATGTGTTGTGGATATATTTACATGTTGTTATTGTGTGTCTCGTGTGTGGTTATCATGTTGAAACTCATTTGTCGGTATCTCACCCTTGCACATTTCTTGTTGGGTTTTTCTACTGTGTTGTATGTATATATTTGAGTACAGATGGATCCCGAGGAGAATCTGGCGTATTCGGGGATCCGGTCCCTGTCGTTTGAGAGCGCAGATGACAGTGGTGCGTAGGTAATCAACCCTGGGGCTCGCAGCGCCACTTACACTGGCCCGGTGCATACTATTACTGGTATTTTAGCGGTAGGACCACAGTGACGATCTCACGGTGTGGAGACTGTTGAGGCCTCATTACCTCCGATTTGGCTCATCTTGCAGTATCTAGTGGCACAGGGAGATTTGGAGCATCATCCTCCACACGTTCAGTCACTACACGAGGCAGCACCCTTATCACCTCCCGCACCGATAGTACTTGTTCCGGAGGTTGACGAGGGGATAGAGGAGGACTTAGGGGAGGATCCTGAGTACCATCCTCTTGAGGATGGTGTTGTTCCTGAGGTAGGAGCGGGAGCAGTAGTGTCCTCACCGGATACTCCACCTGTAGGTGGGGATGACTATGGTGGTCTCCCCAATGGTTACCAGTAGTACTGACCAGCTGTAGGTTTTGGATTCCATTTTTGAGGTAGTGATTTTTGACAATCTGTTTTCTGGATACTGAGAGCCATCATTTTTGAGTTGTGGTTCCAGACTCACCACTATGTTATAGTTATGTTGTTTTTATGTTGTTAGCTTTACAAACGACCTGCACTTATAAAGGTCTCGATGTAAAAACAGTAAATGATGCATAGGTATAATTATGATGATGTATATATTTCTATGATGTTGGTTTGTATGGAGCAGAAAACAAAAATTTTTATCACCATTTTTTAATAAGGATAAGCAACTAGAAAATGTTATTTTCTGAAAGTAACCAGCGTTTATTAGAGTTTTATTTTCTGCAACGAGTTAACCATGTAGCACCCAAGGGGTGTTGCACTGTACATGGGAGTGGCGAGCTCAACAAACGTCCTTCGGAATGACCATGCTTTTATTCTGAACTCGGTGCTATGAAGGATCCATAAGTTTCCCTATATATAGTTATATCTTCAAATGACGCAGGTTAAGGTTTATAGTTCACATGCAATCACCCTTGTTTTGGTAAGCAAGGAACTATATACAACTAAATGACTATGCATTATGCAGTAACGTGTATATGCAACAGGGTCGTAATAATCTTCTAGCTGTTTGAGTTGTGAAATTATTTATCAAATGTTAATGATAGCAACATGTCTTTCATGTTTAAGACCTAATTTCGTTATTATCGTTAAGCGAGTATATTAAAACAGCGGAAAATTTTAAAACTTAAAATTATAAACACATATGTAAACATACATACAACACATAACTATAAATATATACATACATGCTAGTACTGTTGTAAAGGGATTCCCCTCTGTAGGATCCCGATATATACACAAGCTGGTGACATCAACAAAATCACTAGTGCAATAAGTGCTTTTTACGTCAGTTAAAATTGATTGTTTACGTCAGAATACTGACAGACGTAAATACAGCTGACGTTAATAGTTAATATTTTAACGTCAGTTGAGAACTGACGTTAAATATAAAACTATTAACGTCAGTTCTTTAACACAACTGACGTTAATTTTGTAAAAATTAATGTCAGTTGTTTAAACAACTGACGTTAAACATAAAACTTTTAACGTCAGTTCTTTAAGACAACGGACGTTAATTTTGTTAAAACTAACGTCAGTTGTTATAAAGAACTGACGTTAAAGGTTTTAATTTTAACGTCAGTTGTTTATTACAACTGACGTTAATAGTGTACTGTATATTGTATAAAATACTATTAACGTCAGTTGCTTGATACAACTGACATTAATAGATTTTTTTTAAAATTCAGTTTTAAAATATCACTCCCCTCAGTTATCCCTGCATTCAGTAAATATCCCAGTAACACAGAATATCACACACATTACATAATTGCAAAGGAAAAATGGAACAACGGGGGGACTTAAAACCAAAACCCATGTATAGAAAAAACATAACTATCTACAAGTATATATATATATATATATATATATATATATATATATATATATATATATATATATATATATTTTAGTCTCCAATGTCTAAAAACAAAACTACCAATCTAAGGATAAATATATATATATATATATATATATATACATGTTATTAATTAGTTTCTAAAGTCTAACAAAAAACTATTCATCTAAGTAGTGCAGAGGTATTTTGTCAATTCCTTTTTCAGACGCATACTTGAAGAAGAATTCAGCGAAGCGCATCCTCAAGTCTCTTAACTCATCTTCTTGAATAGGCGATTGGTCGTTAAATGCATACACACGTTCAAATAATAACAATAACATCAATGCAAGTCATCTTCAAAACTATAATATATAATTTAACAAGTTTTTTAAATATTACCTTATTCCATCCATCCGTAATAGATGCGGAGACTATGTTCAGCATATGAAGCATCACATAATAGTCGCACGACCACCCGTCAATTTGAAATCGAGACTACCAACAAAATTAATTTCAATGTCAATTGAATATACATATAAATTAGTAATTATAATATTAATTATTTGATAAATAAACTATCAAACCTTGAGGACATTCCATACAGGATTTGCTTTAGACTTAGAAGTCCTACTTCTCCCGTTGGCGCAACTTATGCTACGCCTTGCAAGGCTTATCAGAAACAAATAATCATGTCGATCAATTAACAAATTCATATATCATGTGTGTAATAAACTAAAAACAACTGACATTAAAACTTAAATTAAATTTAAGATTAGTTACTTACTTATTTACAGCTTCCAACACCACCTGTGGCGGCTGTTGTTGGAGAGAGCATAAGAATATGACAGTATGCCTAGACGGGTGAAGTACGAACAACTACCAATGGTTTTTCATACAGTAGGGAGCCAGATATAATTCTTTCTGATTGTATCCCAACAAGTTCCCTAATTATTTACTCAATGCATCGCCATCAAAGAATTCGGGCAGAAGGATTGACGGATCTAAGAAGCCGTAAACTGATGCAACGCCCTTATCAAGCTGAAGACGATGGAGATACCTAAGATATGAAAAGGTGTGGATGTTAATTACATAATATATATATTGAAATTAAAATAAATTATTAAATGGAAAAATACCAAAAATAAATAAGTTATAAAATTAAAATTAACTTACGTGCACCAGAGACTCAAAACTGTGCTGGCCATCCAGACGTTATTTCTATAGGCGTTCCCGAGATCGTCACCACAGAAGGAAAATATCCTCTGTTGATCTGGGCGTGCCACCCATCCATTGTGCTCCAATGGACATTCAAAAATCTCAAACGCATAATCCTCACCAAGTGAGAACAAACGAGTGATAGGTGACAGCGACACCGACGTCGACTTGGCCTTCAGTTTAGGAAAAATAAAATATATAAGTTGTTGATAATTAAAAAAAACACAAGTAATTATTTGACTAATTTGGACATTAATAATGAATACATACCTTTGTTAACATTTCGAGCTCACGTCGTTTGAAGTCCAACTCAAGCTCACGCCTTTTCATTTCCAACTCATGCTCATGGCGTTGGACTTCGAACTCCCGCTCCCTAGCTGCCAACTCATCGTCCTCCACATGTGCCCTACTATAACTCTCTTTTGTGCTCACATGTGAAGGGTTGGCATGCCCTGCGGTGTCCTGGGATGAACCGACGGAGGAAAGCTCTCTGGCAAGCGCCTGCTTGAATTCTGGGTTGGATATTAAGCTTTGCATCAGATGTGTTGTAATAGTTGGGTTGGACATGAGGTGCTGAGTAATGTCTGCCAAAATTGATGCTTCATCGACCACCCGCTTTCGTGAAGCAGACTTGCCATAATATTATTTGATGGTCACGTTCACAGGAACACCGAGAACCCGACCAGGATGGTCTTTCTAGCCTAGAGCAGTCATCAAGACGTCCCTCCGTCCAGAAGGGACGAATGAGCCCTGGGAGGATTGTGCTTTAAGATACATCTACAATGAAAAAAATGAAAAAACGTGCAAGTGAAAAGTGTTGCAAATATCTATACAAATATCAATTGAAATCAAGTTAATTATTTACTTACAATCTTATCTGCCACTTCACGAGTGGCATCAACTTTAAAAGATCCCGTCTTTGTCATGCAGTCGGCTAACCAGACATCCTCGCGGTCGATGTCCGACGGAGGACTTAATGGTGTGCCCTCAGGCACCTCTCCTCTTTCAATCCTAGCAGAGTGCCCTTCCTGCTTCGCCCTCAGCCTATCCTCCATCATCTGCTCGATCCGAGTCTGGTACCCACCGAGACATGGTGTGGCGGTGGACGTTCTTCGCCTGATTCTGCCGACCCTTATTTGCCTTAGCCTATTCAAACAAAAACACATAATTAAATACAGTTAAATGATCTATAAGAAGCATACAAAATTAACTTAATCAACCAACCTGAAATTCTCCATCCTGTCGACTCCTGGCAAACATATCCCAAGTATCATGATCAATCCAGGGATAATCCGAGAACATTTTATCAAGCCGCTTCTTCCCAGATACATAGTACCTGGTAAGATCATGCTTGAACCCATTCCAACGCTTTGATGCCATTTTCATACATTTATGACGATGATCCTCGTCATTTTTCACAATACCAGCTACCTACACATTAAATACATAACAACTGGATGGATTGTAACTCGGATAATTATCTAATAATGTAAATCAAACGAATGTAAAGGTAAAATACCGCGATAGCCTCCCAAATCTGATCCTTAACGTTCTGTGGAACGTCATTCCAGTGGTTGTAGTTGATGCTTACGTCTTTGCTTCGCTTGTAGAAACACCCACTTATTAAATTCTTTAGCACGGGGTCCCTGGGCATTTAGATTAGCATCGAAGGACACCTCAAGCTTCTGTCTGCTTTGCCTGTCCTTCTCTAGTTTCTTCAACGAGGTGGCTCCTCTACCTCGTTTCCTATAAGCCTGTGATGTCTGTATGGACAAAAAAAATGATAAAATAGAGGGTTGTAACATTATAAACTTACATTAAAAAGAAGGACTAAAAATAGTATATAACATGTAAACTTACACTAGAATCAGGCATAGGCATGATCGGGTCCTGCGTAGCCCCCACAGTGTCCTCCCGTGCATGTGGGCTATCCGACTGATCCATATGTATGCCTGTTCAGAAACAATATATATTTATTAACATAGGTTATAACTCAAAATAAATACAGAAGTATAAATAAAAATAACTAGATAGATCCTGTAGATATACAAAACATATATCCAATATAAGGACAATACGGGAGATTGAAAACTATAGTTTTTGAAGATTGCCAAGCACTGGTCACGGCCTGGCAGTGATGTCCATCACGGCCGTAACGTGCCAACTGAACCAGACCCTCACAGGCAGAACTGATCACGGCCTAGCCGTGATAAGCATCACGGCCGTGACAGATCAACCAGCAGAGCAACATGCACTCAAAACCAAAAATAGAGACATTCCAAACAACTCAAACTCACGGTTTCAAGTTTCAACTACTGAGACTACAGTTTCAACATACACTCAAAACCAAAAATAGGGACATTCCAAACAACTCAAACTCACAGTTTCAAGTTTCAACTACTGAGACTACAGTTTCAACATACACTCAAAACCAAAAATAAAAAAATGTGCCCTAAAGACTCATCATAAATAGGTGCTCGCGTGGTGGTGGGGAGGGGAGCTCGAGTGGTGGCCAACGTTCGATGTGGTTAATGAGAGCAGAGGGACAAGGAGAGTTAGTGCGCGGGAAGGGGAAAGAGAGATGTCAAGTTATTGCAAAGAATGAGCAGGAAAGACAGAGTTAGGGGTTAAGAGTGTACCTCACGGTGGTGGCGAAGAATCCCTCGCGGTGGTTGCAGTGGAGATGAGTTCGCGATTAGGGCAGAGTGAGAGTGAGGGTGAGGGTTGAGAGTGAGGGTTGAGCGTGATGAAAAGAGAAAAGAGACGTACGGAGCGAAGTGCAGAAGGCTTACAGATGTAAACGTTATAATCAAAATAAAACAACATTTTACGTCAGTTGTTTGTAAAAACTGACGTTAAAGGACATTTAATTAACGTCAGTTGTATTAAGAAACTGACGTTAAAAAAAACTTTTAACGCCCCCGTTGTTGAAGACAAGCGGCGTTAAAAGTGTTCTGCAAAAACATTAATTCCTTTGACTACTGTGCTACCTACCCCTGAGCATTAAGTTTATAGATCAGTTTTCAAGAAAATCAGTCTCTCTTCTCTATATAAAGTACCATTCTTCTGTATCAGTCTCTCTTCACAAGAACATGTTTACTAATTCAAGCTAATTAATGAAGATTAAACATAAACTTGTTCAAAAAAAAGTTTAGAAATAAACTGCACTATATATATGGAGTGACCTGCGTTAAGGGTGACAACAGGGCATTTCAGATAGGGATATAGGATTGTTTACATCAGCTAGTTATTTAACTGAAAATCATACTTTTAACGTCAGTAGTTTAAAAAACTGACGTTAAAAATAAATTTTTAAAAAAACACTTTTAACGTCAGTTGTATTAAACAACTGACATTAAAAGTTTATTAGTTTCTGCAAAAACATTCATTCCTTTGACTACTGTGCTACTTACCCATTCACCTTGTAACCTAATCCTCTTAATGAGCATTAAGTTTTTAGATCAGTTTTCAAGAAATTCAGGTAGTCTCTCTTCTCTATATAAAGAACCATATTCTTCTGTATCAGTCGATCTGTATTACACCCCCCCCCCCCCCTATTTTCCTCTATATTTCATGTTTTTTCCTTCACAATATGCCTCTATCATATTTGAGGTGTTGTTATTTCTTCCTATTCCTAGACTTAAAGGTCTCTGTCTTAATGGTAAAAAAACTTCTGAGGTTGAGTAAATCACATAACATGAATGGTAAGGTTGGGTGAATCACGTAATGTGATTCCCTCAATTTATTTCATCCCCGTCATCCCTTTCACTTTGCTTTGGAAGCAAGTGACTGTGAATTCAATACGATGCATCAAGGAATTCCAGTGAAGGAGAAGATGCAAAGATCCATTTCAATGTGGATTCACTTTTGCATCATGGAATTCAAGTTAGCGAGGAGATGCATCCATTGGAGTTTCTGAGGACAGGACTGAGAAGAAAATGATGTTGAAGCAAAACTTTTTTATATTTTAGGGCTATGTTGCAGAAATTTTTTATCTTTTAATCATTTAATTGTAACTTATGAATCGCTTCAATGAGATACGATTTGATTATACATATAACTTGTTTTATGTTAAGTGTTTATTTATTTTAATTTGCACAAGAATTTGTTTACTGATTCAAGCTAATTAATGAAGATTAAAAATAAACTTGTTTAAAAAAAAGTTTAGAAATAAACTGCACTATATATATGGAGTGACTTGTGTTAAGAGTGACAACAGGGCATTTCAGATAGGGATATAGGATTATTTACGTCAGCTATTTATTTAACTGAAGTAAAAATCACACTTTTAACGTCAGTTGTATAAAAAACTGACGTTAAAAATAAATATGTTTTATTTTAAAAACACTTTTAACGCCAGTTGTATTAAACAACTGACGTTAAAGGTATATAAGTTTCTGCAAAAACATTCATTCCTTTGACTACTGTGCTACTTACCCATTCACCTTGCAACCTAATCCTCTTAATGATCAACTTAATTTTTTAGTAACTTACCACGCCTAGTAACTTCATCCTCTGCTCCAATAAATAGCTTCCTTCCTTCCTTTTATTTTTCTACTTCACAATATGGCTCTGCCATGGAGATTAACTTCATCACTCTTTCTTCCTATTCCTAGACTCAAAGATCTTTGTCTTAATGGTCAAACAACTTTTAAGGTTGTGTAAATCACATAACATGGGTGATAAGGTTCTGTAAATCACATAATGTGAGTTGCTCACCTTATCATCCTTCCGGAGAATCGGCTGCTACAGTTCCAAAACCTCAGCTTATGAATGACCACATTATCAGCATGTACCTCGATTCCAACATGAGTAACACCATCACTGCTAGACATGGTCACATTCGGAATATAGTTTTCCCTTTAGCATATTTCATAAAACTCTCTGATGGGATGTAGCTTTAATGTTTCGGGTGTGATAAAGGGTTCCAAAAGTGGCCTTATGCTTTGCCACACAACCTCCTCATTGAATTCTGGAAAACTCAGTCGCTCGACTCTCCTCTCTTGATCACCCGTGAAGGGAACGAAGCCTCAACAAATGTTTAGGATTTTAAACTCTTTCAATGTAACTTTTTATAGGATTTTAAAATTTTGAATGTATTTTGTAATTGTATTATTGATACACTTCATGAATGAGATCCGGTTTGGGTAATTGATTAAACTTATACTTCGCACATATATTTTAGTTTTCAAAACAGAAACACAAAACATAAAAGCAAGTGAAACTGAAACTTTGAGGAAGGCAATGCGGAAGGGTACGTTTACTAGCTAAAAAATATTATTAAAATAACCCTTAACGTCTGTTGATGTAAGGACTGATGTTAAAAGTGAGTCACTTAACTTTTAACGTCAGTCCTTACAACAACTGACGTTAAAAATGAATTAATGAAGTCTGATATTTACAAAACTGCTACCGCCTCCTTTTTAACGTCTAGCTTTTGGTTAACTGACGTAAACCTTTCCCGTCTAATGTATATTTTCCACTAGTGAATACATCAAAAGCCAAAATAAAAAGCCTCACTGATGCACTCCACACCCCGTCCCCTCTCAAAAATACAGTAAAACCTCACTCACACCTATACTGATGGCACTGGCTCGAGCCATCATACACTACCGCCATCGTCTGCATCCTGAGGTCCGGCAGGCCTGGACACTCCTCCGCTATCTGTAACACCCCGATTTTCGCTGTTTCGTAATATCGGTAAGAAATATATAAATATATATTTTTATCCGAGACTTAGAAAATGATTTTGGATAAACCAAGGTCATTTCCTTGTTATACTTATTTTTATAAGGTTACAAGGAAGTTTTTAGTTGAAAACTCAGACGGAAGCCGGTCTGTTGTTTTCTGTGTTTTCACTGACAGTAAAAGTTTACTGCTCAGAAGATCTAATTTTGAATCGATAACGAGATGAAAAATATTTTTATCATATTTACTATGATACTAGGAGTTTTGAAAATTTTGGAAAAAAAAATTAACATATTATGTTTGTTGTGGGCTTATACGACAACATGTCTCTAGGCAGAGTCTGTGTCAGATGGATCGGGAAGTCGGCAAAGTAGCAGAAACATTGGATTGACCAACTTGACAAGCATTCATGACAAGTCTATCCTATCATAAATGGCAATAAATTGCACATTTATGGCAACATTTAATTTTGTTGTGAAATGACCAAAATACCCTTGTTTTTTTATGATAATTCCAACAAGATGCCATTTGACAAATTGACCTAAAATTCTTTCCAATCCACACGGCTCCAACCTTGTCTTCCTCTCCAAGTATTTAAATACTTCTCCATTAAGCATTTGACATCTTCTTCATCAAGTTTTGCATCCTTCTTCATTAAGTTTTGACAACTTCTTTAAGAAGTTTTGAATGCTTCTTCTCCAAGTTTTGATTCCTTCATCATTAAGCATTTGTGTCTTCTTCAATAAGCTGATTTCTTCTTCATTTAAATAGGATATTTCCTTCCTTAAGTCATTTTTTTTCCAAAGTCTTGATTCTTGCTCTAAAGAGTTCATAACTCGTCCGATTTTGCAGAGCCATTCTGATCAGTTTCCATTTCGAATCTCGAAAAACTTTCAACATGAAAGTTGTTCATCTTTCTCTCTTCTTTCCAACGACATAAAGATCATCCAAAACGGATAAGTATGTTGAGAGATATACAGAAAATACCGAAACTGTTCTGAAACCCTAACTTGGTTCATCTTCTTCCTTAAGTTCTCAAGAACACCATGAGACATTCTTGAAGAACATCATCCAAATCATCATTTTCTTTGATCATCAAGAGGTAGTCTCTCTTAATCTTGCTATTCTAAGATTTTCTCTTCATAAGATTTTTGAGTTTATGCCTTTGATCAACATGTTCTTCATTTGTTCAAAGTTCTTGAAGCTAGATTGAAAAATTCATAACTAATTCTAGAAAAATCCTTTTGACATGAAACCAATTGCTATGATCTTATAATCATCTCTATTTTCATTATATAGAAGGTCAAGATCATGTGAAATTTCTTTCCTTAAATTCTGGACTGGGCCGAACCTAGGTTAACTTTGAGTTCTTAGGTTTTGTTTCCATTTCATGTCTTGATTCATGATTATATCTTGATAGTTCTTGTATTCAAGTATATAGAAGATCAAAAATCTAACTTTAGCCTATTTGATTCTTCAAAAACCGAAACCCTAGGAATGATCACTTAATGGTTTTATGATTCAAAAGTTGTTTGAAACACTTGAATCTAACTCTAGGTTTTGTATGTTGATTAAATCCAAGAGTTTAGAAATTTTAGAGATTTCTAACTCCAAACTCAATTTTTGGCCGAAACCCTAGTTCTTGGAACTAGATGAGTTTTAGTTCATGTTCTTGGTTCATAATCATGGTTAAAGTGATTAATCATGCTTAAGTAACTTATGGATCATTAATCCCTAAGTTAATCAAATTTTAAGTTTCCTAATCTAGAAAATGGGGTAAAGCCGAACCCTAACCCCCATTGATTTAAGTGTGTTGTTGTTTGATTTATTTATTTTGGTTGCAATTCGTTTGAAGGAAACTACGGAGTTAGCTGATTTACACTGACGAAGAGGAATCGAGTCGAGTTCGGGAGATTATTTAGTTCGAGTCTTCAAGAGGTAAGGGGAGCTTGCCTGATGGATTTTTCTCAATAACCATTTGTTTGTGACCATTTACTTGTTGTGTATTCTGTGTAATTAATGTGGTTGTGGTTATCTGATTATGTGGTTTATGTTGTGTTGTATATCTGAGTATCATTGTTTGATCTGTTTAAAATTATTTATTTGAATATGATATTGCTATGGTACATTATCTGTCTAGTGGTTTGTTGTTGAATGTTGCTTGTGAGTGTTGTTTGAGAAGCCTGACTGTGGTCAGTGCACAACCGACTAATCAGATAAAAGCTTTAATAAGCTGTGTAAATTATATTCAATGTTTTATGGGAAACGTTGGAATATAATAGTAGTGAAAAGTATTATTTTGGAAAAGTAAGGAGTTTTGATGATGAAAATTTATGAGTGTAATAGTAACTCGAGTCACAATGAGAGCGAAATTGTGAAAATGTTTAAGTACTGCTAATTTTTATGTAATAAAGTTTGTAATACGATACAAAGTTATTTTATGAAATTAATTGTTAAAAAGAAGTTAAGATGATTTTAGAAAGTGTTTTCTTTGGAAAAAGTTAAGTATTGGTTTGAAAAGTTTTAAAAGTGATAATTGATGATTGATTTGGAAAAGTATAGAAGGAAAGTATTTTGAAACGGCAGTACATATTTTAAGGAAGTGAAAACCTCACGTGACTCAGATTTGTGAAAACCAAGTTTTATTATTTAAGGATTTTATTGATGAATTTCCAATTTTGGAAAAAGAATTTATGAAAACAAAACTGATTTCGTGTTAATAGTGGTGTGGAACTTAGTAACCGAGACGTCGGGGTACTAAGGTCCTGTGTTGTGATGAACTCAGTCATTTGGACTTTGAGATTGTATACATGAGGTATACTGTGATGAATTGTATACATGAGGTATACTGTGATGAATTGTATACATGAGGTATACTGTGTTGAAACATTGAAGATGTTTCTAGTGCCACGAACCTACGATTGGTGCACCGGTCGAGAGGTGTCGTGATTGAGCACTTGGACTGTGAGGTCCGATGTTTTGATAAATGTTTTATGGACAGTGAGGTCCTATGTTTTGATAAATGATTTATGGACAGTGAGGTCCTGTGTTGTGATGAAAGTTTTAAAAAGTGTTTTAAAACTATGTGAGTCGTAAGCCATTTTGAGCTTCGGCAAAAGAAAGAATGAGCACAAAGAAAAGAACAAAACAAAAGTGTTTTGCATGCATATGGCAGACGTGCCTGCGATTTGTGATTGTGACACAAATGCATCAACTACCATCGGCGCATGGTAGTTACGACGTGCATTATCTCATTGGTGCCTAGGAAGGACTTTGAGATCCCCATCTTACTTGCTAATGGCGGAGCCACTGATTGTGGGCATTAGCAATGTTTGGCCGTGTTAGTGCCTTGACTGTGTATGCCTACGTTGTTTTCAAGATGGGAAGAGGTCGCGGACCTATTGGCAGAGTGCCAAGTTAGCCAGTGTGGCTTTGGAGTCTGATCAACTCAACACGAGGTTGGTGATATCTCATGAGATTAGGACGAAAATTAGATGATGAATAGAAGTGTCATGCATAATTTTATGGATGGTGTTTGGGGTGTTAAACCCACTGATAAACTATTAGCTTATAAATGCTTGTGTGGTAAATGTATATGTGTTATGTGGTGTCGAGCATTTAGTTATTGGGTTAAAACCATATATTGGCGTCTCACCTTTACACACACACATTTCAGGATTCTTCTAAGTTCGATATTGTACCTTGGGTACTCTATCATAGAGGTTGCAGAGGAGTTTGTCTAAGTCACTACGAGACTTAGATGTAGTTGCTTGATGAGGTATTACTTGTGGAATAACTTTTAGAACGACCAGCTTAGGGTTAAGACTTAGATTATTTTGATAGTATGTATGAATTTGGCTTAGAGAGCCTTTATTTTATAATGGAATGTTTGTGGCTCGGAGAGCCTATTTGTTGAAGGAAAATCTAAATTAGTTCTTTTGGTTTTGTAAAGATTATGGCTATAACTATTATTTTTATGTATCGAGATCTGGTGGAATTTAGTGTAGCTAGAATTGCGGAGTGAAACGGTAATCATTGTAATGGTGTTATTTTATTTGGGATGTCCGAATTACAGAGGAGACTCTGTCAAAATTTTTGTAAAACTAATATCTTGTATTTAAGTATATTCTTTAAATGAAATAGGATTGCCAAGTTATAATAGTAAGTTGTGTGTTGATTATGGCTTAGGAGCGGAGTCATGACAAAGAAAAAATTTTATACCCAATTTCAGAAACTTATGTACTTATATATATTATTTTCCGAAAGCACCAGCAAATTATCTTTTAATTTTATATTGGAAAGAGTTTAGACGGTAATGCCCAAGGGAGGGTGTTGCATTATCGCTGGAAGAACTCCTGGTCGGATGCCTCTGAAACCTCTGCCTGTAAAGTCTGCTATCCCGAGGATGTCGTCATCTAGAAGATACCCACGAAGACTCAAACCATAGCACAGACCTCTGGAGGTATGGGTACCTCAGGAAGGGGTGCAAAGTGCTGAACGGGGGCAACTGAGTCCTCCTCCGGAATAGGTACCAACTCGGGCTCCGGCGCTGGTGCGAGTGCATGTGCGGGTGCAAACCCAGGTACCAAGGCATCAAGACGTACCATGAAGGGTATAGGGGCCATCCCGAACATAGGCGGCATCGGTGGTACGTGTCCATCAGGTTGTCCTATCGGAAACGGGAAGTGTAACGCCCTTCGTTACATTAGTAACCCAAATTAATTTCTATAAAAACCTTTTAAAATATTTAAATTAAATAATCTAATCATAAAAAATTTCACAAAAAAAATTCACTTAAGAAAATATCTCGTATAATCAAAATAAATGGATAAAGTATTAGTGCTAAATAAACCATTATATCCAAATAAAATAAAGTCTCATAAAAATGAATTAGCGAAATCCACATAATTCTTTTACAATTTTTTTTTGTCTCAAAACACGGACGGCTAACAAACCCAAAAGAAATAAATAAATAAATAAATAAACTATAACTAATATCTTCAAGACTCTCTCAAGACGCTGCATCATCTATCTCATCACCTGTAAACTCTAAAAGACAACACCACTAATGAGATTTATAATCACAGTAAGTAAACATGATTCTAAAAGGTTTTCGAAAAGATGTTGCTTTCAGCCGGTGCGGTAACCGAAAAAACAACCATGGTATCCGCTTATTTTTAAAATATTATAACTCAAAATATTTTATATAAATTAAGGAATGTTAATCCAAACTCATAAAATTCATGCACAAGTCATAATATCATCAAATATAAGTAATTCATCACTAACATAAATAAAATCATACAAAGGGCATCTCTTGTATCCAAATAATCTCAACTTATCATCCAAGTCACTTCTATTTAATTACCCAATTTTAGTCTATGAGCTCATGATAAATGCAATGGCGTCACACTGTCTTCCCCTTCCCAAAAGGAGGTATCTATAATGGGTCTTCCCTTCCCAGAAGGAGATATCTGTCTTCCCCTCTAACGAGGAGGTATCTATCATCCCCTTCCCTGAAGGAGATATCTGTCTTCCCCTCTAACGAGGAGGTATCTATCATCCCCTTCCCTGAAGGAGGTATCTATAAACGGTCTTCCCCTTCCCAGAAGGAGGTATTTGTCTTCCCCTCTAACGAAGAGGTATCTGTCATCCCCTTCCCAGAAGGAGGTATCTATAAACGATCTTCCCCTTCCCAGAAGGAGGTATTTGTCTTCCCCTCTAACGAGGAGGTATCTATCATTCCCTTCCCCGAAGGAGGTATCTTAACAATCACAAATAACAATCCAAAACATATTTTGGGCATATGTCATGACTGCAGGACATGATGTATGACATCGTGCATCAATCTCAATGGTATAACTCATGTCAAAACAACTCATAAGCATTCCAAAATAATATCAACACATAGCATCATGTAACAAGCATTATTATTCATCAACTTCATATCAAAACAACACTAAGGCATCACATATCACAGGAAGCATATCAAACAATAATATCATTCAACATGTGAATATTCAATCTCCTAAATATTTATCACCAATAAATCATCAATTTTATTTTTAAGACAAAACCCCAAATAATTACTCTTAATTTCATAATCAAACCCTTTAAATTCTATACCATGGGAGTTTAAGAAAAGAGATGTTTACTTACTTCTCGTAGACTTCCAAAATGCTCTAAAATTTATTTAAGATAAAAGTTAGTTCTTCGGTATAAATTTTTCTTCAAGTGTGTCATCCCACTCAGAACCGAAAACAACAATCCAGATGCTCTTCTCCTCTTAATTTTCCTCCCCTGTACGGCGCCACACCCTTCTTTTTCTTTTCTTCTTTCCAAACCAATTCTGATTCTCTCTTTATTTAATCAAAACCTAACCACATCAATTTTAGTATGGGACTGCTTTCTCTTTTTTTAAAAAAAAAATTTAACTTTCTAACTTATAAGGCTATTAGCCTTCACGTTGAATGCCCTGACCCCTCTTTTTATTTTAAAACCAATTTTTGATTTTTTTTTAATAATATTATATCTTTTATAATCATTAAATAATTCTAAATAAACTTTCATAGTAATAATTTTCTACACTAAATTTTATAATAGCTTAATCTTTTTACTAAAAAAAACTGTATTGAAATTTTAGGATGTTACATTTCTCCCCTCCTTCAAGAAATTTCGTCCCCGAAATTTTAACATCTAAACGCTCATAGAAAAAATAAATAAATAAATAAATAAACCGGCAACTAGAAAATAAATTTATTTACATACACTATAGAGACATGAATTATGTTCATCAAAATAAATTTTCAGCACAACAAACAATCTCAAGTAAATTCAATCATAATCAATAATAAATCAAAATCAGCAATATAAAACAACTCTTATACACTAGAGAATAATTTAAACAGAGAGTGGAGGTAAACAACACAAATAAAAAATAAAAAAAACACCAGTCAATTCCAAAGTTTCTCACACACAACAAATAAAAAAATAAAAAAAAAAGTAAAATAAAAAAAAAATCTCACTAACAAAACTCATACCCTTGCATGTCAGTCGCCATAAATCTGTACACCATCAATAAAATATTGGGTTGGTCAGGCCCAACATCTAAAAGAATAATATGCAGTTTTTATAACTCTAATATCAATTCTATGCGCCCATGTTTTAATTTTAGAAAAAGCACCAGTACCATAGTCCGATTTAGAATCGAACTGCTCTGATACCATAAATGTAACGCCCTTCGTTACATTAGTAATCCAAATTAATTTCTATAAAAACCTTTAAAAATATTTAAATTAAATAATCTAATCATAAAAAAAAATCACAAAAAAAAATTCACTTATGAAATTATCTCATATAATCAAAATAAATGAATAAAGTATTAGTGCTAAATAAACTATTATATCCAAATTAAATAAAGTCTCGTAAAAATGAATTAATAAACTCCACATAATTCTTTTACATTTTTTTTTTTGGTCTCAAAACACGGACGTCTAATAAACCCAAAAGAAATAAATAAATAAACTATAACTAATATCTTCAAGACTCTCTCAAGACGCTGCATCATCTATCTCATCACATGTAAACTCTGAAAGACAACACCACTAATGAGATTTATAATCCCAGTAAGTAAACACGATTCTAAAAGGTTTACGAAAAGATGTTGCTTTTAGCCGGTGCGGTAACCGGAAAAACAACCATGGTATCCGCTTATTTTCAAAATATTATAACTCAAAATATTTTATATAAATTAAGGAATGTTAATCCAAACTCATAAAATTCATGCACAAATCATAATATCATCAAATATAAGTAATTCATCACTAACATAAATAAAATCATACAAAGGGCATCTCTTGTATCCAAATAATCTCAACTTATCATCAAAGTCTCTTCTATTTAATTATCCAATTTTAGTCTATGAGCTCATGACAAATGCAATGGCGTCGCACTGCCTTCCCCTTCCTAGAATGAGGTATCTATAATGGGTCTTCCCCTTCCCATAAGGAGGTATCTGTCTTCCCCTCTAACGAGGAGGTATCTATCATCCCCTTCCCTGAATGAGGTTTCTGTCTTCCCCTCTAACGATGAGGTATCTGTCTTCCTCTCTAATGAGGAGGTATCTATCATCCCCTTCCCTGAAGGAGGTATCTGTCTTCCCCTCTAACGATGAGGTATCTGTCATCCCCTTCCCAGAAGGAGGTATCTATAAACGGTCTCCCCCTTCCCATAAGGAGGTATTTGTCTTCCCCTCTAATGATGAGGTATCTATCATCCCTTCCCCGAAGGAGGTATCTTAACAATCACAAATAATAATCCAAAACATATTTTGGGCATATGTCATGACTGCAGGACATGACGTATGACATCGTGCATCAATCTCGATGGTATAACTCATGTCAAAACAACTCATAAGCATTCCAAAATAATATCAACACATAGCATCATGTAACATGCATTATTATTCATCAACTTCGTATCAAAATAACACTAAGGCATCACATATCACGGGAAGCATATCAAACAATAATATCGTTCAACATGTGAATATTCAATCTCCTAAATATTTATCACCAATAAATCATCAATTTTATTTTTAAGACAAAACCCCAAATAATTACGCTTAATTTCATAATCAAACCCTTTAAACTCTATACCATGGGAGTTTAAGAAAAGAGATGTTTACTTACTTCTCGTAGACTTCCAAAATGCTCTAAAATTTATTTAAGATAAAAGTTAGTTCTTCGGTATAAATTTTTCTTCAAGTGTGTCATCCCACTCAGAACCGAAAACAACAATCCAGATGCTCTTCTCCTCTTAATTTTCCTCCCCCTGTACGGCGCCACACCCTTCTTTTTCTTTTCTTCTTTCCAAACCAATTCTAATTCTCTCTTTATTTAATCAAAACCTAACCACATCAATTTTAGTATGGGATTGCTTTCTCTTTTTTTTTTAAATTAACTTTCTAACTTATAAGGCTATTAGCCTTCACGTTGAATGCCCTGACCCCTCTTTTTATTTTAAAACCAATTTTTTATTTTTTTAATAATATTATATCTTTTATAATCATTAAATAATTCTAAATAAACTTTCATAGTAATAATTTTCTACACTAAATTTTATAATAGCTTAATCTTTTTACTAAAAAAAATTGTATTGAAATTTTAGGATGTTACAGGAAGGTCGTGCCAAAACAAAACGTGCCAACAAATCCGATGGGCGCTCCCTGCCCAAGCCCTGTAGTGATGGACACAGGACCCATATATACCGCGAAACGAGTGACCGGGTCCACATGCCACCCGTGCGGGTCTAAGCACTCCACCTCGCAGGTCCCCGAGAGGGGAACCCTGGATCCTGGGTCATCCATAGGTGGTCCTAATGCGTCATCTGCTCTGTCGGAGTCTAAAGTACAAAACATATATATACACAACACACAGCAAAAGAAAATGCGAGGATAAGAAGCCATATAACATCAAAAGTGAAAAGGGTTTAGCCACATTTAATTAAATAACGGCACAGTAAACATACGTCTCTATAGTATGGGTGTATATATATATATAACACAATCATCCTCAAATGACCTCAATCCACATCTAGGATCTTTCCTCTACCCTTCATAATGATGCAATGCAAATGCTGTATGAATAATCTCCTTAGGTATCGGTCATATCCGGATATCACATCAATATAATCGACACGTCCCAGACTCCCTGGCACACACCCTCGTCCGCGGATGGAGGATTCCCATGCAAAGCAATGGCACTATAGCTATACAACCCGGTGCACACCTCTGGACCACAATCCAGGATGTTCATGCAATGCATGAACTATAGTTGCGACTAAAATGAAATCATCTCTGGACGGCCGCCGTTAGCCTATACCCGGGAATTCTCCCTCCGAGGCATAGACCCCACTCGACCATGTTTCAGGTCCACTCAACCATGTTTCAGGTCCCTCATATCACAGACCATGTTTCAGGTCACCCCCTAATGCCATAACCGCTCATCATAATCACATAGATAACCTCGAAATAATCTCATCTCATCAATCTCAGTCTCATATCACGATAATCATCTCAGTTAGGCACTGCTATCACATATCGTATGCAATTCCCAATACATCCTCGTGTATCAACATAACATATGATTTACTCAATCCTCTAAGCACAATCATAACACTCATCATATCATCATCATATTTCCTCATGTCATTAATTCCATAATAATAAATACCAAAATATAATAATAATAAATATAATCGCTTTCAAAAATAATTATAACATTCATGTTATCATTCATCAAGTACCAAGTTCAAGTCAATCAGTCAAACAGGCAATCATCACGTAATAAAATAATCATATATATAGCGTAATGACGATAAACGCACAATTCCTATATCATCATCGGTACCACTAAGTAGTCCCCAATGTGATATAGACATTGTCCGTTACTCGCTCTCATGTAGGGTTTGGGTCGCCCTACGCCATTATCTAATTAAATGTAACCGCATCGTTTCCGATGTTAAATAGTTTCTTTCCCCCACCTGGGAAGTCGTACGATGTCCGAAACGAAGTAAAACGAGACATCCTCCAACCTCCTCGATTCTACCCTGCACGATTCTAGGGTCTTTGAGCTTCCAAAAATTAACCTAACTGTCACATTGCAAAGCATATGTTACTAGGAGCTCATATTCGAAAACGGAATTGAATTCCGACAAATGAAATGAAAGATATTACGAGAAACATAACGAACGGAGTTTCGACATAAAAGAGGATGATTTACCTTCGGTTTTTGAAGAAACGGAGAAAAGAAGAATGAAGGTATCCTCACTAAGATTATAACCACATACTCCGATTCATGACGGTACGAATGAAACTCTCAAACTCTTAGCAAGAAGTTCTTCTCTCTCTAAAATTTCTCTCCCTCTCTCTCTAAGACTCCTCTCTCTGTTTCTCAGCTCTCATTTGCTCTCTGGCTTCATTTTTCTTTTGATGACTTAAGTGACTTAAGTCACTTAAGTCATCTTTTATTTTTGCTGAAATTCGCACTAGCGCTCGAGCGTTGGAAATCTGGTGCTTAAGCGTTCCAACGCTGGAGCGTTGGCTTTTCCATGCTCGAGCGTTGGAGGGCTGGTGGACCACCGCGCCATGCAACCAATCACGAGCTGCCATGTAAGCCCTGATTGACATGTGGCAAGTCAAAGCATGGCCCTTGTCTGTTGGCTTGGGCGCTTGAGCATGGACACTCCCACGCTCGAGCGTTGACTTCTGACAAAAAGTCAACTCTTTGCGTTCAGGGTCCGTTCGACATCCGATTGCGCTCAAATTTGAGATATAGGCTCATTAGGACCTAATAAACAACCTAAAACCATCAAAAAGGCCTAATCTCATCTCTAAGTCCAAAATTCTTATTTCACACTTAGACGTCTCAAAGACGCTCACCGGGAAAACCCTAATTAGTCTCTATGCCTCAAACTTACCTGAAAAAGTCGCGTACTTAACATGCAAGGGTTCTGAACCTCAAACAACATCTCAACTATGTATTCCAAGTCCTAACCCTAAACCTCATACGTAAACCACACATAAAATCACGGATGTTACACTCAGAGTGCCAAGATCAGCATCAAACATGATTCAATCAAGTGGGAATGATAGTGATGGAGTTTATATCGTGTACATGGGAGCGATGAGCTCAATAAACGTCCTTCGAAATGACCATGTTTTTATTTTGAACTCGGTGCTATGAAGGATCCATAAGTTTTCCTATATATAGATATATCTTCAAATGACACGGGTTAAGGTTTACAGTGCATATGCAATCACCCTTGTTTTGGTAAGAAAGGAACTATATAGAACTAAATGATTATGCACGTGGGTGTGTGCGTGCGTGCGTGCACGTGTGTGCGAGTGTGTGCGTGCATAACCTTAACTTTTATTCACAATAATATTTCTTTCCCATCTTCACATAGGGGAATAGAGCTTTTAACTTTTATTCACTTATCGTATTCTCAGGCATTTTTATGATTGGGAATAATGTTTTAAAACTTGAACAAACATGAGAAACTTTTATTCTAATGCTCATATTCTCAAGAATATTTAAGGTGGAGTGCTTAGAGATGAATGTGGAGTATTAAAAGGAAATGTCTCTACAACAAAATTGGATGAAAGAAAAAAAAATATTATAGAGTCGATTTCCAAAATCGTTTTAGCTTGGGTAAACAAAAAGGAGTGCCCATGGAGTTTAAGGTTTTACGTATTGCAATAAGTTAAGTAACTTGTCACTGATTCTGAAAAATGCATGTACAATTTGTGCATATAAACAAAGAAGGGAATGGTTTAGCTGAATCATTTGCTAAGAAAGGTCACAGATGGATGGATTATGTAGCTATGAAATCGGTGAACAGTAGCCAATGGTATGCCTAGAGTTGTACCTTTATATATATATATATATATATATATATATATATATATATATATATATATATATATTTGTTATTATCATATTATATTAGATGTCAAGTCCAGGTGCCTAATTTGATATGCCTAATTATTTAAGTTTAACATTCAACGCATAATCCATTTCACATTTAGTCAGCAATGAATTAAAAGGCGATAGTGAATCAAAATGCTTTAAGTCACACATGCACCATATATAAACCTCATTATACATAGTTTCCTTAGAATATTACAAATATAACCGTTACTGAGCCTATCGTAAATCAAATGGTAGCCAAAGAAAAAAAATATAAGACTTGTATCCTTTGTTTCCTCCTACTATAAAATGTATATGTATATTATAATATTATATAAAAATATTGTATTTCAAATTGTCAGTCAAAAGAAAATAATATGCATCTGACCCACCTATATGCAATTTGTAACCTTACAAATCAAAGTATTTATAGATTTTGAATCAATTTTAGGCGTACACACCTGCCTTGATATTTTATTTTTATATCTAATTACCAACTTTAGCCCTCTTCCTTTATTATTATTATTATTATTATTATTATATGACAGTTGCCCCTTTCTTCATAATTTGAATGAGAAAATGTCATTCGCCAAGCCATTTTATTTTTCATGGTAACATATATGTAGAAAACATAATAGATTAAATCAGGTATAATTAATTAATAATAATAATTTCATGCAGAGAAATTGAGTTATTAAATTATTAGAATTTTTTTTCCTTGTATAGGATTGAAGGATCCATAAGTTTTCCTACATATAGCTATATCTTCAAATGACGCAGGTTAAGGTTTACCTTGCAGATGCAATCACCCTTGTTTTGGTAAGCAAGAAACTATATACGACTAAATGATAATGCATTATGCAGTAACGTGTACATATAGTGCACGTACATGCAATGCAATTAATGCGGTAGTCTATTACGAAAAAATTCATCCCTAACACATCTCATTGCTCATCTTATATATAGATGTAGACTCTTAACACTTCAATCCAAAACAAACCAAGAATTCAAATTACACTCTTGCGCAAACATAGAATACAGAAACATGAAAGGCATGTTGCTACATTCTGCACTCTCATCCTGTTTCTCGGAGTGCCAAGATCAGCAGCAAACATGATTCAATCAAGTGGGAATGATAGTGATGGAGTTTATATCGTGTAAATGGGAGCGACGAGCTCAACAAACGTCCTTCGGAATGACCATGCTATTATATCGAACTAGGTGCTATGAAGGATCCATAAGTTTTCCTATATATAGCTATTAGGGTTGTTCGCGGATTAGTTTGGATCAGTTTTGAGGTAAAACATCATTCGATCCAAAGATTAAATAGACATCGTTTCGATTCGGTTTGGATTGCTCCCTTCAAAAAAAACAATTTGATCTGATCCGATTAAATGTGGTTTGAATTGGATCGGTTGATTCGGTTTTTACCGACACATCATTACATACTTATATTAAATCAAAGAATCAAGATCACAAAGTAAATTGAACAAAATCTTAAACATCTATATATTTGTTGATACATTCACGTAATAACATTTCATAAAATATGTATAAAATAAAAAAAATATATCATCAACATCTAGTTTCTAAACATCTTTTAGTTATGTTTAGAACATTAGAAATAAATAAAAAATTACATCAAATCAAACTAGTAAGCATTATTAGGAAAAAACAAGAAATAAAAAATTAATAGTGCAAAAAATAGAATAAACATATATTAAATTTATGTATGCGGTTTGGTTTGGATTTGATCGATTTTAAAAAGGGGATCCAAAATATGATCAGATCCGATCGATTTTCACAAAATTAGATACAAAAGACATCAGTTTTTTCGGGTTTCAATTTTGGATCGGTTTTGGTTATTTTTTGGATTGGTTTGTATACAAACACCCCTAATAGCTATATCTTCAAGTGGCGCAGATTAAGGTTTACGGTGCACATGCAATCACCCTTGTTTTGGTAAGCAAGGAACTATATATGACTAAATGACTATGCATTATGCATTAAGGTGTATATGTAGTGCACGGAGATGCAATTAATGACATCAACACACTATCCTGGTGCCTAAATTGTTATGCCTAATTATTTAAGTTTAGCTCTTTTTTCATTAAATTCCCATGCATAATCCATTTGGCATTTGGTAAGCAATGAATTAAAAAGCATAATCTATCAACACGCAATAGTGCTAATTACACACACGATTCTCATTGCTTATATATAGATGTAGACTCTTAACACTTCAATTCAAAACAAACCAAGAATAGAAACTACACTCTTGCAAACATGGAATATAGAAACATGAAAGGCATGTTGGTACATTCTGCACTCTCATCTTGTATCTCAGAGTGCAAGATCAGCAGTGCGTGCGTGCGTGTAACACCCTGTTTTTCGTTAAGTGCTTTTATTAAGCTTGTTTGGTTGTTTAAGTTAGTTTTGTTAAGTTAAAATAGTTGGGTAAGGACTTAGTGAGATTTTTGGCTTAAAAGTCCCTTTCTGGTGTATAAGCACGCCCGTGCTTATTAGCCAGCACGCCCGTGCTCAAAGTCCGAAGCGTATTTCAAGTTTTAAGTTGAGCACGCCCGTGCACAATGTGCGGACCGCGTCTCATAAACGCTAAGTCCAGCACACCCGTGCTTACTGAGGAGCACGACCGTGCTCAAGTTCAGTCTATATATGCTTGCACAGAGCAGTTTTATCCCCTTTTTCCATCAAACTCAATCAGTTTCTTGAGTGTTGGAGACCTTTGGGTAGCGTTGTTTCGTCTGTGCTCATATATAGGTAATGTTTCTTTCCCTTGTGGTTTCCTTTCATGGTTTTGAATCGGAAACTGATGGTTTATGTTTTGTTCGGCCAAGGCTTGGAAAAGTTAGCTGAGCCGTTTTGGGAACCGTGACCAGTTTGACTGCTAGAGCAACCTTCAATCCAGGTATGGGGAGAAGGGTAGTGTAACCATAGGCAATGAGGGTAGTGTAAGGTAAAGGGGATCCCCATAATCCCGTCGTCGTTGTATGTTATGTGTTAATATGTCGTTGTTGATAATATGATCTGTTTAGTTTGGTTATGTTTTTGATATATGTCTCATTGCTATTATGGGTTGTTTTATGAGGTTAATGCCATGATTATCATTGTTGATGCGATGTTGTTTGATGATTACGATATGGCCTTTTGAATGTTGGTTTTGTTGTTAAATATCAATTGGCTAATTAGGCTCTAAAACGACTTGATGATTAAAGGAATAATTTCCCCAAAATTGGTTAAAATAACTGTGTTTGAATCTGCCCAGAACAGTACTATCATGCATTGAGCACGACCATGCTGAACAGGGAGCATGCCCGTGCTCCCAGTTTGAATTCTGGAAAATGGTCGTGGATTAAGCACGGCGGTACAGCAGAGGAGCACGACCGTGCAACTGAGCACGATAGTGCCTAAAAGGAAGAACAATTGTGCTCCAGTTAAGTGGCAGCACGCCCGTACTGGGGTTAAGCACGCCGTGCTCACCCCTCTGGACAGAAACTGAGATTAAGGACTTAAAGGGGTTTTAACCTCAATCTTCCCCAATAATGCTATGTTGACATGATTAATTAATGTTAAAGATTAGATAACTCGGTTAATAGTTAATGAAGATAATTAATGATGATAAGATGTTTAAGTCGGTAACCGTTGGGTTATCGCACGTTGATAACTTTGGTGCTTATTGGCCAAAGTGGCCTCGATGCTTATTGGTCGAGGTTTTGATGATGTTAAGTCTTGGGTGCTTATTAGCCCAAGCACGATGATGTTGATGATGAAGTCTTGGGGGCTTTTTGGCCCGAGCAAAGGAGGTGGTTGTTGTTGTTTGTTGTTGTGCCATGCATAGAGCATTGGAGTTGATGGTTGAGAGGGGGGGTCGACATAGGGGAGATCGCCCGAGAGTACGGTGATCTGGCCATCCACGGTAGGTCACCCGAGGTTTGGTGACCATACCTCCCCCCGTGATGAGGCATCCACGGTTTGATGCGTTGGCTATCCATGGGGTTCACTCGAGGTTCGTTGAATTGTTGTTGTTAGTGCTTCTATGGCTAATACGGATATGTAACTCCGAAGTCATTCATCCTGAGTTAGTTTGGATCCATATGCATAATGGAGTAGTGGAGTAGCATTGCATTGTACCGCATAGCATACTTGTTGTTATGATGTTGATATATGTTGATGTACATGTTGTTGTATGCTTATGATGTTGCCATGCCTGTTTGTTTACCTTGCTTCCTATCTCCATGCCATATATGTTTACATGATTCTTACTCCTCGTTCTCTATTTGTTTGTTTGGTGTTTATCTTCATGCAAAGGGTGGCGAGCAGTCCGGAGAGGAGTGACTCTGAGGAGCTACCGCTCATAGTTAAGACCTTCTCTTTCAGTCTAGTTAGTTTCAGTTGTTTTTCCGTGATGTATGGAACGGTTATACCAACTCTGTTGTGACATCGGGTTGGGACGTTTGTTTATGTTTTATTCATTTATATTATTTAAACTTGATTTTATTTCCGCGTTTTGAGAACTCGTTCATGTGGGACCTTTCTACCCACGGACAAATGTTTTATTTATTTCAGTAAATGTATGATTTATTTTTCAGCTTTGTCCTTTTATTGCCTTATAACATGCAGGGTAGCAGGGTGTCACATTTAGTGGTATCAGAGCAAGTCTGTCCTATCAGGCCGTGGTATAAGTCTGTTGTGTGCTCTTGTTTGGATTGTCTATACTTGTTATAGACAATGATGCGTTAAGTTAAAATGCCTATCGCTTTTACCCACTTAAGTTTCTGTATTAAGAGTTGTTTTGGACATATACAGGAACTCATGGCAGGTAGAGGACATAACGATCAAGAAATTTCAATCCTCCATCGTTCAAGGGAGCTTATGATCCGGAAGGAGCTTTGCTATGGGTGAGGGAGACAGGGAAGATATTTCAATCGATAGATTGTAATGACAAGCAGAAGCTCATCTTTGCTACCTTCATGCTAACAGAGGAGGTTGAGCATTGGTGGGAAAACTACAGACAGCGGATGCAGGCTGAGGGCACAGCGGTTACATGGGTTGAGTTCAGGTAAAGGTTTATGGAGAAATACTTTCCAACGGACATTAAGGACAAGAAAGAGATGGAGTTATTGGCTTTGAGGCAGGGATCTATGTCAGTTGGTGACTATGCAGCCAAGTTTGAGGAGTTGGCAAGGTATTACACTCTGTACCAGCATACTGTGTATGAGCGTTCCAAGTGCGTTAAGTTCGAGGCACCCCGAGATCAAGCAAGCGGTCAGCTACCAGGAGATCAGAGTCTTCCCAGTTCTGGTCAACAAGTTCAGGATTTATGAGGATGCTAGTCAGTTCAAGATTGCCAGTTCCAGAGGATCGAATTGTCAGAGCGGCAAGAGGACTAATCAGAGAAGGTACCACAACCAGTTAGCCAGATAGAAGGAGACCACAACCAGAGGCCTTTTGTTTTCTTCCAAAACGTTTATTTTTGAACCGGCCTAATCGGGTGGACCACCGGTTTTCCCGGTTCCAGACCGGTTCTGCCGGTTTCTTACCGGTTCTTGGATAGCACGGTTTTGTGGGTGGCTCGTACCGGATGAAAGGCCGGGTCCAGATTGAACCCGGTCCAACCCGGCCATCCGGTTTTGAAAACCTTGCTTAAAACAGCTTTCGAGACGAGGTACAGGCATTATGAGTATTTAGTTATGCCTTTCGGGGTAACTAATGCTCCAAAGCAGTTGTTCGTGGATTACATGAACATAATCTTTAGACCTTTCCTCAATAAGTTTGTTGTTGTGTTCATCGACGACATCCTTATCTATTCTCGTACATGGGAAGATCATGAGGAACATTTGAGAGTGGTGCTACAAGTTTTGAAGGATAGGCAGCTTTATGCTAAATTTTCAGTGTGAGTTTTGGATGGAAGAAGTACAATTTCTTGGACATGTGATTAACAAGGAAGGTATAGCAGTAGATCCAGTTTAGGTTGAGGCAGTTCTTAAGTGGGAACGGCCTAAGTCAGTAAGTGAAGTAAGAAGTTTTCTAGGGTTAGCTGGATATTATCGGAGGTTTATAGAGGGCTTCTCCAAGATTGCGTTGCCTATGACATAGTTGACGAGGAAAAATACAGCTTTTGTATGAACGAACAAGTGTGAGCAAAGTTTCCAAAAGCTGAAGGACATGTTGACTACATCACCTGTGTTGACTTTGCCCGATCCGTTAGGACAGTTTGATCTATACTGTGATGCGTCATATTAGGGCTTAGGTTGTGTTCTGATGCAAGAGGGAATAGTGGTGGCTTATGCTTCCCGACAATTAAGAATTCATGAGAGGAACTATCCGACTCATGATTTGGAGTTGGCAGCTATAGTGTTCGAATTAAAGATATAGCGACACTTTCTGTATGGAGCGAAGTTTAATGTTTACTGTGACTATAAAAGGTTGAAGTATCTATTCGACCAAAAAGAGTTGAATATGAGACAGCGGAGATGGATGGAGTTTATCAAAGACTATGAGTTTGATTTACTTTACCATCCTGGGAAGGCGAACGTTGTAGCGGAAGCCTTAAGTAGGAAATCATTGCATGTATCCGCGATGATGGTTAAAGAGTTGGAATTACTGGATTAATTCGGGGATTTGAACTTAGGAATGGAGTTGGGTGATGATAAAATTTGCTTAGGTATGATCACTGTTAGTAGTGATTTTATGAAAAATCTTAAGGATAAACAAGTTCAGGATCAATATTTGCAAGAGGTAAGTAGAGGCATAGATGAGGGTAAAATTTCTGAGTTTAGTAGAGGAACAAATGGTGTGCTGAGGTTTAGGGATAGAATATGTGAGCCAGAGGATTTAGAACTTAGGAAAATGATATTAGAAGAAGCACATAAGAGTAAGTTGAGTTTTCATCCTGGATCTACTAAGATGTATCAAGATTTGAAGAAAATGTTTTGGTGGACGAGGATGAAGAAAGGGGTAGAAGAGTATGTTTTATCTTGCCTGGTGTGTCAGAAGGCTAAGATTGAACATTAAAAGCCAGCCAGGTTATTACAACCGTTGGATATCCCATAATGGAAATAGGATAGCATCGCTATGGATTTTGTGGTAAGGTTACCACGAACTCCTAAGAGACATGATGCGATTTGGGTTATCATTGATAGGTTGACAAAGTGTGGTCACTTCTTACCTATTGGTGAGAGTTAAAGTTTGGAGAAGTTGAACCAGATTTACATCAAAGAAGTTGTTAGGTTGCATGGTGTGCCATCGAGCATTGTCTCAGACCGAGATCCTAGATTCACATCTAGATTTTGGAGACAGCTGCACAATGCCTTGGGGACAAAGTTGAGGATGAGTTCTACTTATCATCCCCAAATAGATGGACAGTCAAAAAGGATGATTCAATCATTGGAGGATCTTTTGAGAGCTTGTGTTTTGGAACACACTGGCAGTTGGGATGAGTTCTTGCCATTGATTGAATTTACGTATAACAATAGTTTCCATAGTAGCATTGGAATGGCACCATATGAGGATTTGTATGGTAGGAAGTGTAGGACCCCGTTATGTTGGTATGAGATTGGTGAAAACCAAGTCTTGGGTCCAGATGTGGTGCAATAGACTACGGAACAAGTCAGGAAGATAAGAGAAAAGATGAAGGAAGCACATGATAGGCAAAGGAGCTACAGTAACAAGAGACCTTTAGAATTCCAGGAGGGTGATCACGTGTTTTTGAGAGTCACTCCGAAGACCGGAATTGGTAGGGCTATCAAAACTAGAAAACTTACTCCTAGATTCATCGGACCTTTCTAGATCCTTCGAAGGACTGGTCCAGTAGCTTATCATATTGCTTTACCACCCAACCTTGCTAACCTTCATAACGTCTTTCACGTTTCTCATTTGAGAAAATACTATCCTGATTCTTCAAATGATATTGAGTCTGAGTCTATACAACTGTGAGAGAATCTAGAGTATGAGGCTTTACCTACTAAGATAGTAGATAGAAGGATTAAGGAACTTCGCGGTAGACAAATTCCTTTGGTTAAGGTTATATGGGATGCAATTACTGGAGATGCTACTTGGGAAAGTGACGCAGATATGCAACAACAATATCCACATCTTTTGAGTTATGTAAATTCCGAGGACGGAATTTTTTTTTCTTAGAGGGGTAGTAATGTAACAGCCTGTTTTTAATTACGTTGTTTTAACGGTAAAAATATATTTAATTATATTTTTATCTGAGACCGAGAAAATGATTTTGGTTAAAAAAAAATCATAGTCATACTTTATCTTATGGTAGAGGGTTACGGTGAAATTTTGGGTTTAAAACTCGGATGGAAACCGGTCTGCGTTTTCTTATCGACAAAGCATAATTTCATACCGGCAGAAAACCCTAATTTGACCCGAAACTGAAAATTTGTAGATTTTTTATATTTTTTTCAAGAGCAATTCTACTTTCCAAATTTCTGATCAGAAATAAAATATTATGTTTATTCGGAAGAATTTTGGTAAAAGTTCGAACGGAAAACGGTCGGTGTTTTCACGGATAGTAAGATTTTAATGATCAGAAAACCTAATTTTAACTCGTGAACGAAATGGTTTATATTTAAATCATATTTACAACAAGTTTGGTTATTTTGAAAATTTTCAACCGAAAACGAAATATTTTATTTTTACGGGCGTAAAACCCTAATCGGGTAACCAACGGAATCGGAAGCGGAACTGCAGAAATGGAACCGGACATTTGAGGAGCTGAGCTATGGGGAGGACTCATAAAGAATTTATGAAGCAATTGATGTTAGGAATTATGAGTTTTTAGGTAAAATGACCAAAATGCCCTTAAGCTTAACCTAACCTATTCTAGTTGGATTTTAATCATGGTTAAGGCAAGTCAAGGTCAGTTTATGTGGTGCAAAGTCAGCCACACCTCTCATCAATTCTTCACCACATATTGTCCTTGACTCATTGTTAGACGAATCTGGGCAAGTATACCCAGTCGTGCAAGTAATACGGTGGTAAGACCGGTTTATCGTATCCACGGGGATTGGATGTCAACTACCAATTCGCAAACTCAGCAACTATCTAGAATAAACAGAGAAATCAAGAGAATTCAAAATAAACAAAAGAAAAGAAATAAAATCTTTTTGTCTTTTTATCGAACACTTGGAGTGCAGAAATGATATGTTGGGACCAGACTTCACCAACCCTCTATCTCATGCAATATCAGGACTAGATACCTCCCATTCATGCTTCAAATATTAAAATCAATCCACTAAACTACTCAAGTCCCGATCTCTCGGATGACAAGAGCCTAATTCCACTAATAGACCCTAATCTCTTAGGTGGCCTAGATTAATGAAATTGCATTAGGATTAGGGATTACGCGATTACTAGCAAATCAAACTCCATCTCTAGATGTAAGGGTTACTAGGTGATTAAATTCAATTCCGGTTCTAATATGAACGTCTCCATTACATACTAAAACACAAATCGAGTCATGGGGGTGCTAGCCACAACAAGCATTAAGCATAGAAAAATAACCACTAATACGAAGGCATAAACATAGAATAATCAGTCAAGATAAATACATGATTATCAGTTGGCTACATCTAATCCCAACAACAGGGATTTAACTACTCATAAAAAGAGAATACAAAGAAACATATATGAAGGAAAGAAGGGATTCCATGGGAGCAATCCTCCAGAAGCTGCCTCTGACTCAAGAAAATCACGCCCCTCCTGGTCTCTCTCTGAGAGAATAATATCTCCCTCTGTCCAAGTCTCTGAGAGAATTATATCTCTTTCGATGGTGCTGCCTTTTGGCCTCCTTGTCATAACTGACGATGCCCCTTGGTCTTTTGTATCCATCTAGCAATAAATTCCAGATTTTTAATCTTTGATTTCTCAATCTGCATCTTTTGATTTCTCATGCGGGTCCCTTGTGCATTTAATTCATGTTCTTTGACGAGTTTATTTCCTTGATTCACGTTACTTTTCTATTCTCACTTTCACATTGCAAATCACTTTGTCTTCTCTTTAGCCTTAATTAACGTGGACCCCTTTGGACTAATTGATTTCAATTGTCATAAACCAACAATTCCTTCTTTGTCATTACTTTTCATTACTGCCTTATCTTTATTTTTATTCACATAACTGTCCCATTTCAATCTTCCACATTAATAACGCAATTGTTAAACTTTTCCATTCAATACTCTTTATTTTTTTCTCATCCAGCAACCTTAACTTTCACGTTGAACCTCTCTCAAATGCCACTTGAGATTCCAATTCATAATTCACTCTTGATTTATGCTATCCTTTCTTCATTTTTAAAGCTCCAACTTAATCCAGGCTCCATCATGGCTCATTTTGGGCATTTTATCTTTAATTTCTGCAAAACAACACCACAACACCGCCTTATCCGTTCCAAGGGAAAACTAACTAAAAATAAAATAAAGAATGCCTAATCTATATGAAAAAATGCATGCAAAAGTGTACAGAAAACATGATGTAAAATCACACTATCACTCATTCTAATGATTCACCAATGTATTAATGATGCATTAATGGCATTAAATGCTAACCTAGCAAAAAGACTAAAATACCCTTGACCTTCCATTGTATTTCCAACTTTGTCCTAGCATTTTGGGACCAAATTACCCCTCCTTGTATGCAGCCATTCCCCTCTTGAAACACTTAGACACTTCACTTCTTCATTCACACCATTTTCCTTCATGTTCATGTCAGTTTCTCTCCAAAAACTCTAAGTTTCAATCCTTGACAACTTTTGCATCTTTGATTATTTTTCTTCAAGTTGTTCATCAAAGTTCTTCATTTCTTAGTAAGGATCCTATTCCTTGTCCTCTTAGCTCCATTAATCATATCTAAATCTCCATTTTCATCTAGTTTTCTTAAAGTTCCATTTCTAGTTCTAGTTTTTCAAAAATTCACCAAAAACCATAGAAAAATCAGTTTGATGTGAGATCAATTTCTATGAACTCTCTAAGACATCTAGATGCTAGATCCAAAAGTTTGAGAACAAAATAAATTCCTAGCTCTAAGTTCCTATGTGGGCCGAATCTATGTCTATATAGGCTAGATAAGAATTTTCTTCAATTGTTAACTTGGATGATGATTTTTTATAAACTATTTGAGATATCTAGGTTGATCATCCAAGAGTTTACAGTCAAAAGAAATTTCTAGCTAATTTCTACTCATATAGCCGAAACCTTAGATGTGTGAATAAATGAGTTTTTCTTCAATTTTTTACTTGAATAATGACTTGTCTAAGCTAGCTAAGGTCTCTAGTTTATAGATACAAGAGCTTGAAATCAAAAACAATTTCTAGCCTATTTTCATATACTTGGCCGAAACCCTAACCCTAAAGGTTAGATGGATTTTGTTTCAAACTTTTGTCTTGTAACAATTAATCTATTCTAATTAAGGCTTTAGTAACTAGAATCCAAAATATGGAATTAAGAAAATAACCTTAGCCTTTGTTTTGGTTGTCAAGACCGAACCTAGCCTTTTGTGGTTAATGATGGATTTTGTTTGATTAATTAATTCTTATGTTGATGGGTTGAAGGTTGATTTGGTAACTGTGGTGTCGTGATGAGGAGCGGAAAGTTCGTGACTACCGGTGTTGGTTCAGGTGGGAGAAAGAATCATTCCATCATTGGAACTGATAAGTACTATATATTTTATAATAATGGTGTAAGGCGACCTAAACTCTACTAGTAGTCGAGTAATCGACAAGACCAAAATTTTATTAGAAGCTTTTCTGTAATACGAATGATGATTTGGGGATTGTGGGTTTATCGCCTTAAGTTAATTTTATAATATTGAGGATGTTTGAATTATTATTATAAAATTGTTTGTGTTACGCTGGTTGAGGTATTCTATTGCATGTGACGGTTATTTTGGTGTGTGCATATTCTATTGATTATTGTGTTATGCCTGATCTACCAGGGTTGATAAATTGTTTAGTTGATTTTAAGTAAAGATATATGTTGCTCGGAGGTATTTTTTTTGGGGTGAGAGATTGAATATAAATTAGAGGTTCCTAGCTATTATTTTATAGAAGTGATGTGATATAGAATGTAGGTGGAGGTTATGAGAAAAGCTTGAGGCACTAAGTTGGTATTGATACAAGTCAGTGAGAATCATATGTTGCGTTGTTGTTCATAACCGTGTATTTGACATACACGAGGTCCGAAGATCTCGTGGACCGTTCCAAATTAGAATTTAAGTTGTGCAACTATAGTGTCATTGCTATGCATGAGCACCCTTGATAGAGATGAGAGAGAACCAGGGTGTGCACCCGACAGTACTGTACAGCTATAGTCTCATTGCTTTGCATGAGCATTCTCACCATGGATGAGAATGTGCACCGGCGTTGGGAACGCGTCACTTGGACGACTGACTGACATTCCTAACGAGGGATGTGCGACAGGATTAGTGGTGGCCACATCAGCATAAAGGTTTAGTTGCATGAGTTGGAGGGTAAAGGATGATATCGTAAAGTAAGGATGATTGTCGATTGTGAGTGATGCGTGTTTGTGACTATTATTGTATTATATGCTATGAATCTTTTACGCTTATGATGATAGAATTGTTTCTTATCTCCTTATTTTTGTATATTTTTGTGTATGTATACTTTTTTACGTTAGAAGACCTGATGGAGGAATATGTTGCTGAGGAGATGGATGGAACCCTGTATGAAATGGATGTTGCTGAGGAGTTGGATGAAACTCTGTATGAAGCCGATCTTTGGAGGACAAGATACAGATCATAATAATATCGTGTAGTAAGTTTAGGGCCAGTGAGACATATAAGACATTTTATTTTCCACTAGTTATAAGCAGTTTATATAAATAAGTACCTGTGCAGGATCCTACTGATAGGATACCCTAAACAGTTTTGTGTAAGATAAAGGATAAATATGTGTGTATTTATGTATTATAACGTTGGTGTGCTTAGTTTGTTTCAGAAGTTATATGATTAAATTTTTACGTATTTTCAACGATAAGCGCGCGATTAAGTAAATAATTAATAAGGTTTTAATCTAATAATACAATGGGGCACAACGGGGTGTCTCACCGACCGGCAAGGACTTCAAGCATAGTGGCAAGAAGCCACAGTTTCAGCGGGATAGGTTTAGGGGCGGGTTCTCTAATGCCTCTAGACCCATGAGGTGTGGCAAGTGCGGCACACCGGATCACTATTCCACTCAGTACAAGGAACCAGCTGTTATTTGCTTCAGGTGTGTTAAGTCGGGTCACATCAGCCGTGATTGTGAGGGAGCCAAGGCAGAGCCTCCCAACGCTAGCAAGAGTCAGAAGTCTCAGGCCAACCGACTGAAGACCACTGGGAGAGTCTTTACTCTTAGTGGAGTTGAAGCCTCTGAGCCCGATGACTTGATTCAAGGTACATGTTTTATTAATGGAACTCAATTGATTGTATTGTATGATTCGGGTGCTACTCACTCGTTTATATCACATGATAGGGTCAAGAGTCTTAAGTTGCATGTTACCTTTCTTGAGTTTGATTTGATTGTGTCTACACCCACAAGTAAACATGTTTTCACATCTCATGCATGCAAGAACTGTTATATTGTCATTGATGGTAAAACCTTTGTTGCTGATCTTGTATGCTAATCTTTGAAAGATCTTGATATCATTCTTGGCATGGACTGGTTAACTTCCAACCACGTCCTTTTGAACTGTTTTGATAAAACCTTGGTTTTTGGTACCCCAACGGAGTCTAAGAATCCGGACTTTCTCTCTACCAGTCAAGTTCAAGCTTTGATGAAAGACGAAGTCCAAGTGTGCATGATGATAGCTTCCCTGGAAGTAGAGAGCAGCCCTCCTGATGTCGCCAGCTTGCCTGTTGTGTGGGAATTTCCTGAAGTGTTTCAGGAGTTGTTTATAACTTACCCCCAGAGAGAGATGTTGAGTTTACCATAGACTTGGTGCCTGGCACTGGGCCAATCTCCATAGCACCCTATAGAATGTCTCCTCTAGAGCTAGCTAAGTTGAAGGAACAGTTGGAGGACCTGATGAAGAAGCAGTTCATTAGGCCGAGTGTGTCATCGTGGGGAGCACCTGTGTTGTTGGTGAAGAAGAAGGATGGTAGTATGAGGTTGTGTGTCGACTATCGGCAGCTCAACAAGGTGACCATAAAGAATCGGTATCCCCTCCCTAGGATTGATGATCTCATGGACAAGTTGATGGGTGTTGACACGAAATCTGGGCAAGTATACCCAGTCGTGCAAGTAATACGGTGGTGAGACCGGTTATCGTATCCACGGGGATTGGATGTCAAGTACCAATTCACAAACTCAGCAGCTATCTAGACTAAACTAAAAATCAAGAGAAATCAAAACAGAAAAATAAAGCAACAAAAGCAATAAAATGTTTTTGGTCTTTGGGGGGACTTTTGACAAACACTTGGAGTGCAGAAAGGATATGTTGGGACTAGACTTCACCAAACCTTTACCTCATGCAATACTAGGACTAGATACCTCCCATTCATGCTTCAAATATTAAAATCAATCCACTAAACTACTCAAACCCCGATTCCTCGGATGGCAAGAGCCTAAATCCACTAATAGACCCTAATTCCTTAGGTGGTCTAGATTAATGAATTTGCATTATGATTAGGGATTACGCGATTACTAGTAAACCAAACTCCATTCCTAGATTAAAGGGTTACTAGGTGATTAAATTCAGTTCCGATTCTAATACGAATTTCCCAATTGCATATCAAAACACAAATCAAGTCATGGGGGTGCTAGCCACAACAAGCATTAAGCATGGAAAATTAATCACTAATACGAAGCATAAACATAGAATGATCAGTCAAGATAAATACATGAAGTTTAGTTTGATTACATCTAATCCCAACAAACTGGGATTAGCTACTAATAATTACAGAGAAAGCCAAACCAGAGAAATAGGAGAAGAGGATAGAAGAGGCTCCATGGGAGCTTTCCTTCTTTTTCACAGCAACCCCTCTCAGCAACTCCCTTCTAGGGTTGAAACCCTAGTCTAGCCGCAGCTCCAAGTGCCCCCCTTTCAAAACTCCAAAAAAACTCCCCCATTCTGCCCTAAAACAGCAATTTATACAAATCAGACTCTGTGCGCGCTCGAGAGGCGAGACATGTCTCGCGAGGCGAATGTTAAAAATCTGCTGTTACAGAGACTGGATCTCTCGCGAGGCGAGAGTGGCTCGCGTGGCGAGACGGTAAGGGTCTTCTCAAATACGCCCGTGAAGAGCATCAGGGCCTGGGCGTGATGGCTTCTGGTCCTCAGACTCGCGAGGCGAGAGATGGTTCGCGAGGCGACACAGAAAGGATGACATTCTGCTGGCACATTCAGCCTTCAGGCTCGCGAGGCGAGAACCAGTCTCGCGGGGCGAATCTTCAGAATTCTGCTTGGCTCAATTTCTTCTCTTTTCAGGCTCTATCTTCATCCAAGCTTTATCATGGCCAAATCTGAGCATTTTTCATCAATTTCTGTAAAACAACACACAAAACCACCTTCACCCGTTCCAAGGTAAAAACTAATAAAAATCAAATAAAGAATGCCTAATCTATATGAAAAATGCATGCAAAAGTGTACATAAAACATGATGTAAAATCACACTATCAATGGGCGCTTGCATCTTTTCTAAGATAGATTTGAGGTCATGGTACCATCAGATTCGGGTTAAGTCTGAGGACATCCCGAAGACAGCGTTCAGGATGTGATATTGTCACTATGAGTACTTGGTTATGCCCTTTGGTGTGACCAATGCTCCTGCGGTGTTCATGGACTATATGAACAAGACCTTTCACCCTTACTTGGAAAAGTTTGTGGTGGTGTTTATAGATGACATCTTAGTGTACTCCAAGAGCAAGGAGGAACATGAGGAACACCTGTGGGTTGTCTTGCAGACCCTTAAGGAAAAGCAGTTGTATGCTAAGTTGTCTAAGTGTGAGTTCTGGTTAGAGGAAGTGAGCTTCTTAGGACATGTCATCTCTAAAGGTGGCATGGCGGTGGACCCAGCTAAGGTTGAGACGGTGCTCCAGTGGGAACCGTCGAGTCGGTAACCGAGATTAGGAGTTTCTTGGGGTTAGCCGAGTACTATAGGCGGTTCATAGAAGGTTTCTCTAAGATAGCTTTACCCTTAACCCGTCTCACCAAGAAGGGACAGTTGTTTGTGTGGGACTCTAAGTGTGAAGAGAGTTTCCAAACCCTTAAGGATAGGTTGACATCAGCAACAGTGTTAGATTTTCCAGATCCTAGTGAACCCTTCGTAGTTTGCTGCGATACTTATAAACAAGGTTTAGGCGGTGTGTTGATGCAGAATGGTAAGGTAGTTGCTTATGCTTCTAAGCATTTGAAAACCCATAAGAAGAACTACCCTCCCCATGACCTAGAGCTAGGAGCTGTGGTATTTGCCTTAAAGATCTGGAGGCATTAGATCAGAAGGAGTTGAATATATGAGGCAGCGTAGGTGGATGAAGTTCTTAAAGATTATGACTTCGAGCTGACCTGTTACCCAGGGAAGGCCAATATGGTGGCCGATGCCCTAAGTAGGAAAACCCTGCACGCCTCCGCTTTGATGGTTAAGGAGATGGATCTAATTGAGGAGTTTAGAGATCTTAGTCTAGCTTGTGAGTTTACCCCTAATAGCATTAGGCTTGGAACCTTGAGGGTTATCAACAGCTTGATGGATCAGATTAGAGAGGGTCAGAAGTTAGACAAGTTTCTTTTAGACCAGCGAGAGTTTCTTGCTCAGGGTAGAGACCTTAGTTTCAAGGATGGAAGTGATGGGGTCTTGAGGTTTAAAGATAGAGTGTGCATACCGGATGTTCCTGAGCTTAGGAAGTTGATCCTTGAGAAAGGACATAGGAGTGGGCTGAGTGTGCACCTAGGTGCCACCAAGATGTATCAGGACCTTAAGAGGATGTTTTGGTGGCCTAGGATGAAAAAGGATATGGCTAAGTTCGTGTCTGCGTGTTTAGTTTGTCATAAGGCTAAGATAGAGCACCAGAATCCGTCAGGTGAGTTGCAACCTTTGAGTATCCCAGAATGGAAATGGGATAATATCTCCTTGGATTTTGTGTCTGGACTCCCTAGGACTCCAGCTGGTTTTGAGGCTATATGGGTTGTTGTGGATAGATTGACTAAGTCTGCCCATTTCATCCTGATGAATATGGAGTATCCTTTAGAAAAGTTGGCTAAGTTGTACATCAAGAAAATAGTTAGGCTTCATGGTGTACCCTCTAGCATCATATCAGATAGAGACCCGATGTTTACCTCCATGTTTTGGGAGCGTTTGCAGCATGCTTTGGGGACAAAGCTTAGGCTCAGTTCAGCTTACCACCCACAAACTGATGGGCAGTCTGAGAGGACCATCCAGTCCTTAGAGGACTTGTTGAGGGCTTATGTGTTAGAACAGTCTGGTAGTTGGGACAAGTTTTTGCCCCTGATAGAGTTCACCTACAACAACAACTTCCATTCCAGCATTGGATGGCACCTTATGAGGCTCTTTATGGGAGGAGATGTAGGACACCCTTGCGTTGGAATGAACCTAGTGATAATGTGGTGTTAGGGCCAGAGATAGTCGAGGAAACAACAGAAAAGATCAGGATGGTTCAGGAAAAGATGAGTGTCACAGAGTAGGCAAACAAGCTACCATGACAAAAGGAGGAAGGCGATCATGTATTCTTGAGAGTTACTCTGACGACTGGGGTTGGTAGAGTGATGAAGGCGAGGAAACTTACTCTGAGGTTCATTGGTCCTTACCAGATCCTTAAAAGAGTCGGCGAAGTCTCCTACATATAGCCTTACCGCAGTTATTGTCCAATCTCCATAATGTTTTTCATGTGTCTCAACTCAAAGTATATCCATGACCTTAGTCACGTGATAGTACCCGATGCGATACAATTGAAAGAGAACTTGACGTTTGAGGTGTTACCCCTTCGAGTCGAGGATAGGAAGGTGAAGCACCTAAGAGGCAAAGAGATTCCTTTGGTAAAAGTAGTTTGGAGTGGGGCTCCGAGGAAAGTGCTACCTGGGAGCTGGAGAGCAAGATGATGGAGGCGTACCCGCACCTTTTTGCTTGAGGTACGTAGAAATTTAGAGGACAAAATTTTTATAAGGAGGGTGGAATTGTAACACCCTGCTTTTCGGTAAGTGCTTTTATTAAGCTTGTTTGGTTGTTTAAGTTAGTTTTGTTTAAGTTAAAATCGTTGGCTAAGGACTTAGTGAGATTTTTGGCTTAAAAGTCCCTTTCTGGTGCATGAGCACGCCCGTGCTCAAAGTCTGAAGCATGTTGCAAGTTTTAAGTTGAGCACACCCATGCTCAACAATGAGCACGCACGTGCTCAATGTGCGGACCACGTCTCGTAAACGCTAAGTCCAGCACGCTCGTGCTTGCTGAGGAGCACGACCGTGCTCAAGTTTAGTCTATATATGCTTGCACAGAAACCGAGGGTTTACGTGAAAACCCTATTCTAGTGGCTGTTACTACCCTAGTTCGGCCATAGCAGTTTTATCCCCTTTTCCATCAAACTCAATCAGTTTCTCGAGTGTTGGAGACCGTTGGGTAGCGTTGTTACATATGTGCTCATATATAGGTAATGTTTCTTTCCCTTGTGGTTTCCTTTCATGGTTTTGAATCGGAAACTGATGGTTTATGTTTTGTTTGGCCAAGGCTTGGAAGAGTTAGCTGAGCCGCTTTGGGAACCGTGACCAGTTTGACTGCTAGAGCAACCTTCAATCCAGGTTTGAGAAAAAGGGTAGTGTAACCATAGGCAATGGGGGTAGTGTAAGGTAAAGGGGTTCCCCATAATCCCGACGTTGTTGTATGTTATGTGTTAATATGCCGTGTCAGGATTATCATTGTTGATGCGATGTTGTTTGATGATTAAGATATGGCCGTTTGAATGTTGGTTCTGTTGTTAAATATCAATTGGCTAATTAGGCTCTAAAACGACTTGATGATTAAAGGAATAACTTCCCCAAAATTGGTTAAAAGAACTGTGTTTGAATCTGCCGCACAAAGATCTTGTTGTGCATTGAGCACGACCGTGCTGAACAGGGAGCACGCCCGTGCTCCCAGTTTGAACTCGGGAAAATGGCTGCGCATTAAGCATGGCCATGCAGCAGAGGAGCACGACCGTACAGCTGAGCACGGCCATGCCTAAAAGGAAGCACGACCTTGCTCCACTTAAGTGGCAGCACGCCCGTGCTGGGGTTAAGCACGTCGTGCTCACCCAATCTTCCCCAATAACGCTATGTTGACATTATTAATTAATGTTAAAGATTAGATAACACGGTTAATAGTTAATGAAGATAATTAATGATGATAAGATGTTTAAGTCGGTAACCGTTGGGTTATCGCACGTTGATAACTTTGGTGCTTATTGGCCAAAGTGGCCTCGATGCTTATTGGTCGAGGTGTTGATGATATTAAGTCTTGGGTGCTTATTGGCCCAAGCACGATGATGTAGATGATGAAGTCTTGGGAGCTTTTTGACCCGAGCAAAGGAGGTGGTTGTTGTTGTTTGTTGTTGTGCCATGCATAGAGCATTGGAGTTGATGGTTGAAGGGGAGGTTCGACATAGGGGAGATCGCCCGTGAGTACGGAGATCTGGCCATCCATGGTAGGTTACCCGAGGTTTGGTGACCGCGGCCTCCCCGTGATGAGGCATCCACCGTTTGATGTGTTGGCTATCCTTGGGGTTCACCCGAGGTTCGGTGAACTACCGGTGTTGGTGCTTCTATGGCCAATACGGATATGTAACTCCGAAGTCGTTCATCTTGAGTTAGTTTGGATCCACATGCATAATGGAGTAGCTGAGTAGCGTTGCATTGCACCGCATAGCATACTTGTTGTTATGATGTTGATATATGTTGATGTACATGTTGTTGTATGCTTATGATGTTGACATGCTTGTTTATTTACCTTGCTTCCTATCTCCATGCCGTATATGTTTACATGATTCTTACTCCCTGTTCTCTGTTTGTTTGTTTGGCATGTTTATCTTCATGCAGAGGATGGCGAGCAATCCGGAGATGAGTGACTCGGAGGAGTCATCACTCATAGTTAGGACCTTCTCTTTCAGTCTAGTTAGTTTTGATTGTTTTTCCGTGATGTGCGGGCAGTTATACCAGTTACATTGTGACATCGGGTTAGGACGTATGTTTATGTTTTATTCGTTTATATTGTTTCAACTTGATTTTATTTCCGCGTTTTGAGAATTCGTTCATGTGGGACCTTTCTACCCACGGACAAATGCATGTTTTATTTATTTCAGTAAATGTATGATTTATTTTTCAGCTTTGCCCTTTTATTACCTTATAACATGTGAGGTAGCAAGCTGTCACAGTGCGTGCGTGTGCGAGTGCTCGCGTGCGTCAATATGCAGTGCACGCACATGCAATTAATGGCATCAACACACTCTTCGGGTGCTTAATTTGGTATGCCTAATTATTTAATTTTAGCCCTTTTTTAATTAAATTCTCATGCAAAATCCATTTGGCACTTGGTCAACAATGAATCAAAACGCATAATCTATCAGCATGCAGTAATGCTAATTACTCATACGGTTCTCATTGCTAATCTCATATATAGAAGTAGACTCTTAACACTTCAATTCAATTCAAACCAAGAATACAAATTACACTCTTGCAAACATGGGATAAAGAAACATGAAAGGCATGTTGCTACATTCTGCACTCTCATCCTGTTTCTCTGAGTGCCAATATCAGCAGCAAACATGACTATGCACGTGCGTGCGTGATTGGGTGCACGGGTGGGTGGGTGCGTGCGCGCATGCTCGCGTGCGTTTATATGCAGTGCACGCACATGCAATTAATGGCATCAACGCACTCTCCATATGCCTATCTGGTATGCCTAATTATTTAAGTTTAGCTCTTTTTTTATTAAATTCCCACGCATAATCCGTTTGGCATTTGGTCATCAATGAGTCAAAACACATAATCTATCAACATGCAATAGTGCTAATTACTTACACGGTTCTCATTGCTCGTCTTATATATAGAAGTAGACTCTTAACACTTCAATTCAAAACAAACCAAGAATACACATTACACTCTTGCAAACATGGAATACATAAACATGAAAGGCATGCTGCTATCATTCTGCACTATCTTCCTGTTTCTCGGAGTGCCAAGATCAGCAGCAAACATGATTCAATCAAGTGGGAATGACAGTGATGGAGTTTATATCGTGTAGATGGGAGCGGCGAGCTCAACAAACGTCCTTCGGAATGACCATGTTGTTATTCTGAACTTGGTGCTATGAAGGATCCATAAGTTTTCCTATATATAGATATATCTTCAAATGACGCAGGTGCACATGCAATCACCCTTGTTTTGGTAAGCAACGAACTATATACGACTAAATGACTATGCACGTGCGTCTGCGCTTTTGCGTAAACCTTAACTTTTATTCGGAAGAATATTTCTTTTCCATCTTTACAAAGGGGAATATAGCTTTTAACATTTATTCATTGATCTTATTCTCGGGCATTTTTATAATTAGAAATAACTTTTTAAAACTTGTATCAAACATGTGAAACTTTCGTTCTAATGTCCATATTCTCCGGAATATATTTAACGTGAAGTGTTAGAGATGAATGTGGAGTATTAAAAGGAAAGTTTGCTTCTTCAGTAAGGATAAAAGACTTCATATGAAGCTGAGTTTATGGATACAGTGTTTGCACTTGAAATGTCTCAACAACAAAATTCTTTATATTTAGAGTTCAAAAGTGATTTTATTTTATCATCCAAACATAAAACAATTCTTTCAAACTCCCTTTTAAAATATCATCACCAAACACAAATCAATTTTTTTAATCTTGATTTTTTGAAAATCAATTCTTTTAAAATCAATTCTTCAAAATCAATTCTATCACAATCTAAAATAAACGGAAACTAAGTATCGTCTTGGACTGCAAGGTACAAGAATTAAAAACATAAAACTATGCCTCACTTACAGAAAATTTTCACTTAACACCCTTATTCAATTTCAATTTATTACTCTATTTTATCGTGTCTATATCTTTGTGTAGGGATGACAATGGGTATTGGACTCAATGGATTCCCACAAAATTTATTTATAATAGGTAGGATAATTACCGCATAATAGATATGGATATTGGGTAAGGATACGAGTACGAGTACGAGTCCTCAAATTGCTACCCACACAGGTATGGGTCTTGGTACGGGTATTTTTTTAAAAATAGAAGTATGAGGGACGTGTATTATAGTATTCTATCCAAACTCTACTCATTAGCATCCCTGATTCTATTAGTACTTAAGGCTTTCCAAGTATAAGGCAAAGATGAAAAAACAATAATTAATACTTTTTAAAAAATAAATTAACAGGACAATAGCCCAAGAATAGAAATTACATAGTAATCAAATGGGAAGTAGTAACTTCCCATACCTAACAATAATTAATACTTTATTGGTGTGAGTAAATATCACTTAAAAACATTAATGTGATTTGGACAATAAAATTTGACAATATACCAACAACTAGTCAATCATATTTAAAATCATAGTTGATGACGTATTGGATTTAGTTAATGGGTACACAAGATGTGTACCTCATTAATGATCCATCGAGCTGTATTAATCAAGATTTTTTAAATCATTGACTAAGTTGTTGATTAACGGATTACCTATTATAGGTATATCCATTAACCGAATGCAACACGCGCCACTATTTTAAATGCCATTCGTAATGTTATCATACTATTTTATTGCCCAAAATAACATTTCTGCTTAAAAAGGACTACTTTTTTCCCATCAAACCCACACTTTAAAAAGATGGAAAGAAGTATAAGATGAAAAAAGATTCTTTAAGCAGTAGAAGTTGGATTTACATCTAGATTGCTTTGCATGAAACCTCGTCTAAAATTAAAATTAAATTTAAAATAATTTTGGGTAAATTTAAAAAAAATTATTACTTGAATTTAAAATTATGTCTTGACAAAACTTTCAGTAAAAATGTCTATAAAAATTAAATATTTTGCACTAAAATTTCTTTTATTTCAATGCTAAAATAAAAAATAGTCTGGTCGTACCAAATTATATTTCCTAGCAAAAAATTATTAGGGCTCGTTTGGTTGTCAGGATAGGATAGGGGCGGATAGGATAAAAGAGCAGGATAGTAGTGGGATATGATATGAGCAAGATAAGTTGTTATTCTATCCAACATTTGGTGTTCACCGGATAACCAACTGGATAGCATTATAATTTTAGTGTGAATTTTAAAATTTTTAATTTTATTCTAAATGTTTTCATATTTTATTATGTTTTCGCTTTTTATAATTTTTTATTTTTTAAAATTATATAAAAAGACAAAATTATCCTTGTGATAAAATTATATATAATATTTTAAATTTTTAAAATATTGTTTAACTTACATTAATTTTTTATAATTTTAAATATTCATTTTTATTTTTTACTTTACATAACAATAAAAAAAATTATTAGAATAATTTTTTATATTTTTAAAATAATATAGAATACAAAATTAGCCTTGTGACAAAACAAAACTAATTTTTAAAATTAATTTTTAATATTTAGTATTTGAAATATCTTATATTTTATTATACTATTTTTTTTTGTAACCATGTTATATTTTATTATACTTTAATTATTTTATATATAAAATATTTTTATATTTATTATACTCTAAATAACCCTATCATATACTGTTGGGTTCTAACTCAACCTTCCCCTCAAGATAAAATTTTAAACTAGATGAATAGGTGATAGGATTTTTATCCTATCATCCTGACTCACCAAACAATAGTTTCAGACAGGATATGATAACTTATCATATCCGATCTCTCTTATCATGACCACCAAACGAGTCCTGAGACTAGAATTTTAATTAGATGAACATGATAGGTGATAGGATTGTTTTATCCTTTCTTGCTGACTCACCAAACAATAGTTTCAATCATGAATCACGTCTCTCTTGTACTCTTATTACAATGATTGTTACACATGAAGCCTCGTGAACATGTTGGAAAACTCTGGCACCCTCTATTACCTTCAGAATCCACGTTTCCACTGCCAAATACCAAAGTCATAATCCTAATCTAGAACTTTCTTCATCTGTCTACACTTCACTAAAATGCTTTCATTTATCATGCAGAGTACGCATGGCATAGAATTTTCAAGAACTACACCAACACTTGGCCACCTCCCCCTATATATACAACAAACTTGAATTTCTATTCCAACACAAATTGGAAAGATCTGAAGTCCAAATAGTTCATTTTAATCTATTAGTACCGAATTGCCAATATACAAATGAGGCAACAAGTAACTAACTTGGTATTGGTGCCACTTATCTTGCTTTCTCTTGCTAGTTTTCCATCCAAAGCAAAAGGGTCTCTGCTACCATTTATAGATCGTCCTGGCAATCCGTGGAGTGATCTTTGGTCTGATCGGTTCCCTGATCCATTTCGTGTGCTTGAGCAAATCCCATTTGGGGTTGAGAAATATGAGTCATCCATGCCTCTTTCACCTGCAAGAGTAGACTGGAAGGAGACACCAGAGGGACATGTTATAGTGCTGGACGTGCCAGGGTTGAAGAGAGATGAGATTAAGATAGAAGTGGAAGGGAACAGGGTTCTGAGAGTGAGTGGAGAAAGGAAGAAGGAGGAGGAGAAGAATGGGGATCACTGGCACAGAGTGGAGAGATCCTATGGAAAATTCTGGAGGCAGTTTAGGTTGCCAGATAATGTGGACTTGGATTCTGTCAAGGCTAAGCTGGAGAATGGGGTGCTTACTTTGACATTGGATAAGTTGTCACCTGATAAGATCAAAGGTCCAAGGGTGGTGAGCATTGCAGATGACAATGAGCAGCTAGACAAGCTCCAAGGCAATGAGTCCAAGCAGGAGCTTTGAATAATTGAATTATTGATGAATGATAATCATGCTCCTTTTGAATTCTGAGTAATATAAAGAAAGGGTATTTAGTTGTGCTTTGTGTTCTGTGAATAAAGGGTTCTGGTAAGACCTATGGTTGTTTTCATGTAACAAGTACTTGTTGATCAAGTTTGATGATGAGTGATCCCATGGTTGTACATCTTTGACCAATCTATTGATCACTTTTATTTGCAGTCTTGCTCGATATTTAACCTCTCTGGATTAATAATGTTAACACCCCAAACACATTCCATTACCATAGTGATAGTAACACGGGGCTAATATGAAGAGGAAAACGAGGGGATGATGGTTTAAGTCAACAATGCGGAACAGACTAATAGAGGTTTAGATTCTAACATTATCTTGTGTAAAATAAATAATCTAGCATGCAGCAACAAAAAGACCTTTTGTGGTATGTATGTATGTAAAGCATTTTGTTATGCTATATACATGAGAGTCAACACTCATCTACAAAACAAAACAGCACCAAAGACAAAGACAAAGACGAACTACTTCCTTGAAATACGACTTCGGGAGAACCAAATACAAAGGGTGTGAGTGAGTCAGTCATGCGCGGTCACTTTGCCAAAAAACTGTTCCATAAATCAAGTAAGAGAGAACAATACAACCGCCAACTGGACAAGATTCAGAAAGCAAGTTAACATGATCCAGTAAGTGTGTGTTTGGATGAGCGTTTGACAAACTTGATTTTGGATGTAATTGATTTTGTAGAATTGATTTCAATACAATTGAGTTTGAAGTAAAGTGATTTATGTTTGGATGTTTTTATTCTGAAAGCAAGTTTGATGTAAAACTTAGTGTAATTTTTCAATCCAAAAGCAGAAGCTACTCCAAGCTGCTTCCAATAGAATCAATTCTAGATACAAAGTTGATTCCACGAACGTGTAACCAAACACCTCTTTTTTTACCAGAATCACGTTCGACAGGTACAGAAGCACTTCTGGGGTCTCCAGAAGTGGAACCAAACACACACTAAGTGACTCACAGCTAAAACATCCTGAAAAATTGGCAATCCCAATTGTTTTCTATCCTGCACCACCAAAAGAATAAATTGAATCAACTTTGCTTTGTGATCAAACCAAAATGAATAAAACATATGCAAGACACGGGCTCTAGTCGAGAATACTGTACAGCAGTTCCTCACTGAGACATCAATTATCATTGATCTGTCCTTTCACGGGGGCAACTGAATCAGAAGTTCCTGTTTTTCTCTCTGAACTTTTGTTTTCTTTGTAAAGTGCCTCTAAACAAAACTTCAATTGTCTTCCTCTGCATTAACTAAATCCCAGGGAACACAAAATCAACTGAGGTTTCTTTCCTTCCACTTCTCTTTTCTTGATAAATCTTCAAAATAAAACAGAGAATAACCACATCAAGCAATTAGGCATCACAATAGAAATCTTTGGTCGTGTGACTGCATGTACCACGAATCAGTAAAAAGCACACCATTGGCTTTTGTGATCGGTTTTGAATTTTTTTTTTCTGAAGTACACCACGAATCAGTGACTGCATGTACCATAAATCTGTGTCACTATTTCAAATCTAGAGAGGTGAATTTAAGTGATTAAGGACTGCAGTTCGACCTTGACTTCATTTCTAAAACCAAGGAGACTTTCCAAGATACTGTAGATCTCTTCAGATTTTGGATTAGATTTATCAACAGCATAGAACTGATGAACCTGGTCATCAACCTCAATCCAGCTGCAGCCTGGAATCTTATAAGACTTTTGCTCCTTCAAAGTCCTCCACACATTTCGGACTTCATCCCACTTTCCTAACTCCCCATAAACATTAGCCAACATTATACCATAACCACCATTATGTGGATCTATTTCAACTAATTTTTTGGCTGCTAATTCTGCTAAATCTGTACGGCCATAAGCTTTACATCCATTAAGCAAAGAACCCCAAATTACCTCATCTGGTTCCATTCTCATACCCTTGACAACTTCCATTGCCTCATCAAATCGGCCTGCTCGACCAAGAAGGTCTATTAAGCACCCATAGTGGTCAATCCGAGGCTCTATCCCAAATTCCTGAATCATCATCTCAAAATAGCAATAACCTTTTTCAACTAGTCCTCCGTGAGTACAAGCATTTAACAACCCAATGAAGGTAGTCTCATCTGGTTTTAAATCACCACCATGCTTCCTCATTTGCTCAAAAATGGCAATCGCACAATCACTTTGCCCATGGATTGCGAGCGAGTTAATCATTGAATTCCATGAAGTTAATCCCTTGTCCAGATTCATCTCAAAAACCTTCCTTGCCTGTTTAAGGTCCCCACATTTCCCATACATATCCACAAGAGCATTTGCGATAAACGAGTCAACTACAAAACCATTCTTGTAAACATAACCATGTATCCATTTCCCAAGTTGGAGCATGCCCGTGTGGCCACAAGCCGAAAGCGCACAAACAACCGTAACCTGATTCGGCTTGTTACATTGATATTGATCCTCCATAGCAAGAACAACCATTTTCCTAAACAACCTAATCCCCTCAGAGAAAAACCCATTCTGAGTGCACCCCGCAATCAGAGCATTCCAAGAGGGCACATCCCTCTCCGGCATCTCATCAAACAACTTCACAGCATTGTCAACATCCCCAACTCTGGCATACCCAGAAACCATAACAGTAAAAGAAACAACATTTCTCTCTGACATTTCGTCAAACACCTTCCTCGCATCCCCCACATTGCCCAAAGTCCTCGAGTAAGAGTCAACCAGAGCCGTTTTCACAACTGGGTATTGCTCAAAACCCGATTTTAAAATCTGGGCATGCACCAAATCGGTGCCACGCGATTCGAGTGCATGTGGGCACGATTTAAGGATGAGTGGGTAGATGAAGTGGTTGGGGTTTGGGGCACCGAGACGGAGCATGTTGCGGTACAAGGAGATGGCGGAGGCGTGGCCGTGAGGGTGGGAGGCATAGGCGGTGATCATTGCGGTGTAGAGGTAGATGTTTGGGGAATTGAGGTGATCGAAGATGAGGCGCGCGTAGTTCCGGTTGGAGAGGGAAAGAGCGCAGAAACGAATGAGCTTGAAGGCGTGGAAGTGGGTTTGGGAGTGACCCAAGGTGATGAGGTAAGCTTGGAGTTGCTTCAGATGGTTCAGGTGATTGCTTTTTCCTAATATCGCTTTCACATGTTCGTTTAGGTTCCACTGGTTTTGCATGCTTTTCACAGGGTTCCCTTCACTTCACTGCACGGATTTGTTTGCTCTGTTTCATTGCAAACGAGGAGGGTCAGTTACTTGATGATGATGAATTGATGATGTGGAGTTTCTTATTACAATTTGTCCGAAAAGTTAGATAAATTAGCTAAATCGAAATTTTATTCAATAAGATTAATTTGCATCGTGGTTAATTATTTATTAATGCCACTATATCTTATGGGGCATTTGATTGTTGTAATGTTTAATTATCAGGAAAATTATATCTTAGAAATCTTATTCATGTGAATGTTTCTTTCCTACCTCCACACTTTGAAGGTAGAGTTTTGGACTCGCATTCACTAACAGGGGTGGGCATCGGTCGGTTTCGGTCGGTTTCGGGCCAAAAAATCCCAAACCGAAGAAAACCGACCAGCCAAATAAGTCACCCATTTCCGTCCGTCTGTGGCATCGGTTAAGGCGGGTGCGGATTGTGCGGGTGACGGTTTGCACGGTTCGGTTGGCTCGGGTTTGGATGATAAAAAAAATCCCAATAAGAAAAAAAGCCAAGAAGACAGGATCAGAAGCAAGAGGAAAAAAAAACGTGACAATAATACACAAGTAGATCTGGGAAAGCAACCAAAATAAAGATATGAGAAAGCAAATCTAGGCAGATCTTATTTGTTAGAAGCAAAAGGCTGAAACTTGAAGCCATATCTTCCTCAGTCGTGACAAACCGGAACCAAGAAAGGCAGCACGCCATCTGGATAGGATAATGTGCGCTCTGGATTAAAAACCAACGCCGGCACGAAGAAATTGGAGACGAAAGTAAAAGAAATGGTGAATCGAATCGCACGTGTGAGAGGAACTGAGGAAGACGAGTGAAACCTGAAAGTAAGAGGGACTGGGAGAAAAGCTTAAGCTGCGGCGCTACACTAGGGTTTGGAACTTTGGTAGGTGACTTAAGTGTACAAGTTTTTGGGCCTTTTAGTGTGGGTTGCTCTGTGTAAATAAAAAAACGTTTGTGGGCCATTTAAGTTTTAAATCTGTGTAACAATTTTGGGCCATTTTAAGTTGTTGGGCCAATATTTGTTTTCAAATTTTTTTTCCAATAGCTAAAAAGCCCTAAATACCTTAACCTAATAGCCTTACCTTTACTTTCTCTGTTCTTCTCTCTCACGAGCCTCACACAGTCACACTACTGTCTTCTGTCTACTACACTGGCTGCGGCGGCTGCTCTGTGTGCTTCAAGTCTCGACCAGTTTTCGTCACCGTCGTGAGTCATGACCGACCACCGCTCAACACCGTCATGCTACTCACACCCATCGCAGCACCCTCGCATCGTCGCCTCTCTCTCCCCCCTCACCAGAAATCTCTTCCTCAAGCCATGGTAACCACCTTCCTATCCTCGTCATTCTCTCCTTTTCTCTTACGTCGGTCGGGTTCGGTCACCGACGGTTTGAAATATTCGGAACCGAGCCCGACCGTACAAATCCGCACGTGACCGAAACGCTCACCCGACGACCCGCGAGCCCGAAACCATCCGCCCGATTGCCTCCTTCCTTGGCCGGGTTGTTCGGGTTCCGGTCGGATCGGAGAATCTTGACCAGTCCTATTCACTAATTTTATTTTTGGGTATGTATTATGTTTGAGAATATATTTTTTTTAAACTTATATCAAACATAATAAACTTCTATTCTCGTGCTCACATTATCGATAATATTAAAATAAAACTAATATCAAACGCTATTTAAGATTGTACAAAGATTTTATGTGAGTTTTTAATTGTCATCATTTGATATTATCAAACGCTTGAGAAGTTACCAATGGTAACAAGCTTGAATCCCTGAACAAGTTATCAGGGGTTCCATTCATGAGACTTTTGTGTATTGAGTAAATTTGATTGAGAGGGGATAATCCTTTAATGCTACCCAAGTCTCCTAACAAAAATTAATCATTGCTTATGACAATAGTTATTACAATTTTTTATTTTTCTAATATAAGCCCAACTATCTTTTATGTTGTTGATGTGGACATAAAGCTCTTATATTTACCATCATGTGGTTGATCTAGGTGGCAAGTGATTTGGATATTTTAAGCAAGTGATCAAGAGTTTGAATCCTAGCTCTCATGTTGGGAGGGGGAACCCAACTTATATGTCAAATAATTCCCTAACGGGGATTAGTCACCACTAACGATGGTGGATGCCATGTACCTATTTCTTGTATATGATATTGCATATGGCATTTGGTATAGGCTACACGAGTTTGTTTCATTTTTTTAATAATAAAAAAAAATAACAAATCCTTGGAGATAACATATGTAGTATCACTATCTATGTGACTTTGATTTAAATATCCAATAATTTAATATATTCATTTCCTAATTTCTTGATCAATCTGAATTTGTTGACACATACAACATATGTTTTGCCTTGTAAGAGGAGGGCGGAGATCATCTATCTCAAAATAATGACTTATTTCCTGTCCCCCTATTTAAATTGTCATGCTATTTAAAAATCAATAAATTTATAATAAATAAAGTGATTGATTTTTCAAATGCCACAATCTAAACAACAAACACAAAATAAGACACCCTTTCAAGACAAGTTGATTTGTAATGGATTGTTTCGATTTAGACGAACAAGTCTTTAATGTTATTTCTAAGCAGGGTAGTAAATAGCACGCAATAGCGACGCGATGGCAATGGTGCGGAGCGGAGCAGTCGATGACCACTACTCGGATGACGTAGCGGAGCGTTTTTCAGTCGTGGCGGTCGCGGTCACTTTCGCGACAAAAAGCGATGGAGCGGACGCTTTTGGGTCGCTCATGTATGATGGGTCGAATTTCCATCCACATAAGCCTCCGACGAGCCATTTCCGACCGAACCCAATCGTCCGACAAGCCATTACCGGCCGAATCACTCTTTTCTCCTCTCTTCCTATTTTACCCTCTCTTTAACACTTCAGTTCTCTATTTTACCCTTACTTATACTTAGTAAATCTCTATTTTACCCTCACTTATACTCATTAAATATCTATTTTACCCTTATTTTATTCTGTTTCTCCCTCCCCCCTTCTCACGTTTTCTGTTCTCAAATTTGCTTCTCACCTTCTCCCCCTCTGCTTCTCTGCATCTCCCTCTGCTTCTACTGCGTCTCCTCCTTCCTCCCTCATCACTTCTCCCCACTTGCTTAAAATAGCGGCTGTCTCGCTATGCGCTATCCCGCAATAGCGTTTTCGAGGTCAATCGCTCCGCGCCGCTACCTGCATTGATAACTCTGTTTCTAAGAAGATATTTTTAACAATTCAAATTTTCTTTTCAAATGATTCATATACCAGGCTCTCACACGATTTTTCTTTATCTTCACACATCACACAAGGCAAAATAAGAACACGACATAAATCAAGAATAAGATATTGAAACAGTAAAATATCCAGAATGGTCTAAAGTATTGATCACTAAAGGGAGCTAAAAATCTTACAAATATATGGACAGTGATTGATGAACACGGCACTAAATCTGATTTATAGAACAAAATTGAGTAAGAACCTAAATAGAAGGGACAAAAAAAAAAAAAGCTTGGAGCCAGACCCTTATGCACAGGAGGCCTACCTCTGACTACTGATCATTTAATATAGAAGAAAAATCTGCAGAAGGCACAGCCTCATCATCCCAATACTTAGCTTTGTTTGGTATGACCTGGTGCTGAACCATTTAGCTTCAACCTTTGAAGATAGTAATTAATTGCAATGTTGGAACAGAAATGAAATCTTCCGACAATATTTTTAAGAGTGGTAGTACATGGAAAAAATTTGACGAAATTCAGCCATGTTCAATGGTCATTGTTGAATAGGACAGGATGATAGGAACCACTCACGATCTCGAGTCGATCACGAAGCCCACTTGTTTTGGCTCCTATTTTGTCAAATTAATTCGGCTATCTAGCATTTTCCATTTCTTAAACGAGCCAAACGGTCCTCGAGTCAATTTCCTCTAGCGTGCTACACACCCTCACAGCTACATGTTTCCGCATATCTTCTTCTCTATGTCCTCTTTCAAAGTTTCTGTTTCCTGGATATCTTTATTATTCCCCTCTTTTTCTTCCCCAAGCTTTCCCATATCACTGATCATTTCCTTGCAATTGGCTTCTTTAATGTTATCACACGTTTCTTTTAGAACACCGTCTTCACTGTCTATCATGTCTTCCTCCTTCACAGTTTCTATCACCTGAAGAAGTTCAAAGGGAGTAGCAGCTGGGTCCAGCACCCTGCAACCTTTTGGTGCATTTGGTGCTTCTTGACCAGTAAGTGAATATGAGGGGACCCGATGAGAGAATCGAAACATCTCTTTCCTCGGAATAATCCCAATTTCTCTTGGATCTAAGTGATGGTGAAATACTGTCTTGAACCCAGCCACTTTCACCAGAGGAATAACAATTACACCCTGTTCTGCAAAATCCTCAAGTACTTCAACCATATCAAACTTGTGTATATCCTCATCTGCCGTTAGCTCATTCCAATCAGGAGACCAATTCCTATAGAGGGCCCAAACATCCCCTCTCCTGGGATATATACAAATGGCTCCATGATTACCTTTTCTCCACCTAACCTTGTGAGAAAAAAATATAGATGGAGTTACATATTTCACGTTTGCCTATTCTGAAATCCCCGCAAGTTTTTGAAAAGCCTGAAGCAACCCAATTTAGAGCGCCCAGTTCACTGGTTGTCTTCGGGTTGAGCCAGCTGATCTGCAGCTTGAATGGATCAAGAGAGATCACACTGTGGATCATTGCATAATATCGAGGCATCCCATCATCATCACAATAGGCAGCCCATACTTGATTTTCACCAAAAGATCTTTCAGTTCGATCCTTGTAAAAATCATGGAAATCAGAATCTGGGACATCCATTGGCATTGTTTCCAAAACTTTCGGGCCAATTCTGGCAATAGTAGTAACTGCAACTGACTTCACGGCTTCAGATCCACCCTTTCTATCTTCCGACTTCCCAATGTTGTTTTGAGCACACGTCTCTGAGTTTCTTGAAGACTTTTTTCCTTCGTTTGCTTTCTGGAAGCTATCTCCACTCTCTTTCACCACAGTTTTATCAACTGTATTTGACTGGATTTCGCTGAGTTTCTTGCTAATTTCTTTTCTAGCTTTCTCCATAAGAGGCCACTGAATTCCAAACTTACTATGTTTAAATTGGGGGAAGTTATATTCTCCTAGTGCACCAATTCCCGCTTCCATTTGATTTACTGGTTCCTTACAATGGTTACTTACACTTGCATCCTCCATGCCCCCCCTTCTTCTCTTAGCAGGATTAAAGTGACCTTTTTTAGAAGCATGCCGCTTCCTTCTCAAGGCCTCTTCTCTTTTCATAGCTGCTTGTGCCTCCACACGTTCTCGCTTCACTTTATCATATGCCTGCTGAACCACACTAGCAGCTTGAGCCACATTAGAGACACCAGAAGTTTTTGAGAATGGAGCCCACTTGAAATTGGTAGAAGAGTCAGTTTTACTATAGCCTCCTGCTCCAACATTTGTGGCTGCCATGTTCTTTCTAGCATTAGACTTGCTTTTGTTTGGTATTTGGTGATTGGAATTTTTCTGATGCTGCGAAAAGCTCCATTTAGTTTCAGGTTTAATAGCACTTGAAGGTGGAGGAGCAGTTTCCATAGCCAAAAATGGCTCGTGGCAGTTAGGACACACGAGTTTAAGGTTAAGATAAATTCTGAGATACTCATACTGCATTTTGCATCGATGGCAAACAGTCCAGAATGTATTTGATTTTGACTTATGGGTAGAAGGTGAAGTGTGTTCTTTAGCAGTATTCTTCTGAGTCCTTGCACTTGAAGGGGTAGTCTTAGTAAAATTGTAACTGCCATTAACTCCTGTTTGTGCTGATGAACTTCCAAACTTAGTTGAAACTTTCTGTGCTTTTGGATTTCTCTTCTCATCATATGCTGCCCTTTTAGCCTTATCTGATAGTAAACTCCATGCCTCTGAAATACGTTTAAAAGCCCCATCGGCTCCAATGGACTTGTTCTTATCAGGGTGAAGCATGAGAGCTAGCTTCCTGTAATGTTTCCTGACTGTATCATCATCAGCAAGTGGGTCTACACCAAGAATACCATACCAATCTGCTTCTTCATTTATTTTATTCTCAGCAGCAATATACACATCGAGTGTTGCTAACATTTGAGGAATACCCTCAAGAGCAGGAAATAAATTTTGGGCCTTCAAAGCAAACTTCTTTGCACCCAAAGTATCCTTTGCAATAAACTTCCTCTCAGCAATTTCTTTAGCTCTGGTGGCCTCATCCTTATTGCACTCCATTTCTGAGGCCTGCCTTCTCGACACTCTTCTCTACTTTCTCAGCAATTTGTTGCAATACAACATCAACATTTCAGCATAGTTTGAGTTCTCGATTTGGAAAGCAACTCATTCATGGCAATGAATCCTATAAAGGCGAAATCATATTTTAGTTAAGAAATTAATAACCATTAACCGGTACAGCAACTTGAATTCAATAAATTGAAAGATTGAAAATACGAGGGCAACATAATCCGAGCCATGCTACAGCAAACTTGAGCCCACAAACGCAATACCTATTCATTGGTCAGCAATTACAAAATACAGGAGCTACACAATTTTAATCAAAGCAGCGCTCGAGCGTTACACCCCACAAGACCCATATTAATTTAACAAATACAGCTAATAAGAGTATGCTATTTGCACATAACTAAATTTTTGTGGAACCAGATTGGAACGGATAAAAAATTTAGAATGGATTTGTGCAACCAAGTTTCAAAAATTGGTACCTACACAAGTTCTAGAAAAAGCTTGAAGCACTACTCAAGCATTGAATACCGCTATTACTTTTACAGATACCACTAATTGAAAGTATGTTAGTTGCACATGACCAAATTTTTTCTAGAATCAAAATGGAATCTGTACTATCCGAGTTACATTGGGCCGAGTTTTGGAAGAGGAGACTTTGGGCATGGCAAGGTGATTTTGGGCCGAGGTAGATCCGAATAGTGGTCTCACTCAGAGGAAGTGGTCCTCGACACAAGAAGACTGAGTTAAGTCGTGGAGGAGTGGGGTCAACAGGTGGACTAGCGGTTGAAAACGTGCGAGAACCAAGAACGTGGCATTATCAGTTAATTAAGGATAAACAGATGACCAAGATGGTGGGGCTAGGTTTATATATAGAAGATGGATGTAATTTAGGAGATTAAGCTATTCTGTAACTACACTCTGATAGTTCGGATATATTCTAATAAAAGAGCATATTTCCGACAGAGAACTGTTGTGAATTATAGCGATATTGTTTCTCATCTATTCGGCCTAAACATTGCTGGAATTTGAAGGAACAGAATCGATTGGAAATGAATGACATACGGAAACAGAATCAACATATAACTAAACGAGAACTAGAATGAACCTAATGACAATTTCATTCAATTCCATTCCAATATGCTCTCACATTTGACATACGGAAACAGAATCAACATATAACTAAACGAGAACTAGAATGAACCTTAATCCAAGTTGTCTATAATCAATCACAATGCACACAAGCTCATAACAGAAAAAACTGAAAATCAAATTTATTCATCTGAACTAAGCAGTAATAATAAACAGAATCGGGAATTACCCTGAGCTCAAGAACTCAAAACTCGACGCTACAGAATCTTCTAGAAGCTAGAAAGAGAATCTCAAAGCTTCATGTAATCACAGCAAATTCAGAGAGGGGAGAGAGAAAAGAGAATCATCTTCGAGGTCGGAATCGCCGGCGGCCACGTTTCCTGTGCCGGCGAGGCTCTGAGAGGCAAATGAAACCCTAAAATGTTAATATATATAAAAAAAAAATAAAAAAGGGAAAAATCGTAACCCTAGATAAGTGGAAGTTGGATTGAAAAAAGAGAATAAAAAGCAGATTCGGTTGAGATATATATATTTGTATGGAAGAGATTGCTTAAGGAAGCACGAAAAAAAAAATTAATAATAATAAATAATTTGTATAGTGCAGAAATGAATTGAATTGAATTGAAGAAAAGAAGGAGATGGTAGTTGGTGACTTACAGTCAGAGAATAGAATAGAGGATCGTTTCTAAGAAAATGAAGAAATTATTTGATTTTCTGAGTGGTTTACAGATTTTTGCCATCGATGGTTTCTCCTCGGCCTTCTGTTGTGCGGTGTTTCAAGTCAAGTGTAGCTAGGTGATCAACGAATGAAGACACCTTTCTTGAAAACATTACTAGGTTAAGATTGGTCGTGCAAAAGAAAATCGAATAAAATTAATATTTATTGAATTTTTTTGGATTCTATTCCGTGAAAATTGATTAAATCGGATGGGATTTTTAGGGATTTAATGGATCGGATTAGTTTGGTTTTAGGTGGGAAAAAATCAGAACCAATTAAAAATAAGTCATTCTTTTGAGAATTTTTTCTAAAGATCCGAACAAAACCAAACCAATCGATAACGGGTTGGTTCGGACTCAAAAGTTATTTAATTTTAAAAATATATATAAATATTAAATATATATATATATAAAAAATAAATATAATAAATATTGAACTATTAGAATGTATAAATAGTAATATACAATAAATATTAAATATTAGAATATATATATATATATATATATATATATATATATATATATATATAAATATTAGAATATATATATAAATATTAAAATATAGTAATTGGTTCGGTTCTAAAGTTTTTGAACCCGAGAACCGACCCAATCATCATCGGGTTTGCTTAGGTTTGGACCTGAACATCAAAAAAATCCGAACCAATTTAATTGGTTTGGATTTTTGGATTCATCGGGTCATTGGTACGGATCTTACACCCCTAGGATTTTGGACCCGTTTTCTTAAAACCCAAAAAATGCAAACCAAAATGCATATATAAAATTTAGTATATGTTTATTCTTTTGTTTGCGTTATTAATTTTTTATTTGTTGGTTTTTCAATAATATTTTTTAATTTGATTTGACGTAATTTTTCATTATTTCTAATATTCCAAAAAAAAGATGTTTTGGAACTAGACGGTGATATTTATTTATTATATATATATATATATATATATATATATATATATATATATATTATATTATGAAATGTTATTACATAAATGTATCAACAAGAATATAAAAAGTTTAAGATGTTGTTCAATTTAACTTGTAATCTTGATTCTTTGATGTAATATAAATACATAATGACATGTCGGTAAAAACCGAATCAACCGATCCAATCCAAACCGCATTTAATTGGATCAAATCGAATTAGATTTTTTAAAGAAAGCAATCCAAACCGAACCGAACTGCATGTTGTTTTAATCTTTGGATCGGACGACTTTTTTGCCTCAAAACCGATCCAAACCGATCCGCGAACACCCCTAAATCGGACCAGACCGGTCGATGAGAAAAATCGAGAATCGGCCTCTTATCCAATCCTAGTCAAGGGTTATAATCACTTAATTGGTTTGGCTGATCTAAATTGGTTAAAAATGGGATTGATTGAGTTGAATTGTATCTAATTAGTTTTTTTTAAAACAAAATAAAATAAAAAATAAAACAAATAAAATTAAAACAAACGAAGACAAGACAAAAACTAATCCTAATTTGCAAAGTAATAGTTCACCAAAAATATTTGTAAAGCAATATATGACTTTGAGGATCAAAAGACAATAGTAAATATTTGTTAAACTAGAAAGGAGTCACGAAACAGGCAAATGACAAAGAGCAACCATTAAATCATATTGAAGCGGAGACATAAGGGAGGAAGAGGCTCAAATTATAGGTTTTTACGCGCTTAGATAGGGGTGTAAGTGGAATCTGATAAATCGGAATCGATCAAAACCGATTTTGGTGATTTAGATTGGATCAACCGCTCGAATTTAAATCACGAATTTGAATAGGTTCGGTTTGTTTTCCAGATTTTAAAAATTGTAACTAATCCAGAATGTTCGATCAACCTTTTCACTTTCCCTTTCTCTTTTTTACATTCAGTCCCTTTGATCTGAGGTCCTTACCGTCCAGCCACCGTGATCGTCCTATCGTCGTGTGACTGCCTCCATCTTTATCTCTGATATGTCGTCGTACTCGGACAACTTCTTCTCGAAGTCTCCAGAACCTTCGTGCTCAGTCCCTATCCCTCACGGCACAGCTTTTTTCTCTCGAAATCTCCAGAACCTTCGTGCGGCACCCCTCGCCATAGTCTTCTCTGTACCGCCAACCAAAGCGCCTCCTTGCGGCGCACCATGCACTATCGTCTCTATCTCATTTTACTTTGGCTCTTCATCACGCACCCCTGTCGCGCCGTCACCATGCTCGGTTTCCAATCGTCTTCTCTAGTTTTGTCGCACTCTCCTTCACTAGGAGTGTCAATTTTTTCATTTGTATTTTGTGTTATCAAACTGTTAGGGTTTGTGTTTGTATTCTTCATTTTGTGCTTAGTTTTGTAAACTGCATTCGATTTAAATTTTATAGAAGTATGTTATATCTTTTTCTGATTTTTTCACTAGTTTTCAGAATTAGAAGTGAAAAAAATGGATCGACAATTGATGATCCGATCCGAACCAACTCGATCATAAGCAAATTGATTCGGATTGGATCAATTGTTGTTTTTTCCTTCTAAATTTGATTGGTTTGGATGCCGAAATACCCCAAGTCTGATCTGAATCGATCCAATTACACCTATATGCTTAGAGCAGGGGTTCCTCTTTGTTGATCATTAAAAAAATTGACTGACATTGGACTAAAGGGCCGAATTTGCAACACTAACTTTTAGGGGACAAAAGGTCCTAAAAAAAATTATAGGAACCAAAATCTCTAAGGCCAATAGTTGGAGATCAAAAGTACTATTAAGTCTATTTTCTAAAAATTTATAAAATTTATCATTCATTATTTAAAAAATATTATGACTATTTTTCAATATCTTTCTTATATCATAGGAATGATATGATAGTTAAGTTTAAAAAAGTATTATTGTTAGGTGATAATACCCTAGGAGATTAGTCTCATATATATCGGATGGGAGGATGTTCTCGGAGATTAAAAAAAAAGAGTGTCATTATCTGGTTTGAAATATATTTGAAGTGTTAGCAATACACTCTCTAACAGTCTATTTCCAATATATCTCTACTCCCACTATTTTGAAAATGGGTCCTATTAATTTATGTAGATCCCACTTGAATTTTATAGGACTCATGTTAATTTGAACCAATAAAAAAGAATGTATTGATAAGAGAATGTTAGATAATGTATTATTAGCATTTCTCAATATATTTTGACGAAAGATAACAAATTATCTTTCATATCAAGCGTCATTCCCCTATATCCATCCCGAGCAAAAAAAAAATATGTTGAATATGTTAGATAATATATTATTAGTATTTTTCAATATCTTTTGACGAAAGATAACAAATTATCTTTCATATCAAGCTTCATTCTCCTATATTTAGTGGGTCAAACGTCAAAATAATGGTTGACCTAGACGTTTGGATGAAGTGTCAAAACATGATTCAGTACATCATAATCGTGTTTCAGTTGAAACTCCCATTATTAACTTTTGAGTTTGGGAAAATTGATTTTCCATATGAGCTAAAACATATTCTCCTATTTACCCTTTTTGTTGTACGCCTTCTTCTTCTCTACTATGTTTTTTCTGCAGCTTTAGGCTCTTTTTTTTTTATCTCTTTCTTCTCTGTGATTTCTATTCGTGTTTTTGTCTCTCCTTTCTTGCTGCAGCTGCTAGGGTTGTCTTTCGGGAAGAAGGCTGATGGAGAAGAAGATGGTGTTGGGTCCGGGTCAAAAATGGGCCTAGGGTAAAAATTAACTTGGAAAACACGATACTTTTCTAGCCATAGAGGGGACATACTGATATAGGCCCGAGATTTATTCTTCGCCCATGTGCTAGAGCAGTTTTTTTTAATATATATATATATATATATATATATATATATATATATATATATATATATATAAATGATATTATATAGAGAGATATTAACACTAAAACTCATTTTAGTAATTATATACCCAAAAGCAATTTTGATTCAAACTATCCAAACAATATAAATTGATAAAAATCACTTTTTCTATAAATGTATTCAAATATAAATCACTTCATTTTCAACTCACTTTTAATCAAAATCAATTTTACAAAATCAATTTTATTTAGAATCACATTTATCAAACGTTCATCCAAACACACTCTTAGTTGTTTGTGTTGGAAAAGTCTACCGTCCTCCAACGTCACATTTAGGGTCCGTTTGATTTGTCATGATTCAAGGGATAGAATAGAACAAGACAACTAGTTCTTTGTTTGATTTCAATAATAAATATGGGACAATACATGAAAATAGATAAAGGACAGAACAAAAGTGTAAAATTTTGTTACCCACTTAATTAAGGAACAAAAAACTATCTCATACACAACTAAAATGAAATGACAAAAATATCCTTTCTACTCCCAATCTCTCTTTCCCACGTTCTCATGTCTCTCCCAAGTCTACCTCTCTCTCTCTTCCACTATGTCTTCGGTTCAAAAACTGAAAACATGGCATGTAATTAAAACTTCTAGTTGATGACATAACATATTCATGGCCCTAAAAAAGTAACCATATATCAAGAATCAAAATGAACCATGAAACTTTGTATTCTTTTCAATAAATTATTATATTTTTTTTAAAAATTTATAATATGGTAATTATAGAATATGGATAAAAATTTATCAATATTATTATAAATTGAAAATTATTTTTTAAAATAATAAAAATAAAATACTACATGAAAATATATACATATTATCAATAAATTATAAATAAGAGGATAGTACGATAATAATTTAATTATAAATAACAAATAATATAAAATGTAAAAAAATTATGTGTCTTCTTATAATGCAAATCAAATATTATATAGTATGAAAGATATTTTAGTAAATTTTATATTGTTCTATTCAGGACGTAGATATAACAAATAAGGTACGTATAAAATTGCTTGTGCCATATATTGACTAATAAACATCATACTATATAAAAAAATGTGTTATAACTCAATTAACTGTTTTGTACTGTTCTCTATATGATTACTTCTATGCGAAACAGACCCTTAAGAATAGATACTCGCTTCTTTTACTGGCTATAACAAGTGACGACCGGTTTTGTTTTATTTTGTGACTTAATTTTGTTTTATTGTCCTCTGGTTCATGTTCTCCCCACCTTCACCATCTCAACTCCTTCCCTCTCTCACCTAAACAAGCCATCGGCACGTGAGAATCTGAAGGTTCTGTAGATTACTATAAAAATCCTAAACTTACCGGAATACCCTTTATAATATATATTATTTAATATATAAATATACAATATATAATTTTGTATAATTATGTATAGAGAGAGGAGAGGGAAAGAGATAAAGAGGAGAGGGGGAGAGAGAGCAAGGAGAGAGAGGGGAGAGGGGAGAGAGAGAGGGGGAGAGAGAGGAGGGAGGAAGAGAGGAGAGAGATGTAAGGATAATTTTGTCTTTTGTTAGCCTGTTCATGGTACAACATTTTGTCCCATGATTTGGTGGGGGACAAAATTTTGGGTTTTTGTCTTGTCCCTCACCCTTTTTTTGTCTTGTCCCCTGACCACTTTTCAGATCAGGAGACAAATTTTTGTGCTGTCCAGTCCCCTGAATTTTTGCAAATCAAACGCACCCAAAATGTATTGAATATAAAAAATGGGCAAGCCACCAAAGCACCAACCAACAAAGTAACGTGATAGTTCCAGTAAAAATGAAACACCCCTCACCCGAGAATTAAAAACAAATTATAAACATTGAAGCATAGTAGCATCCATCCCTCATGGCTGACGAAGGAAAAAGTGAACACACCCCCTGTTCCCGTAATGGGTCAGAACCCGGCCCATTTGGATAACTTGGGCACCCATTAGTCGCTGGGAAGCCAACCTATCATGGGCTAGCCCAGGAACCGAGCCTCCTCAAGTACTTGCTCAGTACTTGGCCAAGAGCCTTTCCGACATATAGAGGGGGTCTGCGATTAGGAAAGACCCAAATCTTGTCAGTGTATTGTACATCATAGGTTAAGACCAAACCTCGGAGGAACAGGAGGTTCAACTTTCAAACATTGTCAAAAGAGGAAAAAAACTAACATAACAACTGCTTTCTTCTATTTATAAATAAATTTCAACTACTTCCATCAAAGTTATTCTCAAAATATCATTCAGTTAATACATATTTTGTTTTCGAATGACTTCTTTTATTCTCAACAACACAAGTTTAATAAATAAAATGAAGTGTAATTTAGATATAACAAACTTAATTTTTTATTCACAATGACTCATTAACGAACCACCTTAATATATATATTTTATTCAATTTTTGGTTATATAGAGACCGGAGGAGATAACTACTAACATTTGCCTACAAATAAAAAAAATCATCATCTCCAATCACTTGGTGAAATCAGTATCCCTAATATCACTTATTGGACAGTAAAGAAGTCCAAAAGTCGAAGAAGTTTTTATCAATAGATTAAACAAATAAACCATATTTGATCAAAAAAAAAAAAAAAAAAAACAAATAAACCATATAAGTGGCTATCACATAACATCCTGGCCCAAACCTTGGTAATGACTAATGAGTTTCAGTCTACCCACTTAGTGTATGTTTGAAAAAGATAAATTATTTATCTTTAAGTTGTTTTGTGTGCAAAAAGTTATTTTATAAATATTTTATTATGTTTGGATATGTAGCTTAATTTATAAAAAAGTTTTTTCTTAAAAAAAAAAACTGATTTACTATCATCATCTAGAGAGGACTGCTAGATTGTTTTTTTCCTGATTATGCTGACAAAATATATTCCCTTCTTACCCCTAACATCCACCTATTCTGGCTCTACACTCGTCCAAACTCCAACGACAACGACCATTTTGTTGAAAGAACCATTTTAATGCTTTATCACTTCAATATTATTCAAATTGAATGTTTTTAATGTTTTATAACATTTTTTTCCTAAAAAAAAAATGGAGTATTTTTTTTAAAAAATTCTCAGAATAATATATTTTTATGTTAAAATCCTCTATATTATTCAAATGGAATATATATTGTTTTTTATTTAACTATTCTAAATATAATATATTTTAACATTTTTTTCCATAATCATGAAAAATGTTATAAATTTTATTCAATATTTATAATAGAAAAAAATTGATGACAAGATATTAAAAACAAACAAGTTTTAAACATAAACAAATAACTTTATACCCTTTTTCGTAATTTACTATATAAAAGTGGTTTTTTTTCACCACCCAAACGAAATAGATTATCTTAAAATCGCTTTTCAGCAAACATACCCAAACAAAAACAGATTCTGATTATAATCGATTTTCATAATAATCGATTATAGAAAAATCGATTATCAGCATAATCTTTTTTTTCCAGCTTTCTTAAACACACTCTTATATTAATTTTACTTAACACATCCTTGATTAATTAAATAGTTATTTACAAAACCATTAAAAGTAGATATTCCAATGTATTTGTATCGTAAGAGATAATTTTCTTTTGTATCATTTATCATATCAATTATCGCATACATAAATAAAATTTAAATAAGAGATATTAATAGTCATATTATTAACATGTCATACTTTAAATGAAACTTAAAAAAAGAGAAAACAAAGAATCTCTCCGCTTTTTTTTTTTTTTTTTTGTCATAATTTTAAGGAAGATGTTATAAACAAAACACAAGTGAAAATGCTGGGTGGTAAGGGTGTGTTTACTTTGTATCCAGTTTTTTTTTTTTTTTCTATTTTCATAAATAATTATAAAAATATCACATTATTTTCATTTTGTTTTCTGTTTTCAAAAATTTGTACAGGAAATAATGAAAACAAAAAAAAATTGTTTCCATTGTTTTAACACTTTTTTTATAAATTTCTGAAAATAAGAAACATAATGAAAAAAGATGACAACTTTGTAATTATTTATAAAAACAACAAATGAAAACTAGAGACCGGAAACAAAGCAATGTGCACATTTTACAAAACTTGTTAAAATTCGTGTTTTCAGTTGAATCCAGTAAAAAAAATTAGATTTAAAAAATATAGCACATATAACTCGAGCGGAAGAAAAATAATTATTAATTCTCTTAGTTAAATCTTTTTTTCATAATTTTCACAATTTCTCAATAAATAAAACATTAAATATTGTACTAACAGTGGCTTGGTTGGAGTAAAAACGTACCCTAACCCTAAAGAAGAGAGCTTGTGTTTGATTCTTAGGAGACGCACGGTAACAATCAGTTTTTCTTAATTATGTATGTGAGGTGTGAGTTTATATAACCTATTATTTGGTAATAAAGTAAAGCAATTATAAAAGAGTAATGATAAATGAACATACTTTTGATGTCCAATATCGTATATATATACGTATTTATATTTGTTTATTATTTTTTTTCTCTCGTCACATTTATTTAGCACTTGAAAACAACCCAAAGCATATGGTGTCTATATTTGATGTCCCAAAAATATGTTCATTTATCATTACTCATTATAAAATAACAAAATAATAATAATAAAATTATATATATATATATATATATATATATATATATATAAGAGGAAGCAATAGTGAGAGTAACTGAGAGAAAATCTGATTTCTCTTTAACCCTTCGTTTCTTTTTCTAGGGTGGAGAATGTTTTCTCCTTTCATTCCTCATAAGTGACCTACCCTCAACCAAATCCTCTCCACTCAGTACACTAAATTCCTCATAGCTTGGTTTGCATGTGGGTGAAATAGACAACTATAAACACGAGAAGGGGGTTGAATTGTGTTTATCAGAATTTAAACAAAGTTGAAAACTTTTCGCATACGTGCTTGGTTGGGGCGAGTGGAAAGATACAGGACAGACAAGTGACCTGTCTGATGAAATTTTAACAGTTACTTAGGCAAACACACCGCTTGATAAACGGATAAGAAAAACTAAAGCAACTAAAGAGTTTATAAGGAAAGAGAGATTAACACATTTATTTATCCTGGTTCACTCTTCAAAGCAAAGAGCCGCGTCCAGTCCTTGACAGCACCAAGTTTTATCCACTATAATCGATCAAAGTTCTGAGACTCCAAATATTGTTTGCACACTTAGCCTCTTCAGGCTCCAAGACAAGTATTCTTTATACACTTAGCCTCTTCAGGCTCACTCGGATTTATTTGAGAAATTTGGTTTGTAATAAATACAACTTTAGACAGACAGATCTTTCACTAACACTCAGAGTCGTTTAAATGTAAAGCTCGGGAAAGTCTGCGTAATAACTTCAAATGATTGAAGAATACAGAATGAAAGAATGAAGATATTAATGCGCAAAGTAATGACTCTTTTAAATGGTATGGGTGTTCTTTCTTCATCTTCAATGACTTCTGTATTTATAGTCTTTAAGCATTTAAGATCCGTTAGAACATTCCTTCAGATGTTGGCTTCAAGCAGAACTTCATTAAATTAATGCAATAGAGTCGTTCTGGGCAGCCATTAATGCAATAGGAACGTTGGTTGTACTCTAACTTGTAGGGTCATGGCTTTATGCATCGTGAATCAGTCATATCAGAGTTTTGCAGAGAGCTTTTTGTACTTTGCTGAGTACAATTCCCTTTTTGTGTAAAGACCAGAGGCACTAGGGAATAAAGCACGTTGGAAGCATTCTTTAACTGGTTTTTGGTTCTAATAGCCTAGGTTGCTTGAGAGAGTGACTTCTGATTTTTCTTGATAAGAGTGAGACCAAGTAGGAGAGAAGGCTTCGAGTCTCTTTCTGATAGGACAGCTCACAAAAACTTGTTAGGTCCTTGGTTCTTCAACGAGTAACCTCAGACGAGTGTAGGAACTCGTGGAGAGACACGTTGAAAACGTCTCTTGAAAGAAGTCAATAATCCTAGTCAGCAGACAAGTTGACTTTTGTTCATCCAGACAGGTAGTCATCTATATGAGCAGACAGATGATTCTTACTGTTTTGATCTGCATACTAGATAGACAAATTAGCAACCAATATGACGGTTAATTAAATCATTAACCAATGTTTAAAGATTTAACAATCAGACATTTTAGAGACTTAACAATATCCCCCTTTTTGATGATGACAAACATTGAGATGATTTAACGAACCTTAGAAAATATCAACAAATGAAAGTAGCATATATAAGATAGGTTAAAATTTTCTTAATCAGATGGGCTTGATCATATGTTCTAGTTAACTTAGTCACACATATATTTGACTTGTTTTACTTTGAAATTATCAGAGCAATCTTACTTACGATTTATCAGAGCAATTATAGCAACTATCAGAACATACTTTGATCATATCATGTTCATATATTATTTTCTTATTAAGATCATATCATATATCACATTACTCCCATTCTCATATATCACATTTCTCCCATTCTCCCCCTTTTGTCAACATAAAAAAGGAATAAACTTTGAAAGCATTAAAGAATTAAAGGAGAAATTTATTTTATTCATCATGAACGTTAACAAGTACAAGGTAGTCTATATACAAAGAAACCAAAAACTACCTAGGTTGACTAATCAACAAAAATAAATCAGCAACCTTTTGCTCTAAGAGCAGCCTAGCTCGCCTTTCTTCATCTAGCTGTATTCTCAAGTCTTCTACTTGTGTTTGAAGCAAATGAAAGTCTTGTAAGGCCACTGTTTGAGAAGTGGAGGCTTCTGTAGACAGACTTGAGGAAGAGACAGACAGAGAAGAGTGCCAGGGTAAGGCTAAAACTGGGGGTGCCTTAGGTAGAGATAGGGGAGAAGTGATGGAAGGGAAGAAAAGTTCATGGATAGTTTGAAGGGCATAGAAAGGAAGAAAGACGAATTTGAAGAGAAGACTGATTCTGACAAAGTCAGTATCAGGTGAAGGAAACACACGGGAAAGTCTCTCGGATAGAGACAGTCTGGTGATGGTTATTGGGATAGGTGGGGAAAGAGGTGGTTGAGCAAAAACAGAGGGAGGGAGAGGTAATAAAGAATCAATATGCCAGAAAAAAGAATTAGATCCTGTGACTAACATAAAGAAATACCTAGATATATAGGGTAACATCACAACAGAAGCAGGATAGTGAGTTCCAGCTAATGTTCTAATGAAGACAACAATAGGTGGGTAGAAGAAAAGTTCTCTACAAGGGTTAAGAATATGAGGTGGAGGAGAAGGAATGACAAAGACATGTGAGATACTTGCAAATAAAAGAGATTGCATATTAGACACAAAGAGTCTCGATGATATGCCAGTTTGTTCTTTGGGAGCATAGTCCTTGTGAACAACTATGTACTGACATTCATCAGGTACGACAGTGAAAGACGATTTTTGAGTTTGTAAAGAGGAGACGGGTGAGGGAGGAGGGGACGCTATAGAAAGGGGTTGGACAAGAAGGGCTAATGGAGAAGAGATATATAGGGTGATGATACCTTGATGTAAGGGGGAAGGGAATGAAGGAGATGTCTGCTCTTCAAATATCTTCAACTTCTTGTGAGAAGGAGACACTTGGTCATTCTCTGGTACAGCTGTCTGAGCTCCTCCAGACAGGTCATCTGCAGTGTTAGCTTCTGCAGGCACTTTGGTCTTTGCAGGCACTAGGTAACCAGATATTCTCTTGTTGGGAATGATTCCCAAAATGAAAGTCTTATTTGGTTTTTCCAGAACTTGTTCTGTCTGCTCCCCCTGAGCAGATGCTTCCTCTTTGCTAGGCTCAGACTCAACTTGTCTGACCTTGGCAAAGGTCTTCACCAGCTTCCTTTTCTTGCTGGGCTAAGCTGGTACAGCAACGGGTTCTTCAGCTTCACTCACCTTCCTCTTTAGAGAGGTTCTCCTCAGTTTGAACCTCAAGGGTTCAACTGTCTCAGCAGATTCTTCAGATGCTGAGGATTGTTGCAGCTCTGGAATTTGGTCTTGTCTGGCCACTTTTCCAGATGATTTGAAGAGTTTCTCAGAAAGAGGGACTTCAGATTCATCAGTGGAAACCACTGGTTCCTTTTCTTTCTGTTCAATAGCAGGTTTCTTCTTCTGCTTCTTCTTCTTGCTGTCTTCCTCCTCATCAGCAAGAAGGATTCCCTTGATATCCATCATAGACAGTATCTTCCTGTCTATGGGCAGTGACATGTCCACAAAATGAACATCACTGGGAACAAACAGCTTGTTCCTAAAGACCCTTGTTAGCAACATCCCATAAGGATAGGTTTGCACATTAGTCCTCTTGATCAGAGTCTCCATGTACATATGTATGAGGTCGTTGATGTCCACCTTGATTTTGTGGATCAAGTGGTACTGAGCAAATCTATCCATCTTGGTCACACTGTCCCTTGAGCCTTTCCTTGGCATCACACACTCCAACATCAATTTGTGTAGGAATATGCACTTGGCCACCATGTTGATGGGTTTAGGGTTCACAGATTTGGGAACACCATAGATGGCAATGTTGACATTGTCAACTTCCACTTCAGTTTCCCAGTTGGGTGTGAAGCCAGCTCCGATTGTCGGGCACTTTGTGAGAAGCTCCAGAGAGCTAATGGGGAAGAGAAGGGTTTTATCCCCCATTTCAGCCTTAAAGCTCTTGGTTCCATTGAGCCTGTTGGTGACAGCCACAACATTTCTCTAGAAGGTTTGAAGTAGCTTGGGGTGAACGAGCTCCTTGATATCGAAGAAAGGAGTCCATTTGGAGTACTCCAACTCTTCAGTGACATCCATACCTAGCTTCTTCATCTTTTGTAGATCAACAATCTTTCCCAGAATAATCTTTTCAGTAACCTTGAGATTGTATTTCTCAACATTTTCCTTTGTAGAGAGACGATTGGATGATGCCATTTTTGAGAGAAGACGGTTCTAGGGTTTTGAAAGAGAAGAGGGTTTGAAAGATGAGAAGACAAAGAGATTTTGGAATTTTGAAAGAGAAAAGATTGAGCCTTTCTGATCCTCTGCCTTTTATTGACATAAAGGTAGGAGAGAGAAAAAAAGAATTTTTAAATCAAAATGGCACGATTCGTATGGGGAATAGCAGTGCCTACTTAAGACATAATAAAAACATGGTTTCGAGATATATAAACTATTGTGCACAAGATTAGCTTCAGATAAGGGAATGACGTTAATTAATTAATAACCATTTCAACAAAACTATTGAGTCCTAGCATAGTGACTCAGCAGAGTCAGACAGGTAAGCATAAACAGGTGATAATGCACAGACAGGTTAACACTCAGACATGTCATTCAACAATGCAATGCATGTTTAGATTATCTCTAATAAATAAAAACCTTTCTTCTACTAGGGTTTAGTGAAAATATCAGCCCATTGATTTTCAGTCTTAACAAACTTAATATCAAATATGCCTTTCTGAACATAATCTCAAATAAAATGATGTTTGATTTCAATATGCTTACCCTTAGAATGCTGAATTGGTTTTTTAGATAAGCATATAGCACTGGAATTATCATACCATACAGATATGTTATGTTTATAAATAGAGTAACCCTCAAGTTGATGTTTTACCCATAAGAGTTGAGAGCATCAACTAGCAACTGAGATGTATTCTGCTTCAGCAGTAGACAGGGCAATAGTTGTCTGCCTCTTGCTTGACCATGAGACTAAGATTGCTCAAATGAAGTGACATCCTCCACTGTTGCTTTTTCTTTCTATTCTGTCTCCAGCAAAATCAGCATCACAATATCCCACTAATCTGTATTCTTTTGATCTTAAATATAGCAAATCAAGATTAGTAGTCCCAAGCAAATATCTAAATATTCTTTTAACAACCTTAAGATGAGATTCTCTAGGATCAGATTGGAATCTAGCACACATACAAACACTAAATTGAATGTCAGGTCTGCTTGAAGTTAAGTACAGTAGAGAGTCAATCATACCTCTGTAGACAGTTTGATATATCATTTTACATTCATCATCTTTGCTTAGTTTTGCATTGGGTTGCATAGGGGTTTTGATGAGCTTAGCATTTTCCATTTTATATTTCTTGAGTATTTCCTTGGTATACTTGTGTTGATGAATGTAAATTCCATCACTTGTCTGTTGAATTGTAAGCCAAGGAAAAACTTCAGTTCTCCCATCATGCTCATCTCAAATTCAGCTTGCATTAGATTTGAAAATTCCTTGCACAACTTTTCATTAGTTGCTCCAAAAATAATATCATCAACATATATTTGAACTATAATAAAGTTCTCTTTAGATCATTTCTTGAACAGAGTAGTGTCCACTTGTCTTCTAGAAAAACCATTATGCATGAGAAAGGAACTAAGCCTATCATACCATGCTCTAGGTGTTTGTTTCAAACCATATAATGCCTTTTTAAGTTTGAAAACGTGATATGGTTTATCAGTATCCTCAAAACCAGGGGGTTGTTTAACATACACTTCTTCAATTATACCATTTAGAAAATCACTTTTTACATCCATTTGAAAAAGGGTGATTTGGTGTTATGCAGCATATGACATTAAGATGCGTATAGCTTCTATTCTAGCTACAGGTGCAAAAGTTTCAGTATAGTCAATACCTTCTTGTTGGTTATAGCCTTGAGCTACTAACATTGCTTTATTTCTGACAACTTTACCATCTTTATCCAATTTGTTTCTGAAGACCCATCTTGTTCCAATAACAGACTTGTTTTTAGGCTTAGGGACAAGAGTCCAGACATTATTTCTGGTGAACTGGTTGAGTTCTTCTTGCATTGCAAGAATCCAACTTTCATCCTCAAGAGCTTCTTCAATGGGTTTTGACTCCAATTCTGATATAAAAGCTACATTGCTTGATTCTTTTAACATGGATCTAGTTCTTACTCCTTCAGAAGGATTTCCAATAATAAGATCCTTAGGGTGATTAGTGTTGAACTTCCAATCCCTTTATAGATTATCATGAAGATGCTGACTTGTCTGCTGACTTGTCTGCTCCACTTGTCTGTCAGCCTCAAGCATAGGTTCTGTCTTGGTCAGATCGGGTTGTTGGATTTCTGGATTGTTTATATCAAGACCTGCAAGATCATCTTCTAGATCCGATAGTTCTTTATCAGTCTTTAGTCCATCATTGAATTTAACATGAATAGATTCTTCAATGACACGGGTTTTTGAATTATTAACTCTAAAAGCTTTAGACATTTAATAATATCCTACGAAAATACCTTTATCTACCTTAGAATCAAACTTTCCAAGATTATCTTTGGTATTCAGAATAAAACATTCATATCCAAAAGCATGAAACTAAGATATGTTGGAGCTTTTTCTTTTCCACAATTCATAAGGAGTCTTCTTTAGAAAAGGCCTAATAAGTATTATGTTTTGTACGTAACAAGTAGTGTTTATAGCTTCTGCCCAGAAGTACTTAGGGAGATTATTTTCATTAAGCATAGATCTAGCCATCTCTTGCAGAGATTTGTTCTTTCTCTCAACCACTCCATTTTGCTGTGGAGTTCTAGGTGCAGAGAAATTGTGAGAGATTCCATTCTCCTCATAGAACTGTCTAAACTGCTCATTTTCAAATTCTCCCCGATGATCACTTCTAAGGGTAAAAATACATAAACCCTGCTCATTTTGTACTCTCTTGCAGAATACTGAGAAAGCCTTAAAAGACACATCCTTGTGTGTTAGGAAGAGTACCCATGTGAATCTAGAATAGTCATCAACTTTGACAAATCCATATTTTCTTCCAACCAGACTGGCAACACTAACTAGTCCAAACAGATCCACGTGTAACAAGTGAAGAGGTCGAGAGGTTGATACTTGGTGTTTAGATTTGAAACTTGATTTCATCTGTTTACCTCTCTGACATGCATCACATAAGACATCTTTCTTAAAACTAATATCAGGCAATCCTCTCACAAGGTTATTCCTTTTTAATTTAGAAATTGTTTCATACGAGCATGTCCTAGCTTCTTATGCTATAACCATCTCTTATCCTCTTTAGGCATCAGACAGGTTACACTTTGATCTGAGAGATCAGACAGTTTAATATTATAAAGATTTTGTTGCCTTTTAGCCGAAAAGAAGGTTTTGCCACAACAACCTTTAACTATGCATACATCCTTGGTAAAGGAAACATCAAATCCACTATTACATAATTGACTTATGCTAAGTAAATTGTGTCTTGATCCTTTAACCATAAGAACATTAGATACAGAGGGAAGAGGGGGTTTACCACCAATAGTACCAATTCCTATAACTTTTCCTTTCTAATTCCCTCCAAAGGCAACGTGTCCTCCTTTCTTAAGTTGGAGGTCTAGGAACATAGACCTTTCTCCTGTCATATGACGCAAGCAACCACTGTCCAGGTACCAGTAGTGATGTTTTTTTTATCCTGTCGAAGACATCTGCAACAACAATTATTTGATCTTTAGATACCCATATTTTTCTGGGTCATTTTCTGTTAGTTTTAGGAGTCTGTGAAGACTTCCTTCTCTTCCTGTGAATACACTTGGACATAACATGTCCAGTTTTTCCACAGAAGTTACAGATAAGTGTAGATTTGGTTACAGTTGACTTAACAGATACTGTAGAAGCTTTAGTTGATACTTTATGATGTGTCTGATGGACATATCCAATACCTTCTTTGTTAAGAGAGTGCCTCTGACAGCCAAGTAGCTTAGTCAGATTATCTCTACCATTAACAAATTTGGCAAGATCAGAAGTGAGCTCTTCCACTTTCTGTTGAAGTTTTTCAACTTCGTCAAATGGTGATGTTTCACTTGAGATCTTAGCTTCATTAGACTTTTCAGTCTTCAGCTCACTGTTCTCTTTAGCTAGCTTCTCACACTCTTGAGATTTATGTTTATGCACATTGATGAGCTTTACATACTCTCTCTTGAGGGATTTGAAGGCCTTAGATAAGCAGTTTGATTCCTCCAACAACTCTTCATAGGCATCAAGTAATTCCTCATAGTTAGGATGTACCTCATCGTCTGAGTCTGAGTCTGTGTTGGCCGTCAAACAGAGATTGGCTTCCTCCTCTGTTTCTTCATCAGAAGATGTTGACTCCAGATCCTCCCAAGTAGCCATAATTCATTTCTTCTTCTTCTTGAAGAATTTCTTAAAAGGGGACGGGCCTTCTTGAGTTGTGGACATTCAGCCTTAATGTGACCAGGCTTCTTGCATTCATAGCAGACAATTGGACTTTTGTCTGTTGGAGTGGATTCTTTGAAGTTCTTGTCCATGTTGAACCTTCTGAATGGATTATCCCTCTTGAACTTCTTTTTCTGTAGGAGAAGCTTTATCTTCCTGGTCAGGAAAGACAATTCTTCATCACTCTCAGAATCCTCATGTTCAGACAGGTCAGCATCACTGGATGACTCGTCTGCCTTTAGAGCCTTGGAAGCTTTTGCTGACTTTTGATTAGCTTTCAAAGCAATTGACTTGCCCTTATATGGTGCAACTTCATCTCCAAGTTCTTGCTCATGAACAGTGAGTGTTCCAATAAGTTCATCCATAGCCAAGGTAGTGAGATCCTTGGATTGAGAGATAGCAGTGACTAAAGGTCTCCACTGTTTAGGTAGACTTCTCAGAATCTTTCCAACCTTCTCAGCATTGGTGTAGACTTTGCCAAGAGATTTTAAATTGTTGACTATAGCTTGAAATCTTCCTATCATTTGAGCAACAGATTCTCCTTCCTCAATGACAAAAAGTTCATACTTTCTGACAAGTATGGCAATCTTTGACTCTTTGACTTTGGTTGTTCCTTCATGTGTGACGGCTAAAGTGTCCTGATAAGCCTCTGACTTATCTAGTTTTATAACTAGATAGACTGTGGTTTATGTGCTATTTATTCGAGTTCAATCTCGTTTTCGCCCAAATTTGGCCTTGTTTTGTTCCTAAGTAGACTTTGACTCGTTCTAGGCATTTTAAGTAGTTTTTAGTCTATTTTGAATAGAATTACGCTTTTTGTTTCTTTTTATTGTTTCAGGTTAGAAGTGAAACTTCGAGAGTCAAGGAAAGTCAAGAAACAGTGGAAATTTCCATTCTGGAGATACTCGCCTCGCGAAAGGACGCTCGCCTCGCGAAAGGACGCTCGCCTCGCGAGCCTGAAGACCAGCTGAGCAGCAACAGTCATCAATTCTGTCTCGCCTCGCGAGTCACCAGCTCGCCTCGCGAACCTGAAGGCCTGACTGTGCCAGAGAAGTCATCCTTTCGGTCTCGCCTCGCCAATCACAGTTCGCCTCGCGATCATTCAAACTCAGGATGGAGCCAAAACTGAAATTCGCCCCGCGAGAGTATTCTCTCCTCGCGAGAGTCCAATTTGAATGCGCGCCAATTTTAATGCTCGCCTCGCGAGAACCCACTCGCCTCGCGAGCGGGCGAGAACCAGAATCGCAATATATTGCTGTTTCAGAATCAGTCCACGGGATCCGAATCCTAGTTTTTTCTCCACTGTTTAGAGTAGCGTTTAGGCCGAATCCTTGTTTCTGGAGCTGCGTCTCCTCTTTTCTTTTTCTTATTTTACTATGGTGGTTATGTCCGATTGCTTGTCTATGAGCATGAGAAACTAATCCCCTCGTCCGAGGGAACAATGAAGCCACCCATGGCGGTGTAGATTCGATGTGATGTATGTCTTTCTCCCTTTTCTCAATTAATGTTTTCCAATTCTGATTTGATTGCGTTGATAATATGCATGCGTGATTGACTAGTTAAACGTGATGAGGCTTAGGAGGCAATTCGCGTTTTAGAACTTGAATTGGGATCATCGATCGAATATTGCACGAGAGTGAGTAGGAGATCGGTGCAACCTCATAGGGAACAAGAATTAATAGAGTTTGATGATTAGGGTTATGAGACCTAGTAAGTAATTAACTCAATCATCGAATACGTCCTAATGAGCACGACAGTGGATTTAGGAGAATTTGGGGGTCCTGGTTGACATTGTAATTGAACTTAGGAGGAATTCATCATCACTTGGGTATGCATGATTGGGTAGGTGGATTTGTGACCTTGGACATTTTAATTTCAGATTTTTAGTTAATTAAATTATTAGATTTGTTAATTTAGATTGCGACCTTATATTTTCTCTCCCTCAACCACTCGACTCGCTTAACCAACGTATCTAATTTCCCGCGAATTGGTACCCCAATCCTTGTGTTCGACCTCGGTAATTACTTACCGTGTTATTTTATTACTTGCAACGACCCGGTACACTTGCCGGTGACTCAACAAGTTTTTGGCGCCGTTGCCGGGGATTGGCACAACCAATTTTCGTAATTTTTAGGGAAGTTTGATTATTTGGTTAAGTTATTTTTATTTTTATTTTTATTTTTATTTTTATTTTTATTTTTGTTTACTATTATCTCTCTCTAGTTCTTTGATTCCACTTGGTCTTGCCTTGTTTTGTATGCGAGGTACACGAGGGAATGCTTCCGGGTTGCGAAAATTGTAATGGAGACCATGACACTCAGCTGTCCGTTCTACTTCTCTCAAGAATATGTGGACTCATGCCATAATTTCTATGACAGCGTGTCCCAGAACAACTATCAGAGTCAGAATCAGTATTGGGGTTATATGAGGATAGACCATCCGGGTTTCGCTTGGAGTAACGCTGGTGGTGGTCTAGCCGGGCAACCACAACCTCAACAGGATGGTGGAAGGCAACCGTGGGAGTTGGCTATTGAGAAGATGAGCGCGGCAGTTGAGAAGTTGGCAATCGATACAAGCACAACCCTTGATAAGTTGGTGACTCATACAGGGTCGGCAATTCAGAATCTAGAGATGCAGATTGCCCAACTCGCAAAGCAACTAAAAGAGCGTCTCCCAGGGACTTTCCCAGGTGATATCGAGAACAACCTAAGAACCAATGTGATGTCATAACAAATAGAAGCGGTAGGGTGTTGGGATCAAACAAGGATACAACTAGTTCTCAGGAAGTTGAAGAAGAACTACCACATGTTGAGGAAGAGCAACCTAAGAAAGAGGAGTTGGCAAGGGACAAGGCACCGGAGCAAGGGGGAGAGTTCAAAATGAAGATAAAGTGGTAGTGGACTCCACCATGCTTGCCGAGCAATCTGATTTTGCTGCATTAAATAAATATGTTGGCTTACATGCATGTGTGGACACTGGTAAGTTAGTCAGTCCCACTTGTCTGGCACACTTCCTCGTGAAAACACAATTTGACCCGAGAGGAAGTGAGTTCATAATTTCAGAGGTCAAAGAAGTTTTCACACACGTGCTAGGTGGAATTGTGGAAAGAGTCGTATTGCTTCTGCAATTGCCACTTCATAAACCATGGGATCCGGGTGGAGGATCTCAAATGATGAGCATCTCTTGGCCTTTACGCCACAGGCTATGAGATCCAGGTGGATGCTTCTTAATAAGTCAAGCTAGTGACATTAAAGAAGCGCTTATTGGGAGGCAACCCAAGCTAGATATCCTTTATTTTTAGTTTTTGTCATTTTCATTTATATATTAAAAAAATAAAAAAAAATATAAAATAAAACAAAAAAATAAAAAAAATAAAAAAAAATAAAAAAATAAAAACGAGATATTCGCCCCGCGAATCCACACTGGCCACGCGAGGCAGAAGCCCTGGAATCTCAGAGTCAAGCTAAAGCTTCTGTATCGCGTCGCGAGAGACACTTTTGCCTCGCGAATCTAGGCATCAACAGCTGTTGGAAATTCCAGATTCGCCTCGCGAGTTACTACTCGCCTCGCTATTCTGGAAAGTGTGAAGAACAATTTTCCAGATTAGCCTCGCGAGTGTTGTCTCGCCTCGCGAATCTGCAATTAGGGTTTTCAATTTGGGGGAAATTTTAGAATTCGCGTCGCGAGGGTCCTCTCGCCTCGCGAAAACTGAAAATTATATAGCCCCGCGAGCGGATCGCGAGGCATTCACGCGACCTTCACTATTCCTCTCCCCTCTCAGGCTCTGAATCTCCCCTCTCAGACTCTGAAACTCTCTCTCTCTCTCACACACACTCATCACTCCCACACTCTGCCTCATTTCCCCTCTCACTCAGTTCACACACGCAGGCAGTAGCATCTCTGCAAGGTAAGTGACATCTCATTCACTCTTCTCTCTTCCCCTGTTCATGCTGTGGAATGCAAACAGACACACTGTACACTAAATGTAGGTTATAAATGGTAGTAGGGTAGATGCCATGTTCATGAACTAGTCTGGTTTAGGGAATCTTACTGTGCATTGTTCTCTACTCTGAGTGTTATGGTCAGGGATGCAGTGGGGATATTGTCTAGGTGTTCATTGCATATCTGTGTGACAGTAGGACAGTGGGGGGGTTGATACTGTATTTATGCCTCTATGTTGCATATTCTGTTCATATTGATTATAATTGTACTGGGACTTTTCTGATTTTCAGGTATGGCTCCGCCTAAGAGCAACCCTGCTGAAAAGTAGCCGATCAAGCGCAAGAAGCGCGCATCTGCTCAGGGGGACGACGTTGTGTTGCCTTCAGGACCGGGCGCCTCCTCTAGGGCCACCTCCTACTCTCCCAGTTTCCGCTCTCCTGATCATAGGGAGCATTGGAACCTGGTGGTGAGGAAGGAGATGGTTTTAGAGCGGCGTGTGTCCCTGGTGGGCAGCAACTACGCTAGCGTCTCCGAGCAGATTCGCAACCGAGGTTGGGAGAGGTTGGCTGATCTTCCTCACCGGTATGACATCAAACTGGTGCAGGAATTTTATGCCAACGCTCTCAAACTCGAGGTCACAGGCCCGAGCTGCGTGACAGAGGTTCAGGGGGGTCCCCATCACTTTCACCGCATCAGACATTAACTCCTGCTTGGGGATCCTGATCGGAGAGGAGCCCTGCGACTATGAGCAGCTCCCCGCAGTGCAGGTCCTCGCTCAGGCCATCATAGACACTTGCTGTGTCCCAGGAGCTGCCTAGGAGGTGGGGACATCGGGGAACCTCTTGAGGTTGAGGAGGCAGGACCTCACCCCAGATGCCAACATCTGGTCGGCGTTCCTACACGCTAACCTTAGAGTGAGCTCTCACGAGTCCACTGTCACCGCCGCCAGAGCCCATCTCCTCTACGGCATTCTGACAGGTCGCATGATTAACGTAGGGGGAGTCATCGCGTCAGACATTCAGATGAAGGCGAACTCCCGGGCATTGAAGGAGAGCCTGGGGCATGGTTTGCTGATCACCGAGCTCATACGCCGGGCGGGAGTGCCCGTGAGTACAGTTATGGAGAAGGTCCCGCGGCAGCCCATCGACCGGGATTATATCCGGCGTTTTTGCTATGTAGCCCCGGCTGCACCTAGGAGGCCACCACCCCTACCCACTCAGAGGCCACGATCATCGGACATGGCTTTGCTCTTGCAGAACCAGCAAGTGATGAGGTGGGATCAGGAGGTGTTGCGTGAGTTCTTCTGGGAGATGGCGTTGGCCCAGCAGGAGGGTCGGGTGCCCGTATACCCCTCCGAGGAGGAGCTGTCCCCTCGGCTTGGGTGGCAGGACTACCCTGGGGACCAGGGTGCTATGCCACAAGGGGGGGTACCCGAGGATCCAGAGGATGAGGAGGCACCAGAGGACCAGGGTGACCGGGTGGACGACATCGATTTTGATCATTGATCCGGCCCCCTGTATTCTTTACTTAGAGTTCTAGCTAGGAGTTCGATTTGGTTGTACACTATTTGCTAGCTAGAAACTATTTTTACTGACCTTTTACTGGCAAACTTGGATAACTGTATATTTATTCTATTATGTTATTGCTTAACGTTCATGTTTGCTTGTGATGGAACAACATAGGAGAGCCCGGAATCTCGTGGGCCAACCTATTGGGCATGGATGAGGCCGAAACTAGCCCCGCTGTGAAGCGTGGTAGTAAAGAGATGAAAAGTGGAAAGGAAATCAGCTGAAAGCATGGGGTCCGCTCGGACCCCATTAAGATAAAAAATTTCTTACCCTTCACTTGTTTTTGTTTTTGTTTGTCACTCTTGAATAATTTGAGAAGATCAAGAGTTTGTGTATGAATGTCGGGTCGGCAAGCTTGTTGGATTTTAATTAAATTGAGCATAGATTGATTGCATGAATTATTTTGCCCATCGATGATTTCCCCCTAGGTTCTGAAATTAGAAAAGTTGATCCCCATGTGAAAAATTGAAAACTGAACTTTGAGAATTTTATTGTGATTGCTTGATTTATGACAAGTTTGGGGTGAGGGGGTGCACACACACTAGGAATTGTATCTCGGTCAAACAATTTGCAAAAAATGTCCAGGTGAGGATTTGAGCCTCCAACTTTGTTTTTGAATGTGTGAATCACGTTTAAGTTGCATTTTCCCGAATTTGCGTGAATCTCTTCATGGTTTGCATGTTTATGTGTTGCATCAAATGATTTAGGCAATTTTCTTTGAAATAGCTACTTGGCCTAAAAAGAACCATCCCTAATGCATGTTCCCTAGTTAGCCACATTGAGCCTAATTAGCCTATTGTTTCTTGATGACCCTGTATTATAAGCCAAAAATTTGAAAAACCATGTTGACCCAATCTTAGGATTAGGAGAGCATGGAAGCTTAGCAAGAGAAGGATTGTGAGAAACTAAGTTTGGGGTGGCTAAAAGGTGATATGTCATATTGGGGTGAGAAAAAGAAGAATAAAGGTTGAAACCCAAGAAAAAAAGAAAAAAAAAAGAAAAAAGAAAAAAAAAGAAAAAAAAAGAAAAATCAAAATAAATTGCCAAAAGAAAAAGGGCAAAACAAAAAGATTAGCAAGGAAAATGCTGTAGTCACCCGAGGCAAAAGAAAAATGGAAAAAGGAATTTGAGTGGAAGATGTGTCAAATACTCATGCTCTCTTAGTTCCTAGGGACTTAAGCCTAGTATCCTTGAAAATCCTACCCTCATGCCAGGCCCCATTACAACCTTTAAAAGACCTTTTGATGTTGCTTTCATGTTTCAGTGGGAACCATTTTTGAGATGAAAATCAAATTCATGGGAAGTGCTCTTGATATGTGAAATTGAGTGAAAAGTTGATAGCCTAGACGAATTTGAGCGAATGAGTGAAATTTTACATACCCTTGTGAGGAAGGCAATTGTTTGAAATTGGTGATCTTCCTTTTGTGTGTGACTTTGATCCTCAACTTAGATTAATGATTGCATGAATGATGAGGTTCTCAATTGTTTAAAGTAAATGAATGTGGGGATTACATTGATGCAAGGGGGGAATTCATTGAAGGAAAAACTGTTTTGTTAAGATTACATGAAATTTGTACGAAGATTGATTGATCCTTTAGGCTTGCAAAGTCTTGAGTCCTTTTTGAGTTTTAGCTTGCTTGGGGACAAGCAAGGTTTAAGTTTGGGGTGTTTTGATAAGCCTCTGACTTATCTAGTTTTATAACTAGATAGACTGTGGTTTATGTGCTATTTATTCGAGTTCAATCTCGTTTTCGCCCAAATTTGGCCTTGTTTTGTTCCTAAGTAGACTTTGACTCGTTCTAGGCATTTTTAGTAGTTTTTAGTCTATTTTGAATAGAATTACGGTTTTTGTTTCTTTTTATTGTTTCAGGTTAGAAGTGAAGCTTCGAGAGTCAAGGAAAGTCAAGAAACAGTGGAAATTTCCATTCTGGAGATACTCGCCTCGCGAAAGGACGCTCGCCTCGCGAGCCTGAAGACCAGCTGAGCAGCAACAGTCATCAATTCTGTCTCGCCTCGCGAGTCACCGGCTCGCCTCGAGAACCTGAAGGCCTGACTGTGCCAGAGAAGTCATCCTTTCGGTCTCGCCTCGCCAATCACAGTTCGCCTCGCAATCATTCAAACTCAGGATGGAGCCAAAACTGAAATTCGCCCTGCGAGAGTATTCTCGCCTCGCGAGAGTCCAATTTGAATGCGCGCCAATTTTAATGCTCGCCTCGCGAGAACCCACTCGCCTCGCGAGCGGGCGAGAACCAGAATCGCTATATATTGCTGTTTCAGAATCAGTCCACGGGATCCGAATCCTAGTTTTTTCTCCACTGTTTAGAGTAGCATTTAGGTTGAATCCTTGTTTCTGGAGCTGCGTCTCCTCTTTTCTTTTTCTTATTTTACTATGGTGGTTATGTCCGATTGCTTGTCTATGAGCATGAGGAACTAATCCCCTCGTCTGAGGGAACAATGAAGCCACCCATGGCGGTGTAGATTCGATGTGATGTATGTCTTTCTCCCTTTTCTCAATTAATGGTTTCCAATTCTGATTTGATTGCGTTGATCATATGCATGCGTGATTGACTAGTTAAACGTGATGAGGCTTAGGAGGCAATTCGCGTTTTAGAACTTGAATTGGGATCATCGATCGAATATTGCATGAGAGTGAGTAGGAGATCGGTGCAACCTCATAGGGAACAAGAATTAATAGAGTTTGATGATTAGGGTTATGAGACCTAGTAAGTAATTAACTCAATCATCGAATACGTCCTAATGAGCACGACAGTGGATTTAGGAGAATTTGGGGGTCCTGGTTGACATTGTAATTGAACTTAGGAGGAATTCATCATCACTTGGGTATGCATGATTGGGTAGGTGGATTTGTGACCTTGGACATTTTAATTTCAGATTTTTAGTTAATTAAATTATTAGATTTGTTAATTTAGATTGCGACCTTATATTTTCTCTCCCTCAACCACTCGACTCGCTTGACCAACGTATCTAATTTCTCGCGAATTGGTAGAATTGGTACCCCAATCCTTGTGTTCGACCTCGGTAATTACTTACCGTGTTATTTTATTACTTGCGACGACCCGGTACACTTGCCGGTGACTCAACATGTCCCATATTTCTTTGGCAGAGTCACAAGCACATACCTTCTCAAACTCATTAGGATTGAGAGCACAAATGATGTTATATCTAGCTTTGTGGTTCAGCTCCCATTTTGTCTTTTCCTGCAGTAGTCTACTGAGCTTTTGGCTTGTCAGTGTCATCATCATTCTTGGGAATGAATGGACCACCTGTAATGACATCCCAAAGATCAGAGTTTGTAGATAGAATGAATCATTGAAATCTATCTATCCAATATTTGTAGTTTTCTCCATTGAATTAAGGAGATCTGGTTAGGGAAGCTCCTTCAGCCTGGTGACTTCCACTTGAACTAGCTCCAGCAGTCATGTCCATTCTTCAGGACCTTTTACCTCTACATTGTTAGATGCTCAACCCAGAGGCTGAGCACTGATACCAACTGAAATAGACAACTATAAACACGAGAAGGGGTTTGAATTGTGTTTATCAGAATTTAAACAAAGTTGAAAACTTTTCGCATACGGAAGCTTGGTTCAGACGAGTGGAAAGATACAGGACAGACAGGTGACCTGTCTGATGAAATTTTGAGAGTGACTTAGGCAAACACACCACTTGATAAACTGATAAGAAAAACTAAAGCAACTAAAGAGTTTATAAGGAAAGAGAGATTGACACAATTTTTTTTTATCTTGGTCCACTCTTCAAAGCAAAGAGCTACATCCAGTCCTTGGCAGCACCAAGTTTTATCCACTATAACTGATCAGGTTATAGACTCCAAGTATTGTTTGCACACCTAGCCTCTCTAGGCTCCAAGACAAGTATTCTTTGCACGCCTAGCCTCTTCAGGGTCACTCAGATTTGTTTGAGAATTTTGGTTTGTAATAAATACAACTTCAGACAGACAGATCTTTCACTAACACTCAGAGAGTGGTTTAAATGTAAAGCTTAGGAAAGTCTGCGTAATAACTTCAAATGATTGAAGAATACAGAATGAAAGAATGAAGATATTAATGCACAGAGTAATGGCTCTTTTAAATGCTATGAGTGTTCTTTCTTCATCTTCAACGACTTCTGTATTTATAGTCTTCAAGCATTTAAGATCTGTTAGAGACATTCCTTCAGATGTTGGCTTCAAGAAGAACTTCATTAAATGCAATAGAGTCGTTCCGGGCAGCCATTAATGAAATAGGAACGTTGGTTGTACTCTAACTTGTAGGGTCATGGCTTTATGCATTGTGAATTAGCCATATCAGAGTTTTGCAGAGAGCTTTTTGTACTTTGCTGAGTACAATTCCCTTTTTGTGTAAAGACCAGAGGTACTAGGTAATAAAGCACGTTGGAAGCATTCTTTAACTGGTCTTTGGTTCTGATATCATAGGTTGCTTGAGAGAGTGACTTCTGATTTTTCTTGATAAGAGTGAGACCAAGTATGAGAGAAGGCTTCGAGTCTCTTTCTGATAGGATAGCTCACAACAACTTGTTAGGTCCTTGGTTCTTCAACGAGTAGCCTTAGACGAGTATAGGAACTCAAGAAGAGACATGTTGAAAATGTCTCTTGAAAGAAGTCAATAATCTTATTCAGCAGACAAGTTGACTTTTGCTTATCCAGACAGGTAGTTATCTATATGAGCAGACAAATGATTCTTACTGTTTTGATCTGCATACTAGATAGACAGGTTGACAACCAATATGACGGTTAATTAAATCATTAATCAATGTTTAGTTCTCATCAAAACTTTAAGGAAATGCACATCAGACATTTTAGAGACTTAACAGTGGATTCAATCAAATATTTCTTATGTTGTCCAACTCTCCTTCAAGTTTTTGAAGTCTAAGAAGATAGTTGGTGCAAGGAATTGAAGAATAGGAGCCTTCAATTAGAGAGTAACAAGAATTCTACAAGAAATCTTGGAATCTCTTCAAGAGTTTGAGGAATATTAGGATTTTCACTCATACCCAGGTAGCTAGCTCTCCATAAATCACATGAATTAGCAATTTAAGATAAATCAATGATGGGTTGGTGTTTTAGGTATTAAGATGGTGGTGATGTGAGATTCTAAACCTTGTTTCTTCCATGTGTTGTTACTAGAGTGTAGATAATAATTAGAAGTTTGTTTGAAATTAATTATGGTGAAAGTTTTATGTTTGGAAAGGAGTGTGAGTAGGTAGACATGAAAAATTGCTTGCATGTTGAGAAAAACTGAATCTGGAAATTCTGGGTGAAACAACCCAAATGCGTGAATTATTGTGAATTATTGGCTTGCTATTTTTGAGTGAAACAAATTTTAAAATGATCATTTATGTGTTGGATATTGCAAATTAGCATAATTTTCCTGTTTCATTTTCTGGTTCGAAAAATTCCAAAACCATTGGACTGTTCAGAGCTCTGTTTTGTGTAACACACTGTCAAAACAGCTTCAGTGCATGAATTTTAATAATTTATTCCCTTCGAATTTTTGAGTGAAACAAATTTTCAGATGTTCAATAGTATGTTAGTCATCTACAGTAAAACATTTAGATTTTTTTAATAAATTTTACATTTTCTTAAAATTTGTGGATTTCAAACTGTGCTGAGTGAATATTATGAACGTTTTTATGTTCATAGTTTTACAAAATTGTGAAATATGTGTTCTAAGTTTTAATCCATTAGATGCTTGTTCTTAAAGTGTTCAAATGATGATTTAAGTCTTTGGAAAACTGAGTTTTGGTACTGGAAGGGTCTATTTTTTAAAATACATTAAACAATAGTAGGTGTATGTTCACAGGTGTGCATCATTGTTCTTGTTGTGTTCTTATTGAAACTTGCAAAGATTAATTCTTGATGCATGATTTTTGAAAATCAGAGGCATATTGCATGTTAAATACTAATGCTATAATTCATGATTTAGTCATTACCTTGGGTAATTTCATAAAGAAACATTTCATTGAGAATATGGTTAACTAAATGATGTCAAGGGGATAAGGTGTATGTTGTCCCGTAACTTGAGCAATGAAGGGTAAATGGTATGATACCTAAAATGATAAAGAGCAAGGGGTAAATTGAATACTTCCCATATTGTTTGTGCAAAGAAGGGTGAGTGGTATGCTACCCTAAAATGATAAAGAGTAAAGGGTAAGTTATATGCTGCCCATATAGTTTGTGCAATAAATAGTAAGTTGAATGCTGCCCTATGACATTAGTGAGGGGTAAGTTGTATGCTGCCCATATAGTTTATGTAATAAAGGGTAAGTTGAATGTTGCCATATGACATTAGTGAGGGGTAAGTTGAAAGATGCCCAAGGAAAAATTTTATGCCTCCCCATATGAATGGAATTAAACAAGTTATGATGTGATTCTATCTTTGGTTTTATGAGTTTTCAAATTATGTGAAACATTTAATTACTACATAACATGGTTTAAGGACTGGAATGACCAAATTATTTTATGAAAATATGCTAGCTACTAAGATGTACATCTCATGCGACACCCTTCCTTAGGGTCATCACATAGTTACCCAAAATGCGGAACATAAAATAATAAATCGCTGGTTACTTTATGAAAATAATCTTTTATTACGCTTTTCTTAATACAAAAATAGTGGTAAATTTTTTTCCTTTTCTTCGACATACATAACCCTGTCACAAATATAACCGTATACGGGTGTGTGTCTATATATATATATATATATATATATATATATATATATATATATAATATCATACAACTATACTGCAACATATTATTTCCACATCTAGACCTTTATCCATATAGGTCCTTTAGGGAAAGAAACAACTTAAGATATCATTATACATCACTGGAAACAGAAAACGTCTTACTTTAAATGAATGGCTCTCTAAAGCCAGACATAAAAGTTATAAACCAATCTAATGCCCTAGTTGAGCTGGCCACTCTATACGACACCTACTAAGAAGATTCCAGAGGTCGTTCTTAAAATCCACGATCGCTTTAAAGGTCAGGCCTAAAGATCCTCGAAAGCGCCAGGGGCATCTCCAGGTCCACCTATACTCCAATAAAATATATTCCACAAGTAGAGAGACCAACAAGAAAATATGCAACAGTGATAAACCAATATATGGATTTAACACGACAACTACATGGCCGACACAAAAGAAAACATATAAACATATACATGTTCATAACAAAATAAGCCTTCATATTAAAGCAAACCGTTTATCAATGGGTTTCACACCCCGAACATCATCATCTGAAAACCATGCATGAACACTTCATATACATCATCTAAATTCATACTTAATCTCCGGAGCTACAAACACCAAATAACTGAGCTGATCAGGCTCAATTGCCAAATAGGGCATGCCTTCTTGAATACATTTCCATTAAGATATCCAGGTTCGCCTTCTGGAATACCTTGTCTACTAAGATACCCAGATTCGCCATCGCCTTCTTGAATACCTTACCCTTTAAGCTATTCAGATTTGACTTCCTGAATACCTTATCTATTAAGATACCCAGATTCGCCTTCGCCTTCTTGAATACCTTACCATTAAGCTATCCAAATTCGCCTTCTGGAATATCTTTTCTCTTAAGATATCCATATTCACGCCCTAGACATGTCTACCAAGCAAATACATGTAAAACCTTTGGTTCCTAACACCTTAATTAAGATACCGAATCCAAAGAACACTATGTCCATAACGCCTTAAGAATACTAGTACACCATTTTTCGTTTAACACAAAAATTGCACAACTTGTCCAAGTTGTCAGAAGTAACCTCATTGAGTAAAACTCGTTTACAGAAAACCATTCAACCTAATTAAAAATCTCTTTATAAAACCATCAAATTTCTAATAAGTCTTTTTCTGAAAACTTTACTTTTCAAGAAGAGAGTCACATGGACTAAATCTTGGTTAAAATAAAAACTGCCACTTTAAAATTACTTGCCGTAAATACATTTCCGAATTGCCGTCGCCTAGCATTTTTAAAATCCTTTAAGTCAAAACTTGATCTTTTCCACTTAACTAATTTTATAAAATCATTATTAAGTTATTTTCGAAGATTAATTTCATAAAATAACTTTTTATAATATATTGGATTTATCCACATAAAAATTAACGGTACAAAAATATTTTCACGGTTAAATCCTCACTGTAACTCATAAAACACTCTTACGCCGTAAAATCCTTAAAATAATATTATTTTCAAATTTTTCTCATTTTCCACCAACTAAAAACCTAAGTAATATTATATTACTATTTATCATCAATTAAAACTCATTATCCCGTAAAAACTTTTTAACACTTTGTACCTCATTATTAACTAAGCACTGACCACTGTCGGGTTTTTCAATCCACTACCAACATCAACAATCATCAACAATATTCTAACAATTAACCCAGGCAGATCATGCATCAAAACACTATAATACATAACTGCAAATATATAAACATAGATAAATAGCTGCAAATAAATAAACCCAGACAAAATAGAACGACATAAAACGAATGAAACAAACACCACAACCACAGATAAATAATACAGACCAACAACTTGGTAGCACGTAGCCGTCGGAAAAATCCCTCAAGCAATCCCCTCTTACCTCTTGAAGATCTTTCCTTACGATACAAATTCACCGACACTCCGATTTCTTGCAGCACCCTGCATCCGATTCACACACAATCTCCTTCAACAAACCACACAACATAATTATCAATCAAACAATTATAACCACCTATTCCTACTTGAAGGTTTCGGCCATGACTAGCTAAATTAGCTAGAGATCTCAAAGTTTAACAAACTCTTGGATCAATTATCCTTAAGTATAAGAGATACCTAATAAATTGTCACTTGACAAAGATTGGATCAAAATCTCCTCTAACTCGAATAGTTATGGTTTCGACCATCATGGTTAAAATATGTTAGAGTTTGATTTGGTTTCTAATCTCTTGGAATCAAAAATCATAAGTCAAGAACTTGAAGAAAATCCATCTAACTCACATGAGTTAGGTTTCGGCCTTGACATAAAAATTGGCCTAGACATTGATTTTATTTTCCAATCTTTTGGATTCAATAACAATGGGTATTAAAGAGATGATTTCAAGTATGACATGACAAAAATTGAAATAAAATTTCTTTTACATTAAACCTATAGTTTCAGCCTCACTCATTAAATTAGGCTAGGGATTTTCAAAATCATCAAACTCTTGGATTTAACTATAAAAGATATTCAGTAAATCAAAACAAGTGCATACTTGAAAAGTTGAGTCAAAACATCTTTTCTTTTATGAGACATAAATTCGGCCAAGCTAGAAAAACAAAGGTAAAAATTTGGTTTGATTTCATACTTCTAAATTCAACAACTATGAGTATTGTAAAGACTAAATCAAGTGTTACTTCACAAAAATTGAAGCAAAATCCATAACCTTCCTATTGACATAGGTTTGGCCAGATTTAGACATAACGTAAAAAATTTTGTTTGATCCATCCTCTTGGATAATGAAAGTAGAGATGATTACAAGATCATAGAAATTGGTTTCATGATCATAGGATTTTTCTACAATTTTCTAGAGATTTTCAAACTTCTAGATCTAAGAATTGAAAAAGATGAATAAGGCATTAAATCATTAAAATATTTGAAGAACATGGAGATGATTGAGTGAGTAGAGCGTGGTATACCTCTTGAAAATGAGAATTGGGCAAGGAATCAAACACTTTCTTCACAAAATCAAGGCTATGTTGTAAGAGTTTTTAAGAGAAAAATGGACAGAGTTTAATGAAGATGATGAACATGCCTTTTATAGAGGTGGGATGGGCTCTCATGGAGGCTTGGGACCGTGGGAATTGAGTGAGAGAAGGGTCCAAATCACAAAGTTTTAAGGGCAAAATAGTAATCTTGTACAATAGCCTTTTTGTAGTTAAAACCAACACTAAGGACAAACTAGTAAAATCCTCTAAAAAGCCATCATGACTAACATATGGTGAGAAATGAGTGAAGCTGTGGTTGATTTGTGTCCACAAATTGTGGGGACAAACTTGACATTTCAATGAACATTCAAGGGTAAAATGGTCCAAGGTCAAAATGGTCTTTACACTAGTTTAAAGAAATATCTAGATCTTTGTTAAATGCAATCATGACATGGATGACTTATCCATATGACTCACCATCCTATGTGGCAAGAGGTCTCAGCATCCGATGTCGGGTTTTGTCTCTGCACGTCCGTTCTCGACGCTGTCGATTACCCGAATTAGGGTTTTACGCGCGAATCGAGTATAATAACCTATTTATTTTGAAGATTTTCAAAATAACCTATATCGTTGGAAATGAGATATAAAATCTATTCATTTCGTTCTCGAGTCAAAATTAGGTTTTCTGGTCAGTAAAATCTTACTGTTAGTGAAAACGCAGACCGGGTTCCGTATGAATTTTTAACCAAAAATTTCACTGAATACTTATAAAAATAAGTATGATATCAATATGACATTGGCTTTCCCAAAATCATTTTCTAAGTTTCAGATAAAAATATAAACGTAATTATATAAATTTCTGATCTTAGAAAACGGAAAAACTCGGGGTGTTACATCTCACATTTTTCCTGTGTAACCATTCCAGGTGCAGAAGTTAGTAGTGTGAGGCCTAGTGGACAAAGTTGAGCTTGTAGTTGGTCTCTCTTATGAATTTTGCTCATGTGTAAATAGTTTTGGGTTATATGATATTAAGTGAATGATGTGAAGTGGTGAACTAGTTAAATGTAAATCATGTTGACATGTGTACATAGGGAATGACTATTTCAGAGTTAAATATACAAGTCTAGAATTATAGTTTGAGACGAAAAATCAAAATGGGGATTGCTAGTACGCAATTCATTATGAAGTGTAAATTTTGAATGTTGCATAGAAGTTTTTATTTCATCTTATGTTATGTTAGAGGATAAATACTTTGAGATATATGTGTGTTTTTAATTAGGCTCAATGGTCTAAATATGAAGCAATTTCATGATATCTATCCTTATAAGTGACCAGGAGACTAACATAAGAGTAGGTATTACACGCACCAGTTGGGAGGTCGCAAAACCTAACGAGTTAATTCTCATGCATCTACACAATCGAATCGGAGATGAGTCTCATAGCCGGTCTAAAGGGCAGAAACTGTGGAGATATCCCGGTGGATCCATTGGGGAGTCAAAAGCCGTAATTATGGTGAGTTGCAAAAAAAAAAAACTAAGTATTGTTATATTTTTAGAGTTGTGATATTTAAATATCAAGTTTGGATACCGTATGCGTTTATTTCTATCCCCACTTATTTTTTTATTTTTTCTATATACACACATTCCAATATTCTGATAAACATTAGAAAGCAAAAAAGACACCGTATGATATCCTATTTAGTTGTTTAAATATAATTTCTGTACTTCTAAGATATTTAATATGTTTATTTTATATTTAATAATTTTTTTATAAATATTACGTGAATTATTAAATTTTTTTTAGAGAACATAACAAAATTCGCACATAAAAATATTAAATATTATTAAGTTTTAAAACATTAAATACTTATACATTTTCTACACGTTAACCAAGCCTAACTCTAAATCATGCTATCGATCAATAAATTTCATTTATGGCCTTGCATTGCATATCCAACGCTAAATGACCACTGAATGCGAACATTCATCCAGGAGAAAATTGACAAATTTCTTAGAGCAATCCTCTCCATTTATTTCTTTTCATTTATCTTCCATTTAGGAGAGAGATAGACACAAGAAAGATATTTGTGCTTCAAACTTTTTTTATCATGTAATAAAAATTAAATAATTAAATACCATTTATGTTCTTAGGCATGTCTGAGAATGATAAATTAAATGCCATTGGTCACACCATCCTAATGAATGAATTAGGTTCTTTCTTAGGTGAAGGCTATGGTGAAGAATTTAAACATCTGGTATACCGATGACGCATTTGCGTTACCCCCTTAAGCCAATTTGTGTGGGAATTGTAGGTAATCAAAATGAAAAATATTTGCAGAAAGGGGCTTGTGTAAAATTAATAAGGGGCATTTGATAAAGGTCGATTTTAGCTTCCCTACCCTACTGACAATGTCACTCGTCGAATACAAGGAGAAGCTGTTGCTATGAACGACAGTCGTGTGCGGTTCATAGAGTCCCAACGTTCCCCCACCCTATTAACAATGTCACACTCTTTTGATTTTTTTTTTCTTTTCTTTATATTACAAATCTTTTTTATCACCAGTCAACAGCACGAACCAAATTCATTTTAACAATTTTCCTACACACTGCCATCAACAACAACCGCTATAACGATGACAAAATTGCCTACCTTGACATTCCAAACCATTAACCAAGTGTTCTAAACAGAAATCACTCATCCAACCACTCAGCACAAAAGGTGACTTATTTAGTGGAAACAAATCTAACACATGCTGCCATCAAAGTCAGACAACAAAAATAGGGGTCTCTGTCATGTGTAATCTAATTCCATACTGATCAATTTCATTTTAGTCCTTAAACATTGCTTCTCAACCTATCCCCCTATTGATGCAAAACTATCTCACACACACACTTTGTATATCACTCTTGAATAATTACTCACACACTCGAGGGAAAAGACTAAAAACAGAATGTAAGACTTAATGTGTGAATATGCATCATCTGAAATTTCATTCAATTGTTGTATTTATACACAAACTGTAAGTTCCACATTGGCTGGGAGCTTAGGCTATCAATTACAAAACTAACAAACCGAAAGTTAACAAACTAATCATAACTACCAAAGCCCCTATTAACAAACTCAACTGACTAACTAACTTTCTAAACCGAATTACAACAACACACCCCCTGATTCAGTTTAGTTAAGGACTGCATGCCTACTTTACTTCTTAACTCTTGAAACTTAGAAATCTTCAAGGGCTTTGTCAATACATCTACTACTTGTTTTTCTGATATGCAATGCTGTAGTTCCAGCCTGCCTTTAGTCACTTGATCACGCAATAAATGGTATTTAGTCTCAATATGCTTGCTCATGCCATGAGCAACAGAATGCTTGGCAAGATCAATAGCTGACTTGTTGTCAACCAGCAGCTTCATTGACCTTGGCTCTCTTAGCTTCAGTTCATCTAGCAAAGTTTCTATCCATAGAGCTTGACAAGCTCCCATAGCAGCAGCCACATATTCTGCTTCACGGGATGACAAGGCAACAACATTTTGCTTTCGAGAGCACCATGAGATTGGTGCTTCTCCAAACAGAAACACATAGCATGTTGTGCTATTTCGGTCATCCTTGTCACCACACCAATCCGAGTCACAACAGCCAATCAATTCAGCTTTAGACTCACCAGAATTAAAAGGATACAATATGCCAAGGTCTAATGAACCTTTAACATATCTTAGAATCCTTTTCACAGCCATGAAATGAGAGTTTATGGGATCTTCCATAAATCTGCTTATTTGGCCTACACTATAAGCCAGATCAGGTCTTGTATTACACAAATACCTTAGGGATCTTACCATCTGCTTGTAAAGAGTGGAATCAATTGGTTGATCAGTTTCTGGAACATCTTTCTACAGCTGGATTCCTGTTTCTGCTGGAGTTGAAACAGAATTACAGTCAACCATGTTGAACTTTTCAAAATATCCTCAGCATACTTCCTTTGGTGCATGAAATTTCCCTTGTTTGTAACAGAAAATTCAATTCCAAGGAAGTAGGAAAGCACCCCCAGATCAGTCATCTCAAACTCCTTCATGATTGTACCTTTGAACCTTGCTATTTCTTCCTCATTGTCACCAGTTATCAAGAGGTCATCAGCATAGAGACTCAACAAAGAGACACACTAGCAGTATGCCTGATGTTGCTGAGTGTTTAACATACACTCCATGTTATGTGGCACACCTTACAAACTGTAGCTGCATTAGGAAGGCATCTATCCTTTTGTTCCAAGCTCTTGGAGCTTGCTTCAGGCCATACAAGGCCTTTTTCAGTTTGTACACCATATTTTCTTGTCCCTTCACAACATATCCAGGTGGCTGGCTTACATAAAATTCTTCATCCAATGGTCCATTCAAAAAGGCAGATTTCACATCTAGTTGGTACAAAGACCAACCTCTATAGCTTGCTATTGCAACTACAAGCCTTATAGTCTCAATTATTGCTACTGGAACAAACACTTCATTGAAGTCTAAACCAGGTTTCTGTATGACGCCTTTGGCCACTAATCTGGCCTTATACTTAGCAATCTCACCATTAGGCTTCATTTTGGTTTTATAGACCCATTTCACATCAATTGGTCTTTTGTGCAGTGGCTTGGACACTAGTTCCCAGGTCTGGTTCCTTTCAATTGATCTGAGTTCTTCCTCCATATCACATCTCCGATGAGAACTCTTCACTGCTTGTTGGAAATCAACAGGTTCTGATTCAGCTAGTAGAGCAAAGTGAACCAAATCTCCTTCTGCTGTAACTGCTGAATCTGGAAACAATTCATAGTCATTCAATCTTGGTGGCACATGTCTTTCGCTTTGAGGTCTTCTGTTTTGTGGCTTAGCTACTGCACAGTCTTCTTTAATCACTTCTTCATCAAGGGTAATCTGAATACTGCTGGTTTTGTCTACAGCAGCATTAAACTCCCAATTCCAGCACTTTTCTTCATCAATTATCACATCACTACTTATGACAACTTTCCTTTTCTTAGGATCAAACAACTTGTAGGCACCAGTTGTGTGATTATCGAGAAGGATCATCTGCTCAGCTTTATCATCAAGCTTCTTTCTTAATTGATCAGGTATATGTCTAAAACATAAAGTGCCAAACACTCTAAAATGACTTACATTTGGCCTTTTACCTGACCAAGCTTCTTCAGGTGTCAATCCTTGTAGCCTTTTTGTTGGACATCTGTCAAGAATGTAGGCAGCAGTAGCAACTGCTTCACCCTAGAAGTATGCAGGCATCTTCCCCTTTAGCATGCTTCTGGTCATGTCAAGGACTGTCCTGTTTCTCCTCTCAGCTGTGCCATTGTGTTGAGGTGTGCAAGGTGCTATCACTTCATGAATGATCCCTTCTTTGTCACAGAATTTTTCAAACTCATGTGAAGTGTATTCTCCACCCCCATCAGTTCTTAGCACCTTTATCATTTTGCCACTTTGTTTTTCAGACATTACTTTGAATTTCTGAAACACATCAAACACCTCACTCTTTTTCTTCATAAGATATATCCACGTTTTTCTGGTATACTCATCAATAAAAGATACAAAATAGCTATTACCTCCTAATAAATTTACCTCAAAGGGACCACACACATCTGAGCTAATAACAACAAGCTTCTCATCTGTTCTGGTTGGCACATTTGCATGATAGGATTTCCTTGGCTGCTTGGATTCACAACAGCTGCACATACTTCAGTTTGTAGCACAATTGAGGGAAGTCCTTCAACCATGTTTTTGTTCTTCAATATACTCAGACTCCTAAAATTTAGGTGTCCAAATCTGTGATGCCACTTCCAGCTAGCCTCCAATTGCTTATATGCAAGACACTGATGTTCCAAGACTTGGATTCCAATCTTGAAGGTTCTATTTTTGGATAGAGGAGCCTTCAAGATCAGTCTTCCATTGACATCAAGTACATTCAACTGATTCTGCTCCATCCTCATTGAGTAACCCTTTTCCAATAGCTGTCCAAGATTGAGAAGATTGTTCTTCATACTAGGAACATAGAGAACATCACTGATAGCAGCCTGGTGTCCATTCTTCTGCAGTATCATCACCTTATCAACGCCTTCTACAGTTACACAGCTATTGTCAGTAAACTTCACCTTGCTCTTCACACTTTTATCAATATTTACAAACCATTCATGATGACCAGACATATGGTTTGAACATCCTGTGTCAAGATACAACAAATTAGACTTAACATCTTCTGTATTTGTGGTAGCCATCAACAGGACCTCATCTGAATCAGAATCTTCATCATGAGCCATTTGAGCTTCTTCATGCTTTCTTGGAACCTTCTTACCCCTACATTCAGCTGCATAATGACCCCATTTTTGCCAATTATAGCATTGAATGTCTTTCTTTGAGAATATTTTCTTCTCATATTTTCTGTTCCAGCCACCCTTCTTAGAATCTTCATCATTCTGGTTCTGATCAGAGTTGCTACTTTGGCCCTTTTCATTGTTTCTCCACTTGTTGTTCTTGGATCTTCCCTTGCCTTTGTAGTAGGGGTGTTCGTGGATTGGATTAGATCGGTTTTGAACAGAAAAATCATCCGATCCAATGATAAAAACAACATGCGGTTTGGATTGGATCGGTTTGCTTTCTTCAAAAAATCTGATCCGATCCGATCCAATCCAATGCGGTTTGGATTGGATTGGATAATTCGGTTTTTATCGATACATATTTACATAATTATTTACATCAAAGAACGTCCAATATTTCGGTTCGATTTGGATTTGATCGAGTATTTAAAGAGTCATATAAATTTGTTACTTATTTAAAATAAAATTTAATTTTAAAATATTATATTGACAATTTCTAATAAGTGTTTTAACGGGATATGCATGAATTGATATGCACTCTCATGTGTAAAGACATTTTACACTATCACCTAATTATAAATTGTTAAATCATTATAAATGTTTGATTATTGTCCTAAATATATTAAAAGTCACTCATAACATGATTTATAATTGGTTAACAGTGCAAAAGTTTTTACACTAACATTACATTTACATACCAATTAAACTCTCTAATATAAGGACTAGATGATAACTTATAAAAATATAAAGACTAATAATTACTTTTATAATATAAAGATCAAATTATTTTCATTGAACTAAATAATTTTAGTTCAGTTTGGATTGGATCGGTTTTACATATAGGATCCGAAATCCGATTCAATCCAATGAAAATTTTCGGTTTTTTTCAGTTTGCGGTTTTTTCGGTTTTCGGTTATTTCGGTTGTCGGTTTTTCGGTTCGGTTAGTGCGGTTGGCATTGGATTGGATCGGTTGATGAACACCCCTACTTTGTAGTTTTATGCTCCACCACTGCCTTTCTGTTTAGACCGAGTCTGTAAGGCTTGCTCAGTCTTCACAGGAACTCTTTCATTGAGTCTAAGCTCTCGGGCTTCAAGAGTTGCTTGCAGTTCCTCAATCTTCATTGACTCAAGATCCTTGGACTCCTCCAATACAACAACTACTTGATCAAATCTAGTAGTTAGTGCCCTCGACACTTTCTCAATTATCATCACTGTTGATAGAGTCTCACCACATGGCTTCATCTGATTGGTGAGAGCCATCAACCTAGAGAAGCAATCATTCACACTTTATTGATCATTCATCTGTAGAAGCTCATAGTGCCTCCTTAGGGTATGAAGTTTAACCTTTTTTAGCTTATCAGCACCCTCAAACTGTAAGTCCCACATTGACTAGGAGCTTAGGCTATCAATTACAAAACTAACAAACAAAAAGTTAACAAACTAATCATAATTACCAAAGCCCCTATTAACAAACTCAATTGACTGACTAACTTTCTAAACTCAATTACAGCAACACCCCCCACCCACACGCACAAAAAGAATTGGTTTAACCAGAAAGCCATGTTTTCGAAGGAGGCCCTTGGGAACAAAAGAGGCAACAACTACCTAAGCCAATATATTGGAGTCATGCCATCTTTTACTATCTTCATTTTAAGTTGACACCACTTAAAGCAAATACAACATAAAGCAATAACCATTGCAGACGTAATCAAAAGGGTTTGGATATTGGACATTGTGGACTGGACATTGGAGATTGTCGCGACCGTCCCGTCCGGGAGGCGCGGAAAGGGAGGTAAAAACAGAGGAGTCACCACTAAAATTTTTATTGGGAAAATCTTAGAAAACCCAATTATTTAAAGATAAACTGGTCTTAAAAAAAAGATAGAAATTTGGATTCGGGAGTCGGTTACGAGTAGGGAAGGTGTTAGCACCCCACATCGCCCGTTTAAAAACGGTACCTCAAGTTAATTGTGCAAAAAACATTTTAATAATCTTTTAAATATTTATTTTACCCCGAAATTTATTTACAAGAAAGAATTATTTTAAATTTTAACTTTTGACTTTTATTAAATTTTTTATATTTTTAACTTTATAGTTTATAAAAACTAAATGAGGTTGAACATGGCACATGAGTCCACAGAGCAACCTCAAATCTAAGGGATTAAACATGGCACCGTGTCCATAGAGCATCCCTAGAAAGAGAAAAGTTTAATTATTTTGGTTAATTATTTAAACATAAAAAGGGACACAAAAAAAGGAAAATTTAGTTTTGGCCCGACAAGATGATTTATCTTGCTCCTACGTATTCCCGGGTGCGATGGGAAACTCAAAGCCACGTAGTTCTTTTAGAAAAGATTTGATTGGTTGATTAATTTTATTTCCCCCTTTTTTTAGAAAAAGGGATTTGATTTTGGAAAGATTTTATTTTATTTTATTTTATTTATTTGAAAAAGGGATTTGATTTTTGGAAGGATTCTTTAATTTTATAAAAAAAAGGATTTTATTTTTGGAATAAATTTACTCTTGCACGGGGTCCAAGATAGCAGTGCTATACGATAAACCCTTACAATGCATACGCCACTTGAGGATGAGAAATTTATACATCAACGCCGTAGATTGTTGCGTGAAAATAAATCTTTATTTTGACATCATAAATTGTTGCATGAATTCAAATAAACTTTTATTTTACAAAATTGAATAAAATTTTGATAGAAAGGAGTAAATTGAAGACATTTATTATTTTATACAGAAATGAATTCACCTTTGCACAGGGTTAAAGATAGCGGAGCTATACGATAAACCATTACAATTCTTATGACACTTGAGGATGAAAGTTCATACATCAACATCATGAATTGTTGCGTGAACTCAAAAGAGATTTTTATAAAAAACTAAACAGGGCAAGAATTGGTTAAAGGTGTAAATTGAAAACAAATATTTTTAATTAAATTTTTATTTAAAACAAAGATTGAAAATATATTTTTTATATTTTTATATTTTGTGATTTCAAATTTTTTTGGTGCATTTTATAACTTAGCACCAATGAAACATGGCCCAAAAACCCAAATAAGGTAACAAATCACATAAAAACTGAAAATAAAGTTAAAAGAAAACGAAGCAACATCAACCATCAGAAGCTCTGCTTCTACATTACCAATGGAGGACCAAGGAGGAGCTGCAGACAGAAGGGAAGACGGCGACGGAGGAGGAGGCTTCGCGTGGCGGCTGGTCGAGGACTGCTTCACGGTGGCTCTGCGACTGGTCTTGCACGGCGGCGGAACAGAAGCAGCGGACCCCGGCGGAGACGGCAGAGAGGGACCAAAGCAGGGACTTTCTGATGCCGCTGAAACGCAGACGAAGACGGAGGAGCCAGAGACGCAGCGACGGCGAGGGTCGAACGGCGAGGGGCGCAAACGGCAGTGGTACGCGATGTGGTGCCGTCTAGATCTGGTGTTGATGACGGCGTGTCTGATGGGTGGAGGAGGCAGCGGCGGTGGACGCAACAACGAGCTTGATGCCGTGACGGTGATGGCAACCAACGGTGGGTGAGCAGTGGCGATTCGGATCTGATATGGTGGAGGGGTAGATCGGATGGGTTCCGAACAGAATCAGATGGCTTGGCACGATGGCAGCGACGCCGTCTTGTTCGTCTAGGGGCATCGCACGGTATGTTGCAGAGGATGATCTTTATGCTTTCTCTCCATTACTCTTTGGTGTTTGAGTTTTGTGTTGATATGCCCTTTTTATTTTTGGGTGGAATGGGGTTACAGATTGGTAGGGAAGATGATAGATGTTTTGGATAGAAGATGAAGATGGTTATGGATGAAGGATATGGTGGAGGTTGGCTATGTTGAGATGTTGAAGATGAGTGGTAAAAAAAACATGTTTTTTGATTGTTGAAGGAAGAAGCCCCCTTCTGTTTTCCTCTCTTTCAGATTTTTGCTTTGTGCTCCCTCTCAGTATTTTCATTTCCTCTCCCCTATTCTGCTTCAGCTATCCGAATTTATGCACCATCCAGGAAAGTGAATGACAAATTTCTTTGTTATGCTAGCTGTGGAGTAATGCAATTTTGGTGAACATTTCAGCTTTTGTTACAGGGAAGCAGAGGACAAAAGGATTAGGCACCATTTTTGTGTAAAAAGGAGTCAAAAGCAAAAGAAAAATGTAAAGCACATTTTGGCTTTTCCTAAAAAAATAAAATAAAAAAAAAAATTTACGGTGATAGGAGAAAACATGGAGGGAGGATAAGACATTTTTTTATTATTTTTAAGATTCAGAAAATTTGTCTTCTTTTTTTGTCTTTTTTTTTTATATTCCTTATTTCTTTTTTCTTTTTCTCTTTTTTTTCTTCTTCTTTTTTTTTGGCTTAGAAGTTGGACTCAAAAAGGACTTGCAACCAAAAAGAAATTAGGCCATGAGCATGAACAAAATAATTTTTTTTGTTTTCTTGCAAATTTGTACTTTTGTTTTTTCTTTCTTTCTTTTCAAGTATATTAATTAAAATGATAAAATACCCGGACAAAATTAGGTGTTCACAGCTACCCCTCTTTACTTGTTTCTTATTAGATAGTAGGTGTAACCGCAGTTAACCTATTATCGTTATAAGAAACGGGTAAAGACATGAACTCCAATTTTGGCCGGAGTTCACTGACAAGTAAACAGATGCATAATTAAAAGCTTATGGGACGGACCGCCTGCAGAAGCTCGAGCAGAAAGATAAAAGCTTGCGGAGTCGTTTGTTCGCTGAAGCTTGAACAAGCAGAGCTTACGGGGTACGGTACCCGTCGAAGCTTGACAAAAAGTTTAAAAGCTTGTGGAGTTGGTTATCCGCTGAAACTTGAAAGCAAAATGCGACAAGCTTGCGGAGTCGGGTATCCACTGAAGCTTGAAAACAAAATGATTAAAAGCTTGTGGAGTTGGTTATCCACTGAAGCTTGAGAAGAAAAGTTCAAAGCTTCATGGAGTCGGTTGTCCGCTGAAGCTTGACAGAAAAGGTAAAAAGCTCGTGGAGTCGGTTATCCACTGAAGCTTGAAAGCAAAATGCGAAAAACTTGCGGAGTCGAGTATTTGCCGAAGCTTGGAAAGAAATGTTGAAAGCTTACGGAGTCGGTTGCCCGCTGAAGCTTGAAAGCAAAAGAATTAAAAGCTTGCGGAGTCGGTTATCCACTGAAGCTTGGAAAGAAATGTTGAAAGCTTAAGGAGTCGGTTGTCCGCTTTAGCTTGAAAGCAAAAGAATTAAAAGCTTACGGAGTCGGTTATCCACTGAAGCTTGGAAAGAAATGTTGAAAGCTTACGGAGTCGGTTGTCCGCTGAAGCTTGAAAGCAAAAAAGCTTGCGGAGTCGGTTATCCACTGTAGCTTGGAAAGAAATGTTGAAAGCTTACGGAATCGGTTGTCCGCTGAAGCTTGAAAGCAAAAGAATTAAAAGCTTGCGGAGTCGGTTATCAACTGAAGGTTGGAAAGAAATGTTGAAAGCTTACGGAGTCGGTTGTCCGCTGAAGCTTGAACAAGCAGAGCTTACGGGGTACGGTACCCGTCGAAGCTTGACAAAATGTTTAAAAGCTTGCGGAGTCGGTTATCCGCTGAAGCAAAAATGATTAAAAGCTTGTGGAGCCGGTTATCCACTGAAGCTTGAGGAGAAAAGTTGAAAGCTTGCGGATTCGGTTGTCCGCTGAAGCTTGAAAGAAAAGATTAAAAGCTTGCGGAGTCGGTTGTCCACTGAAGCTTGACAGAAAAGGTAAAAAACTTGTGGAGTCGGTTATCCACTGAAGCTTGACGGCAGAAGGATAAAAAGCTTGTGGAGTCGGTTATCCACTGAAGCTTGAAAGAAAAGTCGAAAGCTTGCGGAGTCGGTTGTCCGCTGAAGCTTGAAGGGAAGGATCAAAAGCTTGCGGAGTCGGTTATCCGCTGAAGCTTGAAAGCAAAAGGATAAAAAGCTTGTGGAGTCGGTTATCCACTGAAGCTTGACAACAAGATGTAAAAAGCTTATGTGGTCCTATGCCTATAGGAGCCAATAAAGGTATAACTTATGTGGTCCTATGCCTATAGGAGCCAATAAAGGTATAGCTTATGAGCCCTCTGCCCGTTAAAGCTAAACAAAACAAAGCTTACGAGGCCCTATGCCTGCTAAAGCTAACAAGACATGACTTTTGGGGCCCTGCACCCAGTAAAGCCAAACTACAACAAAACAAAATTTAAGAGGCCCTATGCCTGCTAAAGCTGACAAGACATGACTTTTGGGACCCTGTGCCCACTAAAGTCAAACTACAACAAAACAAAACTTAAGAGGCCCTATGCCTGCTAAAGCTGACAAGACATGACTTTTGGGGCCCTGTGCCCACTAAAGCCAAACTACAACAAAACAAAACTTAAGAGGCCCTATGCCTGCTAAAGCTGACAAGACAAAGCTTATGGGCCCTATGCCCATTAAAAAGCATTGAAAGCTTAGAGACCCTATGTCTGCTAAAGCTAACAAAAGCAAAGCTTAGGGGCCTTGTGCCCGTTAAAGTCGAACAAAACAAAGCTTATGAGGCCCTATGCCTACTAAAGCTAACAACGACATGACTTTTGGGGCCCTGTGCCTGCTAAAGTCGAACAAAACGAAGCTTATGAGGCCCTATGCCTGCTAAAGCTAACAATAACACGACTTTTGGGGCCCTGTGCCCGCTAAAGTCGAACAAAACAAAGCTTATGAGGCCCTATGCCTACTAAAGCTAACAAGAACATGACTTTTTGGGGCCCTGTGCCCGCTAAAGTCGAACAAAACAAAGCTTATGAGGCCCTATGCCTACTAAAGCTAACAAGCATGACTTCTGGGCCCTGTGCCCGCGAAAGTCGAACAAATGCAAGAAGTGATGTTGACTTTGTTGATGCATGAAATGATGAGACAATGCATGATACGAGATGACTTTTTTATTTGGTTGGTGAAAATCCTGTTTTTTTTTTTCTGTTTGATGCGTGAGATGCTTTTGATGAGTGATGCAGACCTTGATTATAATTTTTTTTTAATGTGTGATGCATGATATGCTTTTTATCAATGATGAAAAAAAACCTGATTTTTTTTCTTTTTTTGCAAACACCTCTTTGATCCTTGACTCCTTAGATTTTTTATTGCAGCCGAGATTGAGGATGAGCTGGAGTGAGACTCCTTGATTTCGATCATCACTTATTTGTTGAACCGATGTTTTACTTCTTGCCTGAGATATGCTTCTTTGTGATGATTATCCCAATTGGATGAGATTGCCTGATCAATCTTTCAAGGATGTGACTTGCCCCAGCCTTCATGTATTGGGAGCTTTTCATGGCTTGTCCTCTTAAACTTCCCCGGTTTATCAGTTTGAGGAGACTTCTTGTACTTTGTTTGTATTTGACCCTAATTTTTGCGTAGGTCGCTCTTTGCGAGTTTTCAACCTACCGGGTCGCTCTAACTTTTGCCCAGACTGCCTTTTCAGGTTTTCAGTCTAGCGAGCCTTTTTTGTTTACTTTTTATTTTCTTTTTCTTTTTGCTTTTGATTTTTCCTTTTTTTTTTTTGACGTGGACAGTTTTGTCGCCTTTATTTGTGAAGATCAAAGCTCTTGCTTGAATTGCCAACTGAGATGCCACTTTCCCCTTGTATTAAGAATTCTTCTGGCCAGAGTTGTTCATCAAAGATTTATCATTAGATAGTTAAATTGTACTGTTGAACTCATGTTTACCTTACCTAAAGCATCATGTAACAAACTTGCATGGATTCAAAAGTATGACAGGAAAGGACAATATGGCTTGAACAACTTCTCGATTTGTGTGAGAAGTGTGACAACTCAAATGGTATTCGAGAGAACAAAAATGAAGCAAGATGCACAAGAGATGATATGAAGATCAGAAGGGTGTTGCCCCACTTTGGATTTATTTGATCATGGCGATTGACTCGACATATGTTGCTTGGGAACAAATTTACCTCAGAACAATTCCCTTGAGAATTGAGTGGCCCTAATGTAAGGTTCCCAGAATGAAGTTGCCTCAGTGTAGGGTTCCCAGAATGAAACTGCCCCAATGTAGGGCACTTGATATGGAAAACTTGAGAATGATGTTGCCCCAGTGTAGGGCATCCAATAATGGAGATGCTCTAGAATAAGGCCCTTGAAAGCAAAGTTTTGCCCCATGTAGATCTTGCCCAAACTTTTTTCTTTGTTCTTTTTTCATTCTTTTTTTTTGGATTTTTTTTTAAGAGAGGAGCAATCAATTAAAAACTAGAAGAGCACAAACTTTTTGTCTCAAAATGAAGTTGATGAAAAAGTAGCAATCATTCATTGATCAGAGTGGACTTTTTGAGGCTTGTAACGTGGCTAATGGTTGGGTCATGAAAGGAATGATATGAGGCTCAAACAAATGTGTTAAGGTTGAATAGGACCAAGGATCCATGATCTTTTCGATTTCCAAGAACATTTGTTTTCATCTAACTTTCCCACTTTTCTTCCTCTTTTTTGCATGAGGTTTTTCATCATTTTCCTTTCTCCATCTTTATTTCTTCTTCTTCTTTTTTCCTTCTCTTTTCTTTTCTATTTATTTTTTTTGACTTTCTCACTTTATGATTCATAATCACCATTTCTTTCATAATTACCCCTTATTTTGGGGTGATCCTTGTCCAAGGTTCTTTGAAGAAAAGTTTCAAGCTCAAAAGGGGTAACAAGGGATATTTTGCTAAGGATAGAGAAAGAAGGCCAATCTTCATTTCAAATCATGATTGCTTATTTTTTTTAAAACTTTTTTTTAGAGACAAAGATGGCACTCACCAAGTTTTATTTATTTGCTCCTGTTTTATTTTCTTTTCCTTTTTCTTTTCATCATTTTTTTGAAAGGGCGTGGGCACATGTGGGCTAATCAATGCCCCTCAAAGAACTTCAAATAACGCGAGCTTAATGAACAAAACCAAGGATAATGCTTGGGGAAGGAAAAGAGAATCTGAGATATGAGAATGGTGAGAGAAATATTATGATGTGGAAGATGATGTAAAGAAAGGATGAGACAAGGTATGGATGCAAATCCATTAAATTAGTGCTTCAAGAAAGTGAACATGGTTCAAGTATTCCATGATAAAATACAATGTAACCACCGTTTCATGGTAAACCACTAATGAAACGATCTAGCTTGGGTTGCTTAGAAATTCCTAAGACGGAGACCGTAAAGTGTTGGCACTTCTCACAACCATTAGAATGTGAATCTTTGGTGATGTCGTTGTAGCTTTCTTCTTGAAGTCTGAGTAGTCCACTAGAAGATAACCTTTTCAGATAGGTCTCAAGATTGACATGCCCTACATGACTTCTGATAAATGACTGTGAAAGCGTGCCTCTCAGCTTCATTGGCATCTGAACCTGCATGATCGGGTACGATGTTGTGATCCGTATTTTCAGAGCACTTGAGCAAGTATTATTTCCAGCTTCACCTCATGATCCATGGTTTAATTGGCATTCTTTTCATTTAAAGCGCGGTGGTTCCATTTTCTCCAAGGAGCACAATGCATGGAATGATTTTTTATTTTTTATTTTTTTTAATAAACTTTTAACTTAAAAAGGAATGAGTATATGAAATGTATGAAAAAAAGTTTTTTTTTTTATCCAAAAGGTATTATTGCATTATATGTATGAAAAAGGAATAATTATATTGACTCAAAATTTTAATGCATGTGATGCATGAAGGCACTTTTTATTCACAAAAACGACAATGCATGATATGAGCTTCTTATTTTTTAGATGAATCAATTTTTTTTATGAATGCTTGAGATAAATGATTTTTTTTAATGAACGGCTGATATGAATTTTTTTTTTTTAATGATAAGATTGACATAAAAAGTAATTGATGCATGAAATGTATGAATTTTTAATTTATTGGTCTGAAAAGTTTTTAGTGATGCATGCATAAAATGAAGGAGATGCATGGCTTCTTATTTTTCTTTTTTCTTCTTATGAATGCTTGAGATAAATGATTTTTTTTGTAATGAACGCATGAGAGGAATGCATGAAAATGTTTTTTTTTTATGAACCTAACAAAATATTTAATGCATAAGATACAAAATATACAAAGAATATGAATGAGTTACAGAAAGATGATTTACACAAATCCCTTTTTTACCATTTATGGAAATGCATGAGATATAAACGTGATTATTCATGTTGCAGAAAAAGGTGGAATGTGCTCCCTTTTGTCCTACATGGGTCATATCCTAAAGTTTGAATTTCTGAGGTCGAGACCCTATTTTGGTAGGCTACTAATGGCATTTTATGTGCATGACTTTCGGGACAGATCTAGACCCCTAAACATATGGTCCCCGGATTACCCTCATCTAAAAGATAAGGATCCGAATCCATGAACCTCGCCACAGGGACTGAAAAGTCACAATATGGCGATCCATGTTTCGGTAGCAATCCGAGCGGGAGAATCAATGACTGTCAGGGACGCTAAAGCATCACAATAACATCACTGAAACCCCTTATAATCTTATGTCATTCCAAAACTCGGGTATAGAGCCCAAAAGTGTGTGAATATGTGATGGTGATATGTGTGCTGGGAGCAAGCAAACCTGCACAAAACCCAAAAAACTAACCCCAAGCCTGCAAAAGAACAACCAACATTTACAAGAGTTTTCTACCATAAGGTTGCAAGAATGTACAAAGACATTTATTAAAACATATAATACTATATACAAAACAAATAAAACAAAGAGGGGTAAAATTGATATTTTCAAATTAAAAAAAAAAAAACACAACTAACTATGATAGGCCTGACTCTCAAAAGTCCCCAGTGGAGTCGCCAGCTGACGCGACCGTCCCGTCCGGGAGGCGCGGAAAGGGAGGTAAAAACAGAGGAGTCGCCACTAAAATTTTTATTGGGAAAATCTTAGAAAACCCAATTATTTAAAGATAAACTAGTCTTAAAAAAAAGATAGAAATTTGGATTCGGGAGTCGGTTACGAGTAGGGAAGGTGTTAGCACCCCACATCGCCCGTTTAAAAACGGTACCTCAACTTAATTGTGCAAAAAATATTTTAATAATCTTTTAAATATTTATTTTACCCCGAAATTTATTTACAAGAAAGAATTATTTTAAATTTTAACTTTTGACTTTTATTAAATTTTTTATATTTTTAACTTTATAGTTTATAAAAACTAAATGAGGTTGAACATGGCACATGAGTCCACAGAGCAACCTCAAATCTAAGGGATTAAACATGGCACCGTGTCCATAGAGCATCCCTGGAAAGAGAAAAGTTTAATTATTTTGGTTAATTATTTAAACATAAAAAGGGACACAAAAAAAGGAAAATTTAGTTTTGGCCCGACAAGATGATTTATCTTGCTCCTACGTATTCTCGGGTGCGATGGGAAACTCAAAGTCACGTAGTTCTTTTAGAAAAGATTTGATTGGTTGATTAATTTTATTTCCCCTTTTTTTTAAAAAAAAGGATTTGATTTTGGAAAGATTTTATTTTATTTTATTTTATTTTATTTATTTGAAAAAGGGATTTGATTTTTGGAAGGATTCTTTAATTTTATAAAAAAAAGGATTTTATTTTTGGAATAAATTTACTCTTGCACGGGGTCCAAGATAACAGTGTTATACGATAAACCCTTACAATGCATACGCCACTTGAGGATGAGAAATTCATACATCAACGCCGTAGATTGTTGCGTGAAAATAAATCTTTATTTTGACATCATAAATTGTTGCATGAATTCAAATAAACTTTTATTTTACAAAATTGAATAAAATTTTGATAGAAAGGAGTAAATTGAAGACATTTATTATTTTATACAGAAATGAATTCACCTTTGCACAGGGTTAAAGATAGCGGAGCTATACGATAAACCATTACAATTCTTATGACACTTGAGGATGAAAGTTCATACATCAACATCATGAATTGTTGCGTGAACTCAAAAGAGATTTTTATAAAAAACTAAACAGGGCAAGAATTGGTTAAAGGTGTAAATTGAAAACAAATATTTTTAATTAAATTTTTATTTAAAACAAAGATTGAAAATATATTTTTTATATTTTTATATTTTGTGATTTCAAATTTTTTTGGTGCATTTTATAACTTAGCACCAATGAAACATGGCCCAAAAACCCAAATAAGGTAACAAATCACATAAAAACTGAAAATAAAGTTAAAAGAAAACGAAGCAACATCTACCATCAGAAGCTCTGCTTCTACATTACCAATGGAGGACCAAGGAGGAGCTGCAGACAGAAGGGAAGACGGCGACGGAGGAGGAGGCTTCGCGTGGCGGCTGGTCGAGGACTGCTTCACGGTGGCTCTGCGACTGGTCTTGCACGGCGGCGGAGCAGACGCAGCGGACCCCGGCGGAGACGGTAGAGAGGGACCAAAGCAGGGACTTTCTGATGCCGCTGAAACTCAGACGAAGACGGAGGAGCCAGAGACGCAGCGGCAGCGAGGGTCGAACGACGAGGGGAGCAAACGGCGGTGGTACGCGATGTGGTGCCGTCTAGATCTGGTGTTGATGACGGCGTGACTGATGGGTGGGAGGAGGCGGCGGTGGGACGCACAACAACGAGCTTGATGCCGTGACGGTGATGGCAACCAACGGTGGGTGAGCGATGGCGGTCGGATCCCGATACGGTGGAGGGTAGATCGGATGGGTTCCGAAACGGAATCGAGATGGCTTGGCACGATGGCAGTGACGCCGTCTTGTTCGTCTAGGGGCATCGCACGATATGTTGCAGAGGATGATCTTTATGCTTTCTCTCCATTACTCTTTGGTGTTTGAGTTTTGTGTTGATATGCCCTTTTTATTTTTGGGTGGAATGGGGTTACAGATTGGTAGGGAAGATGATAGATGTTTTGGATAGAAGATGAAGATGGTTATGGATGAAGGATATGGTGGAGGTTGGCTATGTTGAGATGTTGAAGATGAGTGGTAAAAAAAACATGTTTTTTGATTGTTGAAGGAAGAAGCCCCCTTCTGTTTTCCTCTCTTTCAGATTTTTGCTTTGTGCTCCCTCTCAGTATTTTCGTTTCATCTCCCCTATTCTGCTTCAGCTATCCGAATTTATGAACCATCCAGGAAAGTGAATGACAAATTTCTTTATTATGCTAGCTGTGGAGTAATGCAATTTTGGTGAACATTTCAGCTTTTGTTACAGGGAAGCAGAGGACAAAAGGATCAGACACCATTTTTGTGTAAAAAGGAGTCAAAAGCAAAAGAAAAATGTAAAGCGCATTTTGGCTTTTCCTAAAAAAAAAAAAAGAATAAAAATAAAAATAAAAATAAAAAAAATTACGGTGATAGGAGAAGACATGGAGGGAGGATAAGACATTTTTTTATTATTTTAAGATTCAGAAAATTTGTCTTCTTCTTTTTTTGTCTTTTTTTTATATTCCTTATTTCTTTTTTCTTTTTCTCTCGTTTTTTTTTTTTGGCTTAGAAGTTGGACTCAAAAAGGACTTGCAACCAAAAAGAAATTAGGCCATGAGCATGAACAAAATAATTTTTTTTTTGTTTTCTTGCAAATTTGTACTTTTGTTTTTTCTTTCTTTCTTTTCAAGTATATTAATTAAAATGATAAAATATCCGGACAAAATTACGTGTTCACATAGATCGGAGACCCCGTCAACTAACAAACTACCAAAGTCAATTAAATACAGACGGCGAAATCAAATTGGAGCTCATATCGATCATTCGTTCTTCCTCTAAGATGAAGGATGGCAACCCTTTAAAGATGACACAGAGTTCGAATTATCGAGAAGGAGAATGGAGTATTCTGCAAAAAAAAAAAAAAAAAAAAACTAACCAAACACTAAAGTATCATGTCTATCTTTCTTTTTAAGCTAAATTCCTAACCCTCGATTATTATAATAATAAATTCAATGATAGAATCAAATGCTTCATCAGTATACCATATGACCAAATGCTTCATGTTAGACGTTACCTTTTTCTTAACCGGTTCTTTATTGTTCTTGCTATATAGAAAACAGAAAAAGTAGCTGGCTGCAAATTGTGCAAGCAATCCAAGATGAAAGAAAGAAATGTAGACGGCACTTGTATATAGTGAAATAACAAAAATGGATATATGGTCAAATACTCAAAGTGTCAAAATTAGATAATAAACAAATAAACAATCACGTATATGTTAAGTGTTAACTGCACCATCATATTTTGACGCATAACCATCACCCACGACATCAAAGAGAAACAGACAAGTGTGTGTGTAACTTTGTGTATGCAATTTTTGTTTGTGTTGGCATCTTCCTTTCTTCGCCGAGAAACACTCCTAAGTCCTAAACTCTATCTTAATGCTCAATTCTCTCCCCTCCAAGTTTCCCTTCATTTTCGCTATCTCCATTTTTCTCTCTCTTCTACCTCATACATAAGCTTCGTAAATTAACACACACCCACAATCCAAATCAATCACTCATACAGATCCAAAGTTATTCTCTTTTTCACTACCCTTTTCTGAATTTCCAATTGGGTCATTGAAACAAATGCAAATTTCTCCAAAACATTAGTGTAGAATCTCAATTGCTTTTGTTGAATCCCAAAGTTACAGTTTTTTTTTGTTCCGATCAAAATTCTGCATCATCCATGTCTAGAATCTTCTCGAGATGGAAGAAAGTGAAGGAAATGGCGTCACTTTCGAATACCCACTTGGCCGTTTCGTCGAGTAACCGTCACCTGAACCGCACCGGGTTCAACCACCGGTTTAATCGGGTGCGCCCAATCTCGACCCACCTGAACCACAACCTCCACATCATCGCCGCCTATCGCCGCCGTGAACCGTTCGTCGGCGTCCAGGAGCGGTACAAGTGGGACCGGGGCGGCTCCGACGACATGTACAACCCGACCCGAAAGATTCGGGTCGAGGCGAATTGCCCACGTTGCACCAAAGACATGAACCTCGTATTCTCCAATCGCCATTTTCCAGCTTCTGATTCTGATTCTGCTTCTGCTTCTGATTCTGATTCCAATTTGGCACCACCAGTTCCTGAAAGTGGTTACCAATCTGTGAATCTTTGCCCAACTTGCAAAACTGCTTATTACTTTAGACCTAACAACATTGCACCTTTGCAAGGTACCTTTGTGGAGATTGGAAGGCTCAGTAAGAATAACAATGGCACTGGTAAATCTCAATCTCCTAAGAGGATCACAAATGGAAAAGGTGGTGGTGGTAAAAGTGGTAATGGGGGTGAGGATCATGGCCTTAAAAGTAGTGGCAGTAATTGGGTTGAAGCATCATTGTGGGATACTTTGAGATCCTACAATGGTATTGGTAATGACCATAATGGGGAGCCACCTGACACATGGCCTCCACCACCAGGTGGTAATGATGGGAATGAGAATGGGAATGGTCTGGCTGTGCATACTCCTCCAGGCCCACCTTTTGCACCTGGGGTTAATGTTATCCGGCCGAGGGGTGGTGCGGGTGGTGGAGGAGGTGGGAGCAATGGAGAGAGGACTACATGGGGAGGGTCTAATTTGGGGAAGGATTTACCCTCCCCAAAGGAGATCTGCAAGGGTCTTGACAAGTTTGTTATTGGCCAAGATAGAGCCAAAAAGGTATCCTGTTTAACTTGATATCTTTAGCAGCCTTTGGCGTGCGAACAAAACATGGTGGAACATGATGTTATGATCTGATATGTTCTCTTTGGTTCAACCTCTTGTAACTCAATGTTTTACTTTTTAAATCTCATGTCTGTTCTATATATAAAATACACTAAACAGAGAATAGAATTCACATGTTCTGTTCTGACACATTTACAAAATTTTTGCTATTTGTCCACATATAATCTAGTTTTATTTTGTACTCCCTTATTGTCAAAATATCTGATGTTTGAAAGAATAACTTTTGTTTCATTTTATCAATCTTTTTAAAAAACAAAGACATTATTTTTTCCCCTAACTTTATCATTGTTGCTCATTATCTTCACTAAATAGAACTAGAGAAAGCATTAATGAAGTTAACAGGTAATTTAGTCGGATACAGTTATGTTTTACTAAATTTGAGAGTATTTAACAGCTTTCTTGATCCTTGTGCAAAAACTTTATATGGCAGATATTTTGAAATGAAGGGAGTAATGCTATGCTAATGTCCAATGATGTGTCAATGTCCCTTTTTGGTTCATTTGGGAATCACAATGAAGACGGATAAAAGGAGAGGGTTGTGTTAGGCCATCGACAGCCAACGTAAAACTTAGTCGAATCTCTATGACATGGATCAACGACGTAATAATGCTAATGCTAGGTCGTTGCCCAGAAGCAACGCGCTGTATAGCTCGAGTACAGTGTCAAAAGAGCAAGGGCCGCTGCATCGCCGCCTGGATGTAGTGAAAAATAATTGGAGGCCAATGATTTAACTGTTAACATGATTCATGATAGAACATTATGGCGCCGTATGATCCATGTAGCCGACCCCACCTAGTGGGATAAGGCTTGGTTGTTGTTGTTGTTGTTGTATAAATATATGCCTCATGTTTATATTCATTTTCATTGTTTTGATTCCTTTCATTTTCTTTCAGTCCTTTGTGTATTCCCAAGAAAAGCCTCAGTGTTATATTATACACAACGGTAAATGCATTGTTCTAACTTGTTGCCTTTGATTGTAATCTCATTAATGATTCATGTTTCTGTTGTAGGTGCTTTCTGTAGCTGTTTATAACCACTATAAACGAATATACCATGCCACTTTACAGAAAGGGTTGGTTCTTTACTGCCCCTTTCATTTTCTTAATTCGCATTCCTTAATGGAATTATGAATGATGCTTCTGATTATCTTCACTTTGCTTTTTCTATGTAAATGTCTTCTTGTATGAAACTGCCCATATGTCATGATATACTTGTATGGCGAATTTGCAAAATATCATTCTCATAGTTTATTCTTTCACATTATCTATTTGCTATGATAATTGGTGGTTCAAATGCTAGGTCAGGGCCGGATTCAGGAATTTCAGAAGGATTAGATGATGACGATAATGTGGAGCTAGAAAAGAGTAATGTTCTCTTGATGGGTCCAACAGGGTCAGGTATGACATCCATTTCAGCTACTGTTTCCTTTTTACTTATGACTGAGAATTAGTTGCGTCAACCTAGCTTGCTCTTTTCATATCAGTATTTGAAATTACAACATGCCTGCTATGCTAATCTAACTTTCATCAAATAGGGAAGACATTACTTGCGAAAACACTAGCTCGATTTGTGAATGTTCCATTTGTCATTGCTGATGCAACAACCTTAACACAGGCAAGTATGCACTTATTGATGAAGTTATGTTAGAATTTGGCAAACTATGAATTCAGCGCAAACAAGTTAAATGATACTGATTTATCCATTTTCCCATGCTAAAGATCCGTATTTTTTACTTATTTGAGTGATAAAAACGTTTTGGTATGTTGTGCTAAATAAAGTCAACTTTTACTTTCTAATGAAAGTTTGGGTATTCAATAGTAGTAACAATTCCTGATTAGGTTTCATAGCTGGCTCGTGGTTTTAGTGTCCTAGGACAAGATTTTGTTGTTATTGACCTAAAAGAGGAAATGTTTTAATTTGCAGGCAGGCTATGTTGGAGAAGACGTCGAATCAATACTGTATAAACTACTTGCGGTATGTGTATTGTTCTGCTGAACTATGATGTTTGAACAAATTATCAATTCTTTGTCTTCTAGGAATGAGCCTGTTATAAATTTTCAACATCCTGGCAATTTTTATCTCTTTGTTTTTGTTATGTTTGGTATGCTTACTTATAATGTCGATGATGAATGGATGTCCTGAGGATAGAGATTGTTACATTGAAAGAAACTTACCTGCTTTAGAAACTTTATCAAAAATGGTAAAGGTCATCCCAAATTCTTTAACACCATATATTAGCTGGAGACAAAAAATAAATTAGCTCGTTCCTTCATTAATTTATCGAGTTCTTTCTGCCAATACAATGATTTCTATCTATTTACTTGTGTTGTCAAGTTAAAAAGATGCTAAATGATTATGATATTATTCTTATTGTAATTTTTTATTTTATTTTTAGGTTTTATGTCCTCATACATGATCTAGGATGCTTATCTAGCGTGCTTGTTATTGTGAATATCTCCTGTTGCTGCTATCTTTTGATGGAGGAGCATTCCGTTCTTCAATTTTTTTTTTTTAAGCAAATTTTAGTTGTTAGCTTGTTATGTTAGTAGAGGGTGAGATTTGAACCTTGTACCTTATAACTCCCAACACCACCTTTGTCCCACATCCCAAACCACTTGACCACCTTATGACCCCCATTATGTTCTTCAATTAAAATCACAATGAAGAGACATTAGAATAAATAAGTTTTGTTTGTACTTAATTGTGTTTTTGTTATTGTTAGTTAAGGTGTGGAGACCAAGAATTAGGCATAAAAATAAATAAATAAGAAGTAAATTTTAAAAAATTAAATAAATAAAAGAGCTTCTCAACATATACTGCTTTTGTGCAGTCATAGCATTTCCTAGAACTACCCTATTCCCATTTAAACACAGAATACAATAATAGAAAACAGTTAAAAAAATTATTAAAACAAATAAAAAGGGCCCCTTGACACACACATGGATGAATTTGTTAGATATGGGCCTTAATGGGCTCCGTTATGTCGGTAAGCCTGTTAGTAGTAGTTAATTGTAATGGGTTAGTCATCTATAAATAGAACTAGAGTGAGGGAAATAGATTCATTCGGTTAGACTTTTGGAAGGTGGTTAGGGGGAGGGTCAATCTCTCGAAGTCTTGACAGGGCAGTTACATTTTCCCTTCTCTTGTATTCTCTCTGTTTGGGAGCATTTCCTCAGAGATTCATATATAATACAGTATCATTCATATAATTCCTTAGTAGAAACTATCAGTTTCTATCAGAATTTTAAGGAGATTAGCTAGAATTTAAATTCAGATCCTCATTTACAGATCTACTGTTCAAGAGTTGTTCTTTCAGCTTCTCTTTAGTGCTCTTTTAAGATTTGTTTCGATACAAATGTGTTTCGATGTATTGAGTTTTTCTTCTCCTAACATTACTTTGTTTTGTAAAAGCTCTTGTCCACATTATGTGTGTGAGTGTACTGTACTTATAGACACGGTATTGATAGGGGAGTTAAAGAAATTGCTTCTACAACACAGTGGACTATCCTATGCAAGAGGAAACACAAAAGTGTGGAGAATGATTTGGTTTGCTACAATTTGGTCGCTATGGCTACACCGAAACGAAATCATTTTCAAACAGTCTGTTTTGAGTTTGGAAAAGGTATTAGATCTCATAAAAGTGAGGGTGTGGAGCTGGCATAAAGCATCGACAAAGAGGGGTAGTTTCTCTTTCACTGACTGGTGTCTTAACCCGGTGTGCTGCATCAGTTCTGTAGGATATTTGTGCAGCTAATGGGGGGTTCTTCATCTTGGCTTAGGCTTACTTTTTCTACTTGGCCATGGTTCTTTTACCATATCCTCTAAAATCTGGGCTTCTTTGTTTCTATTTGAGTTATGGGGATTGGAGTGGTCAGGCATTTTGGCATGTAACTAAACTTTAGATCTATGTATATGGGTATAGAGTACCCCTTGTACTCTCTTTAATATATTTTGGCTTATCAAAAAAAAAAAAACTTATCATAGACCTGAGTGCATTGTATCCCTACGCATGCAACTCAGTTAGGAATCTGTTACAGGTGTAACCGTCCCTGTAGGACAGCTAGCTATAGCCAACTGATAATTTTGGGCCTAACTTAATTTCAAAAGCTAGTTCATAGGATGAGGATTGTCCACTGCTTATAAGCTCTTATTAGATACTATCTTTAGTTAATGTGGGACTTGGGTTTTTCCCAATACACCCCCTCACACCCAGCACTATTGGGCTTGGTACGTGGATAACATGGTGGGTGGCCCAACAATAAATCTAGGATAGTCCTGATACTATGTCAAAACCGAGAAACTAGAGAAGGAGAGAGAGAGAGAGAGTTTCTATTTTATTCAGTTAAATTCTGTAAAATACGTTGAATCTGGCCAACTGATAGGATGGTTGTAGTTAGCTGTCCTAACAGGGACGGTTACACCTGTAACACATTCCTAACCGAGTTGCATGTGTAGGGATTTAATGCACTCAGGGTGGGATACAATGCACTCAGGTCTATGATAAGTACAGTACACTCACATTATGTAATTTCCTTTTCTTGATAAACATAACTAACTTTCTTAAAAAAAGGACTGTGTTAAGAACTGGAAAAAACTAATTAATATTGAACCTGAGAATTGAAGCTAAGCTCTTTACAATAGAGAAACTTCCTCTACTAACCCAGAATATGCAGAAGACAGCAATTAGGCAAAGCAAACAGAGACAGAAAAAACGAGAAAGAAAACAAATGGAACGATCACTAGAGTAGTAAACCTTCCTCCCCTAGGCCAAGGCCTTCCCTCACTCCAATTCTCAAATGTTCAGTTGGTCCTTCACGTTCCAGTCCCTCCCTTATATCATTCCCCACACATTGCACTCATGATTCTCCAATTCTCTTCCCCCAATCCTCTCATGCCATCTGTCCAGTTGGTTACTTATCTCTCTCTCTCTCAACCGACTCCCCGACTCCCTCACTTCCTTATTTCATAATATTTCCTTCCTTACCCTTCTCATCTTTACTCCTGTTCTCATACACATGGGTCAGTGGCCCATCAGATTCTGCCCTCTGGATCCTACTTCAGCTATCCTCTGAAGGTTTTACCTTTTGGCTACCAATATCACTAGAGTTTTATTTTTCTGGACTTATAGTACTTGGTGCTCCATTCATAGTACGTTTGCTTCCCTTTTCAATCTTTATGATGGTAGTAATCCCCTATCTTTTTACCTTGGTCTTGGATGTACTTACGGAGCACATTCAAGAGCCAGCACCACGATGCATGCTTTTCGTAGATTAGTTCTAGTTGGAGAGTCGAGAGATGATATAAATGGAAGGTTGGAGACTTGGAGACAAGCTTTAGAAGCACATCGCTTCCGTTTGAGTAGAAGCAAGACGGAGTATATGGAATGTAAGTTTAGCAAAAGGCGAAACACGAGGTGAAAGTTGGAGACCACAACATACCACAAGTCACACGGTTTAAATATCTTGGGTCTATTATATAAAATGACGGAGAAATTGAGGGAGGTGTAAACCATCGGATTCAATCAGGATGGTCGAAATGGAGGAAGGCTTCGGGTTTTTTGTGTGATAAAAAGGTACCTCTTAAGCTAAAGGGAAAATTTTACCGTACAACTATTAGACCGGTGATGTTGTATGGGACGGAGTGTTGGGCGGTAAAAAATCAACACGAGAGTAAAATCGATGTAGCAGAGATGAGAATGTTGCACTGGATGAGTGGAAAAACTAGACGTGATAGGATTAAGAATGATAACATTAGAGAGAGAGTTGAGGTAGCACCTATTGTAGAAAAGATGGTTGAATCTCGACGTAGGTGGTTTGGGCATGTATGGAGGAGACCTTTAGATTCTGTAGTAAGGAGAGTGGACCAGGTGGAGGGCAATCCAGTAGCTAGAGGCAGAGGTAGGCCAAGAAAAACTATAGGAGAAACTATTAAGAAAGATTTGGAGGCCAATGATTTAACTATTAACATGATTCATGATAAAACATTATGGCGCCGTATGATCATGTAGCCTATCCCACCTAGTGGGATAAGGCTTGGTTGTTGCTGTTGTTCTATTTTGATGTATAATTCTTTTGTTCTTATTTGTTTTAGACTTTTCAAACCCCACAATAGTGGGAGCCTTGTGAACTGCCCCACCTTGTTTATTTGTTTTAAACTTTTCAGAAGACAAAATCTTATGTTGTTTCGGGTTGTACTTGCCACCTCATTGTTATACTGGTTATTTTTGCCATACAGGCCTCAGATTTCAATGTTGCAGCAGCTCAACAAGGGATAATTTACATTGATGAAGTTGACAAGATAACTAAGAAGGTTTTCTGCTAATTTAATAGAAGTTTGTAATTTCTCATCCACTACAGATTTTAAATATTATGGTATACTTACAGGCTGAAAGCTTCAATATCAGTCGGGATGTATCTGGCGAGGGTGTTCAGCAGGCATTATTAAAAATGCTGGAAGGAACCGTAAGTAAAGGAATCCCGACTTCAGTTGTTGCTATTGGTTTATCTGCTTTTTATTTTTTATTTTATGAACTCTGCTAAGTGAATTCATTGTTTAATCTATACTTTTCTTGCATTAGCAGTCCTTATATCATGACCATAAAAAGACATATCTCTTTTATACTGCAACTAAATTCTGCAACTTGATAAGCAGTTTGTTTGCATAGGTTCTCATAGCAACCGCATCTTGAGCCTATACTACATTATATGTGTGAGGGTTTTTAACTCACCATATAACATTGACACAGTAAAGATAATGTGAAATTGATTAAGCAAATAAATTAAATTCTTTTTTTTGGTTGAACCTTATTTCTGAGATTCAAAGGATAAAATCTTTAGAGAGATTATTCAGTATGAGGAAGCTGCCATGCTTTATAATTCTTGGGCATTGAGGACAGAGTAGTTGAAACATGAAATAGCAGTTTGGAAGATTTGAGTTGACACATTGGTGTTGGTCATGGGGTTTAGTAAAAACAAACATGTTCCTTATGTTCCTTGGAGTTTTTTTTGAATTTGTGCGTTAACTATTTCTTGAGGCCAAGTAACACAAGTCAACAATAATGTAGCTTCTTTGCTTTGTTTCTAGTTAATTGGCTGCCAAAGAATGCAATTTTGAACTGTTGTCCAGGTGAAGAAAATAACCTTGATATTCTAGATTGACTTCCTAAGAAAATGTGTTTTTAACCAATCCCCTATAGCAGCTTGAGTGCGAAAATGCCTATATTATTTAAACTACCACCAAAGCATCTGCTGCAGCATCAAGCAAATGTAGAATTATGGTTATATCCTTTTTGCATAGACATTCCAAGGACAAAACAAAAAATGATAATGATAGTAATAAATAAAAGGGAAAAAGAAAAGCAATACTGAATTTTGAATTATTTGAGTTGAGACTAGATTACCTCTCTAGTCAGTTATGGCTAATTTTATTTGGCTCTTAGATTGTAGATTCTTAAGCTTGTTTGCTGAAGTTTTTTTTCAGCTTTTGTGTTTGATATTCACTTCAATATATTTATTTGTACTTTAGTTTGAAATGTAAATATAATCTCTCTCAATCCATAGTACATAAATTTTTTGTAAGATTGCCTTTCATTTTCTTGAAATGCTTTCCATTTTTTACAAATTCTTTGATTATTTTGCTGAATGTTTTTGAAGAGATAAGTGCTAAAATTTTTACTGATCTTACAGTATCCTAAACTTGGAATAATTTGTATTGTTTAGATAGTAAATGTTCCTGAGAAAGGAGCAAGGAAACATCCACGGGGAGATAACATACAGGTATATTGTTTTGGAAAGAATAACATCTCTTGTCATTCCTTTTCATGTTACTGATGTATATGTGGATATGATTAGAGCAAATCTCACCTTGTTCTTGTTTGCTGCTGTCATGAATCCTGAAATGTTTGACTAGAAAAGCTCATTTATTATTTTGGTTGATGAATATTTTTTTCTTGTTGGAAAAAGTGATAATCAAATGCGAGGATGGTACAGTCATCTAATTGGTTGATGAACACTAATGCACACACTTGCTGTTAAAGCTATAGACGGTCGGAGGAAATTAGGAAGGAGAAAATGCATAGTGGATAGCTGTTTAAGAACTTAATTAACCCTACCAAGTATTTCTCAATAGTCTGTCAGTGTGTGGGTCAGCTTCAGTCACCTAGTGGCTTGTGCAGTAGGCATTTCATTCTGGTAATATTTAGTTGTTAATTTTTTAAATCATCTTCCATACATTTTTATGATATGCAGATGGACACAAAGAATATTCTTTTTATATGTGGTGGAGCATTTGTTGATCTTGAAAAAACGATTTCGGAGAGGTAATCCCTTATGCCTTTGTCTTAACGGACATCTTGGTTTCTGCCAGACTTTGCATTAACTTTTATTATTTATCAAATAAACTAGACGACAAGACTCTTCTATTGGTTTTGGAGCACCAGTTCGTGCCAGTATGAGAGCTGGTGGAATAACAGATTCGGCAGTAACATCATCTTTACTTGAGTCGGTGAGAAATGATTCTTATTATCTGAATGGAAATTTTATGCTCCTTTTTTATAAGACTAGAAAGATAGATAGATTAAAGCAATTGAAGTTAATAAATAATGCACTGAAGCTACTGTGGTGCTGTGTGCTTTCCCAAACCCTCCAGCACCAGAGAAAAACACAGAAGTGAGATAATGAAATTGTTATAGCCGACAACTTCCAAATGAGTCTAAAAGTTACATTTAATAATTTTCAGGTGGAAAGTGCTGATCTTATTGCATATGGCCTCATACCAGAGTTTATTGGACGATTTCCCATCTTAGTGAGCTTGTCAGCTTTAACTGAAGACCAACTTATGCTGGTATTCCTCCTTCATTGTTTATCATAACTTTTCCTGATTTCTGTAAACATTTTAGTGCTCCAAGGACTAATCCTGCTTGCGTCTTGGATCTGATGATGATTCTGTTATGTCACTTTTGATACTTCGGGAACATTTGATAGACGTGTTAAAATTGGATAGAACATGACATATAGTTATATTCTGTGTTTGATGTATCTTATAAACAGAACAGAACATGACATAAAAAGTAAAACATTTTGGGAACAGAACATCCTGTTCTGTCCAGGCACCATATGCTACCTTCCTATATAAATACAAGGAGGTCTTTTAGCCTCCTAAAGAGATTAAATCTATTGTTCTCTTAATGTATCAATGATTTATCGACAATGTTTTTTTTATTATAAAATTTACAATAATAAGTAAATAATTCAAAATATGGCCATTTGGCATGTGCAGGTACATGGTTCATATTTAGTTTATAGAAAGCAACGGGATAATGAACTTTGGATTTTATATTGAGACTACAAGAGGCACCTACAATGTGGGTATAAAGTGTAAAGAGAAAAGTCAACATATAATTGTTTTATGTATTTAAATCTTCAAAATGAATATAAACATTCTAATTGTAATTATAAAAATAATTTAAAAGTTTCCTTAAAAGTTTGATACTTGCAAATAAGGGGTCTGTGTAAATTAATGTTGACCTATAAAGCACACGCACCATTTTGGTGCCATGTCACGTGTTGGACACGTGACACTTGTAAGATACACAATTACACACATGGCATGTTTCCAATGGAAAGATTATTCTTTTTGGTTTAGAGTTTAGACTTGTTGGCATGTGGAATGCTTAATTTAAAATGCATGTGGGCAACCCTACTTGTTGAAAGAGTTATAGTTATTATTTATTTTAGATTTTGAACAGATATATGATCATATGACTATAAAAAAATATTTTTGGGTTTACAGGTCCTCACAGAGCCAAAAAATGCTCTTGGTAAGCAGTACAAGAAATTATTTAGCATGAATAATGTAAGCAGCTCTCTCTCTCTCTCTCTCTCTCTGTGTGTGTGTGTGTGTGTGTAAACCTGAATCCACCTGTCCACCACCACATCCAGAAAATTTGAGCATATGGAGATGCAAACCATTTAAACTTTAAATTGGTTAAAGTGATTGGTTTAATGGTTGTCTTTGGCAGACCATTTCTAATAATGATTCGCTGACTTAATATATCTTTTATTTCAAATTTTTGTATAATTAATTACTTGCAGTCTCCCACTAGCCCTCTTGCTATTTTCCTATGACACCAAAGCATCCCTTAATGTCTCCTTATTTTTTTCTTCATGTGATTTGCTGAAGTTGACTGTTGCCTGCCACGAAGCCATTGCCTCGTGAGTCGTGATATCTACATTTGAACATTACTTAGAAACCTGATAAAAACCAACTTTGGATGATTTGATCTGTTATGGTTTTGGTGCCATTTAGTTTTGGTCTTTGCTAGGTCAAAACTGTTCAACTTGTTTCAGCTTTTTGTGTAAATCATTCAAATTAGGCCTCTCTTTCTGTATGTTCATTTGTTTATTCATCCAATCTAGTTGAGTACAATTGAGTAACTGGGGGAGTGGGCAGTAAGATAGATCTTATTGTCTGAACCTTTACTCCTACACTTCAGGTAAAGCTACACTATACAGAGAAAGCTCTGAGACTGATTGCAAAGAAAGCTATGGCAAAAAATACTGGTGCCAGGGGTTTAAGAGCCCTACTTGAAAGCCTTTTAACCGAAGCCATGTTTGAGGTATGGAACTGTCTATTATCTATTTTTAAAATATTTGGATATCTTCTAGTATCTAAAACTACCATCAATCTCTATGGCTTTCTACTGATACATGCAATGCTTATATGCACCAGGTTCCAGATATTAAGACAGGAAATGACCGGGTTGATGCAGTTGTTGTTGATGAAGAATCAGTGGGGTCAATAAATGCCCCTGGATGTGGAGGAAAAATTCTTCGTGGAGATGGTGCTTTGGAGCAGTACCTAGCTAAGGTGAAGGATTCAGTGGTACGATCTTATATTCGAATATGTGCTCGCTAATTCGTTAGATTGATGTTTGCGGATCGATCATTATTGATTATTATTAATTTGTTATAGTAATACCCTGTAGCCCCTACTGGATATATTTTCCTTCATTTGCAGCAGTTTATGACATGAGGATGTAGTAGGAAGTCTTGAACCATTTTGCTTAATCTTTTATAGGTTAATGTTGAAGTAGCTGAATCAGACTTACCGGAGGGGGATTCAGAGCTTTCATCAAGAGCCATGAGCATGTGATTTTATTATATTTACCATATTCAGTGTATAATTTATCATTGTCATTGTTATTTGTAAAGATCACGTTCAAAATTTGCTGTAAATTATCCCTTGTATAACAGCATAGCTACTGGCTTTTAAGGCCACTGGATAGGAAGGAAATAGAAAAAATAAAAGAAAAGAAAGGTGTAGTGTAGCATTGCTAACTTAGCACATTATACAAAATTTCAATGTTTTGAGGAAGCCTGACTGAAGACTTTTTTCTCTCTCAAATCTGACTAATTATGTGATATCATTTTTTTCCCCTTTAATGGGTCCCTCCTCCTCCCCCCGTTTTTTTAATATGGAACAAGGCTAAATGTTCAGCTAATGTTTCACATGAAAACTTATGTCTTGATACAAATCTATATAAAGGGATTCAAGTTCATTCTTCATGCATGGCATAATTAGGCCAAGGGGCGGATCCACACTTCACTGAGGGTGTGCACATATAGTTACCTTATACTGACATTTTTTTGCACCCAATAGTTGTACAAAATTGCACTCATGCCACTCATTTATCTTGCTCAACACAGCAGTCAACACTCTGGATGTATGTACCTGTACCTGGTCATCTATGCACTATGCGGCTTCCATGTGACTAAATTGATAGGTTAGGGTTAAAATTGGGGGTTTTGTCATGACTACATTATTGCATCAAATTGATTGGTTAGACATTAAATTAATTGTATTTGTGAAATTAATTGACATGAAACATCTTTGAAGAGAAAATTACAATCAGAGAATGCCGGAACAAGGAGGAAGTAAAAAAATCGTTTAAGTAAAAAAGTCTTATTCTTCACTTTTTTTTATTATTTAAAAGTTTTAATTGATTTTTTATTTTTGAAAAAAAACAATTAATTGTGTCCTTGAGGTGTCCAAGGCACATGTAGAAGTGTCGGCGAAATGTCCGATAAGTGTTCGAGCCAAAATAAAATTTTCAAATTGGACAATAGACAAGAAATGTCAGACATGTGTCGTGTTGGTGTGCATGAGTGTCGATGTTGGACGCATGTCCGACACTCGGACACCCCAAAAGCTAAGAGTGTCAGTGCTTCATAGATTGAAATTGATCTAGAAGAGTTGCTATCATGAGATGTGTAATTTATACTGAGAGGGATGCTTTCAATAACATTGACAATAAACTAATCATTCAATAATTTTAAAATATGAAATCACATAGAGAACAATTATAAGATATGTAATTTATTTTATTAAATATATTAAAACTTTATGATTTTGACATGCATGACTTTATTTTCATACATGTGATGATATGTATTATTAATCTTATTTTAGAAATATGTTGTCTCAGGATCTAGATCCGCCACGAACTAGGCCACAACAGTTTAAAGGATTCAAGGCACATCATTTTTTCAAGCTGTAGTGCTTCTTCACAGCTTCAATATTTTCCCAGGTAATGTTCATTCCTTTTGGGAAGACAACTAAATCACCAGCACCAATTTCAAAAGACCCCACAGACCCTTCAACAGTAACCTTCACTTTTCCCTCCAGCAGATACATAGTCTCTTCAGCTTCAAAGGACCATGGTATTTTCATTGGACCGCCTTCCCACCTGTTGAATGTTTAGACCCATGTGTCAAAGTAACATAAGATAGTAAGCAATATAAGAAGATGGCATAGAACAAAAGCACAAAAAGGAAAGTGAAACCAAGAAAAGATATTACACTATATCCCACACCAAACCCAAGAAAATTCATCCTTTCAACAGATTATGTTTCACAAAATGTACTTCTAAGTAATTGCTCCATAGATCCTATATCTATAATTACAAACAAATTTAGGTTTGTCATATTAAAAATGTGTCAGGTCATTTCTTCACTCACTCCCGCTTAAACTGATGAACTGATGCAGCTTCATTCTCAAGCATTTTAATATAGCATAGAGCCACTACAATATGTATCACAAGTCAAAATATATCTATTATTTATATTTGCAGCACCAGGCAACAGCCAAAATGCTGTGAATGATGTGGATGTCCTAGGGTTTGTTTGCTTTTTTTTTTTTCATTTGTTGTTTTTAAAATAATTATAAATATGTTATATTGTTTTCATTTTATTTCTTGTTTTTAAAGATTTGTACAGTAATAAAAATAGAATGAAGACAATTATTTTCATTATTTTCTATACAAATTTTTAAAAATAGAAAATAAAATAAAAACAATATAACGGATTTATAATTAGAGGAGTGTTACGTATATACTCTCTGACACACTCCGTTGGACACACCCATCTCACCACATTTTAAGTTATTTACCTAGTAACTGGTAAGTTAAGAGAATTAACCCTTTTTTTTTATATTATTTATGGGTTTAAACTTTAAACCGTCAGCCTCTCCATTTCAACATTCAAGACAATTCATTCTTTCTGTTTCTTGAAAGTTCCACAGATAGTGTGGTGGCGTCGGTGGAGCGGAGGACCTTGGCGGTAGGAACATAGGAGAAGAGCCGCTCCACGTCGTGTAAGTTAACGGTGGAGGCATTGGCGGTGAGAGGGAGCACAGTGGATGCAGTACATATGATGTTTTATCCTTCTTGCTGATTATTTTGTTTCTTGCCCAGTACAATCGTGCTTTTTGTCTAAACTGCTGGTTGAAGCTACAAACTTCTTAGGCCGGAGTTTTGGATAAGATAGAGTGAAATTGTTAATAATAAAGTTGTTTAGAGTAGAGTAGGATGGAGTGTTAAAAATATAACACTCCACTTGTTTGGGAGTTTTAACGAGATATTTTACTTCATGATTTGAAAGTCATAATAATAAGGAGTTCGGTGAATTACAAAATTTATTTTCATTACTATCCTTTTTAATTTTCGTTGTCCATAACAAATTAACCGTGTTTATCAATTTTCTTGAAAAATAGAATTTAACTTAATAAATGTTTTTTATAATTTAAAATAAAAAGTATTGAATATAAATTATATATAATATTTAAGAGTGAATAGCACACTAACGATTTTATAACACAAGTAAATAGCACAATATATCAATTATAAATTCAACAACCGTATATGGCACAATGAATAAGGGCAAAATTCATGAAGAATAACTAAACACAAGCAAACACTAACAATTAAATTCATGACCGTATGGCTACAGTGAAGTGAAGACAGGAGATGTTTAAAGCACTACAACAATCAACCCCTGCTACAGTGTTTAAAGACTGGAGATGCTATGCAGTGAAGTGAACTGTCGTTGAAGAGAAGGGAAAGAGACTGCTGTTGAAGAGAAGGAGACCTGAGATGAAAGTGAGGGGAATCCAAAAAGTAGTTTTATTTTGTTTACAAAGGTTAAAATTGTAATTTTGTATTTAAAAGTAAAAAGTGAAAGTGTTCCTATCCAAACCCCTAAATTGGAGGTATGAAAAACAGGGGTTTTTGATGGTTTAGACTTTAGAGTAGTTTGGCTTCCCATCCCTAACTATCTCACTTCATTATTTAAAAAACTTTCAAACAATGGGTCAAAGATCATAACCACTTCATTCTATTCCTAACCATCTCATCCCATCCTCCCAAACACACCCTAACTCTTTCATATATTTTAGGGTCCGTTTCTTTGTTTCCAGTTTCCTGTTTTCAGAAATAATTACAAAACTGCCACCTTATTTTCATTATGTTTTCTGTTTTCATAAATTTGTAAAGAAAACAGTAAAAACAGAAAAAAGTTGTTTTGAAAGTGTTTTCATGTACAAATTCCTGAAAACATGAAAAATAATGAAAATGAAAATAAGATGACAGTTTTATAATCATTTCAGAAAATAAAAAATGAAAACAGAAAACCTCAAACAAATAAAAAATGCCCTAATTTTCATTTTAGCTTTGTGAGATAGAACTGTCAGCTTTGACAATGTTTAGAGTTTTTTTTATAAGCAAAATTTGTTGAACCCAAAGTGCGAGGTAAAGCACAAAAAGTGCCAAGAGATACGGAAATTGAACCTGGTCAGTTCATAAACAAAGGACAAAAAACCAGAGACAAGTTACAGAAGTATAAACAGGGGCACAAAACCTATAGCACTCGACTGGATACAATTCATGAAAATTGCAAAGCCAAAAAGTAGAAAACACCCCAACAAGGCTTCCTGAAAAGAGCAATAAAATGAAAACGTGATCCAACCTATCACTAAGCTTTTAATCTGGTGAATACCATAATTTTTAATGATGCTTTAATTGGATTTCTTGTGATCCATATCTTCGCTTGGTCTTGAATTATCATTCAATACTATCTTTTGTTGAAGAATCTTTATAAAAGACTTTTTTTTCATAATCTTCCAGAATATTACATTTTGATAATCTTCCAGTGATGTGTTTCACTCATAGCAATTGTCGCCTTTCAGTATGTAGCAGCAGTGCCCAGAGAAACTAGCAAAGGAGGCACGTGGGTTTGGAATAATAGAAGCTGGCTGACGGTTTGGATTCCAATAATAACCCAAAAAAATTAAAAAAGGGGTCGATTTCTCTTAACTTCTTGTACTGGTTACCAGTTAAATGACTTAAACAATGAGGTGAGGTTGTTTCATATAAGTGGGTGTGTCTATAGCATTACTCAATGACTTAAACAATGAGGTGACGTGGCTTCATATAAGTGGATGTGTCTAATGGAGTACATCAGAGTGTGTCCATAGCATTAGTCAATGACTTAAACAATGAGGTGACGTGACTTCATATAAGTGGGTGTGTCTAATGGAGTGTATAGAGAGTTCGTCCATAGCATTAAAACAGGAAGCATAAACAAGAATTTGAAAACAAAACAGACAGACTCTTCAATTCATGGTTTCGAACTGAATGTCGGACATCGATTATGCATTGAAATAGTAGTAGTAGATGCATGCTTCCTTTGATATCATGTCTTTGTAGCCAAGTCTTTACCTGTTCATCATTAACATGGGGTAGCTAAGTACCAACGGGAGGGGATAGATTTTGGAAAGGGGTAGCTACCTTTAACTCTGTAGCCTATGGTCATGGCTTGGCTTGTGACACAAGGAAAAAAATATGGGGTAAATTCTACATATTGTTTTGAACTTATGCGCATTGCATAAGGCTGCAAATCATTTCCGTATACCATCATACAGCATTAACTATAATAAAACTTCTTTTACCTCTTATAAAAAAAAAAAAAACTTCTTTTACCAAAGCCTAAAGCTTCTTTTACCGCGTGCTTTCTTATTGTTAAAGTCTTGATCACATGAAAAGTATACGTAACTTTTTAATGAATGTAATATATAACTTGCTAATAGCCTAATGCAAATTGTTTCAAAGTGTGGTATTGACACCATAAGAAAGGTGAAAAATGTGCATACTTAGGCCAAGTTGTGACTTCAAGATCTGTGAGTTTGGATTCAAGGGGGTTCTTCTCGATCTTCACTCCAAATACCTCACTTGTTGCCATACCAGTTTCCTTGTGCCTAAGCTTTGCAAAAAAAGGAGAGAGAGTAGTGGAGAACAACAAATGCCTATGACAGAATGAGCACAAGGGCTTTGTTTAAATAGATATTTTTAAGTTTCTCCGAAAATATTAGTTCAGGTAATAGCACTTCTCAAATTTTTGTTCAGAGCAAAATATGGTCACAAATTTGTCTTGTACGCGTGGGACTATCAAATCCATTAGTTATGAACTTAAATATCTACATGTTAAGCGATTACCAAATAAATGTCCAAACCCCTACCCACCCTTTACAATAATTTTTTCAAACAATGTCTGGTGACCCTTCCACTGTCACATAAAAGTATAGGACTAGAAATCTGGTATGATATGTTGATATAACTAACTTTATATTAAAGTCAATTATTCTGTAAATCTTGTGGTGGCTCTTATAATATAAGTCATGTATTATCTTAAATTAATTTTTAGTGTTACTTATTTCTTTCATGAGTTTATGTAGTCAAACAAATGAAAATTTAAAATTCTTTAATATTCTGATATCTGATATACACCATGAAAGCAAAAATAAAATGTTGAAAAGAAACTTGCCCATCAACCATCACAACTCTCTGCCTTTGTAGAAGAGATACCCTGATTATTTTGGTGTAGCTCTCTGGCAATCTCCAAAAGAAACTTCAATGTATGTTGAGGGTTATTTCTTACTCTCTTTCATGTATGTCATAGAGGGTATCGGCTCTTGAGAGTTAAGATAATGGAAATGGTTAACGATATATATTGCAACCAATACTTCAAATGAATCTGTTATCTATGGACAAGGAATCTGCAACTAGGGATCCAACCAACTAGCACAGATAATGCAAAGAAACCAATAAAAATATAAGAATCTGTCTTAAACATACTGATTAGAGATCACTTACAATAGGACCATTGTCAAAGGTACAATCTAATGGTAGAGAAGTTTTAGGTACATTCTGGTAGCAACTAGCAAGTAGCAACTATAGGTATAGCCACAGTGAGGAATTACTTTTATCAAGTTCATTCATGGCACAATCAAGCCACAACAGTTTAAAGGGTTAAAGGCACATTATTTTTTCAAGCTGTAGTGCTTCTTCACAGCTTTAATAACTTCCCAAGTAATGTTCATTCCTTTTGGGAAGACAACTAAATCACCAGCCCCAATTTCAAAAGACCCGACAGACCCTTCAACAGTAACCTTCACTTTTCCCTCCAGCAGATACATAGTCTCTTCAGCTTCAAAGGACCATGGTATTTTCATTGGACCGCCTTCCCACCTGTTGAATGTTTAGACCCATGTGTCAAAGTAACATAAGATAGTAAGCAATATAGGAAGATGGCATAGGACAAAAGCACAAAAAGGAAAGTGAAACCAAGAAGAAAAGATATTACACTATATCCCACACCAAACCCAAGAAAATTCATCCTTTCAACAGATTATGTTTCACAAAATGTACTTCTCAGTAATTGCTCCATAGATCCTATATCTATAATTACAAACAAATTTAGGTTTTTCATATTAAAAATGTGTCAGGTCATTCCTTCACTCACTCCCGCTTAGACTGATGAACAGATGCAGCTTCATTCTCAAGCATTTTAATATAGCATAGAGCCACTACAATATGTATCACAAGTCAAAATATATCTATTATTTATATTTGCAGCACTAGGCAGCCTAAATGCTGTGGATGTCTTAAATTCATGGTTTCAAATTGAATGTCTGACTCTGATTGTGTATTGAAATAGTAGTAGTAGATGCATGCTCCCTCTGATATCAGGCCTTTGTAGCCAAGTCTGACCTGTTCATCATTAACATGGGGTAGCTAAGTAAGTACCAACGGGAGGGGATGGATTTTGGAGAGGATATGCTACCTTCAACTTTGTAGCCTATGGTCATGGCTTGGCTTGTGACACAAGAAAAAAAAAGGGGGGAAATTCTACATATTGTTTTGAACTTTATGCGCATTGCATAAGGCTGCAATTTAGTTCCATGTAGCATCATACAGCATCAACTACAAAACCATACAACTTTCAAGGTTAGAACTTAGAAATGAATATGAGTCCAGAGTCCTGTTATCTATAAATTCCTTCATCCTAAATACATCAAGATAAAGATACATTTTGCAATAGAAAAAAAAAATCATATTCATATCTAAGTAATACCAGCATTTATGAAGGTTTTTTAACTTTTCATCGATCACATTTAGCCTTTAGATGTCTCTGTTATAAGTAAAAATAGTGAACTTCATTTACCTTAGGATAAAAATAAAACCGGGTGAAGGCTCTTTCAGCTTTTTCATCTAGGGCATTCAACCATTCAGCTTATGAAAATGTTCCTAAATTATTGTTGTGGGGAAATTTTAACAACAAAGACACTTCTTCATATCCAAATAAGTTCAATTGCAAAGACCATAAAGAAAGAACTCAGAAGGTGTTAAGGCCTAGCCCCATTAAGAATAAAGAGAAATGTAATAGTTAGTTAGTTAGCATTAGTTGAGACAGTTAATTAGTTAGAGGGTTCAGCTATATAAATAGGGGAAGAGAGTGTTACAGCATTATTATGCTGTAATATTAATTCCAAATTTATCCTATGTTTCATTTCTGTTATATGTTTATTTTCCTTGCCATGTGCTTGTTTTTTTATCTTCTGTTAGGAATGTTCTAGAAGTATTTGAGATTTCCTCTCTCTTGAGTGTGTGTAACGATCAGCTGCTATTTAGCATGCTGCAGCTTGAATGAAAGAATCAATCATCATTTCAAACAAACTCTTCTTCTCTCTAAGACTCAGAATATTATCTCAGCATTTATTTACTCATTTTGCATCAGAAATCACTCAACTCATTGATTTCTCTGCTTGTGAGTATTGGATTTTTCGGATTTTCCTCCCTAAGATCCAAATTCCGTCTCAGAGAGTAAGGGTAAGGGGATTCAGAATTGTTAGTTTGAGAAAAGACTTTTAGTTGTGAAAGGGAAACCCTTCGAGGAGATCACTCTCATTCTTGTTCCGTTTTCAATTAAGATTCATTCTTTTCCTTTACGTTTCCCATTTCTGTTCCTGGGTTCCTAAGAGAAGGGGAAGAGTTGGAGCAGAGCCACCACACAAGTAAATGATACAATTCTACAAATGCCCATAACTCAATTTTTTTATCAGCCACAGACACACACACACCCCAGAAAAAAATGCTGTTACTGCTGCCACCACAACAACTCTTGAAATAGGAGTGTGAAGCACAAAATGAGTAAGACCCAAAATTTGTTACCCAACAAAATTTGAAACTTTTTAAGGAGACATATGATTAGAAGCAAGAAAAATGAAAACTTGGAACATGAAAATGTTTGGAAAGAAAGAGAGTTAGAATGTGTTTGAACGAAGATATCATAAAAATGATTTTGAATATAATTGATTTTATAAGATTTTTTTATAATTGACTTTGAATCCAATGTTTGGATATTTTTAGTTTGAAAGCAAGTTTTATTAATGATTTTTAAAATAACTCAAAAATTAGTTTTGGTAGTTTCCGGCGGTCAGAATCACTCCTGTACTCAAAATCAATTCTTAGTAACGGGTAGAATCAAATCTAAAAGTTTTAAACTTCAAACAAAAGACACACTTACTTGGACCAAGTTGTGACTCCAAGCTGATTGAGTTTGGAGCGAGGTGGATTCTTGTGGATCTTCACTCCAAATATCTCATAGCTTGACGACATAGCTTTTTCCTTTGGCATTAGTGTTAGGAACAATAGGGAAAGAAGCAAAGGAACAACAATTCCCAGTGACAAAGGCAGCACAATAGGCTTCATAGCTTCCCCAAATTGTTGTTTCTGCGTTTCTATAAAATATATGTTCTGTATACAGACCATTTTTATAAAGGAAATAATTCACGTGATAACTGTTGCCTTTTTCAATAGCAGAATATTTCCATTTTGATTAATTTGATTTCTTTCCTATTTTTAAAAAGCTGAAAATGACAAAGGAAAATTTAATAAATTTTATATCCAAAAAGAAAAAGACTTTGATGGACAAAAATATAAAATAATCATACAAAATATTATTTACTGAAATACATAAATTCTTGCTTTATTTCATAAAATAAAGGCTAAATTAGTGTTTTGGTCATTTTTCTTTATTTTAGTTTTTATTTTGGTTCCTTATTTTTTTTATTTCGTTTTGATCCCTTATCTTTTTATTAGGTTTTATTTTGATCCCTTCCGTCAGTTTTGAACTGACAGCGTTGGGTATCCACCGTCAGTCGTCGGAAACCGACATCGTCGCCGGAAACCACCTTCCTTCTTCCTCCACGAAACAGTGATAACATCAATGAGATTTAAGGAAGGGGAGGGGAACGAGGAAGAAGGAAGGGGAGGAGGGAGGGAGCGAGCGAGTGAGCGAGAGGGAGGGAGGGAGGGAGAGACAGAGGGAGGGGGGGAATGAGATTTTCTCTCTCTAAAACCCAGATTCCGACAAGATACAACGGCTGTTTCGACAACTGACCGTGACGTTTTTCGTCGACTGACGGCGGCGGACTAACGGAAGGGACCAAAGTAGGCTAACGGTTGAAAGATAGGGGATCAAAACAGAACAAAAAAAAAAAGATAAGGGAGCAAAATGAAAACTAAAATAAAGATAAGGGGTCAAAATATGGATTTAGCCTAAAATAAAATATACACTTTTTAGTTTTTTTCTAAATTCTAACCTTTGTGTCACTTCCGAAGCCAACTTCCTTCAACACTTTTTGTTAATTTCTTAATTCATTAAAAAAATATAATTAATTTATATTAAATTGTGTTTTTAAATAATTTTGTGGGGTCAAAATATAGAGTAATATTATTTGTATACGTGAAATTTAACAACTTTGGAACACTTGTTAATGATATTTAAAATATAAGTTAATGAGGTGTTGAACTTGGTTAATGAGTACACCTGTATCTAAATGGATAACTCGTTAATTGACAATTTGTTTAATGATATACAAAATTTTGGCTAATAAAGTTCAATAGATGGTTAATGAGTTACCCAATTTTGATGTACCCGTTAATCAAACTCAATATGTCATCAACAACAATTTTGAACTTCAATAAAGGGTTGCGGGTGTCAATTTTTCAAGTGTACAAATAACATAATTACAAAAGATATGAGAAATGCTATTTTAACATCAAAATGGAACAATAAAGTTCGACAACGATTTTCGTGATTAATGCAATTTAAAAACGTAATGAAGTGTTGAGTTTGATTAATAGATATACCAATGTGTCACAACTCATTAATCATCCACTGAACGTTATTAATCACGATTTTGAATGCCATTATTCACGATTTTCAGAGGTTCAAATATATGTAATAGATATTTGAACACCTGATAACCATAATTAATGACATTCAAAATTATGATTAGTATGTTTACTTAATGATTAATGAGTTATGATACCGTGATATATCTATTAACCAAACTCAACATTTCGCTCACCATATTTTTTAACTGCATTAACCATGAAAATTATTGTCGGGTTTGTTATCATTGAAGATAAGATCAAGGGAAAGGATTATCTTAACAGTGTCAGCTGGTGACCAAATTTAGCGTTGAACACTGTCATTCCTATTTCCTAGTGAAACATCTAAAAGATTTTGAGTCATGCTAACTATGTAAGTGAAAACGGTTGTGATCTTTCCTGCAAGAAGAAAAATGCTTCCAAAATTTCTTACTGCAAGAAGGCAAAGAGTAGCAGAGAGTAGGGTTAGGGTACGTAACTAATTAACCATGCAGAAAATTCTATTTGATTGTACTGTATTTGTAACATAAAATAAATGAACACATGCACTGATCTTCCTACGTAATTTTTCACTAGTTTAAGACATTATACAGATAAATTGACAACCAAAATTTGGTAATTTAACCTACTAGATCTGCTATTGGCTTATATACATGTACACTGAAGTTCCCCCTAGTCGATGAATCAGACTGTTTTTTAAGGCCTCCCCTTCTGCTAGGGTAGACCATCAAATGCCTTCACCATGCTGAAGATTATGCACACATAATTGCACTCGAACACAGCCTGCATTTTGTCATATCACATCATGCAATCATTCTAGCCTCCTCACTGTCCGGGATTACAATGTCAAGCCTCATCATAGGCTTGTACTTATCTGGGATCCGTGCACCGGCTTGCATGCACACTTCAACCACAGCTGGAGCCTTTCCATAGAAACTCTTCAGTTTAGTACTCAAGGGAGGTCCACCAGGGTCTCTTACATGCCACACATAATTTGGAGGAAGAACTTCATCCACAGTAGCGTCTTGCCAACCATGCTTCCCATCCCTCCACTGGTGCTTAAATGATCCACAAAGCTTAGCATTGTGGCCCCATGGTCCCACATGAACCTCTGAGCAATAACCACACGCTTTCACAGTATATTTCTTCATCAACCTCCTGAGGCCCTTTCCAACAATTTCATATGCACCAATTGTTTCTTGGGCAATTTTAGGTACATCTGATATTGGTGGACACGGAAACCTCTCACATGCTCTGTAAGTATCGAAGTCAATGAGTGAAGACGACTCTGCAAAGCGCCATGGTTTAGGTTCCTCTACATTTCCGCCTCTGTCAAGTATTCGCCTCCCTAACATTCGAACGGGCCTGGTCCTCCGACGTGAAGGATACTCCGGGATATCCACACCAGCTTGAATGCATAGCTCAACAACAGCAGGAATCCGGTCATACTCAAACCGTGTATCATGCTTGATGCGCCTACCAAAGGGGTCAAAGAGATGATAGGACTCAATTGGGACAAGTATATCATTGATGGAACCCTTAACCCATGCATGGGAACTATGACGCTGAGAACTAGTAGGACCTTGACATTCCAGAATGCGGTGACCAGTCTGACCCACATGAACTTCTGAGCATTCACTGCATGAATTGAATTGGCAAGGATTTAACTCCGGCACTGGGACTATAATAAAACCAATAACTAGAATATAGGTACGATATAATCTACCTACAGCCATGTACAGGAATGACATGCAAGAGCTGGGCAAGACCTTTGATCAAAAGCTTCCAAGCATCAAATACTTCATAAGCAACAGGAACAAGGTCAGGAACGAGCAATCCATTCTTTGGAGGCTCGAGAGGTTTCTCTATTCCCATGTGTGCAAGTTTTTTGTCCTCCCTTCCAGCCTTTTTGATTTCCTTAAAGGGAATAGGGTACGGTTTTTTCTTATTCTTGGGCAAAGTTGGTGGAAATTCCACATTTTGGGGTAATGGTTTTCGTCTCCACACACTTTCATCACCTCTGGGCTTTTGACTGGCACAGAGTAAAGTGTCCGATGATGTCGGTCCACCCTTGTGAAATTGTCGACACTTAACCTGCAACAAAGACAAAGCGAGCTTCAGTGTAAGTTCCAACAAGGTTGTTTGGAAAGATAAACTAAAAGACTATAATATATTACAACATTTAAATTACTTTCTTCAATGTAACAAATTCCCCCAGCAATATATGTGGTTAATTAGTAGCAGTAAGGCCACAATAAACTATCTAGAAGAGCAAAACAGCACTTCAAGAAAATAACATTTCATAAAATTTTACAATTACTCCCTCACCTTGTGATTCCATTTTTATCTATGCTACACATTTAGTTGAACATCTCAACCTCTGTACCAGGTGTCAACAAACATATTCAATTAATGCGCCACCTATGTAGCTTGGTGCAATCTTGTCAACAACAGAGTGACAAACCTTTGGCCATGATATGCATCAGCATGCCAATACATAGTCAATCAACCATGGGAGAAAACCAGTTGCTAGAGTCACTAAATTAGAAATGGATCATAGTTTCACAAAGGTTTATCCAGAAGGTTACCATTACAACTAACATTTGGGGCTAATAACAAATTCAATGATAAATATGAAGGGAGGACTAGGTATAATTAGAGTGCACCACGAGACAGGTTGACTTTTTGCTCCTCATATGAAATTCAACTTTTTATGGAGATGAATAGCTTTTGCAAACAGACGACAGAGTATTACTACCCAGGTTGCCTTGAAGTTAGTGCTGGCATCTCAAGATCACTTAGATGTGATGTTTTTTATGCAAGGGCAATTAAGGAAACACAAGAAATTGCATTTAGTAACTGGACAAACTTCTAGCACATCCTAATAAGAATATCAAACAAGAGTTATGTATTGGAATGCTCTAATAACATTTGAATAGTCCATATCACCCCAGATGAACAACAAAATTGAAGTAGTAGTCATGAAATGAGACTGCTCCAAAAGACTTTGAGATCCTCTGAGTCACACGCCTCAAGAAAGTAGGCCAACACAAAAATCATTGGCCACTATGTTGACTAATGTCAACAGTTTCTTATATGATACTTTTAATTCTGATAGTAATTATATTTCCCAAGCTTGTATACCAAATTTTGATTCGAGGAAATGCGATGAGCCATGAAGATGACAGAAATATGTACAATGTTAAAAAGTAGAAACATATATGTAATATGAGAATTGATTAAAGTAAATAAAACCTTCAAAGCAAGAGAATATGACTTAGAAGCTGATAGTTGGGGCCTCATGAACTCCATAACGGAGAAAACACCTGCAAATCAAAAGCCAGATCAAAAGTTAAAACAACCAACACGGTCAGTAGAAAGGACACATTGACACTGTCTTCAGCATTATCATCCTGCAGAGGTGGATATGCCACCTGAGCTACAGATGCAGATTAGAAAATAATGAGCACGGAACATGAAATTGGTATTATGGGAGGGGAAAAAAAACAATTTCATTTATTCTTGTTTGATTGATTTATCTCTGATTTAGATGAGGTGGGAAAGAAAAATATTGTGTTCATTACAAGAACCAACAATTTTAATTCTTAAAATAGCATTGATCAAACATGCTTTGGGAAATACGCAATTCACTTGATTTTGAATTAAACTACTCAACTATTGCAGCTTGGGCAAATAATTATTCCAGAAAGTTGTTCAAATTAATAATAAGAAAAGAGTAACGGAAAGGGCAAGTGAGTCACCTTTATAAGAGGAATCACAAAATGCAGAAGAAACTAGTGGGATCCCCATAACATAGGGATAGACAAATGGGAAATGAAGAAGATGGTAAAGAAATGAACTTTACAGGTTCCTCTAAATTTTGACGTGGACGCTAGCTACTCATATTATTGAATTGCAGTTGCTCACTGCAGATAAGAACAAGAGAGATATCAGAATGGAAGGAATCAGAGCAAGTGTAGCGTTGAATCAGAAGAAAGGGGGGAAAAAAAGACTTAATGGAGCAATTAATGGTGGCAGAGAAAGAGGAGAGGTAGGGTTTTGGGATTTGGGATTTGAGATTTTCAGCAGCAAACGACAAGATACTCATACAACACTACTGATGCTAAGTGCTAATTCCTTCTTTGATTGGGTTTATTTGCTGATTTCTGCTCGGGCTATCAGTAACCCAAGATAGTTTTTTTTTTTTTTTTTGACGCAACCCAAGATACTGATGGGTGAATATCATGGAACTCATAGTTAGTTATTTTTAAATATTTATTATAAAATAGATTTAGAGTTTGTTTAAGATTAAAAAATTAATGATTTTATTATAAAATAATTTAGTGATTATTTTTAGAGATTTTAAAAAAAAGTAGAAGGATACGTATGTTTGTTTATAATCATAAAAATCATTATTTAAAAATAGTTAGTTATAAAAAATAATTTTTTTTCGAAAGCTAATTAAAATTGTTTTTCATTTTAATTCTAAAAATAATATTTTTTTTCTGCTTTTCATTATTTTAAAAAGTAAAAACAAACACAATAAAAGTTTTAAAAAATCATTATTCAGTTAATTTTTTTTTTATAAAATAAACAATAACAAGCGCACTCTTAATTTGTATGTATTATTAGTATAAAGATTTTTTTTACACAATCAATCTATAAATTTCCACATCATTAAAAATATAAACTTTACAATGACAATCATCTTGATGACATTATATCAAAATTAAGCTCTTATAAATTTATTATTTACTAAATACTTAAAAACTCAGGTTAAATAATGTACTTGATACTATATAAATTGTATTGGCTTTCGATTTGCCGACAATTTTATGTAGAGTTCGGGTCCATTAGTTACGAATTAAAAAAAATGATTTTCTCAATAGAGATTATCTTTTAGAGAAATTAAAGAAAAGCATGAGCTATTATGTGTTTGTTTATAATCATAAAAATTAATTTTTCAAAAGTAGTTAATGATTTTTTCCAAAAACTAATAACATTAGCTTTTCATTTTAACCATAAAAATGTTTTTTTAAAATATTTTTGTAAAAAACTTAAACAAACACAGTCAAACTTGTTAACAATGATTTTTTTTTTTTTACTTAAAAAAAATGATTTTTTCTTCAATAATATGTAACAAACGCACTCTTCATCATAGGTTGGTTTGGTTTTGCTCTACATTTTTTTTATGAAATCCAAACCTTGGTTCGATTCCGTTAGAATCCAAACACCTAAATATGAATAGTTAAAATAATATATATATATATATATATATATATATAAACATTAATTTAACATCTAATATTTTAATATTAAATTTTGTTATTTGTTTAAAAAAATTATTTTGTAATTATAAACATAAGAAAATGTTCGAATTTGTCTTTAAAAAAGTTTAGTTTATTAAAAATAAAAACTTTCTATTTAGTCATTAAAAATCAAAAACATCAATCAAATTACTCCATAACAAAGATTAATATATCCAACAATAATTATATCAACCAACGAATAATTAATTTGACTGGTATTTGAAGCTTTTAGGAACTAAATTGGAAGATTGCATTTATCAAAGACTAATGTGTTAGCCGATAAATTTATAGACCAATTTAAAAGTTAACTCCAATACAAATAAACTCACCTTTTTAATGAGCTAATCCTAAGTTAGGCCAGTTTTAACTTCTCTCAACTTATCTTCAGTCCTATTTAGAATTTTGTGTGCTCAGGCTTTAGTGAAGGGGGAAGAGAGATAATAGAGCAAACCAAACATATAGATAAAAGGGTGTCTGGTATGGTGTACCACCCTCCATAGTGGAACAGTGGTGTACCACCCACATGTCATTCTCCTATCAAATTATTTTCCCACATTTATATGCTGAATTTTCAACTTATATTATACCATTCTATTGGTCAAACATATACTGTATAAATTTCGTATTTATTTTTTTATGAATACTTTGAGTAATAATGTTGAATACTTTATGAATACTGTCGAGAGAATCTTCTTCTCTATCATTACCAACAATTAGAGGGGAGGAACAAGGGCTTAGGATGGCGCGACGGAGGCGAGCGGCACGACAGCGGTGTTCGATGCGGCTGTGCCTGAGCGCGACGCAGTGGTTTTTGGTGCGTGTGGTGGATCTAGCAGTGACGCTGGGCGGAGCAATGCGAAGGAGAGCGATTTGGAGGCGTTCGTGGCGGAGCTCGCGATAGAGACAACGGCGGTTCAGAGGGCAACGAGGTGTGGGTCTGTGAAAGGCGAGTACTTAGGCGGTGCGGTTCTGTGTGGGTGGATCTGGTTCAGTGACGCACGTTGCAGTGACAAGCTCGTAACGACGGTGGCGGGTTCACGACAACCAGTGGGAGCAGCTTGGTGCCATGGTAGTTGGCTTGTGACGCCAATGGGAGGACGTGACGGAGGAGATGGCGGTCAATGGAAGCTTGATCCCATGGCCGTAGAGAAATTTGAAGATCACCGTCACCGAGACCCTAGTCCCCGAAAGAAAAAAAAACAACATTTAATATTATATATTACCTTAACATATTTTAATGGATGAATACTATATATATACATGTATTTCTGTTGCAAAATACTAATCATATACAAGTTGACTACAACAAAAGTTTGAATAGTCATACTGACAGGTACTTATACATTTGGCACACCCATTGGTGGACAGCAAGACAGCTGGGTGGTGCACCACTGCTCCACTTAGGAGGGTGGTGCACCATAGACGCCTCCAGATAAAATAGATATACTGATCTGTTTGGTTTTCCAGTTTGATTAGATATCCTGCTTAGATTGATAACTTATTAGGGTCTTGCAAACACAGTTTGCTAATTTTGATCAATTGTTAGGGCCTGACAAACGAAACAAAGAACTTGCAATATGTGAACTTGCATTAACTTGGAATCAGGACATAACTCATTTCAGTTCATTTCAACAATCTACATTTGCATTGACATCAAAATACTACTCTCACCCCACTATGTCAGACCTTATTACATTCACTGACTAAAACACAAAAAGAATCAAGCATTTACCACATACTATGATTCCCACTAATCCACAACCCATTACACTAAACAAGTTTTCACTGCACAACACTAATGTACCACAAACTACAACAGTTTCCTAATCCAAAGTTCACAAAATGCCACACTCATACACCCAAGAACCAACAACCTAGGGTAAGCTTCAACACTTGTTTTTCATACACAACAATCTTTATCTTTAGCTACTTGATCTTATTCTTCTCAATCTTAGGGTTTGGAACATCCAGTCACATGATGTATCTTTTTCTCTTTTTGCCTTTTAGGAATCAAATTAATGTTACTTGATCAAGAACCAAACTAATGTAAACAAAAATGGATATTTACTCTATATTCAATATACTGTTTCTATATTTAGTAAAAAAAAATCATATATTTATTAAAGAAAAGTTTTCTTTATCCAGGTTTTCCCGTTCAACTATTTAACCTACCATCAAACCGTTGACCAGTTGACCTAATCTTCCAACCGAGTCAACCTCCGATCTAAGTTATACACTATGATGTTTGATTTGTGGAATGTTTTATTCTAATATAAACTACATTTTCAAGAATTTCATTCGTAGGAATATTTCTTTTCTTATCCTCACACATGGAAATAAAAATTTTAACGATCATTCACTAATTTTATTCTTAAACATCTTTTATGTTTGACAATGATTTTTCTATCCCTTATACCAAAGATGAGAAACTTTTATTTCCATCTCACTTTTCCTAGAATCTATATCTATATCTTATCTTATTAATATACAACTACAAACCCATTAGAAGGAAAGTTTGGACACGTGTCAGCATTATATTCAATGGCTTCTCTAATAAGCTTCGTTTACTATTACTAATAATGGAAAGAACCAATTAGATTTAAGATTTATTGACATTATTTTAAGGTTTTATTTTATTTCAAATTTCAAATTTTGAGTTGCTTCCAAAGACATTTATTATCTCTTCAATTCCAATGTATCTCTCTCTTCCCAATAGGTGCTTTCCAATGCATTTTCTCTCTCTTACTCTTTCTCCTTCAATTAATATTTAATATTGGAAATGTAACGGCCCGATTTCTCTGTCTTTCTATCACAGTAAATACATGTTTTTTTGTGTGTTTATTTTTGTTAAAATCTAGAGAATGATTTTGGGTAAACTAAAATCATTGTCTTGCTCTACCTTACCATAGAAAGTCACGGTTAAATTTTCGGTTGAAAATTCAGACGAAAGCTGGTCTACGCTTTCACTGATAGTAAGAGTTTACTGAGCAGAAAACCTAATTTTGACCCGTGAACAAAACGGTTAGTGTTTTTGTCGTGTTTCCAATGATCTTGGTTAGTTTTGTAAATTTTCGTTTGGAAATAAAATATAATATTTTATCCGGACGAAATCTTCAAAAATTACGATCGGAAACTTCAATCGGGTAAACAACGGAGCATGATAGAGAGCTGAGAAGACTGAGATGACTTGTTGGAGTTGAAGTGACTTGATGGACTAAAGTCTATGTCACATCAAAGAAAAGTCATCATTACACTTTTTTAAATCTATCTTATTTTATTTCAAAACTCATTTTTCTCTCACTTTCTCCAACCAAACAACCCTTAACCAAACTTGGAGCCCAAGCTCTTCTTATCTCTCCCTCTCCACGTCCCACTCACTCTCTCCTCCTAAATATACACTCATCTTCTTCATTCTTAACTTTACACATTCAAAACTAAGCAAATACTCATAAGTTCCATTTGGTTTTCTTCAAGAAATTCATCATCTACATCCATTTTCTTCAAGCTTCAAGGGTAACATTTTCTTATCCTACTCATATAAGTTCTTTCATTCACTTATTAGTTGAGTTTTATGCCATGTTTTTCCATTTGTTATTCTTAGATCCATAACTTCTAAAATCTCTAGAAATTAGTAGAAAAATTCGTTTGACTTGAAACCAATTTCCATGAACTCACAATGATCTCTATATTTATTATCTAAGAGCTTGCATCAAGTAAAATTTTCCTCCCCTATTTTCTTATAGAGTCTGAAACCATGTTGTGGTTGAGCAAGGGAGTTTTGTTTCAAATTTTGAAATATGATCATTGATTTAAACTCTTTAATACCTTTTGTTGTTAAATATAGAAGCTTGAGAAGTTTGAAAATCTCTAGCCTATTTTATGTGTCTTGGCCGAAACCCTAAGATTGTAGCTTATAGGAGTTTTTGTTCAATCCTTGTAAAATGATCATTGATTATGAATCTGTAATACTTAAGGATCATCAATCCATGAGTTTGTGAAATTTTGAAAACCTCTAACCTTATTCTGTCACCTTGGCCGAATATATGCCTGGGAGAGATTATATGTTTTTGGTTGTTTTTAACTTGTGTTATGTGTTGGAATCTTTAGACTTCCGTCGCGAAGCAAGTCGAGGAAGATCGTAGCACTCAACAAGAAACGAGAGACTTGGTTTGCTTTGGAATCAGGTAAGAGGAGACTGCCTGAGGGATGTTCCAATCAATGTCTTAAAAACTAGACCGGACCGGTCGGTTCAACCGGTTGAACCGAGAACCGGCTAGTCATGCGGTTCGGTCAGGCCCCAGGAAACCGCCAAAAAACGGGAAAAATTGGGTAGAACCGGGTGGAACCACTCGAACCAATGAACCGGGGACGATTTTAAAAAACCAGTCGGGTTGAAAATCCTCAGGCCAACTCTAATTCTGTCATGCAGATCGTCGGATCCAGTCTAATGGCGCTGCTTCTGTACGCCGTCGACGGTCATTGGTAGCCTCAGCATCTCGCTGCTTGTCTCTGCGTCTCAGATCTGGTTCTTACTCTCTGGATCTCGCAATGAAGCGTGGCAGGATTAGCTAGGGTGATGGAGCGAAGGGCAAGGAAAGAGGGCAGAGCATGGAGAAAGGCATGGAAGAAAAACTATGATAGGAGGAGGCGTTGGAGGGGCTGGAGGAAAAGAGAACGGAGCATGGGGAGATAAAGGCAAGAAATGTGATAGGTGGCTGTGTAAATGCTGGAGCTTATTCCAAGTGAATCCTTGGTGCTTTTTCCAATTAGCAAGAAAGGAAAGGAATGGACTCTTGGTCTTTCATACTTTTACTAGAAACTAGAAACGATGGGAATCGTGTATTGGTAGAAGGGGATGTATACAATTTTTGGGAACTAATTAAATACATTTTTTTTTAGAAAGGGAATGATTAAATACATTTTTTTAAAACTGGAACTAATTAAATACATTGGTAACCCACGAGGTATTTTTATTGGGACTAGTAAGTAGATATATATTGTCAACCATTGTATAATTTGTTTTTATTTTTTATTTTTATACATACATACATACATCTATTATATAATTTATTTATTAGTCATCCGGTTCAACCGTTGGTTGAACCCGTTGAATCAATTGAACCATGACCCGGAGGTCTCACCGATTCGATCTCCGATCCGATTTTTAAAACATTGGTTCCAATAACCGTATGCTATTAGTTGTGGTCTGTGATGTGTCTTAAGTCTTGTTGTGATTTATCTGAGTTATCTGACGTGATTGAACTGTCTGTTTTAAATTCCTGAGCTTGATGACTTAATTGAAAATGTGTTATAACTTTACTATATGCCATGAACTATATTCTCTGTTGTGACATTGAAGTGAAAATTATACTGCTGTTGATTGATGTCTAAGAAGTCTGACATTTGTCGGTGCTCAATTAATTATTGAGATAAAAGTCTTAAAAAACGTTATGAGAAACGTTGAACATAACCATATTTATCGGGGAACTTCTTTTGATAAAAGAATAAAATTAAGGATGAAATCGGAAAAGAAAATATATTTTAGTATGTTTTCATTTTTCGAAAATGAGATAGAAACTTATTTTAAGAACTAGGTGTCAAAATATTATAAAGCTTGAGGAAAATCATTTTTACTTACAAATAATCCTAGTTTAAGCGAAAACAATTTTAGAAATATATTTATTGAAGAAAAACCTTTGAGAAAATGATTGGTATTATTTGGTTAGAAAAGGATTTTTTTTTAAAAAAAGGATCTTTATAAATTTCTAGTGTTGTTTCAAAAAAAAAAAGAATTTAAAGAAGTTGGATTTGAGATAAATAAGAGATTTCTCTATAACTTAGCATTTATAAATGAATTTCAATGAAAAAGGATTTTCTGTGAAATACTTTTATTCAACAAAAATATTTCGGCAAGCTGCAGAGGTTTCCTTTTGTATTTGTGTTTCACTGAACGAAAAATAATAAACACGTTGAAATATGAATCTAGTATATGTGACGTCGGATACTAGAGTTCTGTAATATACACATAGATCTTGGATCTGTGTCACGTTGTTGTGGACATTGGGTCCTATTCACGTTGTTGTGGACTTGATGTCCTAATCACGTTGTGAAGAACATTGTTAAAGGTGAATGATGTTTTCTATGACCACAAGCCTAAAACTGGTGCATCGGTTTAAGGCATTGTGACTGAATACTCGAACCTCGTGTCCCGTGTTGATATTGAAAAATCTTAAAAGTTGAAGATTTATGAATAGTGTTAGTCTTTGAACTTAGACAAGGAAAGAATGAACACAAAGAAAACGTTGAGAACAAATTGTTTTTCATGCATTATTTGGCAAACGTGCCACACGTTGTTAGGAGTGATACCACGAAGGGCGAGGTATTCACATCACGTTGCAGCATTGTGCCTTGATGGACAATGAAATCCATCTCACTGTGCCTTGGGTTGGATAATGTGTTTTAGGATCCATAAGCATTGATCAGTGCATCCTAGACTGGACGGTGTGCTATGATAATCATGTTGTGCCTAATATACCTGGCAATTGAGTCTGATCAACTCATAGAATAATGATGGGATCTCATGAGATTAAGTTAGAGCCTGATTATTGAAGTGTGATGCATTTAAAAAAAAAGAAAAGAAAATGATTGTTCGGGTATGAGACCCATTGATATCATAATTGTTTATCTTCTAAAAAATTCTATGATGTATGACTTATATGCTTATCTGATGTTTTGTGTCGTGCATATGGTTATTGTGATTAATCCATATATTGGTATCTAACTCTTGGATATTTCCTTGTTGTTTTCTCTTCCTTTATGGAATTGTTATATATATATATATATATATATATATATATATATATATATATGAGCTTAGATGGATCCCAATATCCCTTTGGCACTGGCAGGGGTGCAACGTTGACCTTTGAGAACGCTCATGAGGCGGGCGCGTGGGTCATACATCCGGGATCCCACACTGCTACTTATACCGAACCAGTGAGTTCTCTTGAGGGCAATGTAGAGGCCGGACCATAGCACAGAGCACATACGGTTGAGTCAGTGAGGATATCTCTACCACCCACTTGGTACTATCTTCAGCGTCTAGCTGAATAGGGACAGTTGTATTTTCATCCACCACTTGGAGAGCCACTCCCTGGAGTTGTACCCAATTCACCACCGGAGGAAGATCCAGAAGAGTTTTACAATGAGGAGCCTGAGTATTTTGTGATTGATGATGACGACGACGACTCTCCTGATGAAGGAGGGGAAGTGTTGGATGCTCAACCTAATGTCTCATCGGGAAGTGGGGGTGTTTATCCCGGTCTTCCTAACGACCATCTTTAGATAGACCAGTTATAGGTATCTTATGTGGGTAGGGTATCTTTTGTCCGGCTGATTCCTGGCTTCTGAGAGCCACGGGGTTTTGAAATGTGGTTCCGGACCTTTTTTATTTTTGTTGTTATCTTTCTTTTCCTTACCTTTTTAACTTATGACAATGGCCTACTCTTATAAAGGTCCTAAGTTATTTTGTACTTAAGTTCTGATGCTACAACTGCTAATGCTTATATATATATATATGCTTATGTTGTTCATGTTCTGAGTGTTCTTCTTAAGAAAATAAAAAAAAATTATCACCATTTTTAGAATCCTTACTTACCAAGAAAAGATTATTTTCCGAAAGTAACCAGCAATGTAATAAGTTTTATTTTTTCGCAACGGGTAACCATGTGATGCCCAAGTTAGGGTGTTACATTAGTGGTACCAGAGCTGGTCAAGTCTTTCGGGAATCTTTGGGTTTACGTCTGTTGTGTAGATGTTGTGTGTTCTCTGATTAAGGCTTGTTTGAATTACTTCGTAGAAGTAATGTGTGATAATCAGTGAGTTTACATTTCATTTTCTGGTTACCATTTTACTGATTATGTCCTGCAGGTCAGTATGGAACCAGGAGGCGCATGTGGACATGGTTGCGCAAGAGGCAACAATGGAATGAACTTTACGGCATAGGCAATGGCTGATGTGGCTGCTGCAGTTACTTTTCAGGCTGCAACAATGGCTGCTCTGAACCAACAACAACAAATGAGAGCTGAACAAGCAGCTGAAGGCAAGAATCTGACTGCTTTTAGGTGCCATAATCCATCTCAGTTCGATGAAGATGTAGATCCTACAAAGGCCGATCTATGGATTCAGGAATTGGAGAAAATATTTGAGCTGATCCACACACCAGAGGGAGTGAAGGTATCTTATGCTACTTTTCTACTGGTAGGAGATGCCGAGTATTAGTGGAAAGGCACCAAGCAACTACTGGAAGATGAACAACAGGAGATTACTTGGGAGGTATTCCGCGATAGGTTTCTGAACAAGTATTTTCCTCAAAGTGCTCGAACTGAAAAAGAGCAATAATTTCTGCGTCTACATCAAAGGGACATGTCTGTCGGAGAATACGCGGCAAAGTTTGAATCACTTGCCAAGTATTTCCATTTTTTCCAAAACAGCCCAAGTGAAGAATGGAAGTGCGAGAGATTTGAAGGAGAAATGCGTTTCGAAATCAAGGAGTCAGTACTACGGTTGGAAATCTGGAATTTCCAGGCTTTAATGGATAAGTGTAGGAAGGTTGAGAAAATACGGAAGGGAAGAGACAACAGAGGAAATGTTGGAGGACCCTCTCGCTTTAAGAACTCAAATCAGAATCGGAATCAGAACCAGAGAGGAAAGCAGAACCAGAGGAAACCTTACTTTCGACCACCAAGAAACAACCAGAGTCGGCAACTATATCGTTCCGGTACTTCTGGAACTGGAACTGGAGGTCAGAGAAACCAAAGCCAAGGTCAAAAGAGGAGATGTTACAACTGTGGTGACCCAAGTCACATGGCAGATGCTTGCCCGATGAGAGGAATGAAGTGTTTCAACTGCAATTGTTTTGGACATCTAGCAAAGGATTGCAGAGTACCAAAGCGTGAACCAGCAATCAACAACACCAGAGCCAACAGACCGACTACTTAAGGAAGGGTATACACTATGAGCGGAGCTGAGGCTTCAAACTCTGACGATCTCGTACAAGGTAAGCGCGACATAGCTGGTAATCTTTTAACTGTACTTTTTGATTCGGGTGCGACACATTCTTTCATTTCTTCATTACCGTATGATCTAATTGTTTCAACCCCAACTGCTAAGCCAGTTACTGCCAATTATGTTTGCTTGAACTGTCCTATCATTGTTCAGGATAGACATTTTCTTGTAGATCTGATCTGTTTGCCTTTAATACAGTTCGATGTAATTTTAGGCATGGATTGGTTATCTTCCAACCATACTTTAATAGACTATGCTCATAAAACTTTAGCTTTCCTAAGGATGAGATTTCTGGATTTTTATCTGCTAGTCAAGTAAGAGCTTCTTTGAAAGAGGGAGCTCAAGGATACATGTTACTGTTTTCCTTAGACGTTAAGAATGAGTTAGACTTAGAGTCCATACCTGTCGTCAATGAGTTTCTGGAAGTTTTTCTTGAAGATGTACCTGGACTACCGTCTGTTCGAGACATCGAGTTCACGATGGATCTGGTACCAGGCACTAGACCAATATCGATGGCACCATATCGTATGTCTCCATCTGACCTAGAGAACTCGAAGGAGAAACTGGTGGAACTGATGAAGACGGAATTTATTAGACCAAGTGTATCACCTTGGGGAGCCCCAGTCTTGTTAGTAAAGAAGAAAGATGGTACTTCTCGGTTATGTGTGGATTTCCGTCAGTTGAATAAGGTGACGATCAAGAAAAAGTATCCACTTCCAAGGATAGATGATTTAATGGACCAGTTACGTGGGGTCCGTTTTCTCGAAGATAGATTTACGGTCAGGCTACCATCAAATTCGTGTGAAGGCGGAGGATATTCCTAAGACAACGTTTCGAACACATTATGGGCATTATGAGTATTTGGTGATGCTGTTTGGAGTGACGAATGCTCCTGCTATATTCATGGACTACATGAATAGGATTTTTCGTCCTTACTTAGATCATTTTGTCATTGTCTTTATCGATGACATTTTAATCTATTCTCCGAACAAAGAAAAGCATGCTGAACATCTCAGTATAGTTCTTCAGATTTTAAGGGAGAAACAACTTTACGCGAAGCCAGAAAAGTGTGAATTTTGGTTAGACCAAGTTCAGTTCTTAGGTCATGTCATCTCGCACGAAGGAATCGCAGTGGATCCGTCGAAAGTTGAAGCTGTTTTAGAATGGGAAAGACCCAAGACTGTAACAGAGATCCGTAGTTTCGTGGGTTTGACTGTATCCACATAGGAGATTCATTGAGGGATTCTCCAAAATAGTAGGACCTCTTACCCAATTAGCTCGGAAGGATCCATCATTCACATGGACTGAGCATGTGAGAAAAGTTTTCAAGAGCTAAAGAAAAGGTTGACTACTTCACCCGTGTTAGTATTACCTGATCCTAAGGAATCTTTTGAAGTTTATTGTGATGCTTCACATCAAGGGTTAGGTTGTGTACTGATGCAAAATCGGAAGGTTGTAGCTTATGCTTCAAGTTAGTTGAAGATTCATGAAAGAAATTATCCTACACATGACTTGGAATTAGCAACAGTAGTTTTTGCTTTAAAGATTTTGAGACATTATCTGTATGGAGCTACATTCAATGTTTTCAGTGATCACAAAAGCTTGAAGTACCTGTTCAATTAGAAGGAGCTAAACATGCGGCAGAGACGTTCGTTGGAATTCTTGAAGGAGTACGATTTCCAACTATAGTACCACCCTGGAAAGGTAAATATGGTAGCAGATTCCTTGAGTAGGAAGTCAATACATGCATCTGTAATGATGGTCAGAGAGCAAGAGTTGTTGGAACAGTTCCGAGATATGCGCTTAACAGTAGAAACGTCACCAGGAAAGCTTCGTTTAGGCAGAATCACTGTTTCAAATGGATTGATGGACCAGATAAGAGAAAAACAAGAAGGTGATCAATACCTACAAGGAGAAAAGGAATTAGTGCGTCAAGGAGCAATGTCAGAATTCAAATAAGGAACGGATGGAATCTTGAGATTCGGTAAAAGAGTTTGTGTTCTAGACGATACCGAGCTTAGAAAATCGATTCTAGAAGAGGCTCACAAGAGTAAATTAAGTTTACACCCAGGAGCCACAAAAATGTATCAAGATCTCAAGCAATTGTATTGATGGTATGGGATGAAGAGAGACGTAATGGAATATGTTACTTCGTGTTTGGTATGTCAAAAGGCAAAGATTGAACATCAGAGGCCAGTGGGGTTGCTACAATCTTTGGGCATTCATGAATGGAAATGGGATGGTATCTCAATGGATTTTGTAACCAGTTTACCAATGACTCGAAAAGGACATGAGGCTATATGGGTAATAGTGGATCGACTGACCAAGTCAGCTCACTTTTTGCCTATCAATATGTAGTATTCAATGGAAAGATTAACTCGGTTGTACATTGATGAAATCGTCAAATTACATGGTATGCCTTCGAGTATCATTTTGGATCGTGATCGTAGGTTTATGTCAAGGTTTTGGCAAATTCTGCAAGAGTCACTAGGAACGAAACTCGGATTAAGTTCAGCCTATCATCCACAAACATATGGACAATCAGAGAGGAAGATCCAATCACTTGAGGACTTATTGAGAGCTTGTGTGTTGGAAAACTCTGGGAATTGGGACGAATTTCTACCGCTAATGGAGTTCACTTATAACAACAGTTTCCACTCGAGCATAGGAATGACACCCTGTGAGGCTTTAAATGGTCGACGGTGTAGAACACCACTATGTTGGTACCAGGATGGTGAGAGTTTATTATTGGGACCGGAGATCGTGCAACAGACAACAGAAAAGGTGAAGATGATTCAGGAGAAAATGCAGACAACTCAGTCGACAAGAGAAGACGACCTCTTGAGTTTGAGGAAGGCGAACATGTGTTCTTGAGAGTCGCGCCTACGATTGGGATTGGCAGGGTACTTAAATCCAGAAAACTCACTCCTAAGTTCATTGGACCCTACCAAATTCTTCGTCGCGTGGGTTCAGTAGCCTACAAAATTTCTTTGTCACCTTTTCTTTCCAATCTTCATGACTTTTTTCATGTTTCGCAACTGAGGAAATATGTTCCTAATCCATCTCACGTAATCAAACCAAATAATGTACAATTAAAAGAAAACTTGTCTTTTGAGACTTCGCCTATACAGATCGCGGATAAGATAACGAAGCAGCTCAGAGGTAAACAAATTTCCTTGGTTGATGTTATTTTGGATGATGCAACCAGAGAAGCTACGTGGGAAGTCGAGGACAAAATGAGATTGCAATATCCTGATCTATTTCCAGGTGCGTAATTTTGAGGACGAAATTCTTTTTAGTGGGGTGGTAATGTAACGCCCCGATTTCTCTGTCTTTCTATCATAGTAAATACATGTTTTTTTTGTGTGTTTATTTTTGTTAAAATCCAGAGAGTGATTTTGGGTAAACTAAAATAATTGTCTTGCTCTACCTTACAGTAAAAAGTCACGGTTAAATTTTCGATTGAAAATTCAGACGAAAGCTGGTCTGCGCTTTCACTAACAGTAAGTTTACTGAGCAGAAAACCTAATTTTGACCCGTGAATGAAACGGAAACTTCAATCGGGTAAACAACGGAGCAGGATAGAGAGCTGAGAAGACTGAGGTGACTTGTTGGAGTTGAAGTGACTTAATGGAGTAAAGTCTATGTCACATCAAAGAAAAGTCATCATTACACGTTTTGAATCGATCTTATTTTATTCCAAAACTCATTTTTCTCTCACTTTCTCCAACCAAACAACCCTTAACCATACTTGGAGCCCAAGCTCCTCTTCTCTCTCCCTCTCCACGGCTCACTCACTCTCTCCCCTTATATATACACTCATCTTCTTCATTCTTAACTTTACACATTCAAAACTAAGCAAATACTCATAAGTTTCATTTGGTTTGCTTCAAGAAATTCATCATTTACATCAAGTTTCTTCAAGCTTCAAAGGTAACATTTTCTTACCCTACTCATCTAAGTTCTTTCATTCACTTATTAGTTGAGTTTTATGCCATGTTTTTCCATTTGCTATTCTTAGATCCATAACTTCTAAAATCTCTAGAAATTAGTAGAAAAATACGTTTGAATCGAAACCAATTTCGATGAACTCACAATGATCTCTATATTCATTATCTAACTGCTTGTATCAAGCAAAATTTTCCTCACCTATTAAAGAGGCCGAAACCATGTTGTAGTTGAGCAAGGGAGTTTTGTTTCAATTTTTGAAATATGATCATTGATTTAAACTCTTTAATACATTTTGTTGTTACATATAGAAGCTTGAGAAGTTTGAAAATCTCTACCCTATTTTATGTGTCTTGGCCGAAACCCTAAGCTTGTAGCTTAGAGGAGTTTTTGTTCAATCCTTGTAAAATGATCATTGATTATGAATCTCTAATACTTAAGGATTATCAATCCATGAGTTTGTGAAATTTTGAAAACCTCTAAACTTATTCTATCACCATGGCCAAATCTATGCCTAGGAGAGATTAAATGTTTTTGGTTGTTTTTAATTTATGTTATGTGTTGGAATCTTTAGACTTCCGTCGTGAAGCAAGTCAAGGAAGATCGTAGCACTCAACAAGAAACGAGAGACTTTGTTTGCTTGGGAATTAGGTAAGAGGAGAATGTTGGAACCAAAGTGATTTGGGTTTAATCAATCTCTACATTTTGATGTTAACAAAAGGATTAAATTTGCTTGGTAAAGTGTTAGTTGAGATCTAACAAGGCGATCCAGTTTTGCAGGATCACTTGAATCTTATAAGCGATGGAAACTTAGAAAAAGTTTTCATCTATCTGCTTGGACTTTAAATAAGAAATCCACGTCCACCCGTGTAGACAGGCTGCTTAAAAGCTTGGTAAAGTTATTTATTTATTTGAGTAGACTGAAACTTAAGTAGACGAGGCATGAGAATTTTCTAAGTAGGCGAAAAATTAAAATATTTCTACTAGACGGAATCTAAGTTTCAAATTGAATAGACGAGCTTAACTTGCCACGTCATCAGATGAGATCTTTTTAAGTTAATAGACGGATTTGATGCCGCGTCACTAGACGGAGATCAAAATAACTCACTGAGATATAATAAGTCCAAAGACTTGAGTAGACGAGAGGATATGCCACGTCAGTGGACGAGTAAAATGAAAGAGTGAATAGACATAGTTTCACATATAACTAAGTAGACGCAGTTTTTAAGTAGACGAGCTCATCTTTATGATAAGCCTTCATAAATAATTTCAATCTGGTCCACAATGAATCATATTTATTTCAAATGATTGATATTTATTTCAAGAGAATTTTTGTTCTTCTCATTTGTTTTATATGCTTAATGCTTTGTTTCCTTGTGAGTAAATCATAGTACTATCAACAAAATACAAAAAGCAACAAAATACAATGGGAAATGTAAAATGATTTGTACGATAGCACCTTTATGGCTGGAAAAAGTTGGAAGTTACATAAAGGAGGAAAAACAGTTTTCAAGCTGCAAATGCTCGGAGCAGTGAGCCTCAATTTTGTACTATCCTGATAACCAAGAATACATTTCAACATGACCACGATCAAGCTATCAGTCACAACGGATATTGTGTATTCAATGGTATCTCTAAACGGGAAATTCAAAATGACCGTTGAAGCTTTTCAAGAGTAGAAGAAGGACATTATAAATAGAGGACCTCAAGCGATGAAGAACAACTTTTGCCAATACAATATTTGCGTGAACAAGATCTCATTTCTTTCAAAAGCAAAAGTCTGTATTCTTTAGTTTTAATATTGTGAAAAGTTTCAACAGATTTTAAACTTTCAGATCCTCACATATAGTGAGTTAAGAAGATCTTAAGTTAAAATCTCTTTGTTAGAGTTAGAGCCTGAAAAGGCTTGGTAAGAAAGGAATACTTATAGCCTGGAGAGGTGTTGAATACTTGGTTGTAATCTATTTGGAGAAATAGTGGATAACACCTTCAAGTCGAAGGGACTGGACGTAGCTCTTGGTTGGAAGAGAGTGAACCAAGATAAAATCATTTGCGTGAATCTTCTATCCTTAAACTCTTATAGCTTTATTTGTTTATACTGACTGTGGGGTTTTAATATTTCTTTTGTTAAGTCTCAAAAGTTCTTTTTCATTGTGTGCATCTGCTTTATATATCCTCGTGTGAGAAAAACAGTTATAAAAGGTTGTTTTAGAAAAATTATTAACAAACACAATTCAACCCCCCTTCTTGTGTTTGCCTGTGTCAACTTCAGTTGATATCAGAGCTCGGCCTTGAAAGGGTTGAGCATCTAACAAGTGCTGAGGGAGTACGATCCAACAACCTTGGATACAGAAGGACAAGCTATCAACAGACTCCTCTCTTCGATGGAACTGATTATGGCTATTGGAAGAAGAGGATGATGGCCTTCTTGGATGCATAGAATGTTGATATTTGAGAGCTGATTGAAACCGACTACACATAGCCAAGAGATGAAGCTGGAGCTGCTGTTCCTAGAGACCAATGGACTCAAGAGCAGAAAAACCAACATCAGCTTAATCTAAAAGCTAAGCACTATCTCATGTGTGCTATTACTAGATCTGAACATGACAAAGTTCACAGCTGCAATATTGCTAAAGAAATCTGGGATACTCTTACCCTAGCTCATGAGGGTTCATCATAAGTGAAAGAATAAAAAATAAACATGTTGGTTCACCAGTATGAACTGTTTAAGATGACCGATCATGAAACTATAGATCAGATGTTTGGGAGATTTCAGACTATCACCAACAGTCTCAGATGACTTGGAAAAACTTATGAAAATAGAGACCATGTAAGAAAGATTCTAAGAAGTCTCTCAAAGCAATGGAGACCCAAAGTGACTGCTATTCAAGAAGCCAAAAATCTGAACACTCTTTCTCTAGAAGAGCTTCTGGAATCACTCAAGGTGCATGAACTTGAACTAAATAAAGAAGAAAATTCCAGAAAAGGAAAATCTATTGCCCTAAAGGCAAAGAAGGCAAGTTCATCAAAAGTCCTCAAAGTTGCTGAGTCATCAGACGAATCTGGATCTTCTGATAATGATAAAGGGACAGATGAAGATGAACTATCTTTCAACTCCAGGAAGATTCAACATATGTGGAGAAATAAATGTGGTTTCAGAAGGAAGCAGTTCAACAAGAAATTTTCCAAGGAAAATTCCGATTCCAAGGAAAAAGGTTCACCCTTGTGCTTTGAATTCAAGAAACCTGGACATTTCAAAGCTGATTGCCTTGAGCTGAAGGATAAAAAGAAATTCTTCAAAAAGAAGAAAGGCTTAATGGCCACATGGGAGGATCTTGATTTTTCTTCATCAGATGAAGAAGATAATGCTGAGGAAGAGGCAAATAACTGTCTTATGACAGACACTTTATCAGAAAGTGAATACATTGATGCTGAGGTAATGGACTCTGACCCGTCCACTCTTCAAAATGCTTTTGATGAATTGTTGCATGAGTCGTCCATACTGTCTCGAGAGTATAAGAGTCTCAAAAAGAAATTTTCTAAATTGTCTATAGAATATGATAGGGTTTGCATTGAGAAACAAAACCGTAAAGATGAAAATGACATACTAAAACCAGTGAATGTCAGTCTAGCTGACAAAATGGAGTGTGAGCCTGATGTTTCTTGTGAAGTTGCAAAATCGAAACAAGATGTAACATATCTACAGACTCTCTATCAAAGCTTGTAGGTGGCTCAGATAAACTTAAGTCCCATTTTAAGGCACTCTAGGTCACCCCATGATAAATCTGGCATTGGTTATGACAAAGAGAAGCAAGAAGCATCTCGCCAAAAGTCAACATCACATACACATCACAAAGCTGCAAAAGCTCAAGCTAAACATGCTAAAACCAAGTCTGGCCCGTCCAACACCTTTTGTGAAGTGTGTGGAAAGAATGGGCATACTACAACTAGATGCATACATAATAAACATGCTAAGCATACTCGTCCACTGACCGCTAATAAGAAAGGACCCAAGTCAGTTTGGGTACCTAAAGAAAAGATAATACCTGTTGCTGATTTGCTTAACAACAGGAAAGAAACAAACATCTTGGTACTTGGACAGTGGGTGTTCACGTCACATGACGGGAGAAAGGTGTATGTTCCTAGATCTTAGACACAAAGATGGCGGCTGGGTTACATTTGGAGGAAATCAGAAAGGGAAGATCATTGATATAGGTAAAATTGATAAACGCCCTTTTCCTTCCATTGATAATGTTCTTTTGGTAAATGGTTTAATACATAATCTACTGAGCATAAGTCAATTATGTGACAGTGGATATGATGTTTCTTTTAATAAGAACATGTGTAATGTCAAGAAAGATGATGGATTACTTTTATTCACTGCTAAGATTGACTTGGAGGACCTCTCAAATCAAAGTGTCTCATGTCTAGTATCCATTGAAGATGAGCGATGGATTTGGCACAAAAGGCTAGGTCATGCAAGCTTGATGTTAATTTCAAAGTTAATTAAGCATAACCTCGTGAGAGGATTACCAAACATTGTTCAAATCTGATGCTCTCTGTGATGCATGTCAAAAGGGAAAACAAGTCAAGGGTTCTTTTGAATCTAAAACCGTTGTTAGTACCAATAGACCACTAAAGTTGCTACACCTTGATCTTTTTGGTCCAACAAGGACTGCTTCTGTTAGTGGTAAGAAATATGGTCTAGTCATTGTAGACGACTACACTAGATGGACATGGGTTATGTTCCTAGATCACAATGATGAGTCTTTCAAGGTCTTCTCTATATTCTACAAACGTGTATAGAATGAAAAAGGCATGTGTATCACTTCAATCAGAAGTGACCACGGGGGAGAGTTTGAGAATGAGTTATTTCATAAGTTCTATGAAGAAAGTGGTATTCTTCACAATTTCTCAATACCAAGAACACCACAGCAAAATCGTGTGGTAGAGAGAAATAACAGATCTCTTCAAGAGATGGCTATGACTATGCTCAATGATTATTCTGTCCCTAGACACTTCTGGGCTGAAGCTGTAACACTGCCAGCTACATTCAAAACAGAATATACATTAGACCTATCCTGAACAAGACTCCTTATGAATTGTGGAAAGGACGAAAACCCAACATCTCATATTTTCCTTTGATTGTAAATGCTATATACCGAACACTAAAGATCAACTTGGTAAGTTTGATGCAAAAGTAGATAATGGAATTCTGTTAGGATATTCTGAAACTTCAAAAGGTTTTAGAGTTTACAATTCTAGAACTTCAGTTGTAGAAGAATGTAATCATGTCAAGTTTGATGAAGCAGACTGATAAGAAATTATCAGAGCTAGATGAAGCTTTTGCAGATTTTGATCTAAATATCTCAGGAGATACAACACAGATTAAAGCTGATGATCAAGTAGACGACTCTCTTCAACAACCAGAACCAGAGACATCCACTTCTCAACAAGAAAATGTGCAAAGATCTTGGAACTTCAAGAATTATCATTGATGAGTGTGATTACACCTTATATTTTTTTATCATATTGCATGCATTTTTATGTAGTTTAGGCATTTTTAATTTTATTTTTGTTAGTTTTTACCTTGGAACGGGTAAGGCAGTTTTGTGGTGTTTGTGTGCAGGAATTGAGGGTTAAAATGCTCAGGATCATTTATGTTGGGGCTTGCATGAAGACGGAGCTTGAAAAAGTAAGAAAAATGAGCCAAACAGAGCCCATCACGGCCTAGCCGTGACAGCCATCACGGCCATGATCAAGCAAGGCTGAAAAGAAAGAACGAAAAAGTCAGAACCTGTCACGGCCAGGCCGTGATGGCCATCACGACCGTGACAGGCCATCAATGCCAAGATTTCCAAGACAGAATCTGTCACGGCATGACCGTGACAGCCATCACGGTCGTGACGTGCAATATTTGGAATTTTAAAAGCTGATTTGATCTGCTTTTGTAATTACTTGGGATTCAAGTTAACCTACTCTATAAATAGGGCAATTAGGCTCGAAAATAGGATCACTTAAGCTGCTACCTTAGGCAAAAACTAGGATTTCTCTTCTTCTCCAATTTCTTCTCTTCTCTTAGGTTTTCTTTTATGCTTTTGTTAATCAAGCTTGCTATGAACATGGTAATGCTTGAGTAGTTGTTTTTATTTCTAGGAATTGGGGCTATGCCCAAGATTTTTTTATGTTATGAATTGATGTTTTCCCTTTGTTAATTCCAATTTGCTTTCGATTTGATTCCTATTGCATGAATTACTTGTGAATCTGGTGGGCACTTATTTGCATGTCATAGATACTATAAGGAAGAACCTAGAGGTAACTTAGGTATTGGATCTATAGGGATCAAACTTAGGACTTAAATCACGAGAGTTAGAAGCGGTCCTTCGAGGGTTCACTGAATTGTCACAAAGCTCAAAGGGTTCGATTTAAATTCAATTACCACGAGAGTAGGGGTTGGTTTAATCGTGCACAGTTCTTGTATCCCGAGAGGGAACATTAATTTATTTAGGATAAATTCACCTTCCAAGCAAATTTCGATAATTAACAAGAGGTGTAGTCAATTTAGTAACATGAGCAGTCTTGTTGGTAACCCAATTCCTGGGAATCCCTTTTGATATTTTGAAATCTCAGATTTGATCTACTTTCCTATTTTGTTCTTGATTTCGTTTTAATTGCAACTTTAACTTTGATTTCTAACTTGATTCAAAAATCAAATCTTTTCCAAATCTTTTTTTATATAGTCCAGTTTAATTGATTTAGTAATTAATTGTTATTTGAGATCACGGTCTCTGTGGGATCGATCTTTTTATTACTTGACGACGAAGCCGTTCACTTGCGGATTCGAGCCCATCAAGTTTTTGGCGCCATTGCCGGGGACCGTGCTTTCATGAATTTCAATTTAATTTTTAAATTGAATTTTCTGGACATTTTTTTATTTAATTTTTTTCCTTTCTTTTTCTAGTATTTATCTCTCTCTTTGCAGGTATTTTTCTCTCTTATGCGAAGATCCCAAAGTCTTGGAAATCTCATTGAAGTTGACCCCGAGATTGAAAGGACCTTTCATAGATGTGGGAGAATACAAAGACAAAGAGAGAGAGAGAGAGAGGTTGATTCCCATTCCACTCATGGCGAATCCACCGGATACCAAACCACTGAAGGACTACGCAGTCCCAAATGCTAGGGGTTTGCAAATTGGGATTGCTAGGCCAGAAATTGAGGCGGAGAACTACACTATACCACCTCTGTTAATTGGCATGATTAGGCAACATCAGTTTGGAGGATTACCCTCGATGGACCCGACTGATCATGTGGAGACATTCTTGGAATTCACCGATGCAATAAGAATTCAAGGTGCCCCGATTGATGCTATACGCTTGAGGTTATTCCCCTAATCTCTGACTGGAAAGGTAAAAGCTTGGTTGAAGCAAGTGCCCGCTAATACGTTGTCAACTTGGAACCAACTAGAGTAGGCATTCTTGGAGAAATTCTTCCCTCCATCCAAGACTGCTTACCTACGAACTCAGATCATCGGCTTCTTCCAAAAGGACGGAGAATGCTTATTCGAAGCTTGGGATCGTTACAAAGGATTTCTAGATTCTTGCCCACATCATGGGCTCGAGAGGTGGTTGTTAGTGCATACCTTCTACAACGGATTTGATTACTCTTTGAAGGTGTCACTTGACTCCGCAGCTGGTGGAGCCTTTATGAATAGACCACTGACTGAAGCGTTCAATATCATTGAAAACGTAGTCACCAACTATCACCAATGGGGTTCGGGAAGAGGTAATAACCCGAAAAAGCTGTCGGGGGGTAAGTTTGAAATGAATAGTAATGATTTAATTATATCTAAATTTGACTCATTGAATAAATGATTTGATAAGCTTGAAAAGGCTAATGTGAGTTCAATAAGTGCTACTAATGTTGTTTGTGAGATTTGTGGAATGTAGGGACATGACATAATGGAGTGCCCACATGGTATTGCTCCTGGATCCAGTGCTTCGGGGTAACAAGTGAACTCTTGTCACAATTTATATGACACGAACCCGTTTGTTTCCCCAAATCCTTACAACTAAGTGAGGAAGAATAATCCTTATCTCTCCTACGGGATCTGCAACAACACGTTGAACCACGAATTCCAGGAAGGCCAAGGTAATAGGAAACCCGCATTGGGGTATCCTCAGGTACAAAAGTCTAAACTTGAGTCTCTTTTGGAAAATTTTGTTGAAACTCAAAAAAAGCAAAATGAAGAGTTTAGGCAACAAGGTAGGGCAGTCAATTAGGCAATAAAAGAGTTAATATCTAAGGTAGATAACTTAGCCATCCATAATAAGATGTTAGAAACTCAGATTGCCCAACAAGCTAGTACATATTCTAGAACTAAGGGTACGTTTCCAGGACAACCCGAAGTTAATCCCAATGAGAATTGTAATGCTATATACTTGAGGGATGATAAGCTTGGGGTAGTTGAAAAGGATGTGGAATATGAGGAGGACATGAATGAACAAGAAGAGATAGAGCTAAAGTATGTCCCTCCACCACCTTACCAAACCCAATACCTTTCCCACAAAGTCTAGTCAAGAAAAAGCAAGTAGAAAAAGAAACTAAGAGCTTAATTGAGGAGCATGATGCCATGATAAAAACTAATATGCCTCCTAAACTAAAAGATCCAGGAAATTTTCTATTGCTTGCTCAATTGGAGAAGTGAAAATAGACCAAGCCTTATGTGACTTAGGGGCTAGTGCGAGTTTGATGCCGCTTACTATCTTTGAGAGGTTAGGAACCATGGAATTGAGACCGTCCAAATTCTCTTTACAATTTGCGGATGGACCAACTAAAACTCCTCTAGGCATATTAGAGAATGTTCCCATAAAAGTAGGGAAATTTTTTATTCCTACCGATTTCATGGTGTTGGATATGAACGGGAATTCTAAATTCCCTATCATTCTAGGAAGGCCATTCTTGGCCACAGCTGGAGCAATAATAGATGTAAAAAATGGTAAGCTCTCTTTGAATGTAGAGGAAGGTAGGGTGGATTTTGTTTTGACTAACTCATATAACAACCCTCCTTTTGAGAGTCATGTGTGTAGGATTGAGATAATGCCTCCAAAGGTGAAGGAAGAGCTTAACATGGAAGCAACTCCCAAACTTTGCATGACAAATGATGCACCAAACAATGATGAAATTTGAGTTGCTCAACATGTGGAGTTAAAACTTCCGTCGGAAAGAAGTAAGACCATGAAACTCAGAGTGAAAAGAGCAAAGCGAAAGCACAATTGGCCATATGAACAAAATAGGCTCTTTGATGGACTTCCTTGGAAGAGAGGTGTTCTTGCACTTCCAAGCCCAGCTGATCTCGGTTGATCCAATGGAGTATGGTCAAGCTTAAGACCGTAAATAAACGCTTCTTGGGAGGCAACGTAGGTTTTCTTTCCCTTTTTAATTTGTATTTTAATTTTTTTGTTGAATAATTTGAGAATATTAAGAGAAGAAAGATCACTAATTGATGGTTTTGCCAAGTATTTTCAGGTTATGAAGGCAGGAAGACCAAAAAGGCATGGAAAAATAAAGTCAGAATTGATCACGCCCAGGCCGTGACGGGGGTCACGACCGTGATTAGCCAATAGCTGAAGATCAGAAAGGAACACGGCCCATCCGTGATAGCCCTCATGCCCGTGATGAGGAGAACCCAAAAGATCAGAATGTATCACGGCCTAGCCGTGATGGAAGTCACGGCCGTGAGAGGCCAGCTCCTATAGACCCGAATTGATCACGGCCCAGCCGTGATGTATATCACCCCCGTGATGGTGACTCGCTTGACACCAGAACTGGTCACGGCCTGCCCGTGATGAACGTCACGGCCGTGACACGTCTTCCAGCAGCTCTATGACTGGCATGTGAGCCAACACCCTCCACCACCTCGGTGAGTTGTTCCATTTTTCTCCTCTTTTCGACTTGATTATTTACATTGGAGACAATGTAAGTTTTTAAGCTTGGGGTAGGGGTATTTTTTGATTTTTTTTTTTTTTGCATTTTTCATGTTGCATTCATATAGGTGTAGTTTTGCATAATCACATGATTAGATTGCCCCTTTCTTAGAGTATGCATCCAATTGTGAGAACTTTGTGCCAAATGAATTGAGACAGTGAATTTTTTAACCCAATTTTTGTGTTCTTGTGATAGGCTAAAAATAAAAATGCTCGAGATGATCTTCTGATAGTTGATAATTAGCATGTGGTTCCTTAGATTTGTGTTTCTCATTGATTTTAAACTACTAAATGTGAGATTTTTGAGCCTAAAAGGGGTACTCACTAAATCTACTCCATTCTTTTGATTGGGTGTTTTATTCCTCTTGGATTGTATTATCTAGAACTTGACTTGAAACCGTTTTGAAACTTAAAAATTTTTGAAAACATATTTGAAAATGATTGAGGCACTAGGTATTTTTCTGGACTTCTGAGCTTTGACTAATTAAATGCTACCCCTTAGTTGCCCAGTTTTGAGCCTAAAAGAATAAAATACTTTTCTTGGTACCTTGATTTATTTTGATGAATGATGCTTGGTATGACACCTTTTAAAGTATTGCAAAAAGGGCAAAAAGGAAGTTTGAAAAATAATATCGTGGGATGAAAAAGTTAGAAAAATATTTCTCTTAAGTTGGAAATCTCCCCTTCTCCAAATTGAAAAATAAAATAAACAAAAAAATGGAGAAGGGGATGAGAAAAAGAAAATGAGAAAAAAATATAAAAAAAAAAAGAAAAAGAAAGAAAGGTGGAAAAGTGAATTAAAGCCCAAAAAGGTATTTTAGAAGGTTGTCATGCTTTGCATTGTTTGATATTTTGTTTAGCCTTCTTGAATTTTCCTTTTCTTGATTTCCCCACCTAACGATTAATCCCATGGCCCCATTACAACCAAAAGAAAATACCTCTTGATTCTTATGTGTTTTCATTAATAAAGTAGAGATTTGGTTAATAGTCAAGTGATGAGTGTGATTTCACCTCATATTTCATTATCATATTGCATGCATTTTCATATAGTTTAGGCAAATTTAATTTGATTTTGGTTAATTTTTACCTTGGAACGGGTAAGGCGGTTTTGTGGTGTTGTTTTTCAGGAATTAAGGATTAAATGCTCAGGATCAACCATGATGGAACTTGCATGAATTTGAAGCTTGAAAAGTGAAGAAAATAAGCCAAACACCGTGATGAACATCACGGCCTAGCCGTGATGAACATCACGGCCATGATTAAGTAGAGCTAAAAAGAAAGAAGGCTAAAGTCAGAACTGGTCACGGCCAGTCCGTAATGCCCATCACGGCCGTGACATGTCAGCTGAACTAAACCCTCACAGGCAGAACTGATCACGGCCTAGCCGTGATGGTGGTCACGGCCGTGATAGACCAATCAGGAAGCAACGCCCAAGGCAGAATCCGTCACGACCTGCCGTGATGGCCATCACGGCCGTGACGCGCAATATTTGGATCTGAAGAAACTGATTTGATATGAATCTGTGTTTGATTGGGATTCAAACTTACCTAATCTATAAATACGGCAATCAGGCAGAGACTTGGGGAGACTTTTGGGCTGCTACACTTAGGCAAATTTTTAGGATCTCTCTTCTTCTTCTTCTTCTCTTCTCTTAGTTTTCATTAATGTTTTTGTTAATCAAGCTTGTCATCACTATGGCAATGCTTGAGTAGTAGCTTTATTTCTAGGGATTGGGGCTATGCCCAAGATTTGTTTTTATGTTATGAATTGATTTCGATTTCTTGTTAATTCGATTATGCTTTAGATATGATTTCTATTGTTTTAATTACTCGTAAATTCGGTGGCCACTTATTTGCATGTCGTAGATATTCTAAGGAGGAACCTAGCGGTGAACTTAGGTATCGGATCTAAAGAATCAGACTTAGGACTTAAATCACGAGAGTTAGAAGCGGTCCTTCGAGGGTTAACGAATTGTCACAAAACTTAAAGGGGTCAATATAAATTCAACTACCACGAGAGTAGGGGTTGGTTTAATTGGGCACGGTTTTTGTAACCCGAGAGGGAGCATTAACTTATTTAGGATAAATTAACCTTCAAAGCAATTTTGATAATTAACAAGGGGTAGTCAATTTAGCAACATAAACAATCTTATTGGTAACCCAATTCCTAGGAATCCCTTTAGATTTGAAAAACCCCTAATTGATTTACTTTATGTTTCACTTGATTGCATTCCTTATCTGATTTTCTAAGTTATCTCTTATTTCAAAAATCAAAACTTTTTCAAAATCTTTTTTATATAGTCCAGTTTTATCGATTTGATAATTAGTTGTGATTTGAGATCACAGTCTCTGTGGGATCGATATCATTTTATTACTTGACGACGAATCCGGTACACTTGTCGTAACGCACACATCATCAAGCTTATGGTAGAGTACATTCCTTGAGGAAATTGAGTGAATTGTCAAATGTCCCTAAACACTTGAGTGTGGTGAGAAGAGTGCCCGAATTAGTGAGAGGTATGAATTTAGGGAACCTAAGCTTCTAATTGGACTTGAAATTGATTGTCTCTTGGCTTCTTATTGGATATTCCTGTTACTTGGATTTATTACTCGGGTTCTTGGTTCACTGCCCATGTTCCGATTGTTTATCTTGTATGGCCTTGGTTATTACTTGAGGACAAGCAAAATCTTAAGCTTGGGGTAGTTTGATGAGTGTGATTACACCTCATTTCTTTATCATATTGCATGCATTTTCATGTAGTTTAGGCATTTTTAATTTGATTTTTGTTAGTTTTAACCTTGGAACGGGTAAGGCGGTTTTGTGGTGTTTGTGTGCTGGAATTGAGAGTTAAAATGCTCAGGATCATTTATGTTGGGGCTTGCATGAAAACGGAGCTTGAAAAAGTAAGAAAAATGAGCCAAACAGAGCCCATCACGGCCTAGCCGTGACAGCCATCACGGCCATGATCGAGCAAGACTGAAAAGAAAAGAACGAAAAAGACAACTTGTCACGGCCAGGTCGTGATGGCCATCACGGCCGTGACAGGCCATCAATGCCAAGATTTCCAAGACAGAATCTGTCACGGCCTGGCCGTGACAGCCATCACGGTCGTGACGCGCAATATCTGAAATTTTAAAAGCTGATTTGATCTGATTTTGTAATTACTTGGGATTCAAGTTAACCTACTCTATAAAAAGGGCAATTAGGCTCGAAAATAGGATCACTTGGGCTGCTACCTTAGGCAAAAACTAGGATTTCTCTTCTTCTCCAATTTCTTCTCTTCTCTTAGGTTTTCTTTTATGCTTTTGTTAATCAAGCTTGCTATGAACATGGCAATGCTTGAGTAGTTGTTTTTATTTCTAGGAATCGGGGCTATGCCCAAGATTTGTTTTAAGTTATGAATTGATGTTTTCCCTTTTTTAATTCCAATTTGCTTTCGATTTGATTCCTATTGCATGAATTACTTGCGAATCTGGTGCGCATTTATTTGCATGTCATAGATACTCTAAGGAGGAACCTAGCGGTGAACTTAGGAATTGGATCTATAGGGATCAAATTTAGGAATTAAATCACGAGTGTTAGAAGCGGTCCTTCGAGGGTTCACTGAATTGTCACAAAGCTCAAAGGGTTCGATTTAAATTCAATTACCACGAGAGTAGGGGTTGGTTTAATCGGGCACGGTTCTTGTATCCCGAGAGGGAACATTAACTTATTTAGGATAAATTCACCTCAAAGCAAATTTTGATAATTAACAAGAGGGGTAGTCAATTTAGTAACATGAGCAGTCTTGTTGGTAACCCAATTCCTGTGAATCCCTTTTGATATTTTGAAATCTCAGATTTGATCTACTTTCCTATTTTGTTCTTGATTTCGTTTTAATTGTAACTTTAACTTTGATTTGCTACTTGATTCAAAAATCAAATCTTTTCCAAATCTTTTTTATATAGTCCAGTTTAATTGATTTGGTAATTAATTGTTACTTGAGATCATGGCCTCTGTGGGATCGATCTTTTTATTATTTGACGATGAAGCCGTTCACTTGAGAATTCGAGCCCATCAATCATCCACAAGATCAGATCGTTGGAAATCTCAATGATAGGCTAAGAACCAGATCAACCTTCAGAAAGCAAGATGATTCTGCACTTGTCTCTGAGTTAGAACCAAAGACAGCAGACGAGGCTCTGCTGGACGATGGCTGGATTCTAGCTATGCAAGAAGAACTGAATCAGTTTGAAAGAAGTAATGTTTGGACTCTGGTACCCTTGCCTAAAGATAAATCAGTTATTGGAACAAAATGGGTTTACAGAAACAAGCTTGATGAAAATGGTAAAGTGGTAAGAAATAAAGAAAGACTTGTTGCACAAGGATACTCTCAAGAAGAAGGTATATATTACACTGAAACTTTTGCACCTTTTGTTAGATTAGAAGCAATTAGGATTTTACTTTCTTTTGCTGCACATCATAGCATGATGCTTTTTTAAATGGATGTTAAAAGTGTTTTTCTAAATGGCTTTATTAATGAAGAGGTATATGTTATGCAACCTCCGGGTTTTGAAAGTGAAACCCAACCTGAACATATATATAAGCTTAAGAAAGATTTATACGACCTCAAGCAAGCTCCTAGAGCTTGGTATGATAGACTAAGTTCATTTATAATGGAAAACGGCTTTAATAGAGGAAAGGTTGATACAACCCTGTTTAGAAAATCCATAAAATCTAACTTCTTAGTTGTGCAAATTATTGTTGATGATATTATATTTAGTGCTACTAATGAATCTTTGTGCAAAGGGTTTTCTAAACTCATACAGAAAGAGTTTGAAATGAGCATGATGGGAGAACTCAAATTCTTCCTTTGACTTCAAGTTAAACAAACCGTGGACGAGGTGTACATTCATCAAACTAAATATACAAAGGAACTACTAAAGAAGTTTAAGATGGATGATTGCAAGCCAATGAATACCCTTATGCACCCCACGTCCATACTGAACAAAGATGATAAAGAGAAAAAGGTAGACCAAAAGGTATATAGAGGTATGATAGGATCTCTCTTATATCTTATTGCGTCTAGGCCTGATATTATGTTCATTGTATGCTTATATGGTCGATTTCAATATGATCCTAGAGAATCTCACTTATCAGTAGTTAAAAGAATATTTAGATATTTGAAAGGTACTACTAATCTGGGTTTGTGTTTTAAGAAATGTAAAGATTACAGATTAGTTGGTTTATGTGATGCTGACTATGCTGGAGATAGAATTGAAAGAAAAAGTACCAGTGGAGGATGTCACTTCATTGGAGCTAATCTTATCTCATGGTTAAGCAAAAGACAAAGTACCATTGCCTTATCAACTCCTGAGCTGAGTATATTTCAGCTGCTAGCTGCTGCTCACAACTTCTTTGGATCAAACATCAATTGGAAGATTACAATGTATTTGTAAGTAGTATTCCACTTATGTGTGATAATACTGCTGCAATTAATTTATCTAAGAATCCAATATTGCATTCTAGAGCTAAGCATATAGAAATTAAACATCATTTCATTAGGGATTATGTGCAAAAAGGTGTTTTTGATATACAATTTGTGGATATTGACCATCAATGGGCAGATTTCTTTACTAAACCTCTTGATGAGGACAGATTTATTTTTATTAGGAAGCATCTCAATATTCTACGTGTGGATTGATTAAAGCGTCCAGCCTAAAGAATCTTTGTTGATATATATACGTCTAAAGCATTTCAAGTCCATTGTATGACTAAAATACGCGTCCATTGCATATCGCGTCCATTGTATTTGTGTACTGTAACACCCTTCGTTACATTAGTAACCTAAAACAAAATCAATGAAAAAATTTTGAAGAATTTTAAATTAAAAACATACATGTCATAAAAAAAAATTCGCAACTTAATCGGGTTTGAAAATACCTCATATTAATTAAAATAGTGATAAAGTATCCAAAGTGATAATATATTAATAAATTCACAAATCCAAATAAAAAACAAAGGCCTAAAAAAAAACGGGCGTCTACTAATAAACCCAACGACAAATAAAAAAAACGTCTAGCCACATACGGCTCCTTATTTAAGAAAGTACTAACCAAGCTAAGAATAATAACTAAAGAAAATCCGCTAAGTCTTCAGTCCTCTTCAGTTCCAGCGATGTCGTCCTCGTGCTCTGAAAACAACACTTTTAATGAGATATAATCCCAGTGAATAAAAATAATCGTTGGTAAAAAGGTTCGCAAATAGTGTTGTTTTCAACCGGCGCGGTAACCGGAAAAACATTCATGGTACCCGCTAATTTTTAAAATATCGAATATAATAAACCTCTAAGATAATAAATATATATAAATAAAATTAATGTCAAGCATTTAGAGTACAACTCATAAATTCAGCAACGGTCACATCTCATTGCATTTAATCACATTCTCCATGCAAACTCTACACAATGCAACTCCATGAACATGACTCGGTGATTCCCAGAATCACTTAACTTGACTCTTTGGTTCCCATAACCGATGTGAATCCCAGATCCACTAAGGTCTATGAGCTCATATCCATGCAATGGCGTCCCACTGCCTTCTCCATCCCAGATGGAGGTATCTGATATTCCATCCCAGAAGTGAATATTTTAATAAATTGATATCCCATCCCAGATGGTGATATCTCTCGTCCTATTCCCGGAATAGAATGTACAACCGTCACCCCTTCCCGGAATGTGATGACCAACTCATATGTACCATACAATATGTCATCCCAGATGACTACCAATTAAATTCTCAAACTCCATACATCAATAACAATAATTAATTGTCATACCAAGTCAAGATGATAGTACATACTCATACAAGCTTTCTTCTTAACAGTAATTATATTATATTATATATATATATATATATATATATATATATATATATATAACTAAAAGCACCCCTCACGTCACTATTGACGTTGGTGCTAGTTTATTTCTGTGCAGCATAGTTACAGGGAGGGCATATGGCAATTGAGCATCGGGTAGCAAAAGAAGGAGAAAATTTTATCATTGTGGTCGTCCAACAAATTAAGAATAACAAGACTATTTCTCTGAGGATTCAAGAAAACATTTTTATCGAATCAATTTGTTAACAAGATGAAACATTTTAAGAATTCGAATGAACCCCAAAATATTTTTAAAAATCTCAAATAAATTAAGGACCCAGATTATTTGTACCATGAAAGTGTGAGAAAAGTTATTTTTACTCACCTCTCGAAGACCTCCAATGTGCTCTAAAAATCACGTATGATAGGGATTTGTGCTTCCCTAAAAATTCATCTCCCATTTGGTGGTGTTCTTGGATCTGTGTTATTAGGATTGTACTGGCAAGGAAGAATGGAATCGGTGAAAATGTGAAACCCCCCGACGGCGCCCTACGTCCCTTTTCTTTTTCTTTTCTTCCAACCTTTACGTTCATGTGTTTATATATGTAGTCAGTGCCTAGGTTTGCCCCTTTTACTTTCTTTTTATTTTTTATTTTTTATTTTTTTTTCTTTTTATTCTGCTTGGGCTTAACGCCCAAGTGTCTCTCCCCCTTTTTTTTCACATATATATATATATATATATATATAATTAAAAATTCTTAATAATAGTTAGTAAATTTCAATAAATTCTTATACTATCACTTCTTCACACTAAATCTCTTATTTATTTATTTATTTATTATTATTTTATTTTCCAATTTTACACTCTTTTGATTTGTAATTATTAAAGAAAATTCTGATACATTCTCATACTACCAATTTCTACACTAAACCTCATAATAGCTTAATGTTTCTATTTTAAAAGTTATATTTAAAATTTAGGATGTTACATGTGCCGCATCCACTGCGTGTCGTGTTTATGCATGTTTGCATCTTGTTTGGACCCGTCCATACATATATTGATGACTTGCATTTATTTTTTCTCAATGAAAAATTTAATCTTTGTTCTCTCTACTGAGTTAGTACTTCCATCAATCCTATCATAACCTTTTTATAGTTTCAAAATACCAACGTCGTTTTATCCTTAATGACATGTCTTGTCAAATATTTTCTTTTTGATTTATTTCTAAAAGAAAAACCTTTGAAATTCAAAACCTTTTTAAAGCAACCCTCTTCCCTCTGAGAAACCTTTCACTACCCTGTCATCTCTGAGATTACTCGAGCTCTCTATCTCTTTGATTTCAAACCCTGACTCTCAGTTCACCAAAAATGGCTTCTTCTTCAACCTTCAATGTGGACAAGCTTAATATGGCTATTGAGCACCACTTCAACTTCAGAGTTTTACAAGACTACAATCTAGATATCAGCAAGTATATCAACGCTGCTGGGTGGGGAGGACTCTTTGCTGAGAAAGTCTCCATTTATCCCAATTTGATAAGGGATTTCTGGAGGAGACTTCAAGTCTCTAATATTGATATCTCCTCTACTGTGTTGGGAAAGAGGATAGTAGTTTCTGAGAAGACTATTGCTGATGCCATCTTCTGCACTCAGGAAGGAATGTTTTTTACTGAGTCATGGGAGATTGAACTAGGTGGTACTGAGGTCATTAAAGTCTTCTTAATGATAGAGGATACAGTAAGGAATCACTCATGGAAATCTGTAGAAATGGAGGACATTGTTCGCATCCTTCATCAACTGCTGAACAAAGTGGTTCTTCACAAAGCTGGGTCCAAGGACAACTTGTCTGCCTTGCACAAGTTCTACCTCTGCAATCTCTTTACTGAGACAAAGACCAACCTTCCCAGAATTTTGTATGGAAGATTCAGGGATGTTGTGATTAACAGGAAGAAACTCTCTGCATTTCCCTATTGTCATCTCCTTTCCAAGATCTTCAAAGCTCAAGGAATTCATGAATTCATTGCTGCTAGGTCATCTGAAGAACAAGCATGAATTTTAACTGAAAAACCAATGTCAGCTGCTGATTTTGGCAAGATGGACATTGTAAATATGAATCTCACCACCTATACTGCTGCCGCCATAGCTAAGACTGAGGAATTGATGAAAGTTAAGGAAGAAATGGTTGAACAGAACAATGCTGATGTTCTGGGGCTGAAGAGGAATGTTAAGAAGAAAACCACCGCTACAAGGAAGCCAATGCCTAAAAGGCCCACTGGTGGAATTGTCTTCAGAGAACCCACTGCTACTGCTCCTAAGCCCGCCCCACACAGAAAAGGACAAGAGACTTGATTCTGTCTTATAATGAGGATGATGATGATGAGGACAGGGTTCCCATCAGTTCTGTACTGAAGAAACAGAAAATTGTTGCTTCTGCTGATGCTGCTGCTACCTCTATTCCAACTAGGAGGAGACAACCTCAGAGAAGAGCTAAATGATGAGCCTCTGTTTGACTGGTTTTATAACTGGTAAAGACCTTGGCTTTGTGCTAATTTCATATCATTTTCACCCAAATTAGACTTGATTGTCCTTAAGCAGTATTTTGAGTCTGTAAAGTGTTTTTAAGTTAATTTAGTTGATTTAGAGTTAAATAAAATACTTATTCTATTTTCTGTTTTCAGGCAAATAAAGAGGAATAATTCTGGAGTTGATCGCCCCGCGAGAATGATGTTCGCCTCGCGAACCAGAAGGTGACTGTTCCAGAAATTGCCAACCATTCTGTCTCGCCCCGCGAAGACTTGATTCGCCCCGCGAGCCTGGAAGTCAGAAAGCATCACGGTTTACCCGTGTGAAAGGTCACGGGCGTTACAGTTTGGAATTTGAAGAGTTCGCCTCGCGAATACAATCCTCGCCTCGCGAGAGTGAAGCCCAGAAGTCATGACCTTTCCATTCCTCGCCACGCGAGTCGTGCTTCGCCTCGCGAGAATACCAAAAGTTGAAGATTTGCCTCGCGAGTCAACATTCGCCTCGCGAGTCGGCGTAGTCCAGAAGTTGTATATAAGCCTGTCTTAGGCAGAACTGAAGAGTCTAAGTCAGAGAGTTAGCCGGTTTTGGCTAGTTCTTAGGCAGTAGTAGTAGTTCGTCTTCTTTTCTTAGATATGTTTTATTTTCCTTTTGTAATGAAGAGCTAGTCTCCTAGATTAATCTACTGGGATTGGTTTCCATTATTACACTTGAGGTTTTGTATTTCCTATTTGAATTGCTATTCCTTTTCAGTACTGTTCTATATGTTTCTGTTTGCTTAATTCAGATATGTATAGGATTAGTATTGATTTATTTCGATGATTGTATGTTCCTATATATAATCGTGTTTGCTTAATTCGCGTGTGTTCAATCATGTTCGCTTAGTTCATGAGTGCTTCACCCCGTTTGCTTAATTCAGGAATAGGAATATATGTCTCGTAGTAATGATTTCGCTTGTAAATTGATGCTACAATCGGAAAGGGTTTAGAATCTGCTTAGGGCTTGGATTTGCTTGAACCAATGATAGTGGGAAACCAAGAACAGTAGGTTAATCGTCTTTAGTTTATTTGCTATTCTCTTTAACTTCTTTGTTTTCATTGTTTTGTTTTCTTTATTTTATTTCAATCCAAAACCCCCCCAAAACTAACTTTTGATTTTCTGTTAATAATAACAACACTAAAGAGTCCTTGAGAGACGATACTCGAGTTGTCGCTCTATACTACATTATTTTAATAATCGCTCGTTCTTTTTGGCGCGTGGCGACAACGCGGTCAAAAATTGGCGCCGTTGCAGGGGACTCTGGTTTGTTGTTATTAGCAGAAAATAAAATTTTAAAAAAAAATAAAAAAAATAAAAAAAATTTCTCTTTGCTAAATAGTTTTGTCTGTTTTGTCTGGTTGTGAATTTTAGCACCCCCATGGATAATTATATGCGAAATTACATGCCTAATGCTTACTATGAGCAACCACCATGTATATATTTTCCTGATTTTCTTGGTTTATCACACTGGTTGCCAAGGTTTAGTGGTTTTGCAGGTGAAAATCCGCAGGAGCATCTGAGGGAATTCCAGATTGCTTGTTCTATAATGCTGAGACCTGCAGGAATAACAGAAGATCGCATTCAGATGGAAGCTTTCCAGTTCTCACTTGAAGGTGCTGCAAGAGATTGGTTGTATTGTCTTGATGAGAATTCCATCTCAAGCTGGTTTGATTTGAAGGAAGCCTTCCTGTCTAGATACTATCCTGCCTTCAGAGCTGCACCTTCCGAACCTTCCCTAGAGGACCTGTTCAAACAGATGACTGCGCAGATAAGTGCACATATGGAAGAAATGATACAACAAATGGCCGAGCAAAATCAACGGATGATAGAGGAAAATCAACAGAGGATGGAGGCTGAATACCAGAGGAGCCAAGCTGAATCTCAGAAGTTGTCCGCTCTAATTGATCAAGTTACCGCCAACTCGGCTGCAATGCTAACTCCACAGCCCCTTGAAGACACTTCTGATGATAATGTTGATAATGTTTCTATTGATGAAGTGAGTGTTGAATCCCCTGATTCTAATTCATGTACTGATTGTTATTGTGATGGTGGCACTGCTTTGTGTATACACTGTTATGCAGCTTTTTACTTTTCGGGAAACACAGAAAATGAGGATAAGGAGGATCAGGAGGACATCTGCTTCCCCGTACCTGAGGAGGACGAAGAACCTTTGGAAGTAGATGATTCAATTAAAACAGATGCATGTGTTAAAAGTAATGGGGTGGATGATGAATTAATTGCTGAATTTCCAGACATTCAGAATTTTACTGATTCATTTTATTGTGATATATGTACTAACTCTACTAACACTAACTTTTGTGTGGTGTGTGCTGAAATTTCTGCATGTATAGCAGGTGATGAATTTGTTCGTGCAGTGAATGAAAAAAAGGCAGAAGTTGAAGCAGCACCAGTAACCCCAGCTAACTGTTTGCCACCTCCCCCTGAGGAACCAGTGATGGAGTTTAAGCCTTTGGATTTTGCACCATGGCCGGTCCAAGAGGATGAGCCCCACTTCTATTGGGGAGACTTTGTAGATAAAGAGGTCAGCTGTGACCCGAAGGGGAGTGAGAAGTCCGCCGCACTCGGTGAAGTCATCATAATTGTCAAGTGCTCACCCCCACATCAAGGCTGCAAGTCATGGAAGCATGGAATGAACTTCTACTCTTTGTCCATCACGTGGGCCTTATGCTACAAGCAATGGGATCCTGGTGGAACCGCCCTTAATGAGTTTTCTTAACCCTTTCTTCTTTTTAATTTTCTTTTCCTTGCTTTATTTCTGTTTTATTTTTAATAAAACTCCTGAATAATTTGAGAAGCTCAGGAGTTGTGTTGAGTCTTTTATTGGCAAGTTTGATGGATTTGGTTGAATTTGCATAGATGGATTGCATGATAGTGTTGACTGTTTCCCCCCTAGGATTTGAAATTTTTTTGAAAAATGATCCCCATATGATTGAAAACTGAACTTTGAGATTTTATTATGATGGCATGATTTATGATAAGTTTGGGGTGATAGGAAGCACACACTAGGGATAGAATCTCTGTCAAACAATTTGCACAAAAATGTCCAGGTGAGGTTTTGAGCCTCCAACATGTTTCTAACTGTGTGAAATCACTTTCAAGTTGCACTTTCCTGAATTTGCTTGAATCTCTTTTTGGTTTGCATGATTATGTGTTTGCTTCAAATGATTTAGGCATTTTCTTTGTAAATAGCTACTTAGCCTAAAAATAACCAATTCCTAATGCATGTTCCCTAGTTAGCCCATTGAGCCTATTAGCCTGTTAATTCTTGTTAACCTTATGTTACAAGCAAAAATCTGGAAAACCATGTTAACCCGATCTTAGGATTAGGAGAGCATGGAATCTTAGAATGGGTACAAGAACTAAGTTTGGGGTGGCTGAAAGGTGTAATGTGTTGTTTGGGATTGAGAAAAAAAATTGTGAAAAAAAAATAGAAAAAATAAAATAAAATAAAATAAAAAATAAAAAAAAGGAAAAAAAATAGAAAAAGAAAAACAGAAAAAAAAAGTGCAAAAATGCCAAAAAGAAATAAAAGAGGTTGTAGTCACCCAAGGCATAAAGAAAAATGAGAAAGGAACTTGAGTGAATTTCAAAGTGTAAATAATGTTCATGCTCTCTTAGTTCCTAGGGTCTTCAGCCTAGTACCTTTGTATATCCTACCCTTAGCCAGGCCCCATTACAACTCATAAAAGACCTTCTGATGTTGCTTGCATGTTTTCTGTGGGAACCATTTTGAGATGAAAATCAAATTTATGGGAAGTGCTCTTAAAAGTGAAACTGAGTGATAACCTGACACAAATTGAGCGATTGAGTGAAACATAAATCTCCCTTGTGAGGAAGGCAGTTGTTTGAATTTGGTGATCTCCTTCTTGTGTGTGACTTGGATCCCCTGCTTAGATTAATAATTGTTTGAATGATGAAATTCTCAATTGTTTAGAATAAATGAATGTGGGGATTACTTTGTTTGAAAGGGGGGAACATTGAAGGAAAAATCATTTTGTTGAATTGCTTGAAATCTGTGTAAAGTTGATTGAATCCTTAAGCTTGCCATGTTTTGCCTGTCTTGAGTCTTTTTAAATTTTTAAGTTTTAGTTTGCTTGGGGACAAGCAAAGTTTAAGTTTGGGGTATTTTGATGAGCCTCTGTTTGACTGGTTTTATAACTGGTAAAGACCTTGGCTTTGTGCTAATTTCATATCATTTTCACCCAAATTAGACTTGATTGTCCTTAAGCAGTATTTTAAGTCTGTAAAGTGTTTTTAAGTTAATTTAGTTGATTTAGAGTTAAATAAAATACTTATTCTATTTTCTGTTTTCAGGTAAATAAAGAGGAATAATTCTGGAGTTGATCGCCCCGCGAGAATGATGTTCGCCTCGCGAACCAGAAGGATTTGTTCAGAAATTGCCAAACATTCTGTCTCGCCCCGCGAAGACTTGATTCGCCCCGCGAGCCTGGAAGTCAGAAAGCATCACGGTTTACCCGTGTGAAAGGTCACGGGCGTTACAGTTTGGAATTTGAAGAGTTCGCCTCGCGAATACAATCCTCGCCTCGCGAGAGTGAAGCCCAGAAGTCATGACCTTTCCATTCCTCGCCACGCGAGTCGTGCTTCGCCTCGCGAGAATACCAAAAGTTGAAGATTCGCCTCATGAGTCATCATTCGCCTCGCGAGTCAGCGTAGTCCAGAAGTTGTATATAAGCCTGTCTTAGGCAGAACTGAAGAGTCTAAGTCAGAGAGTTAGCCAGTTTTGGCTAGTTCTTAGGCAGTAGTAGTAGTTCGTCTTCTTTTCTTAGATATGTTTTATTTTCCTTTTGTAATGGAGAGCTAGTCTCCTAGATTAATCTACTGGGATTGGTTTCCATTATTACACTTGAGGTTTTGTATTTCCTATTTGAATTGCTATTCCTTTTCAGTGTTGTTCTATATGTTTCTGTTTGCTTAATTCAGATATGTATAGGATTAGTATTGATTTATTTCGATGATTGTATGTTCCTATATATAATCGCGTTTGCTTAATTCGCGTGTGTTCAATCATGTTCGCTTAGTTCATGAGTGCTTCACCCCGTTTGCTTAATTCGGGAATAGGAATATATGTCTCGTAGTATTGATTTCGCTTGTAAATTGATGCTACAATGGAAAGGGTTTAGAATCTGCTTAGGGCTTGGATTTGCTTGAACCAATGATAGTGGGAAACCAAGAACAGTAGGTTAATCGTCTTTAGTTTATTTGCTATTCTCTTTAACTGCTTTGTTTTCATTGTTTTGTTTTCTTTATTTTATTTCAATCCAAAACCCCCCCAAAACTAACTTTTGATTTTCTGTTAATAATAACAACACTAAAGAGTCCTTGAGAGACGATACTCGAGTTGTCGCTCTATACTACATTATTTTAATAATCGCTCGTTCTTTTTGGCGCGTGGCGACAGCGCGGTCACTAAAGCTACCATGGGAACTAAGGTAACCCTTCCTGATAATGACCCTGTCAAGATAGAAGCATATGCCCTAGTTTCCAGCTTTGAGCATAGGGTAGATGACTCTATACATGCATCCTCTGTGAATCAAAATCAAACATTGGATGATGTGTATATTACCACACCCCTTTCACCACAAACAAACTCACCAGATCAACCACAAATAGTCTCACCACCAAGACCAAAATTCTCACTCATCTTACCTGAATCTGATCCCTGGTTTCATCAACCAAATAATGGAATTAGCCCCGGTGCACCCTTTCCCAAAAATAGAAAAGCTAGATTCCCCTACACTCATCCCTTTGTTCTTTATGATGGCAAAGCTGAAAACTTGGCCAAGATAAAGAAAGACTGGAGCATCTTATTTCACACCCACCAAACTGAACCTGAACCTATTCTAACCAGAAGGTATCCTCTACCAGAATATGAGTATGAACCTGAAAACATCTACTCATATTGGATTAACCCTGAACCACATACTCTTACTGGACCATTTCCATCTGAGTTATTCAATTCCCTTGGACCTTTTCTCACCCATCTACCAAAGAAGAGATTCCATTCTAAGAAGATCTACCCAAACCTCATCAAATCACCACCCTTTAAACCTTTCACTGATGGTGTAGAAAGGCACATCATATCTGACTGGACTCAGGATCCAGGAAAGAAAAATCTTAAAAATGTACTTGAAAAGAGATCAAGATCATTCAGACATGTTCTATTCATCATGGATTCCAACACCAAATAGAAGTCCTTTTTTCATCCCGGTGAATATGGCAGAGCTGCTGACTTCATTGATCAACTCATGTATGCTTTTTGGAAAATGGAGTTGGAAATGCCAAGATATGTCAGGGCTGCAAATCTTGTGCCTCCAACATGGCTGCATCATTCTCTGGAGAGAACCAGAATAGGATTCAAACCCTACATGATATGTCCCAGGCTACCAATGATTGACATGAATAAAGATAAAGATCTGAAGAAGCAGAGAAACACTGGCAAGATGCCTTTTCCTGACAACTGCATAATCAATCCAGCAACAATCAATCTCACTGATCAAAATGTGATTGACTACTGGTTGGCTCAACCAACTGAAGATGTTCAAGAGGATGTTGTTGTGGACATCTGGAGGACTCACATGGTGGAATGTGCACAGGAAGCTTCCTCTTCTGGACTGACTATTGAAGAGAAGAAATATATTCCTAAAGTCAGAGGGAAGTGTGGCATTGCTTACTGCAGATTCCTCATCTATAAGGACATCATTGGCATTCCGGTCATAATTCCTATCTTTGAAGAGGACTCTATTCATTGGGCCAAAGAATTACCAGAACCAGTGCTGCAATATGCTACTTCACCTCCTCCATCACCATCCTCAGAACACACTAATGAGGAAATTATTGTTGAAGATATGGAACTTGAGGAAGTTGCTGAGTCTATTCCCAGACCTAGCACTTCTGAGAAGCATTCATCTCAGTCATTAGCTCTCACAATCATTCACCCTTAGGACAGCCCTCAGCAGTCGAAAGCCTTGGACACCTTGCCAAGTCAAGCACATGCTCAAGACAGTGCTGAAAGCTCTAGACCCTCGCTCTCTCTGCCACCAAACTTTGAAGAGATGATTGGTACAATAATTGAAGAAAGAGTAAAGGTTGAAGTAAAGGAACAAGTGAGAGAGCAGGTTGCAGAAGCTCTGGCTCCAACAAACATAATGATGAACCAGATGATGAGCATCATGCTCAGCTTTCAACAAAGTCAGAATCTGCCTACACAAACCACTGCTTCTCCACCAAATCCAGATCCGTATCAAAATCAAAACCCTCCTCCTCCACCTCCACATTCCTCTTAATTTCTCTTGTTTCTCGTTTATTACTGACAATGATGGTCCACTCCTTAACCTATTTATCTGATGACAAAAAGGGGGAGAAAGGAAAGAGAATTAAATTTAATGAGAAGAGTCAGTTTTTGAAAAGTATATACTTGTTTGCATATGCATGCCTCTGTTTATGCTTTAATATACTATATCTATTTTGAATGCTCTGATAATGTTTACTATGATTTGTTTATTTCTCTGATATATCCTAAGTCTACATGCTCTAACACTGTTTGATATGATATATTCTATATAAGTGTGATTAAGTTTACAATGCTCTGATACTATCCTAACTGATAAGTAATTGCACTGATCTGATAAGCTATATACATGTGATGTTAAAAGTTTGAATGCTTTGTCTTAGGGGGAGCTTTGTAAGCTCTCTTAGACTTTGCTACTCAAATTTAATTAGTTTTTGTCATCATCATAAAGGGGGAGATTGTTGGAACCAAAGTGATTTGGATTTAATTAATCTCTAAGTTTTGATGTTAACAAAAGGATTAAATTTTCTTGGCAAAGTGTTAGTTGAGATCTAACAAGGTTATCCAGTTTTGCAGGATCACTTAAATCTTATAAGTTATGGAAACTTAGAAAAAGCTTTCATATATCTGCTTGGACTTTAAATAAGAAATCCACATCCACCCCTGTAGACAGACTGCTTAAAAGCTTGGTAAAGTTATTTATTTATTTATTTGAGTAGACCGAAACTTAAGTAGACGAGGCATGAGAAATTTCTAAGTAGACAAAGTATTAAAATATTTCTACTAGACGGAATCTAAGTTTCAAATTGAATAGACGAGCTTAACTTGCCACATCATCAGACTAGATCTATTTAAGTTAATAGACGGACTTTGATGCCACGTCACTAGACGGAGATCAAAATAACTCACTGAGATATAGCAAGTCCAAAGACTTGAGTAGACAAGAGGATATGTCACGTCATTGGACGAGCAAAATGAAAGAGTGAATAGACTTAGTTTCACATATAACTAAGTAGACGCGGTTTTTAAGTAGACGAGCTCATCTTTATGATAAGCCTTCATAAATAATTTCAATCCGGTCCACAATAAATCATATTTATTTCAAGAGAATTTTTATTCTTCTCATTTGTTTTATATGCTTAATGCTTTGTTTCCTTGTGAGAAAATCATAGTACCATCGAGGAAATACAAAAAGCAACACAGTACAATGAGAAATGTAAAATGATCTGTATGATAGCACCTTTATGACTGGAAAAAGCTGGAAGTTACATAAAGGAGGAAAAACAATTTTCAGGCTGCAAATGCTCGGAGCAGTGAGCCTCCATTTTGTACTATCCTGATAACCAAGAATACATTTCAGCGTGGCCACGATCAAGCTATCAGTCACAATGGATATTGTGCATTCAATATCTCTAAACGGGAAATTCAAAATGACCGTTGAAGCTTTTCAAGAGTATAAGAAGTTCAATTTAAATAGAGGACCTCAAGCGATGAAGAACAACTTTTACCAATCCAATATTTGCGAGAACAAGCTCTCATTTCTTTCATTCTTTTAAAAGCAAAAGTTTGTATTCTTTAGTTTTAATATTGTGAAAATTTTCAACAGATCTTAAACTTTCATATCCTCACATATAGTGAGTTAAGAAGATCTTAAGTTAAAATCTCTTTGTTAGAGTTAGAGCCTGAAGATGCTTGGTAAGAAATGAATACTTGTAGCCTGGAGAGGTGTTGAATACTTGGTTGTAATCTATTTGGAGAAATAGTGGATAGAACCTTCAAGTCGAAGGGACTGGACGTAGCTCTTGGTTGGAAAAGAGTGAACCAGGATAAAATAATTTGGGTGAATCTTCTATCCTTAAACTCTTACAGCTTTATTTATTTATACTGACTGTGGGGTTTAGATATTGTTTTTGTTAAGTCTCAAAAGTTCTTTTCCATTGTGTGCATCTGCTTTATATATCATCATGTGAGAAAAACAGTTTTAAAAGGTTGTTTTAGAAAAATTATTAACAAACACAATTCAACCCCCCTTCTTGTGTTTGTCTGTGTCAACTTCAGAGACTGCCTTAGGGATGTTCCAATAGCCGTATGCTATTAGTTGTGGTCTGTGATGTATCTTAAGTCTTGTTGTGATTTATCTGAGTTATCGGATGTGATTGAACCGTCTATTTTAAATGCCTGAGCTTGATGACTTAATTGAAAATTTGTTATAGCTTTACTATATGGCATGAACTGTATTATCTGTTATGATATTGAAGTGAAAATTATACTGCTGTTGATTGATGTCTAAGAAGCCTGACATTCGTCGGTGCTCAATTAATTTTTGAGATAAAAGTCTTAAAAAGCGTTATAAGAAACGTTGAACATAACCATATTTATCGGGGAACTTCTTTTGATAAAAGAATAAAGTTAAGGATGAAATCGGAAAAGAAAATATATTTTAGTATGTTTTCATTTTTCGAAAATGAGACAGAAACTTATTTTAAGAACTAAGTGTCAAAATATTCTAAAGCTTGACGAAAATCATTTTTACTTACAAATAATCATAGTTTAAGCGAAAACAATTTTAGAAATATATTTATTGAAGAAAAACCTTTGAGAAAATGATTGGTATTATTTGGTTAGAAAAGGAATTTTTTTAAAAAAAAAAAGGGATCTTTATAAAGTTCTAGTGTTGTTTCAAAAAAAAAAAAAAGAATTTAAAGAAGTTGGATTTTAGATAAATAAGAGATTTCTCTATAACTTAGCATTTATAAATGAATTTCAATGAAAAAGGATTTTCTGTGAAATACTTTTATTCAACAAAAATATTTCGGCAAGCTTGTAAAGTTGCAGAGGTTTCGTTTTTGTATTTGTGTGTCACTGAACGAAAAATAATAAACATATTGAAATATGAATCTAGCATACGAAACGTCGGATACTAGAGTTTTGTAATATACACGTAGATCTTGGATCCGTGTCACGTTGTTGTCGACTTTGGGTCCTATTCACGTTGTTGTGGACTTGATGTCCTAATCACATTGTGAAGAACGTTGTTAAAGGTGAATGTTGTTTTCTATGACCCCAAGCCTAAAAATGGTGCATCGATTTAAGGCGTTGTGACTGAGCACTCGGACCTCGTGTCCCGTGTTGATATTGAAAAATCTTAAAAGTTGAAGATTTATGAATAGTCGTTAGTCTTTGACCTTCAACAAGGAAAGAATGAACACAAAGAAAACGTTGAGAACAAATTGTTTTTCATGCATTATTCAGCAGACGTGCCACACATTGTTAGGAATGATACCACGAAGGGCGAGGTATTCACATCACGTTGCAGCATTGTGCCTTGATGGACAATGAAATCCATCTCACCGTGTCTTGGGTTGGACAATGTGTTTTGGGATCCATAAGCATTGATCACTGCATCCTAGACTGGACAGTGTGCTATGGTAATCATGTTGTGCCTAATATACCTGGCAAATCACGTTGTGCCTAATGTACCTGGCAATTGAGTCTGATCAACTTATAGAATGATGATGGGATCTCATGAGATTAAGTTAGAGCCTGATTATTGAAGTGTCGTGTATTTAAAAAAAAAATGACAATGATTGTTTGGGTATGAGACCCATTGATATCATAATTGTTTATCTTCTGAAAGATCCTATGATGTATAACTTATATGCTTATCTGATGTTTTGTGTCATGCATATGATTATTATGATTAATCCATATATTGATATCTCACTCTTGCATATTTTCTTGTTGTTTTCTCTTCCTTTATAGAATTGTTATATATATATATATATATATATATATATGAGTTTAGATGGATCCCAATATCCCTTTGGCATTGGCGGGGGTGCGGACGTTGATCTTTGAGAACGCTCATGAGGCGGGTGCATGGGTCATACATCCGGGATCCCACACTGCTACTTATATCGGACCAGTGAGTTCTCTTGAGGGCAATGTAGAGGCTAGACCACAGCGTAGAGTACATACAGTTGAGTCGGTGAGGATATCTCTACCACCCACTTGGTACTATCTTCAGCGTCTAGCTGAACAGACAGATGCATTTTCATCCACCACTTGGAGAGCCACTCCATGAAGTTGTACCCGATTGACCACCGAAGGAAGATCCGGAAGAGTTTTATGATGAGGAGCCTGAGTATTTTGTGATTGATGATGACAACGACTACTCTCCTGATGAAGGAGGGGAAGTGTTGGATGCATCACCTGATGTCTCATCGGGGAGTGGGGTTGTTTATCCGGCCTTCCTAACAGCCATCTTTAGATAGACCAGCTATAGGTATCTTATGTGGGTAGGGTATCTTTTGTCCGGCTGATTCTTGGCTTCTGAGATCCACGGTGTTTTGAAATGTGGTTCCGAACCTTTTTGCTTTTTGTTGTTATCTTTCTTTTCCTTACCTTTTTAACTTATGACAATGGCCTACTCTTGTAAAGGCCCTAAGTTATTTTGTACTTAAGTTATGATGCTACAACTGCTAATGCTTATATATGTATGCTTATGTTATTAATGTTCTGAGTGTTCATCTTAAGAAGAAAAAAATTATCACCATTTTTAGAATCCTTATTTACTAAGAAAAAAATTATTTTTCGAAAGTAACCAGCAATGTAATAGGTTTTATTTTTCCGCAATGGGTAACCATGTGATGCCCAAGTTAGGGTGTTACGGGAAACAACTCATTTCATTAAAAAAAAATTTTCAAATTTCAAATGTTCAAAATTTCTTTAAGTGGAGACAGGATTATTCAAATTTCGAAATTATAATAAAAATTATAATAAATTTTGTTTCAAAGGTTATCAATTCCAATATTGATGACTCAATCTCCAAGAATTTTTTTTTAATATTATTATTATCTCACAACAAATACCGATGACTTCTCATTTCTCAAAACTTGCAATGACTTTTAATATTATTTAATACTGATATTGATGCTAATGTTTAATATACTCATTTCTGCTAGTATCTTTTTAATATACAATGGTATTATTTGGCTGACTACCTAATAAAATCTTTTGCAGAGAACTTCATGGTGGGATATCGACTGGTGTTTGATAGGGAAAACGAGAAGCTAGCATGATCACATTCAAATTGTGAGTCATTTTATTTCTCTGCGGAAATCCTCTTGGATGTGCATCGAAAGTTAAGTGTGCCGATCACTTTGTATATATTTGCTAATATAATCTTAGCTTAAGTACAAATGAAACCACTTTTTATTATGAGGCGTGTTTAATTCAAGCACTTACAATAAGCTTTTGTTTGGTTAAAATGTTGTTTTATGGTGTCTGTATCATGGTGTCTTTTCACCTGCAGCACGGGCTTGAGTAAATTGTTTTTTTTTAATATAGATACATGTGTTATAAGCAAACTTAAGTAACCTTTTCAGCATTTAAGGTTCACTGCATGAATAGATATGTTTGATATAAGCATAATATTCCTAGGTTCCTTTTGATTTTGAATGGGGAGGATGGAAGTATTTTGATATAAGAGACATCCATGGCCACCAAGCCCAATTTCTTGCGTTTAATTATATTTTCATAAAAACTATCAGTTTTAATTGAATCCAGCTTTCTGTTTATATGGTATTGTAGGGTTGCATTTAAGTTTGGGACTCCAATATCATAAATGATTTTTCTCAGTAAATGGGGGAGAACTCTGAGGTACATGTTATGAACTTACTAAAGTGTTTATGTTTTATTGTATTATAGGCCATCATGTTGCAGTTTGAAATACTTTTTTTTAATGCAATTTTGTAGGAATTAATACTTGGTAACAAACATTTAACTCCCACAAGTAATCAGAATCAAAAGAGATGATCTTAATTTGGTGTTGTTTTCTGTTAATGATGATTGTGGAACTCACTTCTAGCACAAAGCTACCGAAATTGAAGCATGTTAAGAAGGAACCAGAGGAATGATAATTGCAGCTGTAACTATCTAAATTTTTGTTGGTTTCAAAATGTAATTGCAGTTGTCATGATCTAAATTTTTGTTGGTTTGTAGTTATGGATGTTTATCCGCTGAATTGAAAAATGCGATCAATTATTAAAACAAACTATTGTAATCAAGATTTTTAAACAATTTATAATTTACAAAGTTTGTATTTTTATCAAAAGTGTTGTACAAAGTCGTATAGGATGGGATGGAAACATTTTTTCTTCAGATTATCTTATTATTATTACTATCAATTAATACCAATCTGTACAACACTTTTGGTAAAATCCAAACTATGTAAATTATACAAGGTGAAGAATGTTACATGAATATGCTTAAACTTAAGACATGTGTTGTCCCCAGAATCTATGTTCTATCTTCCTTTTCAAATTCACATTTCACTTAAGTGTTATACAGATTGCCATGTTATATGAAGGATGGTCATAATTAATTTAAATATATTTAAATTTTTTATTTAAATTTTATAGGGATGACATTAATTTTTAATTAAAATTAGACTATTGACCCTTTCTTTTTTAATTATCAAATTGCAAAGGATCTTTAAAATTTATGTATTTTTTCATTGTTGTGAAATTGTATTTCTTTAAATCATATTTCCATTGACCCTTTCTTTTTTCATTCTCTAATTGGGAAAAAAAATAAACGAACCTATAATAATTTGCGTGCTTTTAATAATATACAAGATGAGAGGTATAATAATGTTGCAAGCCTACAATGTGTTTGATTTGATGGTTAATTTCCTCTTATTTGTTATTAGTAAATATTAGTGATTGGGAAATTGATGTTCCGTGTAAGAAGAAGATTGAGCAACAGGTAAAAAGGATGTGATTCAATGTAAGATAATTATTTTAATTTGTGTATGAAAGTTTTCCTTTATACACCGATGGTTCATAACCTTTCCCTGATGAAATGTTTTAATTTTGAGTGAAAACTAGAATGCATAAGAAAATTAGAATGCACGGGGAAGCTAGATTGCATAATACAAGGGAAAACTATAATGCACGGGAAAACTAACTTGCACGTGAAAACTAGATTGTATAATACAGAGAAAACTACAATGAATATGGGAAAAGAAGCTTTTCTTGTAACAGTAGATGGGTGGAGAGAAGACAATTTAAAGGATACATAACGAGGGGTTGGGTACAATTTTGATGGACAAACAAGCTGGGTAAGGGAGCAAGATTGAACTGGAAGTGAATGTTGCAGATTAGAAAACAATATATGTGAAAACCGACTATTTTGTGAATTATGTTTATCAATTAGTATTAATAACATTAATATCAGTAGAAATCAACAACAACAACAACAACAATAATAATAATAATAATTGATATCAACAATATCAATATAATCGGTATCAATCATATTGCTTTATAATTGATGTTATCAATATCAATAAAATTAAATTAAATTAAAAAAATTAATTACATATCCTTATCAATATCAATATTATCAATATTAGTTATTAGATATGATGATGATTCATAATTGACCTTTATTGATATTCATAATTAATAATTAATAATTAGTGATTTTTAATCGACAATGATGACATTAGGTGGGAGTCTTCCAAAAAGAAATCCATCGATTTTAATATTTGTTTTATATTGACTATAATGCTAGAGTTGTATATTTAGTCAAATTTCTCTAGAAAAACGACCAATTGAAATATAAAAGTATCAATATTTAATGATTAGATTTTAAATCATAAATCCAATATTGCTAATAATTTTTTTAGAGAAATAATTGATATTTATTAGATTTATTCATAATTGCTAACTTTTTTTTTAGAGAAATAATTGATGATTGATAAATTCATAATTGATATTGATAAGTTGATGACTATTAATGTTCAATGAATGAATAATGATAAATGATTAAACAAATTAAATTAGATAATATTAATAATTTGATTTTTTCCAATGATTTCGGTTTCCAAAAAAATTATTGATACCACCGTCCATTTCAACTGATTCAATGGGATTCTCTTACTTCATGCATTTTTTTCTTATCCTATTTTCCAACCCTTATCCATCCTTTCATGAAACAAAAGGAAAAGAGAAAAGCTTCCATTGTAAAATGTTGAATGATTTTGATATTAATAGTATTTATTTTTGAAGCAAATATTAATAATCATTTTAAAACCTATATGTTTCCATTTATTTATAGCATTTTAGAAGCATAGTTCTCATTTATACATTCTCATTTACACTACATTGTGACCATTTTGTTTTGAGATAAAGCATTTGAAATGTTGTTGATGTGGTCTTAAATAGTATATTCATTCTCTAAACAAGTTATTCACTAATTTTAACACAATTCATACGAAAATGAGAGATCAATGAAAAACACCAAACATTAATTGGATTATCTAAATCAAACTCATTATATTTAGGGCAGTTTTTTTTTTATATTAATGTACTGCATATTCCTTTTTTTTATAGACAATGTACTACTATTCCTGTTAATGAATTAACATGTTCAGGTCTTATAAACCAAAATGAAACTCTATCTAACCAAGCATCTCGGTTTGCTCTCGAGTTCGATTCCTGGCAGCGTTAAAATAATGCTTGGCCAGCAGAAGCCACGCCCCGCGAACGGTGATTAGTCTTTCGTTGATAGGGTTGGGATACACTGGGTTTAGACAAAAAAAAAAAAGAAGATGAAACTCTATCTATGATGTAGTTGGAAATTTATTTTGGGTCTGTAATCCTTTAACTAACTACCTTTAGCATTTTGGAATCCGGTGAACAATACCTATGTTTTTTTTAACTTACTAAGGAAACTGTAGTTTTGGACCCTAATTTAATATCGCTTATATGCTTTGTTGTTTTTATATTATATCATTTTTTATGTAGGAGGTCCTATATCAGATTTTTACTAACATCTTTATACATTATATCATATATCAGAAAGTGTATTATCATTTTTTATTTTATTTTTCTAATTAACTTGCTCGGGAAGAAAGGAGAAACAAATCAAATTGATTTTCAAGAGGTAAGAAAACAAAATTCGATAGATAACTATATTTTCTAAACAAGGTTAACTTATATGGGAAAAGAGGAGAAACAAATCCTATATGTTTTCAAGAGAGAAGGAAAAAAAACTAATATGATAGTTAAATATATTTTCTAAAAAAAGGTTAATTGTTATAGGAAAATAAGAGAAAAAATCAAATAGATTTCCGAAAGAGAATAAAAAAATTGATAATAAATAAATATTCTAAAAATGGTTAACTCATACGAGAAAAAAGGAGAAACAAACCAAATAAATTTTACAGAAAGAACACTAACTATGTTAACAATAATATTTTCAAGTACTTACTTTTACTGTCTAATATTTTTGTATGAATAATCTTTATTGAACGTAATATATATATTCTTTCAACATATATTAATACTGTATAATTTTTATTATTTAAATTTATATGGGTAGATTGAAACAATATAAATAATATTTACACCCAATTAGAACGACATGTATATTTTTAATTTGTTATAACTATTTTTAAAACTTTTATATTTCCCATATAGAATATATCGAGCCACGACGTCACAACATCATTCATCTTATAACCCCGTGTAGGGCATGGACAAAAACACTAGTTAAAATACAATTCTTTCCCCCATTCTAAGGAAAGTTTGGACAGGTGTCAATCTCTGATGCAATGACTTATAGGATACTCTTCTTTTCCCTTTCTATAAGAGGAAAGTTTTCAATAGATTTCAAAGGTTAATGGATGACAATTAATAACAACTCATTATTTTATTTTAAATTTTATTTCAATTTTTGAATTTCTCTCCATCTCCCTTCCCGAGAGTATAAGTAATGGTAATGATATGTAGAATTCCAATATTCTTTATAGCAAATATATATATATAGATATATATATATAAATCTATATATATATATATATATATATATAATTCAAATATTTTAGTAAATGAAAAGTCATCTAATCCTTCCTCTTTCATTTAGAATTTGAAATCTGAAATATTTAATATAAATAAATGGTTTTTAATGCACCATAATTCTAATTCATCTCTCACTCTTTTCTCATTTCAATTTCTTTCATCCCATGACTCTTCCCCATCATCTCTGTCTTCTCATTTCATTTCTCTCTTCTCTCTTCAGGTCTTCTTACCACCACAATACCGTCGTTGATGACCGGAGATTGTCGTCGCTATAAGGAGACCGTCTTACGTCTTTTCTGTACATTGTGACCACCCAACCAAGTGTTCAACGGTGAGTTTTTGATCTCCTTTTCTCATTAATTTTTATGAACTTTCTTAAATATATTTTCTTGGATTTCATTTTTTTATGACACGGAATTGGAGAAGCTTTCTTCTTCGTTTAATTCGTGGCATAGGGGTATCATTCTCCTTAAAATCATTTATGGGTATGTTTGGTTTATATTTTTGTGTATCTTTCTTTTGAAATTCTTCATATTTTTCTTTTTTTAATTGATTATTTTTATGAAAAATGATTAGTTTGGTTTATGTTGATTGTGTTTTTTAGGTTTAATTTGTTTCTTTATTTCTTACTTTCTTTCTTCTTCTTCGTTTATTTTCTCCCTTTCATTTCTGTCATATTTTTTTCCTCCACCACCCAACCTTTCCTTTTTTTCGTTGCTTGATATATATGATGGACAAACACATAAATAAGAGGATATCCATGACGAAACATGTAAGGAGTCCATTTTCATCATTTTCAATTCATTTTCAATTTATTTATCCCTCCTCTTTCTCTGTTTTTATTTTTAATTTAATTTGTCAAGCATACCCCTCAACTATATCTTAAAGTGATGCAAGTTTAGGGATTAAAACATGAAGGTTCCAATAAAGATGATGAACAAAAACTCATGGGGCGACATCCATCTTCTCGCCACAAACGCAAGCTTACTGATTCATCTTTTGTTTTTGTTTTTTTTATACCTTTTTTAGTATTGGGATTTTTATTTGGTTTTTTCATATTGCTTATTGTCAATGTATATTTTGCAGCAACTGAATTGTCATGAGCTGAGATATTTAGGATTTAAGGGTGAGAGGGTTTAAGACAACATAGAATTTGTTAAGATTGTTAAGACAATGTTGCCTATTTTCCTATTAAAGAACTACTCGATGAAGAGAAGAAAAGGAACATATATGTTGTGAGCATTGTTTTAGTTTTTATTTTTCTTAACACTTATCTTTTAACAAGAATGATATCTATATCAGTTTCGAAAGTTCTCCTAAACAGAGAACAAATCACTTTTTTTGCTAAGCCTATTTGTTTTATAATAATAATTATTATTATATGTTGTTGTTGTCATTATAGTTCTTTATTTTTTATTATATATTTTTGTCTGAGATTAGTCTTCAGGGAAGAATCTTACTATTCTTTTATTTTAAAATTTTGATTTTCAATTTTGTTAGTGATTTTCAAGACATTTTATTAATTGCTCATTACAATATAAATTTCGAATTTCAATTTTTTAATTGTTTTCAAGACATTTTACTAAGAGTTTAATTGTTCATATTAATTACTCATCTAATTCCAATACAAACTTTGTAGATTTTCATATGATATTTCTCCTTTTAAAATATGATCAATTATCTTTCACTCCACCCCATGACTCTTCCTTTTCATTCTTTTATTTTAAATTTATAATTTTAATTCAAATTTTAATTGAAATTTCAAATTTTAATTTTTTCCTAGACATATTTATTATAATTAAAATGTGTATTTATTAATTTATGTCTTGGAATGTGTAAGTGTGCCAATTCTCTTTCTTGCCAGGTTACTTCCCAAGAGTGTAATTAATGACAACTAGAATTCCAATATTTCTTTTCTTTTAATTTTTATTTTGAAATTCGAATTTTTAACTATATATATATATATTTACAACTCATTCTAAAGTGTTTGAATGAAGGATTTTAATATTGACAATGTCTTGCCTATGATGCATGACCTTTTTCTAAATTGTATTTTTTTTTTTAGAAAATGTCTTGCCTCATTATCATTCTTTTTTTTTTCCAATTTAGTATATTACTATCATTGTGTGATTCGGAGGAGACTACTTAGCAAATTTAGCTTTTGCTTTGGGAATGATTATGCCTTTTTTTTTGAGAAATAATTGATGAATGATAAATTCATAATTAATATTGATAAGCATTGATAAGTATTTATATTCAATCAATGAATTTCATGTTTCGATTTGGAGATATTCAATGAATCAATTTTAAATAACAATGATAAATGATAAACAAATTAAATTAGATAATAGTAATAATTTGCTTTATATTCCAATATTTTCGATTTTCAAAAAAATTATTGACACCACCGCCCAATTCAACTTAGTCGATGTGATTCTCTACTTCTTGTATTTTCTTTGTTTCCAAGATATATTTATTATCATTAAAATGTGTATTAATTAATTTTTGTCTTGGAATGTGCAAGTGTGTCATTTCTCTTTCTTTCTAGGTTACTTCCCAAGAGTATAATTAATGGCAAGTCAATATTTTTTTTCCAATAATTTTTTTATTTTAATTTTGAATTCTTTCAAAACATGGTTAATTATCTTTCACCGCAGCCCATGACTCTTCCTTTTCATTCTTTAATTTTTAATTTTTTAATTTTAATTCAAAAATTATTTCAAATTTCGAATTTTAGTTGTTTCTAAGACATATTTATTATAATTAAAATATGTATTTATTAATTTATGTCTTGGAATGTGTAAGTGTGTCATTTCTCTTTCTTTCCATGTTACTTCCCAATAGTGTAATTAATGACGAGTAGAATTCCAATATTTCTTATTCCAATATTTTTTTTTTTTGAAATTCGAATTTTTAACTATATATATCTACAACTCATTCTGGAGGAATGTTTTGACAGCTAATAACAGCTAATTTTTTTATTTTTAATTTTAAGTTTTAATTAAAATATTAATTATTCGATTGGATGTTATGGTAGGTTGGAATTAAATTAGATTTATGATTTTTTGGAAGTTGGAATAAATCAAAGAAAACATTTTAAAAGAAATAAATTAAGGAAATCAATGTATTAAAAATAGTCACAATTTGAATATGAACAATAAAACAATTTGAATTTGAACATTTAAATCAAAAAAAGATATTTTAGACATTTAAATATAGGGGTTTCTGTTCTGTGCAGCTTTAAAAATTAGATATTTTAGACATTTAAATATAGGGGTTTCTGTTCTGTGCAGCTTTAAAAATTAGATATTTTAGATGAACAAAAAAAGTTTGGTAGTAACTATAGAAATAAAATAAATTATTTTTGTATTATCTGTTTATTGTAGTTTGTGTTATTTTTTTTTGCAAAGTTATGTTATTTTATAGTATATGTATTTTGAGGAATTTCTAATTAAGGACAATATTTAGTTTTGCAAAATTATTCATATTGGCTATGACACGATGCAGGAGTTTTTTATACTCAAATTTATTTATCTTATACACATTTTATATTCCATATTTTATATTTATCTTTTAAAAATTATAAATTGTATATCTATCTATCTATATCTATAAACAATACATTTCTTTCCCCTATGCAACATCGTTTTGCCATGTGTCGTCTTCTCTATGCAGGAAATTGATCAATTCTATGGATGTCAAATATCAACGCTACAATTTTTTTGATTTATTATTGAATTTATAAACTTAATATGTAAATTTATGGATATTCACATGCATTATATATATTTTATAATTTGTGTATATTATGTAAAAACTTTATATACTTGATATGTCAAAATTCAAAAATTATTAATCAAATAATTTAAAAATCATCAATAATTTATCCCGTGCCAGTACGGGATCAAACTCTAGTATCTTGTACAATGATGTAACCTCAGTGCAGTGCACGAGCAATAAGTTTGCTACAATAAATTTCATTCATCACTCTCTCTCTCTCATATTTGCCAACCGTTTGATGTTGTTATTCAACGCTTATCTTTCTTTTAATTTTATTGATTCTTTCTTACTTGGAAAAAACAGAGAATTAATTTCAACCTCCCATTTTTTTATTCTCAAATTACAAAGAAATCTTAAAATTTATGCGAACTATTAGGAGGGGTGGGGGAGGAAAATATGATAGATAAAGGAGGTAGGGGATAAAATGTTTAAAAAAATATGACGAAAATTTTACTCTATGATTATTAAGCTCATTGACAAAATTTATGTGTTTTACGAAATTATTCATATCTCCTATCGAATGATGCACAAAATTCTCATACTCCAATTTAATTTTCAACATATATTTTATCTTTTGCAATCGACTAATCCCGTGCAAGAACTCTAGTATTAAAATATGTATATCAAACACTACCTAAATGAAATGGAATAAAATTCATGTGGTAAGGGAGCAGGAAAAGGAAAACGGGGATAACACCTTGAAACGCAAAAGCCAATAACTACTTCCAAAATCTTATTTAATTCAACAACAGTACTCACTGGCCGCTGCCCAATCAGTTCATGAAAGTCCCTTTTTTTTTTCATTCATTAGGGTTACCCCATTGCAGGATTTATTTATTCAAATTTATAGTGCTTGTTCACACCAACAGACACATCCCAAGTGCAATTCATCCCTTTCGGAAATACAACAAAGTCACCAGCAGCAATTTCAACAGACTCGTTTGCCCCACTAGGTGTAACCTTCACCTTTCCTTCCAGGAGATAGCAAGTCTCTTTGGAATCATATGTCCACGGGAATTTGCTTGGAGGGCAACTCCATCTGTTTTACATCAAAATGTGGACCATAAGAAAGATACATTTGTAAGAGAAAAAAGCATATTCATTTGATAAGGCCAAAAACTTTATCTTACAAGTATAAATTCAAGTAAAAATGATAAGGCCATATTCCAAGGTAGCTCAGCTATGTAGTGAATTTGAGCAACCCATTGGGCCAAATTCATTGAACCCCATCTTTGCAATGGACTTTTTTGCATTGAACATATAACTTCACCAAGGGATTTAAACTATTGAACTACAAATGCAAATCACATGAATGAAATGAGGATATATTGTACCCCTGAGCATGGTATTTGACATCATTTAGCACATACCTTGAGTCAGTTGAATAGCACGGAAAAACATTTTGAGTAACAAACAACTTAAAACAGCATGTTTGACACTTCAAATCAGAGCTTGCTAGCAAACTACCATTATCATCGTTAACGGTGGACTCTAGAGACACGGCCAATAGTGTTGCAGAAAACTTGTTAGCAAATAGCAACAACTTACTATCAACTCCATCCCTACACTAGAATTAACCACCATAAAATTCAAGGACTCTTGGGGAGCTTTGTCATATTGATAGAGGAATTAATATGATGATCTTTTGTTGTGTCTTTTCATGCTATTATAACTGCAGCATGCATTCAGACAATGCAGTCAAGACTCAAGTCAAAATTACTGCTATGGAAGTTCTTTTGTTTTGTTTCTTTGTTATGGTGAGTTCCTATGTTGCATTTTAATAATTCCATAATTCCATATGCAACCCATATTTGCACTGAAATTTTAATTTTATGAATGAATGCACATACTGATTAGTCTTTCATTCGTACAACTGAAATATATGGAACACTAGGCACTGTTTGGGAGGATGGAGTGGAGTGGTTAGTAATGGAGTGGAGTGGGGAAAAGACATTAACCCATTGTTTAGGAGTTCTTTCATTAATGGAGTGGAATAGTTGAAGATAGTAACCCAAACCATTCCATCCCACCCAAACCCTCTCATTTTCATACCCTCCAAATTGGGGGGTTTGAGATTTTCCTCTACTCTCTCATTAAACTTCCAAACAATGGAGTGGTAAGCTTTTACCTCTCCACTCCACTCTATTGCGAACCACTCCATTAATAACCACTCCACTCCATCTCCTTCAAAACTCCCAAACATAGCTTAAGTGTGTGTTTGGATTCCTGTTAGGAATGCCCAAAAAGGGTCTGCCCAAAAGCTACTAAGCAAATGCCAGTTTGGAGCCTCCCCAACAAGAATTCCCGTGGGGGATCCAATTCCAAACACACCCTAAGACAATTCCCATGACCAAAATCATGAACCAAAATGAAACCTAAACATTTGTAGTATGCTTTTCAAAATATAGAACTTTCCATGTTTACCCAAGTTGTCAGAACATTACATAATTGCCTTTCCACTTTTAAGTGATTCTTGACAGCCATATTCCATTTAAATTGGCATCAACAACCACAACCCCTAGGTGTCCACAGCTCACCAAAGATGATGATAATTCTATTTCCCTTTGAAGGGCATATTGAACTTGGCTTATACATACAAACATATATTTATGCATACACACACACATATATATATAATCTTCAAAATCAAACATTCAAACCCAATAAGACAAAATGTTTAAGGGGGAAAAAGATTAAAACTTTTGGAGAAATAGGAAGATGATAAAGAAATAGAAGTATACTTATCCCATTGCCTAACGCCGAGTTGAGCGAGCTTTTCCTCAGGAGGGTTCCTCTCAATCGTGATTCCCAATTTCTCTGTGACGTTACTCATTCTCTCTCTTTTCTCTGTCAGTCACTGCAAAACGCAATTGCTATTCTGCTATGCTGCTGCTTCTATTTACTGTGCAGTAGAAGAAAGGCAGTGTTTGGTTAGCTAGTAAAATAGGGAATACTTGGGTGCAATAAAAGTGGTTTATTCCAAGCCCAGTATTAATCAAAACAAACCCATCTCTGGTCGAAGTAAGAAGATGGGCTTTAATAGTCCCAGCTCAACCAAATAAAAAAAAAAAAGAATAATAAGCAACTTTTTTTATGGTCTAAGTGTAAGCAACTTTTTCCCCTTAAAAAAAAAAAAAGTGTAAGCAACTTTTATTAAGCGGGAGGAATATTGTAACATATCCTTTAATATATTTTTTTAATTTTTTTTTTTACACAACATATAAATTTTAAACATCAATTAACACAAATTGATTGCAAATTTTCAATTCAAACAATAACCTTCGTATCAATATAGATTCCCAATTCAAATTCGAATCCATTGACCATCAATAGTTTATAGCACAAATTCTAGTTAATTCAAATATTCGATCAATAAGGAAATAAATACTCCGTTAATAATTGCATTGAAATAATTTTTTTTTTTATTGTTTAAAGGTTAACATTTGTGGGAAAAGAAAGAATAAAAGTTTTCAAAATTTATTAAAAAAAATGCGGTGTTCTACTGTTCAAGAGTTAGTGCCACTGTGCCAGTCACTGTAAGTGTGTTGTTATTATTTTCTTTGAAAATTTAAAAAAGACAGGAAGAGAAGATGAACGGGAGCGAAGAGAAGGGATTGCTGTGGAAGCTTCCGGTGGTCAAGTCTGCCGATCTCGGCAAGCTGGGGCCCGCTTTCGGACTCGGTACCGGCTGCGGCCTCGGCTTCGGCGTTGGCCTTCTCGGAGGTATATTTGTTTATGCCATAACTCTGTCTAGATTAATAATCTCTACTAGGCAATGAAATGAAAGCATGGAACTGTCTCAGTTTTTTCTTATTAATTCTATAGAGTTTCAGGTGGAAAAAATATAGTTTTTTTGGTTGTTGACTAAATGGATTGGAGAGTGAAGTCTTAAGAAGTGGATTAACTGAGAGAAAAATGGGTTGACTAACAAATGAAATTTTGGGATGCTGACATCAAGTCCTGAAATGGGGTTCCCACTTTTGATGGAATCATTGTCATCATAGAATTGTTATTGTTATATGCGCTAAATGAATGAAAATCAGTACGCTCCCATTTGTTTAATTGCACAATATGGTCATTCGCTCATTTGTTTTACTGTGTTTTGGCCTTTTGGAATTAATGCTATCCCTTTTCAACTTTTCATTCAATTTATTTTCGGCCTCTTTGGCCAAAAGGTGGTTTATTATCAAACCCAAACTTTAAGGCAGTGCACCAAAGTTTGAAAAACCTTGCATAAAGTATTATTTTGGCCGTATTTTCTGTTGAGTTTCCCTAGAGAGGGTTTTGCGGGATTTTGGTAAATGTTGGTGCTTGATAGTTGGTATGTGAAGGTCTGGGGATATACACAGTTTTAACTTATGGTTTAAATCATTCTTTTGCAAGCATGGCAAGGAATTTCATTACTTTGAATGCTTTTCTTAACACACTTTGTTGAAATTCTTACTCCGCTTTATGCTTCCCTACAAATCTTCATGAACTTTTGACAGATGAGAGTTCATTGCTTTGTGTACTAGGTGAATATATAAAAAAAAAATCTACAATAGTTTAAAAGTGAGATGTATTTTTCTACTTTTCAGACTTGTTTCTACTTTTCGTGTGGCAGCAGGCTTGTAGCTCATGACCTTTTCTGATGCTGCTACTAGTAATTGAGATCATCCTTTGTTCTATAGTAGTAGGGAAATGTAGCAGAGATGGGGTGTTGAATGAATGGGCACACTAGATACGATAAGATTATGAATGATTGCACTAGAGAGGAAGTTGTGATAGTACCTATTGTAAAAAAGATGTAGAATCTCACCTTAGGTGATTTGGCATGTGTAAAGAAGATCTGTGGAAGCCCCAGTAAGGAGAGTAGATCAGATTCAGGACAGTCCAATCACTAGAGATAGATGGAGACCAAGAAAAACTATAGGTAAAATCATTAAGAAGAATTTAGGTGTCAATGGTTTGTCTGTAGGCATGATTTATGATAAAACATTATGGTTCGTTAGATCCATGTAGCTGATCTCATATAATGGAAAAATGCTTGGTTGTTGTTGGAAATGTAGCTTATGTTGCTGATCTGGGTCATGCTTAGAAGTTACTTAATACTTTAAGACATATTTCATGCATTGTTTAATGCTTCAGAAAATCTGATACAAAATACTTTTCTGACTCCAGGTGTGGGTTTTGGCCCTGGAATTCCTGGCCTGCAAGTTGGTTTTGGATTTGGTGCTGGATGTGGGGTTGGTTTAGGATTTGGCTATGGTATGGGGAAGGGAATTGCACAAGATGAGAACAGGAGGTACTCTAATGTTGGAAATCCTTTTCGTGGTTCTGGAAACATTATTTCTGAGTAAGCATATTTCCCAATCATTCTTATTTTTATGCTTTACTCAGATATCCTCTTTTGATTTACTCTTTTATGTTCTTTCATTTTATTCTTTTACTGATAATTGTTCGTCTAAAATATTTTATTTCTTTGCTAATATACATTTGCTTTGAATGCCAAAGGAGAAAAAATTCATGTATTTGGTACTTTTTTTGCTCCTATATAAATTTATAGAGAAATGTAAAAGAGAAACAAATAAGTAAGTCATGTGAAAAAAAGAACAATGTTTTTTTAACCAGAGTTTGCTGTCTGATAAATTTATAGAGAAATGTAAAAGAGAAACAAATAAACAAGTCACGTAGACAGATTTATAGATGTTGAGACTTCAATTAACATTATTTAGTGATGAGCAAATGACCATTTCTACTATATTCACAGGGTTTAGATGTAGCGTTGAGAATAATTCATGGACTGTGGTGATTTATTGTCATTGGGAGAATAAAACAGTGACGATATCTGTTATCCCTCAAAGTGTGTCACTATCTTGTGCCATGGATTCTGGTTCGTTAATTGATTTAAATATCTCATAGATAATAATGAAAGATGACGGGAGATGATGTTTCTTGACTAATTAGAATTCATAGAAAAAGGTTGTGGCACATTTTATGTAACATCAGATGTTATCCGAATAAATCATGCTATATAGCGTTAACTTAGTACTACCTCCGGACTCAATTATGAGCAAAAATAATTAATTTCACATTTATTAAGGAAGTTAGTTAATTTAGTTTAATTGTCTTGATTTATGTAAAAAAAAATGAGTTATAATTACTAAACTATCTTTTAATTGTCTCGGAAATATGCAATGCTCTTGAAAAAGTAAAGGGAGAATTAGTTTGATTTGTTATTTTTCTTGATTTTTGGAATGCTTACATTAAATAGAGTTGAGTTAGTTAGATTTTGCTTATAATTGAGTCCAAAAAATATAGGTACTTTGTTAAAACTATCAGATTGATGCTCTGTTGGGAAACACGTCCAAAACAGGTGGACATGCATTTTGGACGTGGAAGCTACTTAGTGCATGTTTGGAATTGAGGTGGGAAAGGTTAGAAGCACTTTTGTAACTCATAAGTTCTAATGGATAGCTTCATGTTTGAAGTGCTTATGAGAAGGTTCGACTCAGTTCCAAACATGCTATTAGGGTAGCTTCCAGCCTAACGTGAGACTCATTGAGTTGAGTTGAGCCACCACTTTTCATAAAGAATTTTGGTAATATGTAAAGTTAGCAACCTTGCTGTTTATGGAGTGTGAATTCTTTGATTTTGTTTTCTCATATGATGACATTGTGTTTCTTTTTTATAAATATAGTAAATAAATAAAAGGATAACCCTCTACCACGGTGTGTAAATATAATGGGCTTTCTAACCTAACCTTCAAGTATATTCTGGCTGCAAAGATATTATGCCGTGAAATATTTCTATATCTGAAATTGTTCTGTGGCTGGTTTCAATTTTCATCTCCTTTAACGTAATATTGAATGTTTCCCTTGCTATTGCCAGGGATGATATTACTGCACTTGTGGATGACTTTGTCATTAATACTAAAAAGCTTATCAGGGCAACATCAAGAGAAATTGACAAGTGGAGGAGATGATGGAAGACTCCATTAATATTTTTATGTACATTTGTATGAACTAAAATCTGCCTGCCGGTATTTTATAATTATTTATTAAATCATGACAAACTCAGCATGTTTAGACTTACAGCAGCATATTTGCAGTTTGGTTTGGATTAATTTTAAGATAATAAGTCATCTAATCCGAATATAAAAATAAGTTGTGGTGAGATTTAGATTCAATTACGCTATCAAATCTGATTTGATTCAAATTCAAGGTGTGAAAGTGGTCCGCACATGACTTGTTGCGGGAGTTTTATTATTCGGATAACTATTTCTAACACCAATACTGTAAATTTATATGTTAACATTTTTTTTTCTCATCTTATCACATCACAGGACAAAAAATTAAAGACATTTTATCATGTCACTTAATCAAAATTTCCCTTTCCTATGTTGAAATTCTTATTTAAAAAAGACAGCAAATTAAGTCTCTCCGGTGTAACTAAATCATGTGAGTCTTGCTGGAAATACGTGGTAGCCATTTTTTTTTTCTTTTATCAGATATGTGGTAGCCATTATTTCTCCTGAGTAAAGAAAGTTACAAAAGCGATAGCCTAGAATGAATCTCTATGTAGCTATGCAGGTCAAGTGAATGAATGATAGGAAAAAAACGAACAATGATATTTCAACATAAAAAATGATGTCACTTGAAAGGAGCAACAAAACAAGTATTTTTTGAATTGCTTGTGTTTCTTTCACACAGCATAAAGGTATTCTATTTATATACTAGAAGAATTAAATACAAATGATAATTACAAGACAAATAAATGAGGCACCTATTTCCTAATTACAATGGCTATTTCCTAAACTATTAATGAAAGTCCATGAACCTTTGGACGGTGGATACCAACACAGTCCATGAATCTTTGGACGGTGGATACCAACATTAATGACAGTCCATGAACCTTTGGACGGTGGATAATAATTGGACGGTAGATTCCAACACTCCCCCTCAGTCGGGAATTGATATCAATCATTCACAAACTTGCAAGTAAGTTGGTTGAATCGATCCGTTGGCAAACCTTTTGTCAACACATCCGCAAGTTTCGCCTGCAGAAGGAATGTAGGTTGTTGTTATCAATCCCCTATCCAACTTTTCTTTGATGAAGTGTCGATCTATCTCAATGTGTTTTGTCCTGTCATACCAACGAGATTACGAGCAACACCGATGGCCGATTTATTATCACAAAACAGCTTCATAGGACCTTCACACTTTATCTTCAAGTCATCGAGCACAATTTTCATCCACAACAGTTCACTGATTCCTTGTGCCATAGCTCTAAATTCCGCCTCTGCGCTTGATCGAGCCACTACATTTTGTTTCTTACTTCTCCAAGTAACCAGGTTCCCACATAGGAACATGCAATAGCCTGATGTGGATCTTCTATCACTTACCGAACCCGCATAGTCGGCATCTCGTATAAGCCTCCATAGTCAAGTTTCCACCTTTTTTGAACAAGAGTCCTCTTCCTGGAGTAGCTTTGAGATACCGCAGATAACGTTCTACACTGTAAGTGTCTCTCCCGGATCATGCATGACCCGACTCACAACACCGACCGCATATGCTAGATCCGGTCTAGTGTGTGCCAAGTAAATCAACTTCCCCACAAGTCTCTCGGTATTGGATTTTGTCAACCTTGGCACTCTCCTCTTAATGCTCATCCCGTGATTTTGCTCGTCCAAGTTTCCCCTGTTTCCTTCAAAAGATCAAGCACATACTTCCTTTGAGAGATGAAAATGCCTTGTTTTGAGTAGGCCACTTCAATCCCCAAGAAATACTTCAATTTCCCAAGGTCCTTCATCTCAAATTCTGCAAATAATTTTTCCTTAAGCAGCTTGTCTCTCAACTAGGTCATCACCGTAATAATTATATCATCAACATAAACAAGAAGTACAATCAGTTTTCCTCCTTGTGAATGTTTAAAGAAAAGTGTATGATCTCCTTGGCTTTGTTTGTAACCCAAAGAACACCATAGCTTTTGTAAATCTTCCAAACCATACTCGGGAGACTGTTTTAGCCCATATAAAGCCTTCCTCAATCTGCAAACTTTGTTTGTTCCACTTGTGGGACCAAACCCTCGGGGAATCTCCATGTACACCTCCTCCTCTAAGTCTCCATGCAAGAAAGCATTTTTGACATCAAACTGGTGTAGTTCCCATCCAGTGGGCAAGAAGAGAGAGTAAAATACGAACAGTGTTCATCTTTGCCACTGGAGCAAATGTCTCCTCATAATCAATGCCATAGGTCCGAGTGTATCCCTTTGCCACTAGTCTTGCTTTATACCTGTCTAGGGTACCATCTCGACCAGGTATTTTACAAAGTGTAGATCCATCTACTCCCCACTGGTCTCTTTTCTTTTGGTTTCTCAACAATTTCCCATGTTCCATTTCTTTCCAAAGCTTGCATCTCCTCATTCATGGCTTGAACCCAATTCTTATCCTTCAATGCTTCTTGTACTGTTCTAGGGATTCTGATAGAATCAATGGCTGCAATAAAGCTTTGGTGCTGCAAAGAAAGATTTGTGGTGGAAACAAAGTTGGAAATTGGGTACTTAGCACAAGATCTTTTCCCTTTTCTTAATGCAATAGGTAAGTCATCATCAATGTTAGGATCACAATTATCCAAAGGAATATGTTCAGAATGAATGAAAGGAATAGATTCAACATGAATGAGACTAGTGTTTTCAATACTTACCATGGGTTCAGATATTTGGGGTTGCGGCTAGACCAGGGAGGGGTGTTTCTTCCTTTGATAGACCATTTTTGGCGAGCTTGCTCTAGTCTGAAGAGCTAATTCCTGTGTATCTGAGAGCATATCAGAAGATTGGAGCAAGGGAATGCTGCCTTCTGAAAAAATCTCAGCTTCCAAATCAGAAGTATTATTCTCCCCCTGAAGGTGAGAGGAACTGAAGAATGATTGATTTTCTTGGAAGGTGACATCCATGGAGACATACACTCGACGAGAGGAAGGGTGATAACATTTGTATCCTTTCTTGTCAGGGGCATAACCAATGAACAAACATTTAATAGCACGAGGGTCAAGTTTGCCCCGATGCTGACGATGGACATGAACAAAAGTAACACAACCAAAAACACGAGATTCAAGACTTTGCATAATAGGAACCATTGGAAAAAATGTTTTCATGACATGAACAGGACTCAAACCACCATGGATTCTAGAGGGTATTCTATTTATTAGATAAGCAGCAGTTAAAACAGCTTCCCCCCAATATGAATTTGGAACAGACATCTGAAACAATAAAGCTCTAGTAATTTCAAGCAAGTGTCGATTTTTCCTTTCAGCAACCCCGTTTTGTTGGGGGGTATCAACACAAGTAAGTTCATGAACAATGCCATGTTGTTTAAGAAAGGTGGAGAAATTTTGGTTCACATACCTCTACCATTATCGGACTCTCAGACATTTAATTGTTTTATCAAATTGAGTTTTAATCATATGATAAAACTGGATAAACAAATGGTACACATCTGATTTATTTTTCATTAGAAAAATCCAAGTAACACGAGTGCAATCATCAATAAATGACACAAACCATTTTGCACCAGAAATATTAGGAACAGAAGCTGGACCCCAAACATCAATATGAATAAGAGAAAAAGGTTCATCACTTTTCTTAGCACTTGAAGGAAAACTTACCCGATGATGTTTGGAAAATTCACAAACATCACATTGAAAGGACTCAACCGATTCATTCAAAAACAAAGAAGGAAACATGGACTTAAGTAGAGTGAATGGGGGATGCCCAAGACGATTATGTTGGAGCCAAATTTGGGAGGAACAAGACTTGGATTGATGACGGAGGAATGTTGCAACTTCACACCAGATTCACCAAGTTTCCATCTCAAGGTAGTACAACCCTCCCCGTTCCTTGGCAACTCCAATAGTCTTCCCCGTAGTATTATCCTGGAATACACAATGAGAAGGGAAAAATGTTACAGCGCAATTAAGGTCTTTGGTAAGTTTATGTATAAAAAGAAGGTTAGATGACAGTTTAGGAACATGAAGCACATTTAGCAAATTTAGAAAAGGACTAATTTTAACGTTACCAAATCCTCGCAATCGATGTATGAGAGCCATCGCCTACGGTTATGTGATGACTACCCATGGGGATTTGATAGGATGAAAAATGAGAAGAACAAAAGGTCATGTGATCGGTGGCACCGTAATCAATAATCCAAAAACCTCGGGACAAGATTTAAGCATGAGAAAATAAAGAACATGGATTCTTACCATTTACACCATTTGAAGAAGTGCAAGACTGCTTACTAGAGTAATGGGTGATAGCTGAGATGTTGGTAATCTCAGTGTTAGACATGATGGTTAGGCGTGATAACAACCAAGAGTGCGATGAAGGTGTAAAAAACACAAGCTGCAATGAAGGCAGCAACAAAGAAGAGGGTTTGTGGTGAAGATGACTTTGGGTACTGTAACTAAGAAAGATAAAGCACAATGAAGGTGCTGAACATGTAATGAAGGCACAAGACAAACATGTCCTGCAATGAAAGCAAGGCACCTAAGGTCACTCAGCAATGAAGGTCGAGGCAGCGGAAAAGCAAAGGCAGAGACTCCCAAGGTCGGGAGCTCTGATACCAACTTGAAAAGAGGAACAAAACAAGTATTTTCTGAATTGCTTGTGTTTCTTTCACACAGCATAAAGGTATTCTATTTATACACTAGAAGAATTAAATACAAATGATAATTACAAGACAAATAAATGAGGCACCTATTTCCTAATTACAATGGCTATTTCCTAAACTATTAATGAAAGTCCATGAACCTTTGGACCGTGGATACCAACACAGTCCATGAACCTTTGGACGGTGGATACCAACATTAATGACAGTCCATGAACCTTTGGACGGTGGATAATAATTGGACGGTAGATTCCAACAATATCTCTTGAATTCTGATCTCAATCCCTAAATTTTAGGGATCTATTTTAATTCTGATATCAATCCCTAAACTGTAGGGAGCTGTTTTCAGCATTTATTTGCAGTTTCCTTTTTTCCTCTCTTGTTAGGTCAGTGTTTAATAAAGAGATTATGAAGGGTGTTTCCTGAAATCTCTTAATTAGGAGATTTATTGCCATAATTAAGGAGATTCAATGGCAGATCTGCTGCCATGTTTTCTCCTATATATGAATCAGTTTTTTTAATAATAAGAATAATTATGTGTTCTTTCTGCAACACAAACAACATGGTATCAAGAGCCATCTTTACCATATGACCAAATACGGCTCGGCAACCGGAATGACCACCAAAAAACCAACCCTTTCCCCTGTAGTCGCCACTCCAAATAATCATGGAGTGTTAGACAGCTCTCACCCTCCCATTACATGTCACAAACTGAATGGGCAGAATTATCTCCAATGGTCTCAATCCGTCATGATGTTCATTGATAAGCCTCTGGCTTATCTAGTTTTATGACTAGATGAACTAGGGTTCATATGCCTAATTATTCGAGTTCACTCTCGATTTCGCCCAAATTTGCCTTGCTTTGTTCCTAAGTTGGACTTTGACTCATTTTGCGTATTTTGTGTAGTTTTTAGGTTATTTTGAATAGAATTACGCTTGTGGGTGCTTTTGTTGTTTCAGGTTAAATAAGTGAAGCTTCGGGAGTCAAGGAAAGTCAAAGCAGTGGAAATTGCAGAAACGGAGACACTCGCCTCGCGAGTGTATGCTCGCCCCGCGAGCCTGAAAGTCAACAAAGCAGCAAAAGTCATCACTTCAGCCTCGCCACGCGAGAGGTGTCTCGCCTCGCGAGATCATGAGGACCTGCAAGACAGAGACCATCACGGCCAAGCCGTGATGAAGACCACGCCCGTGGCAGTTTAAGGTTTGAAATCTCGCCCCGCGAGAGTTTGAAGACCCTGGAAGTCAGAGACCATCACGGCCCAGCCGTGATGAAGGTCACAGCCTAGAATTGAAGACTCGCCCCGCGAACACACTTTCGCCTCGCGAGAGTTCAAATTGAAAGCGCGCCAATTTTAATTCTCGCCTCGCGAACGAGCGCAGATCAGGAATCCTATTTAAAGGCTGTTCAGGTCAGAATTTAGGGGGAACTGGAGGAGGCTGTAGGGCTTTAGGAGGGCCGCGAATCCTAGTAGTTTTCCACTGTTTAGGGTAGCGTTTAGGGTAATTTCTTTTCTCTTTGGAGCTGCGTCTCCCTTTCTCTCATGGAGGTTATGTCCGATCGCTTGTCTATGAGCATGAGGAACTAATCCCCTCGTCCGAGGGAACGATGAAGCCACCCATGGCGATGTAAATCCGATATTATGTATGTCTTTCTCCTTTAATTCAATTCTTGTTTTCCGATTCTGATTTGAATGTTTGATCATATGTATTGCGTGATTAATCAGTTAAACGTGTTTGAAGCCTAACGGCGATTCGCGTTTCAGAACTTGAATCGGGATCATAAATGTTTTCCAATTCTGAATTGATTGTGTTAATCATATGTGTTGCGTGATTAACTAGTTAACGTGTTTGAGGCCAAATGGCGAGGCGCGTTTTAGAACTTGAATTGGAATCATTAATCGAATAATGAGCACGACCGTGGATTTATTTGATTAGTGCAACCATATAGGGAACAAGGTTTAATAGAATTCGAGATTAGGGTTATGAGACCGAACAAGTAATTAATCCAATCGTCGAATACGTCCTAATGAGCACGAGAGTGGATTTAGGAGAATTTAGGGGTCCCGGTTGACATTGTAATTGAACTTAGGGAGGAACTCATCATCACTTGGGTGTACATATTGGGTAGGTGGATTTGTGACCTTGGACATTTTAGTTTTCATATTTTTAGTTAATTATTTAATTAGATTTGCTAATTGAATCTCGATCCTATTCTCTCTTCTCTCTCTCAACCACTTTCTGTAACTTGACCGAACGTATCTGATTTCCCGAGGATTATTCGAATTGGTAGCCCAATCCCTGAGTTCGACCTCGGTAATTACTTACCGTGTTTATTTTATTACTTGCGACGACCCGGTACACTTGCCGGAGTCACAACATTCATATGCGGCAAAAGCAAGGAAGACTACCTCACCGGTGATGCAGCAGTCCCGACAAAAACGAGTCCCACCTACAAAGGATGGAAGGCCGAAAACAATATGGTCATGTCATGGCTGATCAACTCCATGAACAATGACATAGGGGAGAATTTTCTCCTCTATGAAACTGCAAAAGAAATCCGGGATGCAGTAAAGGAGGCGTACTCAGCTAATGAAAATATAGCCGAACTTTTCGAGATCGAAAGTATCCTCCATGATTTACGTCAAGGTGATCTTGTAGTCACTCAATACTTTAATATTCTCACTCGATATTGACAAAGAATTGGATATGTATGAGACACATAACTGGGATTGTCCCACTGATGGTACCAAATACAAAAAGATTGTTGAGAAGAAGAGGATCTACAACTTCCTACTTGGTCTAAACAAGACTCTTGATGAGGTCTGGGACAGAATTCTGGGAACCAAACCTCTTCCGTTACTCTCGAGAAGTTTTCCCTGAAGTACGTCGTGAGGAGAGTAGAAAGAAGCCGATGATGGAGTCTCCAAATCTCCAACTCCGATGTTGAAACCTCCGCCCTAGTTGCACGAGGTCCTCATACCAAGACAATCGGCAAAAGAAACAAGGGAGACCTTATTGTGAAGTGTCTTTCAAACCTGGACACACCAAAGATACTTGTTGGAAGATACATGGCAAACCAACAAACTGGAAGCCTAGACAGCCATCAGAAAGCAAAGGCTACATGACCACAAGTGAAGAAAAAACTTCATCTGAAACCACACTCTTCAACAAGGAACAAATGGAGTTTCTTCAAAAATGTTCAGCCATCACACAAGATCTCTCAATTTCACGAGCATGTCCTTGGAATTGGGTTTGTTGCTCAAACAGGTAATTTCCTCATGGCTATGAACACTCAAGTGCAAAACCACAACTCCTGGATAGTTGACTCCGGTACATCAGACCATATGACTAGTAATGCTAAATTGTTTACTACTTACAAGACAAGTTATGAAAATCTCATTGTTAGAATTGTTGATGGGTCATTATCTAAAGTTGCAGGGATAGGATCAATAAATATAGCTGAGAATTTGACATTAAATTCTGTTCTCTTAGTTATTAATTTGACCTGTAATTTGCTGTCCATTAGCAAACTTTCCAAAGATATGAATTGTGTCACTAAATTCTTCTCAAATCATTGTGAATTTCAGGATTTGGAATCGGGGAGGATGATTGGCAATGCTAAAGAATGTGCAGGGCTCTATATCCTTAATGGTTCTCACAATCTTGAAGAACAAGCTCAGGTTGCAAGTTATGTGTCATGTCCAGTTTCATGTAATAATGATAGTGCTGTCCATTTGTGGCACTATAGATTAGGTCATCCAAATTTCCAATACCTTAAACAAATGTTTCCTTTATTATTCAATAAAATCAGCCCTGAGGTTTTCCAATGTGAAGTGTGTCAACTATCCAAACATTCAAGACACAGTTTTCCCTCACAAAAATACAAACCCTCACACCCTTTTGCAATGATACATAGTGATCTATGGGGACCATGTAGAATCAACAATATCTCTGGAGCTAGGTGGTTTATTTCATTTGTTGATGACCACACTTGAATAACATGGGTATACTTGATGAAATAAAAATCATAGGCAAGCGCTATCTTTAGGAACTTCAACACAATGATCCAAACAGAATTTCAAACTAAAATAAAGGTATTTAGATCAGACAACGCCAAGGATTATTTCAATTCCATACTTGGTGAATATCTAATGAGTCAAGGTATTGTGCATCAAAGTTCATGTGTTGGCACTCCTCAACAAAACAGAGTGGTGGAGAGGAAAAATAGACACCTCCTAGAAGTGGCTAGATCCCTAATGTTCACTACCCATGTTCCCAAACATTTTTGGGGCGAGCCAATCCTCACTGCAACATATCTTATCAATCGAATGCCATCAAGAATTCTAAATTTCCAAACACCTTGCAAATCTCTCCTTCAATCCTATCCAAATACTCGCATCATATCAACCTTACCTTTAAAAGTATTTAGGTGTATCGTATTTGTTCATATCCACCAGCAGCACCGCAGCAAACTTGACCCAAAAGCTGTCAAATGTCTCTTTCTAGCTTCTTGAGGGTTTCCAAACACCTTGCAATTCTCTCCTTCAATCCTATCCAAATACTCGCATCATATCAACCTTACCTATAAAAGTATTTGGGTGTACCGTATTTGTTCATATCCACCAAAGAAGACATGCAAAGAAACTTGACCCAAAAACTGTCAAATGTCTCTTTCTTGGGTACTCTCCTACTCAAAAAGTGTACAAGTGTTACTCTCCAATCACTAAAAAGTTTTACACTTCTATGGACATCACCTTTTTTGAAAAACAGTCCTATTACCCAAAAACATCCATTCAGGTGGAGAACTCAAACATACCAGAATGCAGTTTTTGGCTTGCTTCACCAGGAAATGTGTATGTGCCCAATATAGAAACAGAAACTGACTCACCCATTCCTCAAACACCTCTTGAAATTGAGCCAAACACTGAAACTATTCCAAAAACCCCTATTCCTCACAGTACACAAGCTGCAGGTGAAAAGGAGCTGCGAGTTTACACAAGGAAGAAAAGAACTAACAAGGATATAGAGGTTTGTTTCATTCCAGAGCAAAACCATGACTATGATCCCAATCCAAGTGCTGAAAGTCCAGGTAACACTTTTCAGACTGACATTGATGTAAATGATGAGTTGAGTATTCCTATTGCCTTGAGGAAAGGTGTGAGGTCCTGCACCAAGCATCCAATATATAATTTTGTCTCTTATGATCATTTATCTCCTAGATATCAAGCATTTGTCACTGATCTGTCCAACATAGAAATTCCACATAATATTCAAGAAGCTAGAATGGACAGTTGCAATTCAAGAGGAGATGGATGCTCTAAAAAGGAATGGCACTTGGGAACTATCATATTTACCAGAAGGAAAGCTAACATTAAGTTGTAAATGGATTTTTACCGTTAAACATAATCCAGACGGAAGCATTAGTCGGTACAAAGCTAGACTTGTAGCTAAAGGTTTTACTCAAACCTATGGCATTGACTACCAAGAAACTTTTGCCCCTGTAGAAGCTCAATACTGTTCGGGTTCTACTATCTTTAGCAGCAAATCAGGACTGGCCCCTTCATCAATTAGATATGAAGAATACATTTCTTAATGGTGACTTGGAAGAAGAAGTGTACATGGACATTCCTCCAGGCTTTGAGACAAAATGCAATATAAACAAGGTCTGCAAGCTTCGAAAATCCCTATATGGTCTAAAGCAATCTCCTAGGGCATGGTTTGATAGGTTCACCAAGGCAATTAAGAAGCATGGGTATCTACAAGGACAAGCTGATCATACGTTGTTCACAAAATTCCCTCCAAAAGGGCAGATTGCTATTCTTATAGTTTATGTTGATGACATTATTGTGACGGGGGATTATGTAGAAGAATTTGACAACTTGAAAGGAGTACTTGCTAAAGAATTTGAAATCAAGGATCTAGGATTGTTGAAATATTTCCTTGGTATGGAGGTAGCTCGTTCGAAGAAAGGTATTGTAGTTTCTCAACACAAGTACATCTTAGATTTGTTGAAAGAGACTGGAATGTTGGGATGCAAACCTGTAGATACTCCAATGGAACCAAATTACAAAATTAGTTCCAAAGAAGATAGCCCACCTGTTAACACTGGAAGGTATCAAAGGCTTATCGGAAAACTTATTTATTTGTCACACACTAGGCCGGACATAGCATTTCCAGTTAGTGTTGTGATCCAATTCATGAACAAGCCAAATGAAGAGCATCTTGATGCTGTTTATAGAATCCTTAGATACTTGAAGATGACACCAGGTAAAGGGATATTCTTTCAGAAGGGTGAAACTAAGGGGATTGAAATCTACTTAGATGCTGATTGGGCAAGATGTATTTCAGGTCGCAAATCAACTACTGGGTGTTGCACTTATGTATGGGGAAACTTGGTAACATGGCATAGTAAAAAGCAATCGGTTGTCGCTAGAAGTAGTGCCGAGGCAGAGTACAGAGCCTTGGCTCAAGGTATATGTGAAGGATTATGGCTAAAAAGGTTACTTGAAGAATTAAGGATTTCAACCACTGAATCAACAAAAAATGTTTTGTGACAACTTGGCTGCAATAAGTATTGCAAAAAATCATGTTCATCATGATAGAACTAAGCACGTGGAGCAAGATTGCCATTTTATCAAGGAAAAAGTGGATTCAAGAATTGTGAACCTGATCCACACAGCAGATATTCTAACCAAAGCTCTTCCTAGAATGAAGTTTGAAGATTTGAAGTCCAAGCTGGGAATGATCAACATCTATTCACCAGCTTGAGGGGGAGTGTTGAATTCTGATCTCAATCCCTAAATTTTAGGGATCTGTTTTAATTCTGATATCAATCCCTAAACTGTAGGGAGCTGTTTTCAGCATTTATTTGCAGTTTCCATTTTTCCTCTCTTGTTAGGTCAATGTTTAATAAAGAGATTATGAATGATGTTTCTTGAAATCTCTATTCTGATTTGCTTTCTTAATTAAGAGATTTATTATCATAATTAAGGAGATCCAATGGCAGATCTGTTGTCATATTTTCTCATATATATATATATATATATATATATATATATATTAGTTTTTTCGGTCAGACTAATAAAAATAATTATGTGTTCTTTCTGCAACACAAACTACAATGTTTAATACGATATAAAAAAAATACTTTCCAGCATTTATTTATTGTTTACTCTCAAAATACTTCATCAACTATAATGTAGTTATATATTATTTCAAAATTTGTGTGTAAATATCACGAGTGGAAAGGAAAAATAAACCATGAGGGTATGATAAAACATGATCCAAACTCAATCAGAAGCTACATCATCTTCCACGTATTGGATTACACATGACACATTCCCCATATACAACCAATCCAAGCCCATGATCATGAATCTGACGTGGCACGTCGACATCCACCAGACCATGCATAAACATAATTGCCAGTATCTCCATCTTCTCAACCTTGGTGTTTGTTCTGAGGCTTCCAAAACATGGCTTCCCTTGGCATGTCAGAAATGGTTGGAAACCCCATCAACTTGAGGGGTGCAACCAGGTCAGCTCCATCACCCTCTAAACCTGCCACCTTTAAAACTGTGGCTCTTTTCTCCAAAAAGAAGGCAGCAGCACCACCTCCAAAGAAGAAAACTGCTGCTGTCTCCCCTGTCGACGAGGAGCTTGCCAAGTGGTATGGTAAGTCTTCAAGTTATGTGTGTGTAGATAATTTTTTATTTTTGGCCCTGTGGACTCATGTTTATATAAGAATTCCTCTATTTATTATTTAACAATGTAATTGAAGGTAGAAAACTAGTTTCTAACATTTGCTTCCTTTTGGTGGCAGGTCCTGACAGAAGGATCTTCTTGCCAGAGGGTCTCTTGGACCGATCTGAGATCCCGGCGTACTTGACTGGAGAGGTGCCAGGAGAGTATGTGGTTTCCTCTCCTTTAGTCCCCTTTGTCTTACATTGACATGCAAACTGCTGAAAGTCTGAAACTAGTCAACTGTATTTATGAAACTTCAATTCTTGTTTTGCTTAATGTGTTAATGTGTGTCCATGCAGCTATGGTTATGACCCGTTTGGTCTTAGCAAGAGGCCAGAGGACTTCGCCAAGTATGTCAAATAATCACAAACTATACACACAAACACACATATGCTTATGTGCATTAATTGGTGGTCTGATGCAGATATCAGGCATATGAGTTGATTCACGCCAGATGGGCAATGCTTGGTGCTGCTGGATTCATCATTCCTGAGGCCTTCAATAAATTTGGAGCTAACTGTGGACCTGAGGCTGTTTGGTTCAAGGTTTGCAGGCTCTATACGAAACTATGTCAAGCTCATTAATAGATTAGTTACACATTTTACTTTTCTGAATGAGGAATGCCAATTAGTACGAGAATGAAATTCATACACAGTCGAAGATTCATTTTGATTGGGTGGTTTATAACCTTTCTCACCCATTTTCTACCCTTGAAATCTGTTTCTACTTTTTTTTTCTCATTATAATCAAATCAATTCGTAATGTCTTCCTCAAATTCTTTCGCACTAAAGAGCAATTCTCTATTTGAATACCTAAAATACGACACTTCACTCTCATCTGCACAGGGTACATCACTACATCCATTCAAATTTTCAACTTTACATGTTGTATATGACAACTTCCAACACCACTGACATCAAAGTACAATGTCTCACACGGGGTGTAAAATCCAGTGATAAAAGAAACAATTTCCATAGTCATATGACACTCAACGAATGAAATTCAATAGATATTTTCGACTAGTACTCCCTCCAGTCTCTCTGCTATGAGCTAAACAATTCTAATGGACTCGACTTCAATCCAAAATTTTGAAACCTCAGTGCAAATATTGAATTCTATTTTGTGTAATTGACCATTCTAGTGACTTCAGATTTAGTATTACATATCTTTCCAATTTATTTTATCCACCTATCTTCTATTTTTTGCCTTCATTGTTATTGACCTTGTCTAAAACTAATCCTGATTATCGGGCAAGTAATCTATTTTCATTTTCATTAGTGTTACTTTCAAGCTTTCAATTTAGCATAGCATGTTTGAAAATTTGTGATTGAATTTTTACATCATACCAATTCAATTTTCTTTATTGAATCGATGCAGACAGGAGCTCTGCTACTTGATGGGGGTACATTGAACTACTTCGGCAAACCCATCCCCATCAATCTTCTTGTTGCTGTCGTTGCTGAGATTGTTCTTTTGGGTGGTGCAGAATACTATAGAATTATTAATGGCCTGGTATGTAACTTCTTCAATTTTGATGTCTTTTTTGAAGTCATTGTTAATACATTCATTTTAACATTACTTTTTCCATAAGGATTATGGCTAAAGGAAGAAAGGTTATTTAGAATTTAATTATGATATAATGTCAGCATAAAGAGTTATACGCTTCCATTCAATGTTGTGTTGTCATATCATTTAATGAGTTCACATCTCTTGTAATTATTATTATAGTCAAACTCATCAAATGATGTGTCAATTCAAGATTAGTCGACCGTGTAAAAAAGTTGTACACTGGCAGTTTATTCAAGTGAACCATGTTATTACTGTTTTATTTCTGAATTAAGTGTATCTGGGAATGCACATTACATTACCACTATTTTCATAAATTTGGAAGAACTTGATATAAAACTTAATTGGGTGATATATATATACTAATTGTGGTCTATTCCGGGCAGGATTTGGAAGACAAGCTTCATCCAGGTGGTCCATTTGATCCATTGGGGCTTGCAAAGGATCCAGACCAAGCTGCACTGCTAAAGGTGAAGGAAATTAAGAATGGCAGACTTGCTATGTTTGCCATGCTTGGTTTCTTCCTCCAAGCTTATGTCACCGGAGAAGGTCCTGTTGAGAACCTTGCAAAACATCTCAGTGACCCTTTTGGTAACAACTTGCTCACTGTCCTTGCTGGGTCTGCAGAGAGGGCTCCAACTCTATGAATTAATCACCCTCATGTTTTTTCTCCAATGTTAAATGTACAATACATCTTACTGAGACATTAATATTAAGGCATTTTGCTTTGTTCCTTGGAAGCCAAGTCACTTTTGATTTATAGAGTCTGAGTAGTTTGGCCCATAATTTGAACAATAACATTCTTCAACTTCTTCCAATTTTTTGGAGTCCATCAACTTAGTCACGGTTTTTAATAAGTTCATACAACAAACTCTAAACAGAAACAACTTCAAAATTTCAAACTTAATATTGTATAGTGCTTATAGCATCTAAGCTTCTCTGCTTGATTGTTTAAGTCAACGGTATATCATCCATAATACACCGGGATTTTTACCTAGACTAGAAGTGAAGGTTCGCTGTAACAAGTTCAAATTATAATTTGCCTAACATTTTGAACTAGATCATAGAAGCTTTTTTTTTTCCCTTCTTCTTTAATGAATTATCTAGTCTCAACATGGATGATTGGCTTTTAATAAGAGGAGGTAGAGTAGTCAATGAATATCTAAGTTGAGATGGACATCATGGGACAATGATACAAAAGAAAATGACAATAAATAGAAACAAAATTTTTGTTACAATGAAATGATATGGTCAAAATCATTACCTTTGCACTAAGTAAATTTCACAAGATAAATTCTACGCTTTGTGCCAAGAATTAGTTGCCAAATACAGATGGGAGTTTCAGCTAGTTAATCCCCAATAATCTATATAAGCTATACATAAGGGAGGAGGAGGGAGATGATTTTTCATATGTATAACAATTCATTGAGGCTTATCCTTCAACTATCAGTGATATTAGGGACCAAACTCTAGTTTTTATCATGCAAAGTTCTCCAGTATTGGGTAGCATCAATCTGTGGAAAGGAGTGCAATGCAATCATGCGAAGTCATTATTTCCATGGACACACACACACACCAATAACCACAGGCCAGTAGGGATGTCAATGGATAGGATTTGGGTAGGGTACTATATTACTCGTCCTCATACCCGCATTTGAAAATATTACCCGTATCCGCGTGGATAGCAACTTTAGTATTTTAGTACCCTTATCCGTACTCTCTGGGTATCTAAATACCCGTACCCACATCTATTATCCTCACTTTAACTATGAATAAGCAATAAATAACAAAAGAAACATTATAACAATTTAAAAATGATTCAAAGGACTTTTAAACGTACTCATAAAACATTACAAATCAAAATATTTAAATAAATAAAAACATCCAAAAATGAATTATAGATACAATTAAGTTTAGAAAGTTAGAATCTTTAGATTAATTTTGATTTTAAAATTTTTATTATAGTTAAAATTATATATATTAGTATTATAAATAAATAAATAATTATATATACATATACATAATTATATATACATACCCATACCCGTTCAAATTTGCGGGTATTTACCCGGACCCTTACCCATCGTGTGGGTAATTACCCTATCCATCATCGATAATTTTTGCTGGTACCCAATGAGTAGGATACAAATTGACATCCCTACCAACCAACCATATATCACATGAATCCGGTAACAACCTAATAAAATAGGGGGAAAAATAGTAGAAAAGGAGTGTCCATGTTTAAAGAAAAAAAAAAATTGGTGAACAAAGAAACATTTCTATTACAATTTTTTTTTGTTTAAATAAAAAATTGTACGTTAAACGTGTAATTACTAAATAATAATGGATTATGTATGATTGGTATGGAATGGGGTAATGGAACTTAGGTAGCGTTTGTTACAAGTTTTAAAAAAACATTCCTGAGAATGTTGGCATGAGAATAAAAGTTTCTCATGTTTGATACAAGTTTTAAAAATTTATTGTCGCCATAAAAGATTCCCGGGAATAAAATCATAGAATAATAGTTAGAAATTTGGGAAAACTCTATTCCCATGTCTGAAGGTGAGAAAACTCTATGTCCGGGAATGTGATTCCCAGGAATATAATTTTTCTGAGAATAAAACATTCCAATTACCAAACGGCACTGGGATTGGGATGGAAGACATTTGATTCAAATTTCAGTGAGCTGATGATAATAGCGACACCCATGAATTTTACCATGAGCACTTCTTTCTGCTTGGAGAAGTGATGAAATTAGGGGTAATTCTTGGTTAGGCTTAGGCACTTGCCTTTTTGTACAATGTGTGTGTTGTGTGTGTGTGTGTGCATATAACTATTCCTTCAAACTCAATCAAGGCTACGTAAGTAGGTATTGTGCAATTCAACAAGTGGTCCATGAAATGAATGCAGTGCTCAGGATGAAAGATTCAACCTGCAGCTGATGTGTGATCTGGACCAAATTTGGGCCACCAAGAAAGCCCGTCACAGGCCCAAAACTTCCTAGGTTATCACCTGAAGTCCCCCGTTATAACTAACTCTGAAGCAGTTAGGATGATGGATAAAGTGGCGGGTAGGTGGCATAGGAAATCCCAGTAACAACTCGAATATTTCGATGCTCATTCAGTTATCCTTCCAATCGATTATGACCTATGGGTTATAAGAAAATTCTTTCTCTTCTTCTCTCTCTTACTACATACTAACTTCAACATCGAGGTATCTTTGCATGTACATTATTTCTCTTTTCTTTTTTTCTTTCCTTTCTATGCTTGACGCCGGAAGTAGAATGATAGAAGAGGAGTTCAAATTCTGAGTATCCCAAAAAGGAGCATCACGTAATATAATGAGTTATTTACTCAGATCGAGATCACCTATCCTAACATGGGTCTCATTTTCGATCCCATCCATTTATAAATGTGCAAAGCGCACAAAGATGTGAAAAAAAAACTAATCATTAAATGTTTTAATACAATCTTAAGTAAAATAATATTACCGAAGAAAAGGAAAATATCACAGTAGCAAACTACAGTACAAATATAACAAAAATAGTTATACTTATATCTATCAACCCGAACATGTTGCAACAACATCCCTACACCACCAATATCCTCCATTGATAGCAAATGAATCACAAGGGCTGAAGAAAGAAGTCGATGCCCTATTAATCTCTGAATATTTTTCTCCTTACGTTTTTTGTTGCAAAATCATTAATAAATTGTTCATAGTCAAGGTTCTTTAAAAATCATTTTCAATAGAAATCAAAGCAAGACTATTTAATCTATCTTGTGACATGGTAGATCGCAAATAAGATTTTAACAGTTTTAATTTAAAAAAAACTTCTTTCAGTAGATGCAACTAACAAAGACAGCTAATATTATTCTATAAGATATGCATGCATTAGAAAAACAATTAAATGTCTTCAAAGAGCTTAATATCATAAAGCTTGATTTTGATTCAACCGTTAAAGCCTCTCTAGTGACTTTTAATTCTTCAGATAGAATTTCATCATCGAGATCATAAGAATCACCATGTTTTAGATAAGTTTCAAGATTTTTGCAACATAATTTCAAGTCCTTATCAAAGAATGACCTAAGCCTTTCAATACCGAACAAAAACCTAAAAATCTCCTTATATGTGCTATATTGCTCAAATATTCTATTAAGTGAGAAAAATTGCTTGATCTACAATATGCAAAAAATAATGATTTCTGAAAGACTCCCGACAGAATTCTAATAATTAAAATAACATTTTTCTTATATTTTATATTATACATTTTATTAAAATATAATATTAATTGAATATAGGTCAGCCTATTCCCACTCCTATTTATAAGATTTGTCAAGTTTTGGGTCAGAATTTTAAAAATCAATTGGACGATCAAGTAAAAAATTTAAATATATAAATTTTTATTTTAATATATTCATTAATACATATATACTAAGTAAAAAAAAATTGGTGCCCCCAAAAAATAGGACCCTGTACGATTACACCACCAAATCATGCTCATGACCACCATTGCTTATATTATATCACTTGAAAAATTAATTATATTATTTATTATAAACAGATCTCCATCCTATTTACTCTCCTATGCTTTGAACCAATGTTGAAGCAATAACCTGGACCTGGAAATTTGCCGGGCTTGACAATAGGCAAGCCTGCAATTAGGGGTGTTCGCAGATTGGATTGGATCGGTTTTGAGCTAAAAAGTCATCAGATCCAATGATGAAAACATCATGCGGTTTGGATTGGATCGGTTTGCTTCCTTAAAAAAATCCGATCCAATCCAATCAAATGCGGTTTGGATTGGATTGGATAATTCGATTTTTGTCATACTTTTTTTTTTCTAATGTCAAGTGTCCTTTCTACTTATTTAATAGTGGATAAAAGATAATCTTTGTTTTAATTTGGGAGTTTGAGAAGAACAAAATTATTGATATTTTTTAACACGTTCTTTTATATTAATTCTCTATATCTACTCCCACTTATCCTATTTTTTCCTTGAATCGGCTACAAATAAATTGTAGCTAATTATTTTTCAAATTTACTTAATTGTTTTCCTATTTTTAATGATTACTCAATAAATTATATATATGTTATGCATCAAAACTTTTAGTAAAATATAACTTCAAGACATTAATATTTATTCTAAATAGCCTTATATATGTCATTCCAACAAAAATATTAAAGAGAATGAGGGACATAAAAGTATGAAGAATAATGTTTAAATATGAGTAATATTATAATTTCAAAAGTAATAGTATATGTATATAATAGATCGGTTTGGATTGGATTGGATTTCACTATAGGATCCAAAATCCGATCCAATCCAATAAAAAAAATGCGGTTTTTTCAGTTTTTGGTTTTTTCGGTTTGTTCGGTTTTCGGTTTTTCGGTTGGGTTTTGCGGTTTGAATCGGTTTGGGTCGGTTGATGAACACCCCTACCTGCAATAAATCAATTGTTTTAAGTTGGGATTTTCTTATATATTTTTTTTTGATAACATGGGATTTTCTTATTTTGAAAGCAAAGACAAGGAGGCAGCTACATAGTTAAATTTAATTATTCTTATCACACTTTTTATTACATGGGTCTTGCTAACCACTCTCTCAATGACATTGCTTAAGAAATAAAAAGAAAATTATTAAAAAACTAACCATATCACTTTTTAATATATTAAATATATTAATTTTCGATAAAAACTAAGTTTTTGTAACTTATTACATTTATTAATTGATACGGTAGAGTTTTCTTTATTCTAATCATTCACAATCCTGTTGTTTTCCTTATTCTAATTATTTGTTACTTCTCCTATCGATCAACACTCCCCAGCTAACTCTAGTTTTGATTTTTATATTTCCATTTTTTAATTATTATGGTATTTTTAATAATGAATACTTTCGCAATGTTAATAAGATAAGACAAGAGAAGTTGGTGAGAAATAATAAAACAATTTCATATAAAAATATAGTTAAGCTGTTGATTAGAATATAATCTTATATTAATTTTCTGAGCTATTTTTATTGGATTTTTTAAAATAGTTTGCATAAATTAGTCAATCAAAAATTAACTTTTTCAAAATTTATGTGATGACCAAATAACTATTAAAAATTCAAGCCGGATTCGCTCATGCTCAAGTGTCGTGTAGCGTCCCTCCTGCGAAATCCGACAGTGAGGAGGCAGTGTGAAGGGAGGGAGCAGGTGTTGGGATGTATGTAGGGATGATCCGACGGTGAGGAAGCAGCGGCAGGACGCTCCTGCCGCTGGAGCGAATCCGGGTCCTTAAAAATTAGTTATACAATATTTAAATCTATTTTTGCTAGAACCCAATATTTTAGAATTAGTAAACATAAATAAGATATAGGAACTCTTAATTTAGCATGGTATTAAGGAATAGGATAAAGCCATAAAGGTAGAGCATATTAAGTGGCATATTTGGGCCCATGGTCATCATTTAAGCTTTATACTCGGAATCTTGGTTTTTTTAACCTTTGTATTTTCTTATCCTTTCTTTTTCCCACTTTTTTCTTTCTGGGGCAATATGTGAATAACAATCTAGGCTTTCTGCATATATCCTATAAAAAAGAGATGCTCTTTCACGTTGATGTTGACCCCAAGAAATAGCATCCTAAAAGTGTCACCACTTACTTAATTTGTTTGAAGTGGTATACACTATATACACTATACAATCCAATCCACACATGCAAAGGCCCTTCATAGACAAAAGAAAACTTCCAAGAGAGAAACTGTCTCCAATTAAGACAACTCCTTGTCATGCAGCTTCTCATGCTTCAAGAAAACAGATGATAGCCCTTTATCACTAGAGTATTGAATCAGAGGTGGCCATAAGTTTTCACCTAGTTTCTATAGTGACGCAGAGTCACCTTTGAATGATAAATCACATGAATACTTTGGATAGAAAGAAATGAAATAGCATATGTCAGGACCAGCACCATGGGACTGCTATTAACAGTTGTTGGTACCATCATAATTAATTTACTTGTTTGTTCCTTTCCCTTATATGCAGGTAGTTGCTCCATTACTACCCAACAGAAATGATAGGATGATGGAGAATAATTTTTAGCCACATGACCTCAAAATCAAATCCAAGTTTTCTATGATTAATCTCCATCATTATGTGGCCTCCTAAGTTGGTTTAAAAGAAAATTATGGAAATTAAATTTTTTTTTTTTTTCAATTTCAATGAAGGCCAGATATACGTCGGTTGGACATTAATTAATATGAAATTTTAGAACCTCATATGCTGCTACAAGTCTAAACATGCTGAGCTTGCCATGATTTAATAAATAATTAGAAAATACTGGTAGACAGATCTTAGTGTATGCAAATGTACATAAAAAAAAATTAATGGACTCTTCCATCATCTTCTCCACTTGTCACTTGTCACCTCTTTTTATTTTATTTTATAAGCTTGTTAATTTCTCTTGATGTTGCCCTGATGACCTTTTCAGTATTAATTACAAGGTCATGCACAAGTTTAGTAGTCCGAGTGAAGGGATTCAGATCTCTGTACATGTAGTCCTAAATTCAATTATGGGAATTATATATATGAAAAAAATATTATTGGGAGTGCTTTTTGCATGTACGTCTAACTATATAACCCAGAAATTGTTCAATTTTTTTTTTCTGCTTCGAAATTTTAATGATCTTATTGAATTTCGTTCATTCACTGAATTAGCTAATATTGTTTCAAGCGTAAATGGAAAAAAAAGGAGGAGAAACCCGACTTTTTTCTCCTCATAAAATGACAGAATGGCCTAACATTCATCCATGGAAAGTGTGAAAAAAGTGATACATGGCATTTTGTACCTATAAGTAAGAGAAAATAATTGAGAGATGCCTCTTGTCTCTGCAGAGCATCTGAAAAAGTGGCAAACAAGAATTTGGAGTAAAACTTCCAAAACCTTTAAAATCAAAATAAAATAATAAAACTAAAATTCAACTACAAGAAACTGTTATTTATAAGGGTTTATGAGGATAATTCTCATGTAAGAAATGTAGTTAATGAGATAGAGTAGGATGATGGTTCCTATAAGAGTGTGACTCTTACCTGAACAATAGTTTTTTTATTTTATTTTAATGATAAAAACTGTTTTTCAGTAGAAGTTTGTATATTCAGATAAATTGATTAAATTGCAAAATAGCTGTATTTGTAAAAAAATTATTTTTAGACAAGTTAAAAGTTTGAAACTTATTTAAATAACTGTTAGATTATTTTGAAATCAATAACATTCTTACCGTGCTGTTGCACAAGTCTTGTTGATTTTTTTGTGAATGTTTCAAAATGATTGTTGTATATAGTAATAAGTTAATATATACAAAATGTATCAATATAGTTTATGAACATAAGATGGCATATAGAGATTAATGTCATAAGATGGTATATAGAGATTAATGTTGAAAGTAGTGGTGGAATCGTTTCCATGTATCATAATTGGGAAATCCAATAATCAATTTTTTTTCTTCTAAAAACACAAGTTAAAAGGCCATATTGAAGTATGCAACTGGCCCACAAGCGCTGAGGGTGGCTATTGCATGCATATTTCAGTACTCTTATGGTTGATGAAGAAACTACAATTTGACCCACACGCGACTCTTCCGATTAATTACTGGATTTGGTACCGATTGAACATAAAGCATATTAGTCAATGAGATCTTATTTTAATTAAAAGTTTATATGATTTAATAGCAATACAATGTTTATGTTTAGTATAGCTCAGTTATCCTTATGTTTGTGTTCTGCGTGAGGATTTTGTAAAATGCTTTAAGGACTATATATGCATTATGTTTTGAGCTGAACAATAATCTCCTAATAGCACAGGGAGCAATGATATTGACTAAGACTTGAGTACAATGGTGGTATTTCAGAGGGGAGTGATTGCAACTAGGTCATGATCTAGTCTCTAAAGGGAAATATGTGTGTTTATGGTACAATGGTCTCAATGAAGACGATGGCCTTTCTTTTATAGCCCTTCCTCCCTTGTGCGCGACACGTGAGATGATTACATCGAGTGAGGCTCACAGGCCGTTGGGTGTCATATGCGGGTGCGTCTGACTGATTTTCCTTCTCTCTCCAATCATCACATGATCCTTCTAGAAGATTGCCTCCATAATGTGTCGTTCGTGACATGTCCCCTCTTCAACCGGGGTGTTGGACTCTTCGCACACCTCGAGTTTATCGTACTGTTCTGGTGAAGGTGGTGCCGCTTGTTTTGGTAGTAGATGTATGACATAGAAAGATGTTTGAGGGCTCTTCATGTTCAAGTCGACTACTCGAGATCCCGAGATGATCCCAGGTTGGGCGGAGGTGCTTTTCACATAGGCATTATGACTATATTATCATTGGGCCTCAACCTATTGGGTCGCGTTCCTTTCTTGCCTGGAACGCATTAAGCTGTCAACATGTTAAATGGAATGAACCGTTGCATATTTTAAGTTTATATCAATCTTTTCAAAACTAGATCAGTCATTAAATTAGTGAAGATACTAGTTTAAGGTTTAATGGTTCAATCATTGTTCAGCCGAATTGGTGATATTAAATATATATTTTTAATATTATATTATATTAAGTAATAAACTTGAAAAAATCAAAATTTAAATTAACATAAAATAACCATACTATATATTTCATAAGATGAAAATTCAACGAAGAATAATAAATAATAAAAATTCATGTATATGTATTTTTATAACATATCAATATCAATGGACCTTTATTTCAATAAAAAAATTGTATTTTTATAATTTAAAAATGAAAATAAAAAAATGTATGGTTCAAACCGGTTTGATCGATTCTAAAATCAACCAGTTTTGGAGGTTCAATGGATCATATATCTGACCGATTATTCCCCATCCATCAAACCGATCGGTCCTATCCCATTTTCAAATAAATAATATCAATTAAGTTAGTATCAATTTGATTCCTCATTTTACCTATTTAATATCAATTAAGTCCCTGAAACTGCAAACTTAAATCAACTTAGTCCATACAATTTTCAACGGAGGGACTAAGTTGATTACCGTTTTATAATTTCAGGGACTAATTTGGAATTTCGACAATTTTAGAGACTAGATTGATACTACTTCACAATTTCAGAGACTAAATTGGGTGTTTACTCAACTAAAGTAGGAACAAAAAATGTTTATTTTCTCTTTTCTTCTTTTCAGTTCATGCTTGCCTACTGGCCACGGCTAAGGCTTCATGCACACAGAAGCCCCACTATTTGTCTAATTTGGATACTGCACATCTAGATACCAAGCTATAGCAAGTCCAAGACCTCAAAAGCATCACTACAATATTAAATGCTGTGCAATAACCTCCTTTTTGGGTGAGTATTAAGTTAATCAAATTTAAGGTTTAGTTAACCAAGGCATAGAAGCATAGTTGTCCCTATTGTTTGCAACAAACTTGACTTTCATATTATTATGCTCCAATCTCTAAAAGACTAATCTAAGACAGCTTATCTTTGTAGGGGAATCTATTCTGCTTCTGCACAAAGACAAAGAAGAAAGGGGTAAGGCCAGTATGGGATTTCCCGCATAATTTATGAGTAAATTATTGGTAATGGACATATAAGTATTTAATTAATCAATCTTCTTATCTAGTACAATCTTTCCATATTAAGTATTAGCCAAATGTTAGGTACATTATCAACTTATGGCCTTGTCTTACCAATTGTATTATTGTATTTCTTTCACAAGAATTAAGGACCATATTAAGTTACATGCCATCATTTATCCATGTCAGATTAATCAGAGCTTCAAAAATCATAGCTCATATAATATCAACTTGATTGGAACAGTAAATTATAATTATCTTTTCCTATGAATTTTTATAATCACCCATTTCTTGAATAATGTTTATGCACATGCTTAATAAATTGAGCATGTTGTTGTGGTCCAATTCTTTCTGGATTTCTTAATTTTATGTGCTATCTGTCAAACTAATTATTTCAACCGATTATTTGATAGTTACTAGTGCAAACAAAATATTTCATGTTTGTCTTATATTGATTTTTTATTGGATTTTGCATGTAAGGTGGAAATGATTCAAGGTTTCAAAATAATTAAGTATTTCTGTTCAAATATTTTGAGATCATGCAGCTGATTTGCCGAAGAAAAGAAAACTAGTTCATAGATATTTTAATTTATACCAACTTTTGGATGGTATGTAAGCAATATAAATTATTTAAATAAAAGAATCTTCCTAATAATCTAATATATTATGGAGAACATGATGGTCTGACTAATAATCAAGAAATATAAGCAAGATTTTGCTTTGTAACAAAACAAATGAAGGAGAAGCTAGTGTTTCGGGTAATGACAGCGAAGAGAGGATTGGTGTCAGTAACCTCTGGAACAGTACATATGGAGTGAACCAGAAAAGCAGAAAAAACTCAAAAAAGTACTTTGCAAGAACCAGCTTTTTTAACCATTTGGTTATATCGTAGCTTTTAAATATCGACAATTCATTTGAACTACCGGTTATCAGCTACGGTCGTGACCATGGAGCTAAACTTTTTTTTTTCTTAATTTATTTAAGGTAAAATAGGTAGATGACTACTATATTTTTTTTACTTATCACATCAGTGTTATAAGTTTTATTCTTTTTAAATTGGTCCCACATATTATGTTATATTTTTACTCTAGTCTTTTCTATCAATTTCGATCTAACACCATCAATTTTGACTTGACGTGACTATCACGTTAGTATGATACGTGGCTTTGATTTGATAACATTAGGTCAAAATTGATGGAAAGAACTAATGTGGAAACGTAACGTAATGTATAATACTAATTTGAAAAAAATAAAATTTATAAGACTAATGTGAAAAGTAAAAAAAAAAGTATATAATCAATCTACCTATTTTACCTTTATTTATAGTCATATATGCATTTAATTCAACATAAATTATTATTATTATTAAGGATTTAATTAATATATATTGACAATGTAAATTTTTTTTATACCGTCAATTAATAAAAAAATGACAAATCATTGCAAACATTTATTTATTATCTTAACTAACTTAAAATCAATTGTATTATGATTTTCGATTGATTAACAGTATAAAAACTTTATAATGAAAGTAATATTAACTAAACTCTATTTTTCAATCATAAAGTTAAATTTAATGCATTATTATTTGTGTAAAATTATGAACATATACCTATGCAATATATCATAAATTTTAATTGTTTGATTCTCAACATTTAATTTATTTTAAGAAAGGTTATATGGAAATTATAAATATTAAATTTAAGAAATAAAATTTAAATAGTATAATAATTAGTATTTAAGTTAATTTTAAAAATAATTTTTTTAATAAAATAAGGGAAAATAGTTAACAAAAATAACTCACATTCAAACATTAACACTGAAAAAACAATTATACAAGAATTATCTCTGAAGTCTGAAGTACCAACAAGGGGATGAAATGTCTGGGCGTGCAGTGGACCGGAGAACATGCGATTAAAGCCAAGTTTGAATTTGAATAGTGATGGAATCCGTACCCACTTCCTTCAAGGGTTTCCCACGCTCTTGGTGGGCGCGTGTTGTATATCTCCTAACGATTACCAGTAATGGGACCCACAGAACCAGACAAATTAATTCCTCCATTGATTTCCTCACAGATATTATTGCTACGCTACCTTCTCTTCCGTACCTCTAGGGGTGTTCATCAACCGATCCAAACCGTAAAAATCGAATCGAAAAATCGAAAACCGAACAAATCGAAAATCGAATAAACCGAAAATCGAAAAAACCGTAAATTTTTATTGGATTGGATCGGATTTCGGATCCTCTGGTGAAATCCAATTCAATCTAATCAAAACCGATCTATTATATACATATACTATTAATTTTGAAATTATAGTATTACTCATACTTAAACATTATTCTTCATACTTCTATGTCCCTCATTCTCTTTAATATTTTTATCGGAATGACATATATGAGACTATTTAGAATAAATATTAATGTCTTCAAGTTATATTTTGCTAAAAGTTTTGATGCATATATATATATATATATATATATATATATATATATATATATATGATTGAGTAAACATGAAAATAGAAAATCAATTATGTAAATTAGAAAAATAATTAGCTACAATTTATTTGTAGCCGAATCAAGGAAAAAAATATGATAAGTGAAAGTAGATATAGATAATTAATATAAAAGAACGTATTAAAAAATATCAATAACTTTTTTCTTCTCAAACTCCCAAATTAAAACGAAAATTATCTTTTATTCACTATTAAATAAGTAGAAATGACACTTGACATTCGAAAAAAAAGTATGACAAAAACCGAATTATCCAATCCAATCCAAACCGCATTTGATTGGATTTGATCGGATCAGATTTTTTTAAGGAAGCAAACCGATCCAATCCAAACCGCACGATATTTTCATCATTGGATTGGATGACTTTTTAGCTCAAAACCGATCCAATCCAATCGGCGAACACCCCTACGTCCCTCCATTTTTGAGTTTTATCTCAACTAAAGTTTATTTAATGACTAGGATAAGTGATAAAAAAATTTTTTTTTTAGGTATATAAAGATGTTTACAAATAAATTTTGTGAACGAATGTTAGAATTTTACTTTTATGTATGAATGTTATAAAAAAAAATTATAAACGTGATTTTTGAAAATGTAATTTTCCTAAAAATATATGTAGCAAAAATTTTTGTTTTCCTAAAAATATAATATTCCTGCTCAAAAAAATAATAATATAATATTCCAAGAACTAAATGGAATGCAAAGATACCACTAACCACTAAACTTTATGTACTGTTTAAAAATAAAATAAAATATTAGTTATTATGAAAAAATTAATCGTATCACTTCTTAAAAAAATTAAACACAACACTTTTTCATAAAAGTTGTTATTCTTAACTCCTTAATTATGTCATAGGCATTTAATAACATTTTGCTTATCTTAAATTATTATTTGTGATTTAAAAACTTGGAGAATACTAATAAGTCGCATAAGAACATCAATTAAAAAAATGTAAATGTATATAAAAAAAATTTGTGTATTTATTACTTTAAAAATTGTTATTCTTAGTTTTTTTGGGTTAAATATGTTTTTAATCCCTATAAAATAAGCGGATTTTGGTTTTGGTCCCTGTAGAAAAATTTCTTTAATTTTCATCCCTCTAAAATATGAAATTACTAATTTTGGTCCCTATAAAATGAGTAAATTTTGATTTTTGATCCCTATAAATTGTTTTTCTTTGATTTTCATCCCTCCAAAATTTGATATCACCGTTTTTAGTCCCTAACATTCATTTTAGGAAAGATAAATATAATTCATTTTAGGGTTCAAGAAAAATTGTAGGGGAATCACATGCTAACATTATACCATAGAGGTTATTGGGTGTCACTTTAGATGATCATATGACCTTCTTTTAGACACATAAGTACTTAACAGATGTCACATGATAATAGGGACCAAAAATAGTGATTTCAAATTTTACAGGGATCAAAACCTAAGAAATTTTTTTGCAGGGACCAAAATCAAAATTCACTCATTTTGTAGGGACCAAAAACATATTTAACCCTAATTTTTTTAGTATAAATCTTCCTTTTATTTAATTCTAATCTTAACAAGTCCCCTTATTTTTTATATTTTATCATCACAATTAAATTTATTAATTACACATATTATTAGTAATTACGAATTAGGAAAAATATTAATGATGTAAGAGAAAAAGTAATTTTAAAATTTTAAATTGTTTTTTACTATAAATTATTTAATAATATTCTTAAAATATTTTAAAATATAAATATAAGAAGAATAAAATAAATTTTAAAAATAATAAATATTTAAAATTTGAAGAACATCTCGTAAACATGCTATTTATAAATCACAAGCATTCTTATATAAATTATGTATGTTATTTGAATATTTAGAATATAATATATAATTGATATTTTATTCTCATAGTATATTTATTTTAGCTTACAATATATGAGAACTGTAAATTAGGTTGAATGTAATATTATATTCCGGACTAATGTCGTATTTTATGTACGCCAAAAAAAACTTTGTTTGTTCTTTTCATGGTTTGACAACTTTGACCGCTAGTTTTTTCTTTTTTCTTTCATATGACCAATTTATGGTAGTTCAACCTATTTATCTGAAAATTCATTTCCATTACTATGAACAATTACTTATATTACGGAAGCATAATTCTCATGTTATTATGAAATATTCCGTCAAAAAAAGGTTATTATGAAATACATTTCAATTCTGTAAAAAAAAAAAAAAATTGAAATACATTTCAAGACTTTCCCAGTGACGATAATGATTCAAACTTTTGTTAGCGATGGAAATGTTACATAAGATGAGAAGTAACTGAAAACATGATAAACTTGTTTTTTAAAAAAAAAATTTGATGAATATAAACTTGTTAAAAATGATACAATATGATTAACCCATTTTACCCAACAAATAATGATGCCTTTTGCAATAATCACTCTTTTTTTTTTTTTTTTTTCCAGAATATCCTCCACGTGTAATTACGGAGACTAATCACTCAAACCGGGTAGGATCACAAGGGCTGCAAAGCTCTCCCTCAAGAGTTTTAACGTTGCTACATTCCCAGTGCCATGATTCTAACTCAAGACCCCTGATTAAATGGAAGAGATCCGTGTCATCCCATCCAAACACTCTTGGGTTTTGCAATAATCACTTTGATATGATTATTTTCTTTGGTTTCCCACGGTATCCTTCGTGTGCAACGGCAGAGATTAATCCCTCGAATCGGGTAGGATCACAAGGGCGGCAAAACCTCTCCCTCAAGAGTTTTAACACTGCTGCATTCCCAAGGCCATGATTCGAACTCGAGACCTCTGATTAAGCTGGAAGAGATCCGTGTCATCTCATCCAAACTGTTTAAGCGTTCTAGATCTATGTCATCTCATCCAATCACTTTTTGATATGATTATTTGGCATGATATTAGTTTTTTTTGAAGCAATATTAGAAATTAGATCTTGGCACTAAATAGCGATCATTAACACTGGACCATTTTCTCTTAGAGATCCTCTCCATGCCATTGATCTTATGTTGCACTTGCATTGCATTGTAATATTATTATTTGGCAAACCTAATTTGTTATATAAGAAATTAAGTGTATATTTAGATAACTGATGTGTTTTTTTGGTAGAAATTTAGAAAACTGATGTGTAATGAATTATTATTTTTTGATTAATGATGTGTAATGAATTTTAAATAATAGAAAAAAATTCAAGAAATTATGTTTGAAAATATTAATTCAAAAAATATTTTTTCAATATTAACAAAATATCAAGATTTAATTTTTCGATCTTATAAGTAAAGTTCGTCTGAAACACAATTTATTTTTGTTCTAACTAACCATTCTTGGGGTTAGTAAAATGATAATATGATGACTAAAATCTAAAAAGATATTTAATCTTTTTTTTTTGGTTGAACTCGGGTATCCTCAGGTCGGGAGTCAGAGACTAATTCCTCGAGATACTGAAATCCATTTAAGGGGTTGACATCTCTCAACAAATGATATTTAATCTTTTTCTTGCTAGAGAAACATAGGAATTGACATTTTCAAATTTTATATTATTTTAATTTTATTTTTATATACTACCATGTCAAATTGAGTTTACATAAATAAATTTATGTATAATTACCCAAAAAAAAAAAAAAAATTATGCTCAAGGAATGAATGTGAAGAATGGAGCTGAGGGCGGAGGCCAACAATAACATGTCACCCATCCCAATACTTTCAATTTGTGGCACACAAGTATTGGTGAATTTATTTTTAAAATAAAAATAGGTAAGAATTTATTTGTGGCACACAAGTATAATTATTATACACTTACAATATAAATTTATAATTTTTTTTATATTATCAATCAATTTATTGATATGACAATTTATAATTGGATATTTATATAAAAACAATTTACACTATCAATATATATATCAATTAAACTCAAAATATAATTTTAATATATTAGATATATTCTAATAATAAATATGTTTTATGTTTTAACCTTTACATCTGGAATTGCATGCAGCAGCATGAACACCACTTTTCAGTTCACTCCCTTTATTATTTTTTATCCTTTTCTCTCTTCTCTCTTCAGTTCCTGACCTGTACCCTTCACTGCATCTTTTGTCACATCCTCTCTCTTTACCTGTTGGAGAACACTGCGCGTTACAGAAGCTGGTAACTTCAGAACAAGAGTTTGAGTTCAAAAAATAACAGACCTTGTTCATCTTCAATCCTCAACCATTTTTCATCCTTTAACTGAAGATGGGTTCTTCAACACTCCTTCTTCTTCTTGTTCTTCCCTTCTCTCTCCTGGTTTTGCTCTTGAACCCAACATGGGTATGTGGGAATGTTGAGCTTAAAGCACTTATGGACTTGAAAGCCGCTTTGGATCCAGAAAGCACTTACCTTTCATCATGGACTATGAGTGGCAACCCATGTGATGGTTCCTTTGAAGGACTGGCTTGCAATGAAAAGGGTCAGGTTGCAAATGTTTCTTTGCAAGGAAAAGGCCTCTCTGGAAAGCTATCACCAGCCATAGGTGATTTGAAGCACTTGACAGGACTCTACTTGCATTACAACTCATTGTATGGAGATATACCAAGAGAAGTTGCAAACTTGACTGAGCTAAGTGATTTGTACTTGAATGTTAATCATCTGTCTGGGGAAATTCCACCTGAGATTGGAAAAATGGAGAACCTGCAAGGTAAAATAGTTCTGTTTTTGTTGAAAAGTTTGAAACTTTTTAATGTTGTGTTTCTTTATTTTGCTTCACATGGTCCCTTATTGAAAGCTTCTTTCTTTTTGTGTGTTTTAAATGATTTTTTATGGGTTTCACTGAAAGATTTGAGCTTGGTTTTGTATATTTTCTGGGCAATTAAGTTTTATGTCCTGTGATTGACTTTCCATTACTTTCTCCCCCTCAAAAATAGTTAATTCATGAGATTTTTTTTAAGCGTTTGGTACTTTTTTATTTGGTATGGAACATGTTTTTAAGGAAATCTGCTTTAGATGACACTTTATGCAACTATAAATGATATTTTGAACAACCTGATGTTTTCTGGTTTGATTGAATCAGGTAGGTGAGAACTAGAGAATGAAGGGGTAGCAGTATTATTAACCTCTTGTCTATGAAATGAAGATTTAATTCATTGAAAGGCTACAATACAGTCAAAATTCCTGCATGTTACTTACAAGTTACAACTGTACACAAAAATCTAAACATATTACTATGGACAACAATAACTTTTAACTCTATTGAATGTTACGAGCCTTCTCTATATTTAGTATCTGTTCTTCAGAATTAAAGTTGCAACCAAAATTGTTTTTCATATTGTTTTCTTTAGCTTTGAATAGAAATAATGTTTGATTGGTGGTTCAAATTTAGGAGTGAGCTTATTTTGCCATTTTTTATTTGCTTTTCAGTTTTGCAGCTTTGTTATAATCAGTTGACAGGAAGCATGCCTACACAGCTTAGTGGTTTGAAAAAGCTTAGTGTTCTTGCTCTGCAGTCAAACCAGTTAACTGGTGCTATCCCTGCTAGTCTAGGTGATTTGGGAATGTTGGTGAGGCTAGATTTGAGCTCTAATAATCTCTTTGGTTCCATTCCCACTAGACTAGCTGATGTTTCTTCACTACAAGTGTTGGATGTTCACAACAATACTCTCTCTGGGAATGTACCTCCTGGTAATAATGATACTACTGTTTAGAATTTATTTTGTTGGTTCTTTCCATTTCTTCATTAATGATCAATCTAAAACATGTTTATTTCCTTTCCTTGGTTTAATGAAGCCCTGAAGAGACTAGATGATGGATTTCTGTATGAACACAATTCGGGGTTGTGTGGAGTTGGGTTTTCATCCTTGAAAGCTTGCGATGCTTCGGATCATGTCAATTCCACCAGACCTGAACCTTATGGAGCAGGAGTTGATGGTCTAACAAGAGATATTCCAGAAACTGCAAATGTAAAGTTGCCTTGCAATAGAACTTGGTGCCAAAAATATCCAAAATCCAAACAAGCAACAGCTATTAAAATTGGCATAATTCTGGCTACAATTGCATTGTCAGCAATTGGTATTCTGTCCTTTGCACTGTATCGTAGGCGGAAACAAAGGCTTGGAAATGCTTTTGATGTCTCTGAAAGCCGTCTAAGTACTGATCAAGGCAAGGGCATATATAGGAAAAATGGATCTCCTTTGATTAGCCTTGAGTACTCTAATGGATGGGACCCGTTATCCAATAGCAGAACTTTCAATGGGGATAGCCTAGATATGTTCCAAAATTTCAGATTCAACTTGGAAGAAGTTGAGTCAGCTACTCAGTATTTCTCAGAGTTGAATTTGTTGGGTAAGAGTAACTTTAGTGCAACATATAAAGGAGTTTTAAGAGATGGATCTGTCGTTGCAGTAAAGAGCATCAGTAAAACTAGCTGTAAATCAGATGAAGCTGAGTTTTTGAAGGGAGTGAACATTTTGACCTCACTGAGGAATGATAATTTAGTGAAATTGAGAGGATTTTGTTGTTCAAGGGGACGAGGTGAATGCTTCCTGATTTATGATTTTGTTTCTAATGGAAATCTTTCGCGCTACCTTGATGTGAAGGAAGGTGATGGGGAAGTCCTTGAATGGTCAACAAGAGTTTCTATTGCGAAAGGGATTGCTAAAGGTTACTCTCCTATCCTGCCCTTTACTAAAATAATTTACTTTCCAATAATTTAAGTTTGAGCAAATATATATAAAACTATAGTTGGATTTCCATGTATGCTGTATATAAAAGGAGAATGCTAATCAACTATAGAAAAGTTATATTGGGAAGTGATGTATTCGAATTTCAAATCATTGAACATTTAAAACTCGCACTTTCCAATAAAAACTTTCCATCTTTGAATTCCTTGGAACTGGTTAGCAAGACCCTATATAAAAAATATAATTGGATTTCCCTTTTTAACTCTAGGCGACAAATCTGTGGTCTCACTATAGAATGAATCTCGTTATGTGTTCAGCTAATTTGTATTTGTTTGAATTCACATTCCTTTTGAGAAGACAATTGTTGTGAGGGCCTCTTAGTTACAACAGCGCCTATAGAGATGTTTTGACTAAAAGACAGATATTCATTTTGATGAAGTGATCATTTTATTATTGAATGCAATTAGATGTGAATCGAGTGATACATTCTTATGCTTTTTAGTCTTCATGATATTAATATACTGAGCCTTTTTTTTCCTATTCAGGTATAGCATATTTACATGCATATAAAGCAAACAAACCCGCACTTGTTCACCAAAACATCTCATCTGAGAAAGTGCTCATTGATCAGCGGTACAACCCATTGCTTTCAGATTCTGGCCAGTACAAGCTTCTCACTAATGATATTGTCTTCTCTGCACTAAAGGCTAGTGCAGCAAAGGGTTACCTTGCTCCTGAATACACCACCACCGGCCGGTTCACCGAGAAAAGTGATGTATATGCTTTTGGGGTACTTCTTTTACAGATCCTCACAGGGAAGAAGGTTGTCACTAGCTCAATGCGCCTTGCCGCAGAATCCTTCCGATTCCAAGAATTTATTGACCCGAATCTGCATGGAAGATTCTTTGAATATGAGGCAGCTAAACTTGCAAAAATGGCTTTACTTTGCTCCCATGAGTCTCCTTTTGAGAGGCCAACAATGGAAGCCATTGTTCAAGAACTTGGCAATTGTAGTAGCTGTCTCTGATTTCAATGACTCAAAATATTTTAATTATCATAACCACACCACCATACTTTTCTATTGTTTGGCAAGTTGCTAGTGAACTCACTAGTTAGTTATTGCTGACTTCTCAATGGTGGTGACTTTGTAAGGCTTGACATTATGTGTCCTTAACTAAGGACTAGCTTTTTTGTGAATGTCTTCAATAGTAGGTTGTAGCCTAGTTACCATTTTTTCTTACTAATTATCTACCATTTTGTCTAATTTTGTATTGTATTGTTTTATTTTGTTTTTGGTAAAATGGTGAATGCCTCTTATTTTTAATATCCTTTTTCTAACCAACCATAAAACAAAAAACTAAAAGCAACCTTTATCTCTTCATCAATGGAAGTGCACTTCATGAATCACATATCCTAGACCAACAATGCATTTTGCACCCATCTACACTTTGTGCAGCCCTCCTTTGAGATGTGGAAGGGTGATTCAGGATGATTTGTTTGGGGCATCTTTGCTTTGCTTTCTAGTAACGGGGCTTAGCCCTCTTGTCAAATTACGCCACTATTTAGTGACTGATTATGTAAGGTAAATGTTCTGTTCATAATCATGTTGTATAAGGTTTTGAACAATGCTGTTCATATCAATATCAATTCATGTATTCTATTATTTGATTATGATTAGTTTCACTTTTTTCACAATTATATTCGAATTTTGTTAGTAGACAGATGTCAAGAAATAAAAGTATTTTTCATATCACTTTTCATTGAAAGGGTATCAGTTTTTTTTTTCAAAAGAATTGTCAAATTTAATTTTTTAAGATAAACAAATGTGTATATACTCAGAATTTTAGGAGGATGGCAAGTACTTGCGATAAGCTAAACTCTAAAACTTTGAAAAATATTGTGATGGTAAGATGTCATTATGAATATACTTAGCATTTTCTTAAATAATAATTTCAGTTTAATTGATGGAATTAAAATTAAAGTGACTAATTCATCATAAATAAATAAGGTAACCTATAATGGTTTAAATTTTTTCGTAAAAGACATACAAAATTTCCATTAACTTTTAGTTGATGATTCCTGTTGTTAGTTGTTACCAGCTTACCTGCAAACATGAAGGGCCATATATAGGAGATTCCGACTCACAAGCCATGCTGTAAAAGTTTATAATTACAGGTTTCTTTAAGGTACACATAGCACTGTAACAAATGATATTTGAGACAAAGTCTAGTACTTTTTAAAGGGTTTCACTCATTCTTCATGTCACTCATACCTATCTATGACTATGTCTGTAAAATAGTATATAATAGTCAATTTTCTTTTAATAAATGATGCATGTTTATCACACGAGAAGCTCAATGGATATACACTGTCTATTGGGTACAACCAATCAAATTCTTAGTCCTTATTAAAATAATAATTTACAAAGGCAACAAAGCTCCGGCTTAGAATTATTTTTAAGTTATACTATTTTTTTACACTTAAAACTTAATCATCTATCTACCCATTGTTGTTTTATTAAAAAAAGTAGGGATGCTTTCACCTTAAGCTCAATAATTAGGTATATATTGCTAAACACAGTGACCAAAGTGTATACTTCTGAATTTTTTATAAAGTAATAGTTTTCAGGCTTCAAATTTAAAAGTCCGTTTGGTATGGATTTTAAATGAGGATAAAAAGAATTTATAGATAAGTTTTCTATTCAATTTTACTAGTAAAACTTGTTCATGATTTCCACATTCATTTTTACCCATACCAAACTGAACATTAATGGTCAACTTCAAATTTTGATGTGTAACATTGTCCATGTCCTGTGTAGATTCTGCTTAATACCCTCATTTTTATTTTTATTTCTCTATTTTTTTATTTTTTGGAAGGGGGTGGGTGGGGGTGATTCTGCAACACTTATGAGTTAAGACTTTAGAGTTGAGTTAACAAAAATGGAGGTACAATAGAAGACACCAGGGTTGTACTTCTTTTCGTTTGCGGGGACTATGGAGTGGGTGGCTGTTCCAACATATTGGGTCATTGGGCTCATTGAGATTAGGCATATGGCAACGGGGAATGGCGGGCACGGGAAGCACCGCTCCCGCCCCCGCTCGCAGTGGATAAATTTGCGTCCGTCCCCACCCGCCATCCGTGCGGGTATTTGTTGGACGGGCATTTGGTGGGTTTCATGGGTATTTGCCGTACGACAGGTACCCATGTGTATTTGTCATCAATTATGTTTTTTTTGGAAAAATGCATTAATTCCTTAAAAAATTATAAAAACATTGCAAAAAATGCAAAATGTCAAATAAAATAAAGATCAACATACTCAAGATACATCAATATTCAACAAACCATAAAAATCAAACCACACTTTAATAGAAAAAGAGAATCATCACCTCCTGTTACAAATTAACCAAAACAAGTTACAAAAAACCCAAGTACACAACCATCACGACATCACCCACGTCCCTCTATTACAATTAACCAAAATCAGTTACAAAAAACACATTATACAACAACTCCAAACAGGCAAACAACAGCAGTTCCAAGCAAATCTAATCGTCTGAGCAGCCTCACTGTTAAGATAGAACATAAATAAACTTAGAATGGACAGAAGGTATGTTTACAAAAGAGAATCATAAAGAATGTGGCAATTTGATAATTGTTTTAATAGGATCTTGAATACTTACTGACCATCGATTGCTTTTCGTCATTGAGTTGCAATAAACAAATGTACTCATGGAGCATTTTTTTTTATATAAGTAGCGTGCAATTGCATCACAATGGAAAGGGTCATCCCAACTAGGTTGGCACCACCGAATCCAACAATCATATGCAGTACCCTACGCTATTATTGAAATCAAATATTCAAAAAGAACAAGATCATGGGGGGACAAAGAACCGATACCCATGGAAAAATAAATCAGGAGAATTTATAAAAAGGCAAACCCTGCCTGTTACGAATAAAATCCTCTCTAACAAAGGAAGGAATTGTATCCCACCAATGGAACCCCAAATGATGAATACCATGATTAGCTAATTTATCCGCACAGGAGTTTCCTTCCCTAAATATATGAGTGACCTGAAGGTTGAAACCTGCAGCTGTTTCCAAACAATTCTTCCATCGAGTTTGTAGCCTCCAAGGGACAGTATCCCCGTGATTGAAGGCCCTCACCACAAGGGCTGAGTCTGTTTCAATCCACAAATTTACCCACCCTCTGCTGGATGCAATTTCAATGGCATGCATGGCTGCAGAAAGTTCAGCAGAAAGCGAGGTGGAGACACCTAAATGACAAGAGAAGCAGCCAAGGGCTGCAGCATTGAATCCTCTGAAAATGCCTCCACAAGCTGAGGGCCCTGGGCAACCATGAGCTGCCCCATCTATGTTACACTTCGTCCAATTGATTGGGGGAGAGAGCCAGATCACCTCCTTGATTTTTGGGGCTTTGGTTGGGTGCCCATCAATGCTGAATTCCTTCAGGATTATGAACTCCTCCATTGTATTGAACATTGTACCTCTGGAAAGCTTGCCCGAATAAGATACAGCAACAGCCACCATTATCTTGGCAGATTGAAGAGTTAGAGCTTTATTGTTGAACCTGCAACTGTTTCTAGCATACCAGATCACCCAGATCACATTGATGATAGCAGCAAGAATCGCCTCCTTCAATTGAGAGCTCCACCCTTTGTTGATGGCAAAGAGGGATTGCATAGAAGAATGATCAATCTGGAAAGATATTTTCGAACTTAACCAAGTCCACAAAGCCAAAGCATAGTTACATGACAGAAAAATGTGGGAGGCAGACTCCTCAACTTGGCAACATAGGCTGCACATTGAAGCAAAAATCCTGCCTCTCTTCTTGATATTGTCATCAGTTGGCATCTTATGATGAAAGATTCTCCAAACCAAGAAGGACCTTGATGGAGGAATGGCCTGAGACCAAAGCTGTTTAAATTCAGGTGCTGAGTTATTAGAAGGCTTTAGAAACTGATTAGCTTCTTTGAATGAGAGCACTCCAGAAGTTGAGTTATCCCACACAAGTCTGTCTTCGCCAGGCCTCATAGGAATGTGCACTTGCTGAATTCTGGCAATAACGCTTGGGAAATGAGACTGCAGGCAGGCTGGTATGCTCCAGTGTCTGTTAACCAGAAAATCTTTAACTTTTGCTGACAGTGAAAGCTGCCAATCCTCAGGAATATTCATGAGACGTACCAAAGGATCCTCTAACCACTTATCTGTCCAAAAGTTCACAGATTTGCCATCTCCTATTATCCAGGAGGAATTATCAAGTGCAACACTATACCATTTTCTTATAGCAGGCCACAGGGAGGAGTTAACATGATGAGAAATAGGCTTAGAGTTCCTTAAGAACCTTGCTTTGAGAAAAAGAGTCCACTGCTCTGAAGAGGAGAGCATATTCCAACAAAGTTTAAGGATGGCAGCTTCATTGATATCCCTAATGGACCTAATTCCAAGACCACCATCCACTGTGGGGGAGCAGACAGAGCTCCAAGAAACTGTGATGAACTTCCTTTTATGGATATCTCCTGACCAAATGAAATTTCGGATCCAGGTGTCCAATTGGTTTAATAAGGCAATTGGCCACATGTAAACATGAAAACTATAGGCAAGCATGCCATGGACCATAGAGTTTACAAGCTGCACTCTACCCATCACAGTGAGGAGGGAGCCTTTCCAAGAGGAGAGTTTACACTTAATTCTGTCCACAATAGGCTGAAGAAAAGCAGGTCTTGGTTTGCCCTTGAACAAGGGGACTCCTAGGTAGTTGAAGGGAAGAGTGCCAGCTGAAAAACCAAGGAGAGAGCTTAAATCTGCCACTTTTCTATGAGACATTGAACCAGAATAGAACTTGCACTTGTCAAGGTTGAGAAACTGCCCAGAAGCATGCCCATAATCTTCAAAAAGCTGCATAAGATTTCTTAAATTTGATTTTGACCCCTTGCAGAAAACCATGATGTCATCTGCATAAAAGATATGGCTTGGAGTAGCAAACCCTCTAGGACTGGCCATATGCTGCAGCCTGCCAGATTCCAGAAGCCGGGCTATTCCTCTACTAAGGACATCAGCAGCAAGACAAAAGAGTATAGGAGATAGGGGATCTCCTTGCCTTACTCCTCTTTTGCAAGGAAAGAAGCCAACTGAGTTCCCATTGACTGAGATAGATAGGAAAGCAGAATGCAGAATGGAACTAATCCAGCAACAAAACTGATTGGCAAAACCAAAGGCAGAGAGGACTTTCAAGAGGAATCCCCAGTCCAAAGTGTCAAAGGCCTTCTTCATGTCAAACTTTAGAGCCAAGTTGCCACCAAACTGCTTGTTGTCCAACATGTTAACTGCTTCCGAGGCAATGAACACAGTCTGCAATGCTCCTACCTCTGATAAAACCTCTCTGCTCAGTAGAAATGATGTTGGGCACTATGGTTGCAAGTCTGTCCGCAAGGACTTTGGTTATCACTTTAAATTGGAAGTTTACAAGAGCTATAGGTCTGAAATCCTCAATTCTATCTGCACCAACAAATTTAGGCACCAGCACAAGCCTGTTAGAATTGAGCTTTGGCAGGATCCATCCTTTTGTGAAGAATTGCAAAACAGAATTATGTACATCAGTGCCAACAATGTCCCAATAGGCATGATAAAAGCTTCCCCCAAAGCCATCGGGACCTGGAGCACTGTTTCTGTCCAAGGCAAACACAACATTCTTCACTTCCTCCAAGGTAGGAATATTGGTCAGCATGATGTTGTCTAAAGAGGTGACCATAGGGGGAATCACTGACTCAATTAAACCATTATCTACACAAGAGTTTTCTGAAGCATATAAGCCCTTAAAGAAAGCTAACACATGGTTCTCAATATCCTGATTGTCATGGAGAATCAAATTGTCTTTTCTAAGTACAGACATTGGACTATTAGCATTTCTAATCTTGGTTACCTTGTGAAAGAACCCTGTGTTCCTGTCTCCATCAGAATACCACTTCAGCCTAGCCTTCTCCCTCCAAAAGGATTCTTGGAAAGAGAGGGCCTGATTGAGATCCATTTGGGCTGCAAGCTCTTCACTGTGAAGCAACTCAGAAACCATCAAGATCAATTTTAGCCTGTACAGCATCCAGCTTAGCCATTGCTTCTTCAACTTTAAAGTGGACATTGCCAAAGACTTGTTTATTCCACCTTTTTAACTCAGCTTTCAAACACTTGAGCTTCTGAGCCAGAATGTACATCGGACAACCCCAGAAACTCCTCTTCCAAACCTCAGAGACTAGTCTTCTGCAGTCCTCATGATCAGTCCACATGCCATGAAATTTGAAAGGAGAAGGGTGAGAGACTAGACCTTTTTTCAAAATCAGAAGGATGGGAAAATGGTCTGACTGATTCCTAGGCAAGGTACAGCATGCCACACTCTCCCAAGCAGAGAGCCAAGAGTCATTACACACTGCTCTATCTAACCTCAGTTCTGTATGATCATTAACCCCACGCATATTAGACCAAGTAAAGGCTGCACCATGAGTAGGGATATGAGTTAGTATGCAAGAATCTGACCAGGCTCGAAATTCATCACAGGAAATTGCAGAAGGAAGCCTCCCTCCCCTCTTTTCATGAGCCCCTAAGACAGCATCAAAATCACCAATGAAGCACCAAGGGCCCTGGTTAGCATGCTGCAAAGAGGCTAATTCTATCCAGAGATTTCTTCTCCCAATATGAGAGGTTGAGGCATAGACAGCAGAGATGAATAACCTTTTAGAGTTGTGATCAATGGAGAAGGAAATGTGTTGTTGGGAGCAGGCCAGAATGGATGGAGAAAGAGCTGAGGTACACATTCCCCAAAGATTTGGAATAAGAGGATCCCTACAATTGGTAGAGAAAACCTTAAGATTAAGACGGTTCCAAAAACTGGCAGGAACATTATCCAAGTCTACCTTAGGCTCAGACACAAAAACCAGATCAGGTTTATGATCAATACAGAACTTGGCAAGAACCATACGAGTGCCAGGGTTGCCAATACCCCTAGCATTCCAATAAAGTATTTTCATCAGAATTCCAATGAGACAGAATCTGTCCCATAATGGGATTGGTACTGAGACATCCTTTGAGCCTGCCTTCGAGCCCTTCTTTGTTTCTTCTTCTGAGACTTAGACTGTACTTTTGTGAAGAGTTCAGAAGGCTTTTCTGTATGCATCAGGTCAGAAGACTCTTCCTGATCTTCAGCAGCATCACCCCAAAGCCTCCCCACAATTTTTAGATCCCGAGCAATAACATCATTGACCACAGCTTGCTGGTGACAACTCTTAGGGGAAACCGAATTTGGAACAAAATTCAAACCATCAACAAGCTGCTCATTAGTAGAAAGGGGCAGCACCCTAGAGCTGGAGGCAACTGTCCCCATCAGGTTCCTCATGAATGGGGGTTTTGAAACAGAAATTTGGTTGGAAACTAGATCACCAGTTTTATTTCCAAGAGAAACCGAATTAGAAACAAAAGGAGACCTCTCAGGAGAGATTGGAGAATCAACTAATGCTGGCTGAGCAGCAGCCTCTCTAGCAACCTCCAAGAAAGTTGCCTCATCAAAAATAACTTCAACCGAATCCGAGTCTTCATCTGGATGATTCTGAGAAACCCTTTCATCTAGCCTCTCATGATCTAGAGGACTCAATTGTTCTAAGACATAGTTCAACTTTCCTGAAAGGTGTAAACCATCATCCTGAATTGCTTTCCCTTTATCAACAATCTTAGCAGACTTTGCCATCAGTTCTAAGCCAGAACCTGTAGCTTCTTCACCCACATCATTCCCTTTATTAGCATCATCCGTGCCTGTTGTTACTGTTTTATCCACCCGAATCCTGTCAACCCTACTTTTCTCCACATATTTGTAAATATGTTTCCTGGTTGCCATTTGATTCTGATTTGGAGCCCGGATCTGTGGATCAACCGATTGAGCATTAAGCTTTTTCTTGCAGTGTGACAAGGAATGGCCAATCACTTTGCAATTAGTGCAAAAGGATGGTAAGGACTCGTACTCAACCCATACATAAAAAGCAAAGTCCTTCCGTTCAACCCTGAGTTTTTCATGCAGATTCATGGACAAGTCAATATCCACAAGGACACGAGCAAAGTGAGAGTTCTATTTTTGGTAGCATCATCTAACGATAATGGAGTGCCAATAGCTCTTGCAATTGAGAATAAGATTTTTGGTCGCCAATATTCTAGAGGAAGCTCATAAATCCTGATCCAACATTGGACGTGCGTTTGCTTCACATGGAATGGGTTGAAATCCGGAGACCAGGGTGAAAGTCGCAACAAACCAGGAGCTAGGTTCCATGATCCAGCCGCTAAAACTCTGCGCATATCCTCGATAGAGGAGAATGAAAATTCAAAGAAACCTCTGCCTATCGGGGTCAAAGACCATTGACCTAGAGGCCTCCACAGACTCGATAACTTGACTCGCAATTCATGTACCTTTATTGGAGAGTCTCCCTTGGATAAAAGAATTCTACCATGAAGGTTATTTTTGGACAATTCTAAACCAGCAACATACTCGTCCTCTGGGATTGTGACTGCCATTTCATCTCCTTTGAGACAAGGAGTCGGAAGCTGGCTTATGGGGATGACACAGGCATTATTTAGCGCCTGAACAAAGGATTTCTTCTGCGGAGGCAGGTTCACGAGAGAAGAAGAAGGAAGCTTGGGATAGGAGGAGGGGGTAGGAAGAACTGGAGAAACAATGGACTCCGGGAACAAGCACTGCCATGGTGGAACCCCCATGCTGCTGAAACCCTAGAGACACATGCGGCACAAACCCTAGCAGAGCATCATCCCTCTAATAAGGGGTATTGATTTTGTTATCTCACATTCCTGAAATAAAAGTAAAAGTATCTAATAAAAAATGCAAACAACCAACATTATTGGGAAGGTTGAAATGAAATATTAAAAATATTTACTAACAATGTCATCCCATATCTTCCAATATTGTAATAAATTCGCTGTTGTCGTCTTTCGATTTTGTAGAACCTGAAGAAAGAAAATAATTAAGTAAAAAATTTGTAATAATCAACCAATATAGATTTTTAATTAAAAGTAGTAAATTTGGTTAACTTTCACATCAGTCCATCGCCAATCTTGGAGACATATCAATGCCTCTAATGTATGTGGAAGCAATTTACTACGATGAGGAGTAAGAAATCGACCACTAGTGCTAAAAGAAGACTCGGAAGCAACAGTCGAGATAGGAATTGCTAGAAAATCTCTTACAATCATTTGCAGGATTGGGTATTTTAACCCGTTAAGCTTCCACCAACCCAAGATGTCAAACGCTCCACCTGCATCAGGCAACACTGAATCCTCCAAATATCGATCAAGTTTCGACCTCTGACCTCTTGTGGCAGTTTTTAAAGCAACAAGCTTCTTTTCATAATGTGACCTCCAACCTTCCACTTTTCCAACACCCACGTCTTGATTTTGGTTTGTCCTTGAAGATGAAGAAACACTATCATTACCCTTAATTTTGATCTCATACTCCCTCACCATTTCTTGACAAACAGACATCACATCTTCAATTTTCTCATCAGCTTTATCTCCATAAATTAGGGTGAAAAAATAATCAAATAAAGTGACTTTATACATGGGATCTAAAATAATGCCTATAGCCATCACCCCATTGATCACACTCCAATACTTGTCAAATTTGGTCATCATGGATGTAGCCATTTCATGAATGATAAGATCAGGAATGTCAACCCACTCCATCAAGGCCAATTTAATTTCACACACCTTTGTAAAATAAACATTTGCAGTTGGATACAAAGTACTAGAAAACAACTTTGTAACATCATAAAACAATTCCAACTTCTTACAAATTTTTGTAGCCATCTTCCAATCATCTTCATTAGGCACAGTTTTATACAAATCCTCCCTTTGTGCCAATCGTCCAAACACATATTTGTTGGAACCAAAGTATTTTAAATTAATAATCTCTTGAGTTTTAATGTTAACAAAAATGTTAAATTTGTATGACAAAGTATGGTTGAGATCTAACTTGTTTACTCTAGATTGCAGGACTGCTTGAATAATACTAGACAGAGAAACTTAGAAAAAGTTTCTTCGTTTTGCTATGGAATCAAATCAGATTCTATATTTGATTCTCTAGACGAGCCAACAAAAATCTTTGGTAAAATCTCCAAGTCTCCATGTTATCAAAAGACGAGGTATTAAATTTTTAAGTATATTAGATATAACTAGATGAGTACCTTAGTCTTTCTGAAGACAAGTAGTAGACGAGCTATTAAAAATAAGTTAAGGTAATAGCAAGTCCAAAGACTTGTAACTAGTCGAGAGTCATATAGACGCAGCATCAGAAATCAACCTTGAATGTTTTATTTGATTAAGCTTGCGCATCCAAAGACTAGCACATCAACTAGGCTTAAATGCTGAACCCGTCTAGTCAATGCTTATTTATTTCCAATGATTGAATATTTAATTCAAAAGAATGTTTGTCTTTTCTTGTGCTTTTACATTATTTAATATTTTGTTTCTTGGTAAGAGAAACATAGTATCTTTGAGAAGAACAAAACTTTGTATTCTGACATCTTTATGACTTGAAAACTGAGATACACACAAAGAAGGAAAAGTCAGAAATCAACTTTTGCAAGATCAGAGATGTGACACTCTACTTTGAGGAAAACTGATAACCAATAGCACATTTCTCAGAAGGCATATCAAGCTATCAGTCTCAACGGATCTCAGTATTAAATGCTATCTCTAAATGAATATTTACTCAAGACCGTTGAAGAAGAGATGAAGGTGTCTATATATAGTAGACGACCCCAAGAGAAGAAACAACTTGATGCTGTGGAATTTTATTAGGGCCAAATCTTTGAACAAATTTCATTTGAATATTTTCAGTTGTATTCTTCCTGATCTTAAACTTTCATATTCTCACACACAGTGAGGTCATAGATCAAAATCTTAAATCTCTTTGTTAAAGTTAGAGCCTGAAGAGGCTTGGTAGAGAAAAAAAATACTTGTAGCCTGAAGAGATGTTGAATACTTGTAATCTATTTGGTGAAATAGTGGAGAAAACCTTCAGGTAGAAGGGACTGCACGTAACTCTCGGTTGGAAGAGAGTGAACCAGGATAATTCATTCGTGTGATTCTTCTATCCCTAACTGTTACAGTATTTTGTTTACACTAACTGTGGGGATTTGAACTTGAGATTGTTAATCTTTCAAAGATCATTTTCTTGTGTGTGTTTATATATCTTCTGCTTGAGAAAACATTTTGAGAAAAGATTGTATTTCGAAAAATATTAACAAACACAATTCAACCCCCATTCTTGTGTTTGCTTGTGTCAACTTTAGTTGGTATAAGATCTCAACCTCGAAAGGGTTGAGCATCTAACAGGTACTGAGAGAGTACGATCCAACAACCATGGATGCAGAAAGACAAGCAATCAACAGACCTCCTCTCACTAGTGCAATAAGTGCTTTTTACATCAGTTAAAATTGATTTTTTACGTTAGAATACTGACTGACGTAAATACAGCTGACGTTAATAGTTAATATTTTAACGTCAGTTTTTTAACCAACTGACGTTAAACATAAAACTATTAACGTCAGTTCTTTAAGACAACGGACGTTAATTTTGTTAAAACTAACGTCAGTTGTTATAAAGAACTGACGTTAAAGGTTTAATTTTAACGTCAGTTGTTTATTACAACTGACGTTAATAGTGTACTGTATATTTTATAAAATACTATTAACGTCAGTTGTTTGATACAACTGACGTTAATAGGTTTTTTTTTTTTAAATTCAGTTTTAAAATATCACTCCCTCGCCTATCCCCGCATTCAAGTAAATATCCGGTAAGAAAGTAATATCACACACATTACAGAATTGCAAAGGAAAAATGGAACAACGAGGGGACTTAAAACCAAAACCCATGTATATATATAAATAAATTTTAGTTCCAATGTCTAAAAAACAAAACCACCAATCTAAGGATATATATATACATGTTATTAATTAGTTTCTAAAGTCTAACAAAAAAACTATTCATCTAAGTAGTGCGGAGGTATCCTGTCAATGCCTTTTTCAGCCGCATACTTGAAGAAGAATTCAGCGAAGCGCATCCTCAAGTCTCTTAACTCATCTTCTTGAATAGGCGATTGGTCGATAAATGCCTAGACACGTTCAAATAATAACAATAACATCAATGCAAGTCATCTTCAAAACTATAATATATAATTTAACAAGTTGTTTAAATATTACCTTATTCCATCCATCCGTAATAGATGCGGAGACTATGTTCAGCATATGAAGCATCACATAATAGCCGCACGACCACCCGTCAATTTGAAATCGAGACTACCAACAAAATTAATTTCAACGTCAGTTGAATATACATATAAATTAGTAATTATAATATTAATTATTTGATAAATAAACTACCAAACCTTGAGGATGTTCCATACAGGATTTGCTTTAGCCTTATAAGTCCTACTTCTGTCGTTCAACTTATGTTACTCGCCTTCAGCGCGCTATCATAAACAAATAATCATGTCGATCAATTAACAAATTCATATATCATGTGTGTAATAAACTAAAAACAATTGATATTAAAACTTAAATTAAATTTAAGATTAGTTACTTACTTATTTACAGCTTCCACCACCTTCGGTGGCGGATCTTGGTGGAGAGAGCAGAAGAATATGACAGTATGCCTAGACGGGTGAAGTACGAACAACTGCCAATGGCTTTTCATACAGTAGGGAGCCAGATATAATTTTTTTGGATTGTCTCCCAACAAGTTCCCTAAGTATTTACTCAATGCATCGCCAGCAAAGAAATCGGGCAGAAGGATTGACGGATCTAAGAAACCGTAAACTAATGCAATGCCCTTATCAAGCTGAAGGCGATGGAGATACCTAAGATATGAAAAGGTGTGGATGTTAATTACATAATATATATTGAAATTAAAATAAATTATTAAATGGAAAAATACCAAAAATAAATAAGTTATAAAATTAAAATTAACTTACGTGCACCAGAGACTGAAAACATTGCTGTTCATCCAGACGTTATTTCTGCAGGCGTTCCCGAGATCGTCACCACAGAAGGTAAATATCCTCCGTTGATCTGGGCGTGCCACCCATCCATCGTGCTCCAATGGACATTCAAAAATCTCAAATGCATAAGCCTCACCAAGTGAGAACAAATGAGTGATAGGTGACAGCGACACAGACGTCGACTTGGCCTTTAGTTTAGGAAAAATAAAATAGATAAGTTGTTGATAATTAAAAAAAACACAAGTAATTATTTGACTAATTTGGACATTAATAATGAATACATACCTTTGTTAACATTTCGAGCTCACGTCGTTTGGAGTCCAACTCAAGCTCACGCCTTTTCATTTCCAACTCATGCTCATGGCGTTGGACTTCGAACTCCCGCTCCCTAGCTGCCAACTCATCATCCTCCACATGTGCCCTACTAAAACTCTCTTTTGTGCTCACATGTGAAGGGTTAGCACGCCCTGCGGTGTCCTGGGATGTACCGACGGAGGAAAGCTCTCTGGCAAGCGTCTGCTTGAATTATGGGTTGGATATTAAGTCTTGCATCAGATGTGTTGTAATAGCTGGGTTGGACATGAGGTGCTGAGTAATGTCAGCCAAAATTGATGCTTCATCGACCACCCGCTTTCGTGAAGCAGACTTGCCATAATATTCTTTGATGGTCACGTTCCCAGGAACACTGAGAACCCAACCAGGATGGTCTTTCTTGCCTAGAGCAGTCATCAAGACGTCCCGCCGTCCAGAAGGGACGAATGCGCCCTGGGAGGATTGTGCTTTAAGATCCATCTACAATGAAAAAAAATGAAAAAACGTGCAAGTGAAAAGTGTTGCAAATATCTATACAAATACCAATTGAAATCAAGTTAATTATTTACTTACAATCTTATCTGCCACTTCGCGAGTGGCATCAACTTTGAAAGATCCCGTCTTTGTCATGCGGCGGCTAACCAGACATCCTCGCGGTCGATGTCCGACGGAGGACTTAATGGTGTGCCCTTAGGCACCTCTCCTCTTTCAATCCTAGCAGAGTGCTCTTCCTGCTTCGCCCTCAGCCTATCCGCCATCATCTGCTCGATCCGAGTCTGGTACCCACCCTGAGATATGGTGTGGCGGTGGACGTTCTTCGCCTGATTCTGCCGACCCTTATTTGCCTTAGCCTATTCAAACAAAAACACATAATTAAATACAGTTAAATGATCTATAATAAGCATACAAAATTAACTTAATCAACCAACCTGAAATTCTCCATCCTGTCGACTCCTGGCAAACATATCCCAAGTATCCTGATCAATCCAGGGATAATCCGAGAACATTTTATCAAGCCGCTTCTTCCCAGATACATAGTACCTGGTAAGATCATGCTTGAACCCATTCCAACGCTTTGATGCCATTTTCATACATTTATGACGATGATCCTCGTCATTTGGCACAGTCCAAGCTACCTACACATTAGATACATATATAACAACTGGATGGATTATAAATCGGATAATTATCTAATAATTTAAATCAAACGAATGTAAAGGTAAAATACCATGATAGCCTCCCAAATCTGATCCTTAACGTTCTGTGGAACGTCATTCCAGTGGTTGTAGTTGATGCTTACGTGCTGCTTCGCCGCTTGTAGAAACACCCACTTATTAAATTCTTTAGCACGGGGTCCCTGGGCATTTAGTTTAGCATCGAAGGACACCTCAAGCTTCTGTCCGCTTTGCCTGTCCTTCTCTAGTTTCTTCAATGAGGTGGCTCCTCTACCCCGTTTCCTATGAGCCTGTGATGTCTGTATGGACAAAAAAAATGATAAAATAGAGGGTTGTAACATTATAAACTTACATTAAAAAGAAGGACTAAAGATAGTATATAACATGTAAACTTACACTAGAATCAGGCGTAGGCGTGATCGGGTCCTGCGAAGCCCCCACAGTGTCCTCCCGTGCATGTGGGCTATCCGATTGATCCATATGTATGCCTGTTTAGAAACAATATATATGTATTAACATAGGTTATAACTCAAAGTAAATACAGAAGTATAAATAAAAATAACTAGATAGGTCCTGTAGATATACAAAACATCTATCCAATATAAGGACAATACGGGAGATTGAAAACTATAGTTTTTGAAGATTGCCAAGCACTGGTCACGGCCTGGCCGTGATGTCCATCACGACCGTAACATGCCAACTGAACCAGATCCTCATAGGCAGAACTGATCACGGCCTAGCCGTGATGAGCATCACGGCCGTGACAGATCAACCAACAGAGCAACATGCACTCAAAACCAAAAATAGAGACATTCCAAACAACTCAAACTCATGGTTTCAAGTTTCAACTACTGAGATTACAGTTTCAACATACACTCAAAACCAAAAATAGAGACATTCCAAACAACTCAAACTCACAGTTTCAAGTTTCAACTACTGCGACTAGAGTTTCAACATACACTCAAAACCAAAAATAAAAAAATGTGCCCTAAAGACTCACCAGAAACAGGCGCTCGTGTGGTGGTGGGGGGGAAGCTCGAGTGGTGGCCAACGTTCGATGTGGTTACTGAGAGCAGAGGGACAAGGAGAGTTAGTGCGCGGGAAGGGGAAAGAGAGATGTCAAGTTATTGCAAAGAATGAGCGGGAAAGACAGAGTTAGGGGTTAAGAGTGTACCTCACGGTGGTGGTGAAGAAGCCCTCGCGGTGGTTGCGGTGGAGATGAGCTCGCGATTAGGGCAGAGTGAGAGTGAGAGTGAGGGTTGAGAGTGAGGGTTGAGCATGATGAAAAGAGAAAAGAGACGTACAGAGAAGTGCAGAAGGTGCGCGGGTGTAAACGTTATAATCAAAATAAAACAACTTTTACGTCAGTTATTAGTAAAAACTGACGTTAAAGGTCATATATTTAACGTCAGTTGTCTTAAGAAACTGACGTTAAAAACACTCACACTTCTAACGTCAGTTGTATTACACAACGGACGTTAAAAGTTTATTAGTTTCTGCAAAAACATTCGTTCCTTTGACTACTGTGCTACTTACCCATTCACCTTGTAACCTAATCCTCTTAATGAGCATTAAGTTTTTAGATAAGTTTTCAAGAAAATCAGAATAGCTTAGTAACTTCATCCCCTGCTTCTATAAATAGCTTCCTTCCATCCTTTTAATTTTTTCTGCTTCACAATATGGGTCTGCCATGGAGATTAACTTCATCACTCTTTCTTCCTATGCCTAAACTCAAAGATCTTTGTCTTAATGGTCAAACAACTTCCGAGGTTGTGTAAATCACATAACATGGATGGTAAGGTTGGGTGAATCACGTAATGTGATTCTCTCACTTTATTTCATCCCCGTCATCCTTTTCACTTTGCTTTGGAAGCAAGTGACTGTGGATTCAAGACGATGCATCAAGAAATTCCAGTGAAGAAGAAAGATGCAAAGATCCATTTCACTTTGCTTTCGCTGCTAGTGACTGAGGATTTACTTTGCATCATGGAATTCAAGTGAGGGAGGTGATGCATCCATTGGAGTTTCTGATGACAGGACTGAGAAGAAAATGATGTTGAAGCAGAAACTTTTTTATATTTTAGGGCTATGTTACAGAAATTTTTTATCTTTTAATCATGTAGTTTTAACTTATGAATCGCTTCAATGAGATATGATTTGATTATTGTTGAGTCACCGATAAGTGTACCGGGTCGTCGCAAGTAATAAAATAACACGGTAAGTAATTATCGAGGTCGAACACAAGGATTGGGCTACCAATTCAACTAATTCGCGAGAAATTCGATAAGTTGGTTAAGTGACAGCAAATGGTGGAGAGAGAGAAAATAGGATTGCAATTCAATTAACAAATCTTATAAAACTAAGGTATTAAAATCTGAAATTAAAATATCTAAGGTGTCAATTCCACCTACCCAATCATGCATAGTACCCAAGTGACGATGACTCTTCCCTAATTCAATTACAATGTCAACCCGGACCCCCAAATTCTCCTATATCCACCGTCGTGCTCAATAGGACGTATTCAACGATTGGATTAATTACTTACTAGGTCTCATAACCCTAATCATCAAACTCTATTAATTCTTGTTCCCTATAAGGTTGAACCGATCTCCTACTCACTCTCGTGCAATAGTCGATCGATGATCCCAATGCAAGTTCTAAAACGCAAATTGCCTCCTAAGCTTCATCGCGTTTAACTAGTCAATCACACATGCATATGATCAACGCAATCAAATCAGAATTGGAAAACATTAATTGAAAGAAGGGAGAAAAACATACATCACATCGAATTCTACACCGCCATGGGTGGTTTCATTGATCCCTCAGACGAGGGAATTAGTTCCTTATGCTCGTAAAGACAGACAAGCAATCGGACATAACCACCATAGTAAAATAAGAAAAAGAAAAGAGGAGACGCAGCTCCAGAAACACAAGGATTCGTCCCTAAACGCTACAAAACAATGGTGAATCAAAAAGCTCCCCAATTCTGCCCTAAAATAGCAATATATAGGATTCAGGATCTGCGCGTGCTCGCGAGGCAATTAAAAATGGGGCGCTTTCAAATTGGACTCTCGCGAGGCGAGAGTATGTGTCGCGTGGCGAGGCTCCAAATCCTAGTCTGTCACAGCCGTTACCTTCATCACGGCTAGGCCGTGATGGTCTCTGTCCTCCAGGATCTTCAGGATTCGCGAGATGAACAGACTCTCGTGAGGCGAGACAGAAAGGATGACTGTTGCTGCTTAGCTGATCTTCAGGATCGCGAGGTGAGCATCCACTCGCGGGCGCGAGTATCTCCAGAATGGCAATTTCCACTGTTTCTTGACTTTCCTTGGCTCTCAGAGCTTCACTTCTAATCTGAAACAATAAAAAGAAACAAAAAGCGTAATTCTACTCCAAATAGACTAAAAACTACTAAAAATACATAAACCGAGTCAAAGTCTAACTTAGGAACAAAACAATGCCAAATTTGGGCGAAAACGAGATTGAACTCGAATAATTAGCACATAAACCATAGTCTATCTAGTTATAAAACTAGATAAGCCAGAGGCTTATCAATTATACATATAACTTGTTTTATGTTAAGTGTTTATTTATTTTAATTTGCATAAGAATTTGTTTACTAATTCAAGCTAATTAATAAAAATTAAAAATAAACTTGTTTTAAAAAAAAGGTTTAGAAATAAACTGCACTATATGGAGTGATCTGCGTTAAGAGGGACAACAGGGACATGACAACCAATGAAATGAGTTTCATAATTATTTACGTCAGTTATTTATAGAACTGATGCAAATAGTGATTTAATATTTACAAACTGCCACCACCTCATTTTTAACGTCAACTTAATTTATGACTGCCAAGTTCCCGTATATTAATTACATTATTTCCAATATTCATTCTGTACGTTTATAATATATATGATTATTTACGTCAGCTATTTATTTAATCAAGTAAAAATCACACTTTTAACGTCGGTTGTATAAAAAAGCGACGTTAACAATAAATATTTTTATTTTAAAAACACTTTTAACGTCGCTTTTTTAAACAACCGGACGTTAAAAATGTATAGATATCTGCAAAAACATTCATTCCTTTGACTACTGTGCTACTTACCCATGCACCTTGTAACTTAATCCTCTTAATGAGCATTAAGTTTATAGATAGGTTTTCAAGAAAATCAGAATAGCTTAGTAACTTCATCCCTTGCTCCTATAAATAGCTTCCTTTCATCCTTTTAATTTTCGGCTTCACAATATGGCTCTGCCATGGAGATTAACTTCATCACTCTTTCTTCCTATTCCTAGACTCAAAGATCTTTGTCTTAATGGTCAAACAACTTCTGAGGTTGTGTAAATCACGTAACATGGGTGATAAGCTTGTGTAAATCACGTAATGTGAGTTGCTCACCTTATCATCCTTCCGGAGAATCAGCTGCTGGAGGGCAAATCAGGTGCTCGGGCGTCACAGTTCCAAAACCTCAGCTTTGGCAGCAAGTGACCGTCATGGAAGTCTCTAGAACCACTGCCTTTGCTTGAAACAGATCTAGTGCACCTGTTTTTGCCTCTCTCGAGCTCTCTCATGCCCCCCAGTTTTCTGAGGTCTTAAAGGATGCAAGTGACTGTTCCAAGACCATTGCTAAAACAGATCGAGTGCACCCTTCGGAGTATAGTTTTCCCTTTGGCATATTTCATAAAACTCTCTGATGGGATGTAGCTTTAATGTTTAGGATTTTAAACCCTTTCAATGTAACTTTTTATAGGATTTTAAACCCTTTCAATCTTCTCAGATCGATCTGTATTACACTTCATGAATGAGATCCGGTTTGGGTTATTGATTCAACTTATACTTCGCACATATATTTTAGTTTTCAAAATAGAAACACAAAACATCAAAGCAATTGTGAAACTGAAACTTTGAGGAAGGCAATGCGGAAGGGTACGTATACTAGATAAAAAAATTATTAAAATAACCTTTAACGTCTGTTGATGTAAGGACTGACGTTAAAAGTGAAGTGACTCACTTTTAACGTCAGTTTGATAAAGAACTGACGTTAAAATGTTCATCGTTAACGTCAGTTGTTTATTGAACTGACGTTAAAATTGAATTAATGAAGTCTGATATTTACAAAACTGCCACCGCCCCCTTTTTAACGTCTAGCTTTTGGTTAACTGACGTAAACCTTTACCGTCTAATGTATATTTTCCACTAGTGTCTCTTTGATGGAACAAATTATGACTACCGGAAAAAGAGAATGATGGCTTTCTTGGATGCACAAAGTTTGGGCATCCGGGAGCTGATTGAAATTGGCTACATAGAGCCTAGAGGTGAAAATGGAGCTGCTGTGGCGAGAGCAAATTGGACTGCAGATCAAAAGACTAAGCACCAGCTCAATCTTAAAGCTAAATACTATCTGATGTGTGCTATCACCAGATCTGAGCATGACAAAGTTTAGCTGCAACACTATTAAGGAAATCTGGGATACTCTTGCCCTAGCTCATGAAGGATTGTAACAGCCTGTTTTTAATTACGCTGTTTAACCGGTTAAAATATAATTATTTATATTTTAATATGAGATCAAGAAAATGATTTTTAATAAAAGAAAATCATATTCGTACTCTACTTTATGGTAGAAGGTTATAGTGAAAGTTTGGGTTGAAAATTCAGACGGAACCCGGTCTGCGTTTTCACTGACAGTAAGATTTTACTGAGCAGAAACCCTAATTTTGAATCATGAATGAAATGGTTAGGTTTTATATTTCGCTCCCAACAATTTTCTGTATTTTTAAAAAATTCTTTAGGAATGAAATAATCTAATTTTATTCGAGCGTAATCCTTAAGAAAAATGCGTAAAACCTAAGTCGGGGGTTAAGTTGGGTAAACGATGGAGTCGAATATGGAGCTGAGGTATTAGAAGTAATTAATATGGTAGAGGGAACAAGGGGACAAGCATTAAATGCTAGTAATCATGAATTTTCAACTGAAATGACCAAAATACCACTAATCTTAACATAACCTATTCTAGTTAAATTTTAACCATGGTTAAGGAGCCAAGGTTAGTTCCAGTGGCCCAAAATCAGTCACAGCCTTCCTAAATTATGGACCACATAATTTAATCATGGTTATCAAATTAATCCTAGTTAAGTTAATTATTAACTATAGTTAAGTTATTATATGATTTAATAATCCCAAAACCTATTAATTGGTTTCTCCTAGATCCAAACATGCCTTAAAGTTGGAAAAATCTCCCCCTTATAACCCCTCAAGGCCGCAGCCCCCCTGCTCTCTTCATCTCTTTCATTTTTCCTTCACAAAATCATCATCATCTTAAACTTAGTTCAAGAGCTCCATTGAAGAACTTGCTAAGATCATCTCTTTTCCTTCACTTTCTTCACTCAAACTTGGTAAGACTATGATCTATGATCATTTCTTCTCTTCTTGAATCCATTCCATTCATATTTCATGGTTTTTTTATATTTTTAGATCTATAACTTTAAATAATTCTATAAAATTGTAGAAAAATCATATTAATGTGAAACCAATATCTATGATCTAGTAATGATCTCTACTTTCATTATCCAAGAGCATGTAATAAAAAACATTTTCCTTCCCTATTATCTTTAAATGGTTGAAACCCTCTAGAAAGCGGGTTTGCTGATTTTATTTGATTTGTGAAATATAATGATTGATTCAAGCTCTCTAATGCTTATGTTATCTAAATCCAAGAGCTTGAATCAAAAGGAATTTTCTAACCCATTTTGCTATAGGAGGCCGAAACCCTAAGGGGAAAAGATTGGATTATTTTTGTTCAATCTTAGGCTTATGACGATTTATATTGTCTATGATGCCTTAGTATCCTTAATCCAAGAGATTAAGAGGTTTAAAAAATCTCTACTACAATAATCTATTTATGGCCGGAACTCAACCAAAAAGGAGTTGGATTATTTTGATCATATTTTCAAATTATAACAATTTATCTAAGCTATCTAAGACTATAGGAACTAGTATCCAAAAGCTTGAAATGAGATCGAAAAGAACCCTAACCCTCTTTTGAATTTAGTGACCAAACCTAGCTATTTAGGACTAAGGGTGAGTTTGTTGATTAATTGTGGTTATGTTGTTTGGTTGAAGGTGAAATTGGTAACTTGTGGTGTGATAACGAGGAGTGTCGAATTCGGGATTTCGGTGTTAACTCAGGTGAGAGGAAGAATCATTCCATCGTCCAAACTGATAACTAGAATATAATTTATAATAATGGTGTAGGGAGAGCTAAACCCTACTAGTGGTCGAGTAATCGACAATACCAAAGTCACATTGGAAATGTAACATCCAAAAATTTTAATAAAATTATTTTAATAGAATAAATAAATAGGGTAATATAATAATTATTATTATTATTTCCTTAATAATAAAAATCTAATGGATCCCACAATAGTATAAAAGAATTTATTTGAAAATTAAAATAATAATAATAATAATAATAATAATAATAATAATAATAATAATAATAATAATAATAATAATAATAATAACAACAACAACTAGAAACCTACGTGCTATTCACGTAGGCCATCAACAGTGGGGAGAATTTGGCTCAGGCCAAATGCCACTCTTAAGGACACCATGTATCTTTAAAAGAAAAAAAAAGAAAAAAAAAAGAAATTAAATAGTTGACCCATATGTTAGCTAGGTAACATTCACGTATAAGGTTATGACTCCTAGAAACAAAAAGGAAAACATGGGCCAGGCCATGGGTAGAATTCCAATGGGTAAAGGGTTTTAACTCTTATATATTAGAGTTAATAGCTAGAAAACCAATTTTCAAACATACTGCCGCCGCACAGTGAAAAGAGAAAGGGGAGCGTGGATTTTAAGGAGGTTAGCAAGAAGGGATCAGGGATCTTGAGTGAAACACCAGTTTTCATTTTAGATACTAAACGAAAGTCTATAAGAGGTGAGTAAAAATAAATTTTGTTTACTCTTTCATGATACAATTAATTTGAGATTTCTACATATAAATTTATCTATTATGAAATACTGAAATATTCTAGAGTTGTTGACTCTTGATTTGGGATTCTTAAAATATTTTGGGGGGATTATGTGAGTTCTTAAAATATTTGATGATGTTTGATAAATTGATTTAATAGATATAATTTTTGGATTTATACAGAAATAGCTCCATAGCGTATACATTTCTTTCTCTAATTGTTGATGGCAAACAATTGCTAAGCCAATCTCATTGGATTAAACTAAGAGTTTTTTTTTATATATATGACGTGAAGTTCTCTCACTGGACAATGCTAGTTCATTTTTTTGAAAGAGAATTAGATTTCTTCACGTTTTCTTTTGATAGTCCTGTGATGTATGGTTTCACATTCACATGGTTTCAATTAAATTGGATTATAAATCATTTTAATTCAATTACAGTACGTGTCAATTTCCAATCTTAATTATTGTTAAGAATATGCCTGTTTAGTATGAATTGAGGTTGCTGTAACATGTTTTTTTTTTTTATGTTATAATGTTGGCTTGGCATGATATTATGCTATTGTTATTGACAGATAAAGTTTGAAAACTTTGACAGTCATCTAGGATGACATATTACATTATGCATGAGTTGGTCATCACTATTGCATTGCATGGATATGAGCTCATAGACCTTAGTGGATCTGGGATTCACACCGGTTCTGAGAACCAAAGAGGCAAGTCAAGTGATTCTGGGAATCACCGAGTCATGTTCATGGAGTTGCATTGCATAGAGTTTGCATGGTGAATGAGATTAAATGCAATGAGATGTGACCATTGTTGAGCTTATGAGTTTGTGGTTTAAATGTTTGATATTAATGTTATTTATATATTATTATTTTGGAGGTTTATTATAATCATTATTTTAAAATTTAGCGGGTACCATGGTTGATTTTCCGATTGTTGCGCCGGCTGAGAATAACACTATTTGCGAACCTTTTCATTAAATGATTTTTATTCACTGGGATTATATCACATTTAAAGTGTTGTTTTCAGAACACGAGTACGACCTCACTGAAACTGAAGAGGCGTGAAGACTAAGTGGATTCTATTAGTTATTATTTATAGTTTGGTTTGTATTTTCTTGAATAAGGAGCCGCATGTGGCTAGACATGTTTATTTATTTGTCATTGGGTTTATTAGTAGACGCCCGATTTTTGAGGTTTGGGGTTTTTATTTGGATGTATGGATTTATTATTATATTATCACTTTGGATACTTTATATCTATTTTAATTAATCTGGGGTATTTTGAGACCCGATTAAGTTGCGAAATTTTTATGACATGTATGTTTTTAATTTAAAATTCTTTAAAGGATTTTTCATTGATTTTATTTTGGGTTACTAATGTAACGAAGGGCATTATATTTATGGTTTCAAAGCAGTTCGATTCTATATCAGACTGTGGTATTGGGGCTTTTTCTAAAACAAAACTTGGGCGCATAGGATGCTTGTTAGAGTTATAATTCTGCATTCTATTCTTTTGGATATTGGACTTGATTAACCCACTGTTTGATTGGTGGTATGCAGATTATGGCAACAAACAGGCGAGGGAGAAATGATACACTTGCAGCGACTTTGGCTCGAATGGCCAGAGTTATGCAAGAGCAAATGGAGACTCTCCGTCAGATGAGGGATAATGGGGACGTGCTTAACATGGTGCCGGTTGCAGTTCCAGATCCACAGTACAGGGAACAATAATCCGCCAGCTTTTCGAGGTACCACCGATCCTATTGAGGCAGAGGAATGGCTGATGAAATTAGAGAAGATCTTCCGGGTCATGAGGTGCTCCGATGCTCAGAAGGTGGATTTTGCCACCTATATGCTAGAGTCGGATGCAGAGCACTGGTGGAACTGTGCTAGGGGCGGGTTGCTTGCTTCGGGCTCCCCTACCACATGGGACCGATTCAAGGAGGTTTTTCTGGAGAAATACTTTCCGCATAGCATCCGGATACAGAAAGAGATGGAGTCTCTACAGTTTCGTCAGGGGAGTATGATAGTGGCTGAATATGTGGCCATGTTTGAGAGCCTTGCAAGGTTCTCTACTCAGGTGAGGGATAATCCCGACGGTCAATGGAAAATAATTAAGTTCGAGCAGGGTTTGAGGCCAGAGCTGCAGAGCCTTATCGGGCTCCTAGAAATTCGGGACTACCCCACTCTTGTGAACAAGTGTAGGGTGGCAGAGCATAATATGCAAGTTGTGCTGACTGAAAGGCAAAAGGAGAAAATTCTTAGCGATGGCAAGATATTTCAGGGCAAGGATGGGAAATTTCAGAAGCATTTGCAACCAGTCTCCTCCATCAACAAAGGGATGCAAGTGCATGGAGCCCAGACTGACAAGGGCACCGGGTGTCATAGGTGTGGGTTGAATCATGGATATCGCACATGTCCAGCAGCACAGACCACTTGCTACAAGTGTGGTAAAGTGGGACACTATGCCAGAAACTGCAAGAGTGGAGGACCAGTCCAACCTAGACCACTAAGCCAAGGGAGAGTCTTTACGCTCCAAGGGGAAAAGGTGAAGGAGTCAGATGGCCTGATACAAGGTATGGGTTTAATTAAAGAAATAAAAATCAATTTATTGTTTGATTCAGGAGCAACTATCTTTAGATTGTGTGAAAAATCTATCTTTGTCTGTTTCTAAGTTGTCATATGATTTGAGTGTTGCTACTCCTGCAAATGATAAACTTGTTACCTCTATTGCTTGCTTGAACTGTCCTTTAGTGTACCAAGATGTGTCTTATTTTGTTGATCTTATATACTTGCCTATGTCCGGGTTAGATGTTATTCTTGGTATGGATTGGTTGTCTGCAAATCATGCTGTCATAAATTGCTCTGATAAAACTATCTCCATTCCTATACAACCAATGTCTAATGATTTTCCCGTACCTAGTTCTATTATTTCTGCTATTGCTTGTCGTAAGTGTTTAGTTGAGGGAGCTCAAGGATATATACTCTTATTCTCTGCTAAGATAGAGGCTGACAGTGATGTGACGGCTATACTGTGGTGTGTGAGTTCCAGGATGTTTTCCCTAAGGATGTCTCTAGCTTGCCTCCGAATAGGGAAGTTGAGTTTAACATAGATCTAGTGCCAGGGAGTGGACTAGTATCGGTAGCACCTTATAGAATGACACCTTTAGAGTTAAACGAGCTTAAGAAACAGTTAGAGGAGATGCTAGGGAAGGGGTTTATTAGGCCTAGTGTGTCACCTTGGGGAGCACCTGTCCTACTGGTGAAAAAGAAAGATGGGAGCATGAGGCTATGTGTTGACTATAGGCAGTTGAACAAGGTCACCATCAAGAATAAATACCCTTTGCCTAGGATAGATGACCTCTTAGGCCAGTTGAGGGGAGCGTCAGTGTTTTCCAAAATAGATCTAAGATTGGGATACCATCAAATTAGAGTCAAGAATGAGGACATTCCTAAGACAGCCTTTAGGACAAGGTATGGGCACTATGAGTATGTAGTGATGCCCTTTGGTGTGACCAATGCTCCAGCCGTTTTCATGGACTACATGAATCGGATCTTTAAGCCATTCTTGGATAGCTTTGTGGTGGTGTTCATAGATGATATTTTGATATACTCTAGGACACCAGAGGATCATGAGGAGCATTTGAGGTTAGTGTTGCAGATTCTGAGGGAAGAGCAACTGTATGCAAAGCCAGAGAAGTGTGAATTTTGGCTTGATGAGGTGAAGTTTTTAGGACATACCATATCTAGGAGTGGTGTAGCGGTTGACTCTAGTAAGGTTGATGCAGTGCTTGGATGGGAGCAACCTAAGTCAGTGACGGAAGTGAGGAGTTTCCTAGGACTGGTAGGTTACTATAGGAAGTTCATAGAGGGGTTATCTAGACAAGCTTTACCTTTTACCAAGTTGACTAGGAAAGGAAAATCTTTTGAGTGGGATAAGGAATGTGAAGAGAATTTTGAGGAGCTTAAGAGAAGATTAGTGTCATCACTGGTCTTAACCATTCCAGATCCTTCAGTGAGTTTTGTGGTATATTGTGACGCTTCTAAGAATGGTTTAGGTTGTGTGTTGATGCAGGAAGGCAAGGTAGTGGCTTATACATCTAGGCAGCTTAGGACACATGAGGTGAATTATCCTACTCATGATCCTGAGTTAGCAGCAGTAGTCTTTGCTCTTAAGATTTGGAGGCACTATTTGTATGGTGCAAGGTTTGAGGTTTTTAGTGATCATAAGAGCCTTAAATATTTGTTTGACCAAAAAGAATTGAATATGAGGCAAATGAGGTGGATGGAATTCATTAAAGACTATGATTTTGAGTTGAAGTACCATCCAGGGAAAGCCAATGTGGTGGTTGATGCACTCATTAGGAAAACCTTGCATATGTCAAGTTTGATGGTCAAAGAGATGAATATGTTAGAGGAGTTCAGAGACATGAATCTAGATGTATCTTTTAGTGCTCTAAGCTTGAAGTTGAATAGGCTAGAAATTTGCAGTGACCTTAGAGAACTGATTAGGCGAGATCAGCTTTTAGACCAGGAGTTACAATCTCTTTTAGATCAAGAGAATTATGTGTTGTCTACTGATGGTCTAGTGTTGTTTAAGAATAAGATCGTTGTTCCTAAAGAGGGGAGCCTTAGCGAGAAAGTTTTAGAGGAAGCGCATAAGGGAAAGTTCACCATACATCCAGGGATAACCAAGATGTGTCAAGATCTAAAGAAGATATGTTGGTGGCCAGGAATGAAACCGGATGTGGCTAGCTTTGTAGCCAAGTGTTTAGTATGTCAAAAGGTTAAGATAGAACATCAGAGACCTTTGGGTTTGTTGCAGCCTTTAGAAATTCCTCAATGAAAATGGGATAGGATTTCTATGGATTTTGTGATGGGGTTACCTAGGACTCGTTTGGGTTTAGATACCATATGGGTAATTGTGGATAGGTTGACCAAGTCTGCTCACTTCTTGCCAATTAAGGCAACCTATAGTTTGAATAAGTTAGCAGACTTATACATTAAGGAGATAGTGAAGCTTCATGGCATACCTACCTCTATAGTGTCAGATAGAGACCCACGGTTTACCTCTAGATTTTGGAGAGCTTTCCAACAGGCTTTTGGTTCTAAGTTGAGTTATAGCACAGCCTATCATCCCCAAACGGATGGTCAATCGGAGTGGACCATTTAGACCCTTGAGGACATGCTTAGAGCATGTGTTTTAGATGAAGGTGGGGGTTGGGATAAATTTTAACCTCTTATAGAGTTTGCTTATAACAACAGTTATCACGCTAGCATCGGCATGGCACCCTATGAAGCTCTTTATGGGAGGAAGTGTAGGTCCCCTTTATGTTGGTGTGAAGTGGGTGAGAAGACCCTGCTAGGACTAGAGTTAGTCCAGGAGACCACAGAGAGGATTAAAGTCATTAAGGAAAGGATGCGCACTGCATAGAGTAGGCAAAAGAGTTATGCCGACAAGAGAAGGAAGCCTTTAGAATTTCAGGAAGAGGAACATGTATTCTTGAGAGTCACTCCTAAGACTGGGGTTAGGAGGTCAATGAAAGTCAAAAATCTCAACCTTCGTTTCATGGGCCCGTTTCAAATCCTAAAAAGAGTCGGGCCTATTGCTTACCAATTGGCACTTCCACCACAGTTGTCGAATCTCCACGACGTCTTCCGTGTGTCTCAACTCCAGAAGTACGTACCAGATGTTTCACACGTGATAGCTCCCGAGTCAATACAATTGAAGGATAATTTAATCTTTAAGCCCAGACCTATTCAGATCATTGACAAGAGCACAAGAACTCTGAGGAACAAGATGATCCCACTGGTGAAAGTGATTTGGGAAGGGCTGACTCCAGAGGAGGCTACCTGGGAACTTGAGGAAGATGTTAGACAACATCATCCAGATCTTTTCAGCACAGGTACATAACTTAGAGTTGTATTACCTTTAATATTGAGTTGATTTGGTAGAACGTGTTAATTTCGGGGACGAAATTCTTTAAGGAGGGGAGAAAATGCAACATCCAAAAATTTCAATAAAATTATTTTAATAGAATAAATAAATAGGGTAATATAAGAATTATTATTATTATTTCCTTTATAATAAAAATCTAGTGGATCCCACAATAGTATAAAAGAATTTATTTGAAAATAATAATAATAATAATAATAATAATAATAATAATAATAATAATAACAACTAGAAACCTACGTGCTATTCACGTAGGCCATCAACAGTGGGGAGAATTTCGCTCAGGCCAAATTCCACTCTTAAGGACACCATGTGTCTTTAAAAGAAAAAAAAAGAAAAAAAGAAAAAGAAAAACAAATTAAATAGTTGACCCAAATGTTAGTTAGGTAACATTCACGTATAAGGTTATGACTCCTAGAAACAAAAAGGAAAACATGGGCCAGGCCATGGGTAGAATTCCAATGGGTAAAGGGTTTTAACTCTTATATATTAGAGTTAATAGCTAGAAAACCTATTTTCAAACATACTGTCACCGCACAGTGAAAAGAGAAAGGGGAGCGTGAATTTTAAGGAGGTTAGCAAGAAGGGATCAGGGATCTTGAGTGAAACACCAGTTTTCATTTTAGATACTAATTGAAAGTCTATAAGAGGTAAGTAAAAATAACTTTTGTTTACTCTTTCATGGTACAATTAATTTGAGATTTCTACATATAAATTTATCTATTATGAAATACTGAAATATTCTAGAGTTGTTGACTCTTGATTTGGGATTCTTAAAATATTTTGGGGGGATTATGTGAGTTCTTAAATATTTGATGATGTTTGATAAATTGATTTAATAGATGTAATTTTTGGATTTATACTGAAATAGCTCTATAGCGTATACATTTCTTTCTCTAATTGCTGATGGCAAACAATTGCTAAGCAATCTCATTGGATTAAACTAAGAGTTTTTTTTTATATATATGACGTGAAGTTCTCTCACTGGACAAGGCTAGTTCATTTTTTTGAAAGAGAATTAGAGTTCTGCATGTTTTCTTTTGATAGTCCTGTGATGTATGGTTTCACATTCACATGGTTTCAATTAAATTGGATTATAAATCATTTTAATTCAATTACAGCACGTGTCAATTTCCAATCTTAATTATTGTTAAGAATATGCTTGTTTAGTATGAATTGAGGTTGCTGTAACATGTTTTTTTTTTATGTTATAATGTTGGCTTTGCATGATATTATGCTATTGTTATTGATAGATAAAGTTTGAAAACTTTGACAGTCATCTGGGATGACATGCTGCATTATACATGAGTTGGTCATCACCTTCCGGGAAGGGATGGCGGTATACATTCTATTCCGGGAATAGGATGAGAGATATCACCATCTGGGATGAGATATCGAGTTATTAAAATATTCACATCTGGGATGGAATATTAGATACCTCCATCTGGGATGGGGAAGACAGTGGGACGCCATTGCATGGATATGAGCTCATAGACCTTAGTGGATCTGGGATTCACACCGGTTCTGAGAACCAAAGAGGCAAGTCAAGTGATTCTGGGAATCACCGAGTCATGTTCATGGAGTTGCATTGCATAGAGTTTGCATGGTGAATGAGATTAAATGCAATGAGATGTGACCATTGTTGAGCTTATGAGTTTGTGGTTTAAATGTTTGATATTAATGTTATTTATATATTATTATTTTGGAGGTTTATTATATTCATTATTTTAAAATTTAGAGGGTACCATGGTTGATTTTCCGATTGTCGCGCTGGCTGAGAACAACACTATTTGCGAACCTTTTCATTAAGTGAGTTTTATTCACTGGGATTATATCACATTTAAAGTGTTGTTTTCAGAACACGAGTACGACCTCACTGAAACTGAAGAGGCGTGAAGACTAAGTGGATTCTATTAGTTATTATTTCTAGATTGGTTTGTATTTTCTTGAATAAGGAGCCGCATGTGGCTAGACATGTTTATTTATTTGTCGTCGGGTTTATTAGTAGACGCTCGATTTTTGAGGCTTGGGGTTTTTATTTGGATGTATGGATTTATTATTATATTATCACTTTGGATACTTTTTATCTATTTTAATTAATATGAGGTATTTTCAGACATAAGTTGTGAAATTTTTATGACATGTATGTTTTTAATTTAAAATTCTTTAAAAGATTTTTCATTGATTTTGTTTTGGGTTACTAATGTAACGAAGGGCGTTACAGGAAACTTTTCCGTAATACCAATGATGATTTAGGAATTGTAGGTTTATCGCCTTAGGTTAATTTTATGATATTAAGGATGTCTGATTTATTATTACTAAATTGTTTGTCATACACTGGTTGAGGTATTCTAATGCATATGATGTTTATTTTGGTGTTTGAATATTTTATTGATTATTGTGTTATGCATGATCTGCCTGGTTTGATAAATTGCTTAGTTGATTTTAAGTAAAGATATATGTTGCTCGGAAGTATTTTATTTGGGTGAGATCTTGAATATGAATTGGAGGTGCCTAACCATTATTGTATAGAAGTGATGTGATATAGAATGTAAGTGGAGGCTATGAGGAAAGCTTGAGGCACTAGGTTGTTATTGATACGGGTCAGTGAGGTTCATGTGTATTGTTGTTCACAACCGTGTATTGGGAACACACAAGTTCTGAAGTTCTTGCGGGGCGGTCCCAATTTAGTTTTAGATTGTGAAGTTATAGTGTCATGTTGCTTTGCATGAGCACCCTTGAGATAGAATCGGAGTGGGCACTGACTGTACTGTGCAGCTATAATGTCATTGCTTTGCATGAGCATTCTCACCATGGGAGAGTGTGTGCACCGGTTTTAGAGGGGATGCATCACTTGGACGACTGACTAACATCCCTCGACGGGCAAGGGATGTGTGATAGGATTGGTGGTGACCACGTCAGAATAAAAGTTAGTTGGATGAGATTGAGTGTAGAGGAAAGCATTGTGAATTAAAGCTGATTGTTAATAAGGAGTGTTGTTTGTCTGTGACCGCCATTATATTATATGCTACAAGTCTTTTCCGCTTTTGATGATATAACTGTTTCTTATCTCCCTATTTCTGTATTTTTGTGTATGCCTGGTTTATTACGTTAGAAGACCCGATGGAGGAATATGTTGCTGAGGAGTTGGATGGATCTCTGTATGAAACGGATGTTGCTGAGGAGTTGGACGGAACTACGTTTGAACCTGATGCTGGAGAACAAGCTACATATGCTAACGACATAGTGTAGTAAGTTTATGGCCAGTAAGTGTTAAAACACATTTTATTTTCCGCTAGTTATAACCAATTTGTATAATTAAGTACCTGTGCGGGATCCTACTGATAGGATACCCTAAACACTATTTTGGTTATGTAATAAATAAACATGTGTGTAATTATATATTATAACGTTGGTGTGTTTAATTTGCAGAAGTTATATGATTATTATTTAAGTTTTAATTTTTACGTATTTTAAACGATAAGCGCGCGATTAAGTAAATAATTAATAAGGTTTTAATCTAATAATATAATGGGGCACAACGGGGTGTCTCAAGGATCATCTCAGGTCAAGGAATAAAAAATAAGCATGTTGGTTCATCAATATGAACTCTTCAAGATGGCTGATCATGAGACAGTTGATCAAATGTTTGGAAGATTTCAAACCGTCACCAACAGTCTCAGATCTCTTGGAAAAATATATGAAAACAAGGATCATGTGAGGAAGATCTTGAGAAGTCTACCCAAGCAGTGGAGACCTAAAGTAACTGCCATTCAGGAGGCAAAAAACCTGAATACTCTCACTTTGGAGGAGCTTCTTGGATCTCTTAAAGTTCACGAACTTGAACTTAATGAAGAAGATAACTCCAGAAAAAGGGAAGTCTATTGCCCTAAAGGAAAAGAAGGCTAGTTCTTCAAAATTTCTCAAAGCTGAGGAATCCTCAGATGAAACAGGCCCTTCAGACAGTGATGAAGGATCTGATGAGGATGAACTATCTTTCATCTCCAGAAAAATTCAACACATGTGGAGAAAGAAAGGTGGCTTCAGGAGAAAGCAGTTAAACAAAAAGTTTCCTAAGGAGAAATCAGACTTCAAGGAAAAAGGTCTACCTCTGTGCTTCGAGTGCAAGAAGCCTGGTCATTTCAAAGCAGTCTGTCTAGATCTGAAGGACAAAAAGAAGTTCTTCAAAAAGAAGAAGGGTTTGATCACTACTTGGGAGGATCTGGATCTGTCTTCATCTGATGAAGAAGATGAAGCTGAGGAAGAGGCAAATATCTGTCTCATGGCTGACACATCATCAAAAAGTGAATACACTAATGCTGAGGTAATGGATTATGACCCGTCCACTCTTCAAGATGCATTTGATGAATTATTGCACAACTCGTCCATTATGTTTCATGAATATAGAAGTCTCAAAAAGAAATTTTCAAAACTTTTTAAAGAGTACGATAGGGTTTGCATGGAAAAACTTAGTCTTGAAAATGAAAATAATAAACTTAAATCAGAGAATGTCATTCTAACTGACAAACTTGAGTGTGAGCCTAATGTTTCTTGTGAAGTTGCAAAACTGAAACAAGATGTGACATATCTGATAGACACTCTGTCTAAATTTGTAGGAGGCTCAGATAAACTAAGCTTAATTTCAAGGTACTTTAGGTACCTCATGATAAGTCTGGCCTTGGTTATGACAAAGAGAAGCATGAAGCATCTCATAAAAAGTCAAAACCACATACACATAATAGAGCTTCAAAAGCTTAAACACAACATGTTAAGATTAAATCGAGCTCATCCAACACCTTTTGTAAAGTGTGTGGAAAAAGTGGGCATGTAACATCTAGATGCATACAATGTAAACATGTTAAGCAGCTCGTCTAGTGACCATTAACAAGAAAAGACCTAAGACAATTTGGGTACCTAAAGATAAGATCATCCCTGTTACAAATTTGCTTAACAACAGGAAAGGAACAAACATCTTGGTACTTGGATAGTGGCTGCTCACGTCACATGACGAGAGAAAGGCATATGTTCCAAGACCTTAGACACAAAGATGGCGGCTGGGTTACCTTTGGAGGTAATCAGAAAGAAAAGATCATTGGAGTAGGTAAAATTGGTGAACATCATTTTCCCTCCATTAAAAATATAATTTTAGTTAATGGTTTAAAACACAAACTGCTGAGCATAAGTCAATTATGTGATAGTGGGTTTGCTGTTTCTTTGGACAGGAACATGTGTAATGTCAAGAAGACTGATGGATCACTTTTATTCATTGCTAAGAGGCAAAACAATTTGTATAAAATTGACTCGGAAGACCTCACAAATCAAAGTGTCTCATGTCTAGTGTCCATTGAAGATGAGCGATGGATTTGGCACAAAATGCTAGGTCATGCAAGCTTGAAATTAATTTCAAAGCTAAATAAGCATAGCCTCGCGAGAGGGCTACGAAACCTTAAGTACAAATCTGATGCTCTCTGTGATGCATGTCAAAAAGGAAAACACGTCAAAGGTTCTTTTGAATCTAAGAATGTTATTAGTACCAAAAGACAATTATAACTGCTACACATTGATCTCTTTGGTTTAACAAGGACTGCTTCTGTCAGTGGTAAGAAATATGTTCTAGTCATAATAGACGACTACACTAGATGGACATGGGTTATGTTCTTAGGTCACAAGGATGAGTCTTTCATGGTCTTCTCTGTATTCTGCAAAATGAGCTATTTCAAAAGTTATGTGAGGAAAGTGGTATTCTTCACAATTTCTCAATACCTAGAACACCACAGCAAAATGGTATGGTAGAGAGAAAGAACAGATCTCTTCAAGAGATGGAAAGAACAATGCTCAATGACAACTCTGTCCCTAGGCACTTATGGGCTGAATCTGTTAATACTGCCTGCTACATTCAGAACAAAATATACATTAGACAAATCTTGAATAATACTTCTTATGAATTGTGGAAAGGAAGGAAACCCAACATTTCATATTTTCACCCTTTTGGTTGTAAGTGCTTTATATTAAATACTAAAGATCAACTTGTTAAGTTTGATGATAAAGTAGATAATGGAATTCTGTTAGGATATTCTTAGTCGTCCAAAGGGTTTAGAGTATACAATTCTAGAACTCTAGTAGTAGAAAAATGTATACATGTTAAGTTTGATGACAAGCAGCATGATAAGAAATTATCAGAGCTTGATGAAGCTTTTGCAGATCTTGATCTTAATATCCCAAGAAATCGAGCAAATGTCAAACCTGATGATCAAGTGGACGACCCTCAACAACATGAGTCAGAAACTTCAACTTCTCAACATGAAAATGTTCAGAGATCTTGGTACTTCAAGAATTATTATCCACAAGATCAAATCATTGGGAATCCTAATGATAGGCTAAGAATCAGATCAACTTTCAGAGAGCAAGAGGATTCTGGTTTAGTCTGAGTTGGAACCTAAGACAGTAGACGAGGCTCTACTAGACGAGGGCTGGATTCTGGCTATGCAAGAGGAACTAAATCAGTTTGAAAGAAGTAAAGTCTGGACTCTTGTGCCCCTACTAAAGAACAAATTAGTTACTGGAACCAAATGGGTCTACAGAAACAAGGTTGATGAAAATGGCAAAGTGGTAAGGAATAAAGCTAGACTAGTTGCTCAAGGTTATTCACAGGAAGAAGGTATAGACTATGCTGAAACTTTTGCTCCTGCTGCTAGACTAGAAGCAATTCGTATTTTACTATCTTTTGTTGCACATCATAATACTATGCTTTATCAAATGGATGTAAAAAGTGCTTTTCTAAATGGCTTTATAAATGAAGAAGTATATGTTATTCAACCTCCGGATTTTGAGAGTGAAACCCAACTTGAGCATGTATATAAGCTAAAGAAAGCTTTACACGGCCTAAAGCAAGCTCCTAGAGCTTGGTATGAAAGGCTAAGTTCATTCCTAACGGACAATGGGTTTAGTAGAGGGAAGGTTGATACAACCTTGTTTAGAAAGTCCAACAAATCCAGTTTTATAATTGTGCAAATATATGTTGATGAGATAATCTTTGGTGCTACTAATGAATCTCTATGCAAAGAGTTTTCTAAGTTAATGCAGAAAGAGTTTGAAATGAGCATGGTGAGGGAACTCGAGTTCTTCCTTGGACTTCAAGTCAAACAAACTGTGGACGGGGTGTACATCCATCAGACTAACTATACAAAGGAATTGTTAAAGAAGTTCAAAACGGATGATTGCAAACCAATGAATATACCCATGCACCCCACGTCCATACTGAACAAAGATAATAAGGAGAAAAATGTAGACTAAAAGGTATATAGAGGTATGATAGGATCTCTTTTATATCTTACTGCGTTTAGACCTGATATTATGTTCAGTGTATGCTTATGTGATCGATTTCAATATGATTCAAAAGAATCTCATTTATCAGCAGTTAAAAGAATATTTAGATATCAGAAAGGTACTACTAATCTGGGTTTGTGCTTTAAGAAAAATGATGATTACAGATTAGTTGGTTTTTGTGATGCTGACTATGCTGGAGATAGAATTGAAAGAAAGAGTACCAGTGGAGGATGTCACTTCATTAGAGCTAACCTTATTTCATGGTCAAGTAAAAGACAAAGAATCATTACCTTATCAACTGCTGAAGCTGAGTATATATCAGCTGCAAGCTGCTGTTCACAACTTCTATGGATCAAACACCAATTGGAGGACTACAATGTGTTTATAAGTATTATTACACTTATGTGTGATAATACTGTTGCAATAAATTTATCTAAGAATCCAATCTTGCATTCCAGAGCTAAGCATATAGAAATTAAACATCATTTTATTTGAGACTATGTGCAAAAAGGTGTTTTTGATATTCAATTTGTAGATATTGACCATCAATAGGCTGATATCTTTACTAAACCTCTGATTGAAGACAAGTTTATCTTTATTAGGAAGCATTTTAACATGATATGTGTGGATTTATGAATTCATCCAGAAATGATAATCTTTATGTGATGAATGTGTATCGAGTCCAATGCTTAGTTTATGCGCGTCCAGTACTTATCGCGTCCAGTGTATGTTGCTTGCCGCGTCCAATGCTTGTTTGCATTTTAAATGGACTCATCCATACATTTGTTAATTAATTTATTGCATTTAATTTGTCCCAAAAATGTATTTAATTAATATTTTCTCTGTTGAGTCAGTTATTTCCATCAATCCCATCAATAACTTTTTACAGTTTCGAAAAACCAGCGCCATGTTCGCATTTATGGCATGTCTCTTCACACGTCTGTTTTTATTTTCTTTTTGAATTATTTTCAAAAGAAAAACCTTTCATATTCGAAACCTTTTTAAGTAAGCTTCTTCCCTATGAAAAACCTTTCACAACCTCTGCTCCTGAAATCATTCCTTTGAAAAGACTTTCTGCTTTCCTTGCTTCAAAACCCTAAAATCTCAAACTTCAACAATGGCTTCCTCATCTGCTGCATCAACCTACAATGTTGACAAGCTAAACATTGGTGTTGAGTACCATTTTGAAGTTGGGATTCTGAAGGACTATAACGTGGATGTTAGCAAGAACATCACTGCTGTTGGTTGGGAAGGACTCTTTGTGGAGAAGGTTTCTGTCTTCCTAGACCTAATTACGGCTTTTTGGAGAAACCCTCAGGTGACAGACACTGAGGTATATGCTGACGTGCTGGGTAAGAGAGTGGTGGTGTCTGAGAAAACCATCTCTGAAGCTATTCACTGTGCCCAGGAAGGGGTTTTCATCATTGAAAGTTGGGAAAAGGACCTAGGAGGTTCTGAGGTCGTTGCTGCCTTTCTGATGAGGCCAGATACTGTTAGGAATCATTCTTGGAAGGTTGTGGAGATGAAGGATGAGGTGAGAATCCTCCATCAAATTCTGAACAAGGCTGTGCTTCATAAATTGGGATCAAAAGACATTCTCTCGGCTCTGCACAAGTTTTGTCTATGTCACCTTGTCACAGAGACCAAGATTAACTTGCCCAGGATTTTATATGGAAGATTCAGAGAATACATAATCAACAGGGAGAAGGCTACTGCCATTCCCTTCTGCAATCTGCTTTCAAAGATTTTCAAGGCACAGCAAGTGTATGTTATTCTAGCTGCCAAGTCCCCTGGAGAGCAAGCTAGAATTCTCACTAAGAAGGGCATCTCTGTTGTGGTCTTTGGCAAGATGAATTTGTCAAATATGAGGCTTAGCACAGTAGCTCAGGCTGAAATGGCTAAGGAAGAGGAAATGATGAAGGTGAAAGAAGAACAGATTGAGAACAATAATGCTGAAGTTCTTGGTCTGAAAAGAAAAACTGTAGGAAGAAAATCAACCAGAGCAAAGAAACCTGCTGTCAAAAAGCATATTGCTACTGGAATTGTGATCAGAGAACAAGCTGCTGATGCACCCTAACCTGCCCCAACATAGAAAAGAACAAGGAAGATTGTTCTGTCTCACAATGAAGAAGAAGATGAGGACAATGTCCCCATTGGCTCAATGTTGAAGAAACAAAAAATTGCTGCTGCTGTTGTTGCCCCATGCCAAACCAGGAGGCAACCCTCAAGGAAGGCCATGTCTGCTGTGGCTACTAAGGTAAGCATCCCTGCTAATGATCCTGTTCAATTAGCAGTACATACTCTTGTTGAAAGTTTTGAGAAGAATATCCATCACTTTCACCACCTCACACTGATGTGTATGTACCTACACTGCCACCACAACTCCTGATTGAATTTCAAACTATACCACAAACAACCTCACCTGACCACTCACCTGTTCACTTACAAATCCAAACATCCCCAACCAGACCTCAATTTAAACCAATCATACATGCAAATGATCCCTGGTTTAATCAACCAGATGATGTAGGGATCAATCCTGGTGCCCCCTTTTCTAAAATCCCAAGGACCATTTTCCCTTACACTGACACCTCTATTCTCTTTGATGGCAAAGCTGGGAGCTGGGCCAAGGTCAAAAGAGAGTGGAGAATACTCTACCACACTCACCAACCTGAACCAGAGTCAACCAGACCTTTCTACCCTTTACCAGAATATGAGTTTGAACCAGAACCCAATTACTATCCCTGGTATCAACCTATACCATATGAACCAACTCATCCACTTCCATATAACCTATACAATGATATTGGACCTGCCCCCACTTACCTTCCATAACAGAAATTTCCACCCAAAAATATTTATCCAAACCCGATCAAGTTCCCACCTTTCAAACCCCACACAGAAGGTGTAAATCAACACATTATTCCTGATTGGACTACAGTTCCTCTCAAAGCTGTTGCAGAACAAGTTGAGTACAGAAGGTCCAGGACTTATGGCAGAGAACAGTTTATCATGGACAGAAACACAAAATGGAAGAAATTTGTGCACCCTAGGGTGTATGGGAGTGCTGCAGATATGTGTGACCATATAATGTATGCACATCTCAAAGCTGAGTTTGAATTGCCAAGATTCTACAGAGCTACCAACTTTATGCCTCCTACATGGCTATTCCATACTTTGAAAGACACGAGAATAGGCATTCAGCCTCCCTGGATCTGTCCAAGATTGCCTATGATTGACATGAATAAGGACAAGGATCTCAAGAAAAAAAGAAGCACACATAGAAAACCAGCTGACAACTCTTGTATACTTGAGCTAGACTTTGATCCTTCAGTTGATCAAGATATGGTGGATTACTGGATGTTTCAACCTGAAGAAAATATGCATGATCAGGATGCTGTTGGTTTCTGGGAATGCCATATGAAGGCTTGCACAAAAGAAGCATCTTCTTCTGGATTGAGTGATGAAGACAGAAGAACCACTCCCACTATCAGAGGGAAGTTTGGTTTCTCTTATTTTAGGCATTTTATTCATGTTGATACATTAGCAGTGCCTCTTATCAGCTTTATTTATGAAGAAGATCCTGTACATTGGGCTCCAGATTTGCCTACCCCTGCACCAACTCTACAAGCTTCTAAAGATTCTTCTCAGAACTTTGAGGAGATAATTGTTGAAGGTCCCAATATGAACACAGAAGCTGTCCGGACTGAACCTTTGGGTGAAGAAGTTACTGAGTCTGCAACCAGACAAGAAACTTCTGGGAAGCACTCTTCACAACCATTGGCTCTGGCAGTTGTGCATCCACATCACCAGCCTCAACACTCTCAAGCTTTAAGCACTTTGCAAAGTCAAGGAAATTTTCATGATACTGTTGAGAGATCATGACCTTCTCAGTCACCATATTTAGAGGATATTATAGGCAAGATAGTGAAGGAACAAGTTAAAAAACAGGTAAAGGAGCAAGTAAAGGAACAAGTAGAAGAATCCATGGCTCCAACCCATGTTCTCATCAACCAAATGCTAAACCTTCTCACCAGTTTTTAGGAAAGTCAGAACCTTTCTGTTCAACCTCCTTCACCACCTCCACCCTCTTCTTAGTTTTCTTTTATCCTTAACTGACAGTGACGGTCGACTCCTGTTTCCTTTTTGTTTGATGACAAAAAAGGGGGAGAAAGGATGGGAATTAAATTTTCTTTAATATATACAATAGTCAGGTTTTGGGTTATAAGTATCTTTCTGCATATCCATGTTCTTAAGTTGCTTTATTGCATACTTCTGTTTTATATGTTCTGATACTATGTTTACTGCTTGTGATATGACTGATCCGTCTTTATGTTTTAGTAGCTATTTGTTTTAAAGTTTCTTTTAAAAGCTCTGATACTATGTTTTGAATAATGTTTTGAATATGGATAGTTATGAGTTTATGCATACTGCTCTGATAAGATATATATGATATGTGCTGCTGCTTATCTGTTTTAAATATTTGAAGTTTATATATGCTTTGTCTTAGGGGGAGTCCTGTAGCTCTTTTAGGCTTTGCTCACTCAAATTTAATTGGTTTTTATCATCATCAAAAAGGGGGAGATTGTTGGAATCAAAGTATTTTAAATTAATAATCTCTTGAGTTTTGATGTTAACAAAAGGGTTGAATTTGTATGGCACAGTATGGTTGAGATCTAACTTGTTTACTCTAGAGTGCAAGACTTCTTGAATAATACTAGACAGGGAAACTTAGAAAAAGTTTCTTCATTTTGCTACGGAATCAAATCATATTCTATATTTGATTCTCTAGATGAGCCAACAAAAATCTTTGGTAAAATCTATAAGTCTCCATGTTATCAATAGACGAGGTATTAAAGTTTTAAGTATGTTAGATATAACTAGATGAGTACCTTAGTCTTTCTGAAGACAAGTAGTAGGCGAGCTATTAAAAATAAGTTAAGATAATAGCAAGTCCAAAGACTTGTAACTAGTCGAGAGTCATATAGACGCAGCATCAAAAATCAACCTTGAATGTTTTATTTGATTAAGCTTGCGCGTCCAAAGACTAGCATGTCCACTAGACTTAGATGTTGAACCCGTCTAGTCAATGCTTATTTATTTCAAATGATTGAATATTTAATTCAAAAGAATGTTTGTCTTTTCTTGTGCTTTTACATTGTTTAATACTTTGTTTCTTGGTAAGAGAAACATAGTACCTTTGAGAAGAACAAAACTTTGTACTCTGACATCTTTATGACTTGAAAAACTGAGATACATATAAAGAATAAAAATTCAGAAATCAACTTTTGCAAGATCAGAGATGTGACACTCTACTTTGAGGAAAAATGATAACCAAGAGCACATTTCTCAGAAGGCATATCAAGCTATCAGTCTCAACGGATCTCAGCATTAAATGTTATCTCTAAACAGATATTTACTCAAGACCATTGACGAAAAGATGGAGGTGTCTATATATAGTAGACGACCCCAAGAGAAGAAACAACTTGATGCCGTGAAATTTTCTTAGGGCCAAATCTCTGAACAAATTTCATTTTAATATTTTCAGTTGTATTCTTCCTAATCTTAAACTTTCATATTCTCATACACAGTGAGTTCATATATCAAAATCTTAAATCTCTTTGTTAGAGTTCATATATCAGCATTCCTAGATTCACCCACATTTGATGTCAGTGGCAGTTGCTCTTGCCCATCACCAATAGGAGTAGAAGTTTGATTAGTAGACATTGACAAGTCTGCACAACAAATAGTAACAATTAAAATTAAACCCATGGACAAAAACAAACCCATATTCATCAACTCACAATTAGTAACTTTTCCTACTTTCTCTTATTCAAAACAATGCGCTTATACATTAGTAACTTTTTTTTTTTATACTCAAATCACAATTCTCCGATTACATTAAAAATTAGAAAAACATATCCAAAATTTATGTCGAGGATCATTTATAAATACAATACAGAGCAGCTAATCGAGCAACGAAAAGAAAAAAATGTACTCAACTTATTACATGATCTAGGCAGTAAAACATATACAGAGTAATTTAGGCATGAAAACAAGTGATATGATTGTATGAGATTTCATCTTCTGAGGTAGTGGTAAAACTTGGCTAGAGCTCTTTCTAATTTGAGTGAAAAAGTCACCTCACATCATAATGTTTGGATGGTGAAAATCTATGCCATCAATGACCAAACATGCATTAAGTAATCCAACCTGTAGCCATTGGTTTAGATAAGATTTGGAAGGTTAATCAAATTCTGATTATGAGGAATCAGACAGCTCCTTACCATATGAACAAAACAGAGGGAAATGGGTAAAACAGAAGAGCTACTCATAGTCATACATAGCATCAAATAGGAACGAAATAGCATAATGGTAGGAACCATATGAAAGCAAATATAGAAGGAAAGTGACGAAGTATATGAAAAAAGAAGAGACAATCACGAGATTTCGTGCAGATCGGGAACAATTTCAACGGGATTCGGTGCAGATCAGGAACAACTTCAACGGGAACAACTTCCTGTGAGTCGCGACCGTCGGCGTCACTGGAGCAGACTCATGAGTCTTGACCGGTGACTTGACAGGGACAAGAGAGGTGGGTTTGGGTCGAGAGGAGAAGTAAGGCACAGGGAGCTAGGGACTGATTTCTAATTTCTTATATGTTTGTGTCAGGATATGAGTAACCTAGGGTTAGTAAGGATATTTAGGTAACTTCCTAGGCGGGTACGGGTATCTTAGTACTGCCCCCACCCGGGAATAAATGGGTATTGTAAAAAATCCATTTACTTAATCCACGGATGCCCGTTTAACCTCCCCGCTCGTGCCTGTCGCGGGTTGTACCCGCGGACACGGGTAAAATTTCCATCCCTAAGTGAGACTTTAGTGTAGCGATGGCAAGTAGTGTGGCTACCTTGTCTTTGTGGCTCTGGTTCGGGTTTAAAGTTTTGGTAAAAAATTTTAGCATCTTAGTTGGATAGTGAAACAGGTGTAGGTCTCATTTTGTTTAATTATGGCTTTATGCTTGGGGGTGGGTTTCATCTCTCCACCAGGGGGTGAGATTATTTTATGCTTTTGCCTATGTGTCTATCGCATACAGCTTTCTAATGTTTTGTTAGTTTCTATTTTGGGAGTCTGGCTGTTGGAATTTTTTTTTAGTTTGAGTTGAAGTAGCAGGCCTTGTCATAGCGGATTTTCGGTCTTTTATCTTTTGTTTGTATTTCTTTGGGTTGGGTTATCATTTTTTTTAATTTAAGGATAATATAGGAATAAAAAGTTATAACTATTCCATTCCATCCTCTTTTTAAATGATGATATCCAAACAATGGAACGTAAATTTTATTCTATTTCGTTCCACTCTACTCCGTTCCGTTATGTTCTATTTCCATTCCATTACCTTCCACCAATCCAAACATAGCCTTGGTTCCTCTGGTCTGCGTCGTTCTTCTCCCAGCCACTCTCCCTTCCATTTGAGCCGTGAAGACCGCCAACTCCTTTGAGCACTGTGAAGATCGCTGACTCGTCGAGCACTGTCGCAGCGCAACCTCTCAGGTAATTGTTTTCTTCTCTCTTTTCTTCTTATTCTTCACTCTTTTATTCTTCTTTTGTCATCTACGTATCATGTATTGCGGAACCCATTTCTTACAAAGCATATATAACTCATACGTAAAGATCATAATAGCATTAATTTGTTAACTCAAGTATGAAATAACCAAAGTTAACACAAGAAGGGGGGTTGAATTGTGTTTACCAACTTTTTGGGTTACTTAAAAAGATTTTCGCAGGCACAACAAGCAGAACTTAGATTAGATAAAATTAGACGAGTGATACGTCTAATATTCAGACAGAACACACAAGCAAACAGAGAAGAGTAAAACAGAGTTTGATATTCACAATATTAACTCCCCAAGTTAAAAGCTTAAATAGAATAATAGTTAAGCAAAATAAAGAGATAAGGGAAGAGGAATATCACTCAAGAGTTTTATACTGGTTCACCCCAAAATCCATAGGGCTACGTCTAGTTTCTTGGCAGCACCAAGTATCCACTATAACTGAGTAAATTACAGTACAAGTAATCTTTGCACACCTAGCCTCTTCAGGCTCAACACTCAAACAAGTATTCTTTGCTCACCTAGCCTCTTCAGGCTCAACACAGTAAGGAATAAAAAGGTTTTGTGTAATTAATACAACTTGCAAGTCTTTCACATCACACTCAAAGAGTGTAATAAATATGAAGTATGAAAGACTGTGAATTAATATCAAATGATTGAAAGTGTATTCAATGAAAGAATGAAGAAGTTAATGAAAGGAGTTAATGCCTCTGTGCAGTGTTCTTAAAGATATTCAACTTATTGTCTTCATCTTCATTGTTTGATCTATTTAAAGACTTCAATCAAGAGATCCGTTTAGACACAGCTTCAGAAAGTGTGTTCTTCTGATTTGAGCGTCTGAAACACCATTAATGCCAAAGAGTCATTCTGTATAAACATTAAATGCTTGGGAACGTTGAGCTTTGACAAGGTTGTCCAAGAGAACACTTTATTCTGAGTAGCTGTTGTTCAGAGTATGCACCAGCACGCTTCTTGTACTTGTAGTAGAGAGCTTTCCTCTTCCAGTGCAACGGTCAGTTCACTTTCTAGAAAGCATTTTTTAATTTGTACTAAAACAGCTAAAAAATTACTGCTGTGGTATAGAGATTGCGTGTTTATTCCTTAAAACCTTGAAACAACCGTTCTTTATTTTTTGTCCTTTGAGCTATTATCCAGAGGTCTTCGAGATCCTTAAGGAATGCATCTAATTTGAATAAGCTGACTTGGACTTCATTTCTGACAAACTGACATTATAGCAGTGTTGGAAATTTAGACGAGTGAAAGGCAATCCAAAATGTTGACGGGTGATCATGCAGTCCAAAACTAGACGGGTGCTAGCGTATTCCAAAAACTAGACGGGTGATCCACTGAGTCTGTTTCAGACAGATGCTTTTTGCCACGTCATCAAGTAAACTCAGATCTTGACTGAGCGTTGACTTGGTCTTTGACTGAATTTCAGATGAGTGGTTTTCAGACACGTCTAAAAACTGAGCTCTACTAAAAAGTAGGCGAGTCATAAAAATAGACGAGTGACCATAAGTCTGTTTTCCTGCACACTTATCAGATATGTCAGTAATTTCACATGGTTCAATATTATCATACTTAATCTATTTGGAATCATCAAAACTTAGAGAATCTACACATGGAATGTGTCTCAGACTTATGAGGTCTCAACATTCTCCCCATTTTTGATGATGACAAATAACTTTTCTGATTTTGTTGAACATAATAAAAAAAGGATTAGAGAAAATTTCCAAACAGATATAATTGTTCACAGTATGTTATGCTCCCCCTTAGTTTATGTATCAGATAAAAGTTTATTTAGAGCAAAAAAAAGGTATCATAGCAGATAAATATATTTAATCAAATTATATCAGAGCAAACATAACTTTTGGAACAGAAAGGCATAAATTAAGAAATAATTTTCTTAATTTTCTTATTTTTCTAATATATTTCCTCCCCCTTTCGGAATCAATCAACAAATAAGTAAAACAGATATATTAAGACAGATAGCCAAAAAGTATACCAAAAAAACAATTCATTTCATATAATCAGAGTTAGAAGTGTTACAAGTGATAGACATCACTGATTCGTACATTGCATGACTCAAGAAGGAAATGAAAAAGACTAAGTCCTAAGATCTAAGAACTGGGGCCTCCTTGGCTTTTGAAGAAAGCTTCCATCATCTTCTGCATTGCTTGCTGCTGAGCTAACATATGAGCTTGAAATGCAGCTTGCTGAGAAATTGCTTCATCCTGTCTTTGGATGACAGTCTACAAACTCGAAGACATTTCATCTAGCCTCTGATGAGCAGCAGGATCATAAGCAAGTACTGGAGCAGTAGAATTTGTTGTGGCCAGTGTAGTTGCAGATGCTGATGGAGGAGGTGGACAAGGAGGAGGGGTATGAGGTAACTCTTCAACAAGAATGTCATCCTCAGGCTGAGGGTCTAGAAAAACACAGGTTGATAGAGTTGTCACAAAATCATTATTTGGATAGAATTTCTCTAGAAAAGCATGTATTTGTTCATGGTGAAGAGGAGAATCTACTACAGAAAGAAGAAATTCATAAGATATCCTAATGAGATTTATGTGAGTAAGAGGAGTAGATTCAGGGAAGTTTAGTAAAAAGAAGGGGAAAACCATGAAGAAGGGAGGGATTGTGTAAATGGAAGGTGAAAAAGGATAAAGAGCATAGGCTTGGCTACCTTTGGTTGGAATGGAGACGTTTTCTTCTTCCTTCAATCCGGAGCTAGAGCCACATCTCCAATAAATGTCTCTGGCTCTCAGAAACTGATGATGAGTCTCAGTGGTCAGAAGCTTCTTCCTGTACTTGCATTTGTTGTCATTGATCTTGATGAGACAGTTTTGTTGATCTCCAGGCAAGTCAATGATCTTTTGCTTTCCTTTCAAGGTCTTGCAGTCAGGCATTACTTTAATGTCAGTTGAAGGCTTCATGGAGATATTTGGATTAAAAAACCATTTTCCAACAGGCTTATATTTTATATCCAGCTTTACAAGCTGCCTTTTAGCTTCAAGTGAGGCAATCGCATCAAAGCCTTTGCCATTTAAGTAGTTGGAGCAAGATTCATCTGTGACAGAATGGAGTGGTTCTGGAAGATAGGTGATAGGGATATATAGTGGTTAAGGGGATAGGGTTGTGTCTGGTTTCAGAGAATAAGTCTAGAAAGACTACTCTCAGAGGGACTTGGCACTGGTTTCTGATGTGATCAGGGGTTAGTATTTTGGGTGAAGGTGGAGGAGGAGTGGGATTGTCAAAATATGCGAAGTTATTGACATCCTCAATGATAAGAGTGTCAGTATGGTGAGATGTTTGCAGTGTGGAAGGTTTTGATGAGTGAGTTTCGGACATGTGAGTTTCTGAGATGGTAGGGTTGGGTTCAGAAGTGTGATGGATAGGGTCAGAAACATAAGTTTGATGGATATGTGATGTGTGTAATGGAGTTGGAATTTTTGGTGAGGTAGGTGGAGTGGGGATATTTTGTTGTGGTTGAGGTGATGGTGTTCTTTGTAGTGGTGGTGTTGATGCTTTTTGTGGTGACATAGCAGGTAATGGTGATGAAGGTTGTGGAATGGAAGTTGTTGTGGCTGTTTGTTGAGGTTGAGAAGATGATTCTCTTTGAGGTGAAGGTGATGATGAGGGAGTAGGACGCAAGACAATCTTCCTATTTACCACAGTAGTTCTCTTTTTCTTAGGGATCACAGTCTCTTATGGTTGAGACTCCCCCTCAGCTTGCACAACTCTCTTCCTCTTGAAGACTTTTGTTATACTAGGTGCAATAGGAACAGAAGCAGCAACAGGTTCAACAACCTGAGAGGCATCAGCAGCATCTTGAAACACAAGCTTCAGCAGTTGACTGAGTAACTTTCCTCTTCTTCCTCTGAAGTTGAGACCTTTCTTCTTCAACTGGTTCCTCAAAAGGTTCAGCCTTAACAACTGGAACACTGAGCCTTCACTAGCAGGTGTAGCAGATGATGATGCTTCAGCAGTAGAAGGTTCAACTATAGGTTGAAGTTGTACCTTCATCAAAGACAGTGCCTTTGAAGTTATCTCTGTGCAGAGATCAGCATGGAAGGCTTTTGACATGTTTTTCAAAGAATTAGCCCTGAAGACTCTTGTCATAAGCATGCCATAGGGATATGCACCCTTGCATTTTCCTCTCACAGTCTACTCCATGTGTCTCAAAATTAAATCTATGATATTTATTTTGATTCTTTGGGCTAAGTAATAGATAACAAATTTTTCTATCTCACTCACATGATCCCTAGAGCCAATTTTAGGTATCACACAGTTAATTAAAAGTACATGAAGAAATCTTGCCTTAGGTGTTAGGTACTTTGAATCAAAGTCCTTTGGCTTAGGAACTCCATACAGTATGAGGTTTACAACCATCTCGCCACCTTGATTTTTCATCCAGCTCTTGTCGTACCAAGCTCCTTCTCTAGGGCACTTGATCACCTCAGCGAGTGACTCATGAGTAATGAAGATGTGGTCCTCATCTACATCTCCAGAAATCATGAAGGTTGTGCTGTCCTTGGTGACTATAGAGTTTTTCCAGAAATCCCTAACCAAGGAGGGAAAGACATCTTCCATAATTTGGAACAATGGTAGCCATCCAGCATGCATAATTTCAGGCTTAACATCCAGTCCTTTGTTCTTCAGCTCAGTGAAGTTAGGGACCCTTCCAGGGTGTACTTTCTTCAGTTATGTTAGAGAAAGTCCAGATTTTTCAGCAACTTCTTCAAGAAAGCTTTTGGGTGCCATCGTTTCAGAAGAGAAGATTTTTAGGGTTTGGAAAGGAATGGTTTCAAGAGAATGAAGACGAAGAGAATTCAGAGAGAGATTGTGAGCGAGAAATTGTGAGTGGGTAGTTTTGAAATGACACGGGTTGCTTTTGTTAAAACGCTTGAGTGTTTTTTGCGTTGGGAACAAGGAGAGAGAGTTGCCATAAATAGCAATCAATCAATTTTGAAAAGACAATTGTTAATATAATGAAACGCTTTTCAGAAAAGGAGGAAAAATGCAATGTACATGTGTCTCAGTCAAGGTTTAACACTAAGTGCTTTTAGCCACGTCATCAGACGCTTGGCTAAACTAGACGAGTGAAGCATAGAGAAAATAGACGAGTCAAGCAGATATAAAATTTAGACAAGTAAATTTTCAGACATATCAACAAACATTCATTTAGACACATTATGCATATTAAGATTCCTTCTAATAAAAACAAATCGATCTTCACTTAGACGGTTAGTAAAGATGTCTGCCCACTGATAATCAGTTTTTACAAACTTAATTTCAAAAACATCTTTCTGAACATAATCTCTAATAAAATGATGCTTTATTTCTATATGCTTTGCTCTATAATACTGTATGGGATTCTTCGACAGATTAATAGCACTATTATTATCACACCAAACAGGTATATTATGCTCAAACATTGAATAATCTTCAAGTTGATATTTTACCCAAAGCACCTGTGAACTACAACTAGCTGCAGATATATATTCAGCTTCAGCATTTGATAGAGCAATGGTACTTTGCCTTTTGCTTGACCAGGAGATCATATTTGCTCCAATGAAGTGACATCCTCCACAGGTACTTTTTCTATCAATTCTATCTCCAGTAAAATCAGCATTACAAAATCCAGCTAACCTGAAATCTTCAGTTTTCTTATATAATACACCAAGGTTAGTGGTTCCAGTCAAATATCTGAAAATTCTTTTAACAGCCTTATGATGAGTTTCTTTAGGATCTGATTGAAATCTAGCACAAAGACAAACCCTGAATTGAATATCAGGTCTGCTAGCAGTTTAGTATAGAAGAGATCCAATCATACCTCGGTAGACAGTTTGATCTACCTTTTTACCTTCCTCATGCTTGTTTAGATTAACTGTTGGATGCATAGGACTGCTCATAGGCTTTGAATTTTCCATTTTATACTTTTTCAGAAGCTCCTTGGTGTACTTCTGTTGATGGATATAGATTCCATCACTAGACTGTTTTATTTGAAGACCAAGGAAGAACTTCAATTCTCCCATCATGCTCATCTCAAATTCATTCTGCATCAACTCAGAGAACTCTTTGCAGGGCTTTTCATTAGTAGCACCAAATATAATATCATCAACATAAATCTGTACTACTATGAAATCTTTCTTTGAGCATTTATTGAAAAGTGTAGTGTCTACTTTTCCTCTAATGAAATTATTTTCGATTAGATATGTGCTTAGCCTATCATACCAAGCTCTAGGAGTTTGTTTGAGTCCATACAAAGCTTTCTTAATCTTATACACATGGTGAGGATTTTCAGAATCCTCAAACCCAGGAGGTTGCTTGATATAAACTTCCTCCTCAATTATTCCATTTAGAAATGCACTTATAACATCCATTTGATAAAGAGTTATATCATGTTGTGCAACATATGACATGAGAATTCTAATTACCTCTAATCTAGCTACATGTGCAAAGGTTTCAGTGAAATCAATACCTTCCTGTTGATTATACCCTTGAGCAACCAATCTTGCTTTGTTTCTTACCACTTTTCCATCTTCATCCAGTTTGTTTCTAAACACCCATCTGGTTCCAATAACAGTTTTCTCCTTGGGTTTAGAAACTAGAGTCCAAACATCATTTCTCTTGAACTGACTTAGTTCTTCTTGCATGGCTAGAATCCAGCTTTCATCTTGCAAGGCTTCTTCAATCTTTTTGGGTTTCAAATCTGATATGAAGGCCACGTTGTTGTTTTCATTGAGAGCAGATCTCGTTCTAACTCCTTGAGATGGACTTCCAATGATAAGATCTTCTAGATGACAGGTCTTGAATTTCCAACCTTTCTTAAAATTCTGAGTTTTAGACGCATCAGCACTTGTCTGAATTTCAGACACGTCTACTTTTGACTTGTCTGAAGATTCTTCCACTGCATGATTAAGTTCAATACCTGCAACATCATCCTCTAGATCTGATAGTTCCCTATCAGTCTTCAAACCATCATTAAACTTTACATGAATTGATTCTTCTACAACAGAAGTTCTAGAATTAAAAATTCTAAAAGCTTTAGACATTTCAGAATATCCAATAAATATGCCTTTATCTACTTTAGAGTCAAATTTACCAAGATGATCTTTTGTATTAAGAATATAACATTCACATCCAAATTCATGAAAATATGATATGTTGGGTTTTCTACCTTTCCACAATTCATAGGGAGTCTTATTTAGGATAGGTCTAATCAGTATTTTGTTTTACAAATAACAAGTAGTGTTAATGGCTTCTGCCCAGAAGTACTTGGAAAGATTATTTTCATTAAACATCGTTCTTCCCATCTCTTGAAGAGGACTGTTCTTTCTCTCAACCACTCCATTTTGTTGTGGAGTTCTAGGTGCAGAGAAATTGTGAGAAATACCATTTTCCTCATAGAATAGTTTGAACTGCTCAATTTCAAATTCTCACCCATGGTCACTTTTGATAGCAGAGATACAGAAACCCTGCTCATTTTGTACGCTTTTACTAAATACTGTAAAGATCTTATAAGACTCATCCTTGTGGGTTAAGAAGAGTACCTATGTAAATCTAGAATAGTCATCAACTATGACAAAACCATATTTCTTTCCACCTAGGCTAGCTACACTGACTGGTCCAAACAGATCCATGTGTAACAATTGCAAAGGTCTAGAGGAGGTGACTTCTTTCATGGATTTGAAACTTGATTTTACTTGTTTACCTCTCTGACATGCTTCACACAATCTTAAAGGAAATATCAGACAATCCTCTCACAAGGTTATGCCTTTTCAATTTAGAAATTTGTTTCATACTAACATGTTTTAGTTTCTTATGCCATAGCAACTTTTCATCCTCTTTAGACATAAAGCATGTTATACTTTGATCTGAAATTTCAGACAGCTCAATCTTATACAGATTGTTTTGCCTTTTGGTAGAAAAGAGGGTCTTTCCACTACTGTCATTGACTATGCATGCATCCTTAAAAAATGATACAGAAAATTCACTATCACATAATTGACTTATGCTAAGCAGATTATGTTTTAACCCTTTCAAATATAAAACATCACAGATAATAGGCAAGGGAGGTTTACCACCAATTTTACCTACACCAACAACTTTTCCTTTCTGGTTGCCACCAAAAGTTACTTGTCCACCTTTCTTAGGTTGGAGGTCTTGGAACATAGACCTTTCTCCTATCATATGTCGCGAGCATCCACTGTCCTGGTACCATGACAGGTGTTTCTTTTGTCCTGTTAAGTAAGTTTGCAACAGGAATGATCATGGACTAAGATACCCATATTTTCTTGGGTCCTTTTCTGTTAGTATAAGGAGTATGTGAAGACTTCTTTCCCTTTTTGTGGATATGCTTAGACATGATATGTCCGACTTTTTCACAGTATGTGCATATAGGTTTATTTGAATTAACTGACACAGATTTGACAGTTATTTTTGATAACTTTGTTATTCCTTTATGATGTTCTTGACTGGAATATCCTATACCTTCTTTGTTAAGGGAGTGCCTCTGAATTTCCAAAAGTTTAGTCAGATTATCTCTACCATTAACAAACTTCGCAAGATCTAAGGTGAGCTATTCTACTTTCTGTTGAAGTTTACTAACTTCTTCAGAAGATAGAGTTTCAACCGAGATCTCAGCTTTAGATTTTTCAGTCTTAAGCATATTATTTTCTTCAGCTGACTTTTCACACTCTTGAGATTTCTGTGTATACTCATTTGAGAGTTTAACATACTGTCTCTTGAGGGATTTGAAAGCTTTAGACATATAGTTGGATTCCTCCAATAGTTCATCATAGGCATCATTCAATTTGTCAAGTTCAGAATGTACCTCATTGTCTGATTCAGGATCAGTATGTGCCATAAGACAGAGATTTACTTCAAGCTCCTCTCCTTCACTTTCAGTGGATCTTTCATCAAGATCTTCCCACGTGGCCATCATTCCTTTCTTCTTTTTGTTGAAAAACTTCTTGGGAGATTGCTTCTTGAGTTGAGGGCATTTTGCCTTGATATGACCAGGTTTCTTACATTCATAGCACAAAATGACATTCCTGTCATTAGATCCACCATCTTTGTTGTATTTTTCTTTGTTGAAATGCCTGAAAGGTTTGTCCTTTCTAAAGTTTCTTTTCTTCCAAAGTTTTTTCATCTTTCTGGTGAAAAGAGAAAGTTCATCATCTTCATCATCAGAATCATCTTCATTTGATTCCTCAGATTCCTCTGAAGATTCATCAACTCTGAGAGCTTTTGAAGTGGTTCCTCTAGATGATTTCTTGTCATCTTTAAGGGCAATGGATTTGTTTTTCTTCCCATTGTTTGCTTCAATCAGCTCTTGTTCATGGATTTGAAGAGTGCCAAGAAGCTCATCTATCTTCATTGTTGTTAAGTCTTTGGCCTGAGATACAACAGTTACAAGTGGTCTCCATTGTTTTGGAAGACTTCTGAGAATCTTTTGAATGTGTTCCTCAATCTGGTAAACGTTTCCCAGAGATTTCAATCCATTGGTTATAGTTTGAAATCTTCCATACATTTGACCAGTAGTCTCTCCTTCTTCCATTTTGATCAGCTCATACTTTCAGAATAACATGCTGACTTTGGTCTCTTTGACCTTGCTGGTTCCTTCATGAGCAATAGCTAGTGAATCCCAAATTTCTTTTACAGATTCACAAGCACATACGTTTTCAAATTCTTCTCTGCTCAAAGCACACATGATTGCATATCTTGCTTTGGTGTTAAACTGACATTTTGTTTTTTGATCAGCGATCATGTTTGCTTTTGGAACAACAGTTCCTGCTTCATCTTTAGGAACAAACGGTCCTACTTCAATAACATCCCAAAGTTCAGAGTTAGTGGATTGTAAAAAGCACTTCATCTTTTCTTTCCAGTAGATGTAGTCCTCTCCATTGAAGTAAGGAGGTCTCGACATTGAGGATCCTTCTCCAGATACCAACTGAAATAACCAAAGTTAACACAAGAAAGGGGTTGAATTATGTTTACCAACTTTTTGGGTTACTTAAAAAGATTTTCGTAGGCATAACAAGCAGAACTTAGATTAGAGAAAATCAGACGAGTGATACGTCTAATATTTAGATAGAACACACAAGCAAACAGAGAGTAAAACAGAGTTTGATATTCACAATATTAACTCCCCAAGTTAAAAGCTTAAACAGAATAATACTTAAGCAAAATAAAGAGATAAGGGAAGAGGAATATCACTCAAGAGTTTTATACTGGTTCACCCCAAAATCCATAAGGCTACGTCCAGTTTCTTAGCAGCACCAAGTTTCCACTATAACTGAGTAAATTACAGTACGAGTATTCTTTACACACCTAGCCTCTTCAGGCTCAACACTCAAACAAGTATTCTTTGCTCACACAGCCTCTTCAGGCTCAACACTCAAACAAGTATTCTTTGCTCACCTAGCCTCTTCAGGCTCAACACAGTAAGGAATAAAAAGGTTTTGTGTAATTAATACAACTTGCAAGTCTTTCAGATCACACTGAAAGAGTGGAATAAATAAGAAGTATGAAAGACTGCGAATTAATATCAAATGATTGAAAGCGTATTCAATGAAAGAATGAAGAAGTTAATGAAGAGAGTAAATACTTCTATGCAGTGTTCTTAATGATATTCAACTTCTTGTCTTCATCTTCATTGTTTGCTCTTTTTAAAGACTTCAATCAAAAGATCCGTTTAGACACAGCTTCAGAAAGTGTGTTATTCTGATTTGAGCTTCTGAGACATCATTAATGCCAAAGAGTTGTTCTGTATAAACATTAAATGCTTGGGAACGTTGAGCTTTGACAAGGTTGTCCAAGAGTACACTTTATTCTGAGTAACTGTTGTTTCAGAATATGCACCGAGCTTCTTGTACTTTGTGAGAGAGCTTTCCTCTTTCGATTACAATGATCAGTTCACTTTCTAGAAAGCACTTTTTAATTTGTACTAAAACAGCTAAAAAGTTACTGCTGTGGTACAGAGATTGCGTGTTTATTCCTTAAAACCTTGAAACAACCGTTCTTTATTTTTTGTCCTTTGAGCTATTGTCCAGAGGTCTTCGAGATCCTTAAGGAAGGCATATAATTTGAATAACGTGACTTGGACTTCATTTCTGACAAAATGATATCATAGCAGTGTTGGAAATTTAGACGAGTGAAAGACAATCCAAAAAGTAAACGGGTGATTATGCAGTCCAAAACTAGACGGGTGCTAGCATATTCCAAAAACTTAACGGGTGATCCACTGAGCCTGTTTCAGACAGATGCTTCTTTCCACGTAATCAAGTAAACTCAAATCTTAACTGAGCGTTGACTTGGTGTTTGACTGAGTTTCAGACGAGTGGTTTTTAGAAATATCTAAAAATGAGCTCTACTAAAAAGTAGACGAGTCATAAAAATTGACTAGTGACCTTAAGTCTGTTTTCACACTATCATACTTAATCTATAATCATCAAGAGAAGAGAATCTACACATAAAATATCTCTTGACTTATGAGATCTCAACAAATTATGGAGGATTCCAATATGATTATAAACTCACCGTGGAAGAGATTCATTCTTTACGGTCCTTTTTTATCTCCCTTTTTTTCTTTTTGCCCCATGGAACCGTAAAAATGTGACCATGAAGAAACATTGTGTATTTCGCAGTGATCAGTTATGATGATGAGTCGCTCCTTAACTTTCGCTCAACTCGGCCGAGTCACACGGTGGGTGCAGACACAGTGTTTCCCTTCCTCCACAGTCACAAACGACCCTTCTTCAAACATTCAGAGAAAGTGGTCGGAGCACACGATGCCCCTCACATGCCGCTCCTCTGCTACCTCGGGTTTCTGTCAAGTCTATTTGGTTGGCATGAATCATAAGTCTGAGGTTTATTGATATTCATTCAATAAGTGCTTCTGGGTTTCTCTGTATTCGTTATTATTTTCTTTGTTTACACAGAAAGTAATAACTTTCATTCTGGGTTTCTCTGCATTCATAGCTATTTTCATTGTTTTTCTGATTTTTTTCTTTTATAAAGAGCAAAGTACAAAAACAAAATTATTTTTGTTCTTTGTGTTTTTCTCTCACATGGGCTATAAGTGACGATAATATTTTTCTGTGCTAGTTTTTAATTAAATAAAAAAAAGGAAAATCTTGTTTAAACATTAAGAAGTATCCTAATGTTAATGTCACTCCTTAGAAAACGGCAAAGTGAAACTGCATTTTCATTTTTCATTTTCTGTGTTTTCTATGATTGTGGTGTGCACAGATTATTTCCATGGTCAATTTTAAGAACTTGGTTACTGGAAATGCCACCGAATACAAGCTTCTCTTTCCTAGGAGTCTATGATGATAAACATTTTGGAGCTTTGAGTTTGCTATCCAATGGTAATCGGAGTAAAGTGTACTGACTGCAGTGAAAGCGTAACTTGCTTGTTCAACTTGCTCAACTATGCATGTTTGGTTCATTGTTTGCAGAAATCATGTGCATAAGTTCAAGAAATAATCAATTCTTTGAAACCAGAGGTACTTCCCTCTTACAATCACTAATTTAACAGTTGATTGACAACATGATCATTTAGTAGGTAGCTGCCAGCTTCTCATTTCAGGCCATACCATCCCCTTCAACTTACAGTTTTTTCATGATGAAACCATATGCCTTGATTTTGTTTGCCTGCAGGTTGTCTTTTTAGAATTGTGCTCAAGTCGTGAAGGTGTCCTCAAACAGCAAAAGGTCTTTACTTACCCTGGCATTCTAGAATGATATGGTTTTCTTTGGGGTGGGGAGGGGGGGTATTTACTTTCTTTTTGGTACCATCTTGCTACCATTCACAAATAAGAGAAATATTTGCTGAAGATGTGTAATGATATTACAGATAATGACAGTGATGCACCCATACATGTATGTTATCTACTCTTTATCTTGGGGTTGAACTTTTAAGAACTACATGATTCTCTTTTGAGTGTCTTGTTTTAGTTGTAAATAATGCAGAAATATGTGCAATATGGGAAATGATGTTATTGACATCTTATACAATTACACATACATGCCATATACTCTTTACCTTGGTTTATTTTGAATTATGCGATTTTGTTTCGGGAAGATATTCAGCTTTCTTCTTTTGTTATGTCTTTTGTAAATAAAGAGCAGAAATTTGTAAAACGGGGAAATGATAATACTGATGGTGACACACGTCTATGTGTTATCTACTATTTACGTTGAACTGTCTTGTTTCCATCTGTAAATAGGAGCCGAAATCTGGGAATTGATAGATGCCCAAATGTATCCATCTATGATCTATCTATTTATGTGTAGCAAGTACGGTTATATAATGGGGTCTGACCTGCAACAAAGAAGAAGTAAACAAAAGTAATGTGTAATCTCCAAGGCGTGTAGGAACACTATGCTTTAGGTTCGATTCGTCCCCACCAATCTCTCCTCGTAGATTGGATGTTACAGGTGTAACCGGCGAATCCCCTTGAAGATACAATGGAGTAACCTTGGTTTGGTTTGCACACCCTAAACCAAGCGTATCGTCAATGGCAATTTACAGAACAATAGTCTTCTTACTCTCTCTGCGCACAAGGGAGAAAAGAAGGTGATTTGGAGTGAAGATGGCTTGGGAAATTCTGAGATTTTTGTATCCATTACTGCATGTAGATGGTCCTATTTATAGACCAACTCATGTCACTTAGTGAAGCAAAACAACCCTTCAAAGGCAACTGCCAAATTCGTTACTTAAGTAACAATAGCGATTACATACTAACACATAATACTTGTTCGCCTAGTGGCCAAGGCATGTTCCTTGCGTGCATAGGTCTTGGGTTCGAATCCGCACAATGGTGCTTTGCCATTTTAATTTTTTCAGTCCGTTGAATAACGGTCATATTACTCAACAAAAATGTTGCTGGCAGGAATCAAACTCGCACCAACTCAACAAATATGTAAAGTCATGACCGCTAGCTAGGCCATTTAATCATATTATGATAGTTGTGCGCTGTTATATGCTTTTAACCATTTTCCAGATTTTGAAAATCTCTCACAATCCCCCATCATTTTCAAAATAAATCAAAATCCCATTATTCCTGAAATCGCATGCTTTCAGACAAAGGTATCTTGAGGATTTGAACCTTTGCTTAGTAAGCCATGGGTTTCACTCATCCCCGAATAATTTGGTAGACAAGCTTTGAACCAAATATCCATTAGAACAAGCGTGCGTGACTTACACATGAAATCTCGGTACCATTGAACGACGTGGTAGTGTGACATATTTGGTAAGGCTTTGTGTCGTGTATCCTTTTCACGAGAGCTTACAGAGTCAAGCCCAACTCTAAGAAGCAGCCCTACTTTACTCTCATATAGGTGGACTTTAATTTACCAAAAGGACCCCCATAAGTTGGGCACCTCAGCACATACATGCTATAGGTCCATTAAGAGCAAAAGCTCACCCATTTCCTTTATGTCCTTATGGTATCCAAGTACTTTTAAACCTTGGGATGTATCTATTCGTCAAGTATTTGCAATCACTCTCATAGTGTACTTTGGCCCATTGAACTCAAGGCTTGATGCTACTCAAGTGTGAGTCGGGTTTCCACCATTGGTGATCTTATAGATATGGGCTTGAGTCCCATCCCTAATGATGTTTTTCCACATCATATCACTTGTCAGTCCTTTCGTCAAAGGATGCGAGATTTCTTTCCGTCTTATAAAGACCTTGGATATTACAGCATTTGCAATTAGTTCCTTGACATAACTATGTCTTAGTCCAATGTTCTTGGACGTTTCCATTATAAACTTGGCTATATGCTCTTGATAGTGTTTATTGACTATCCCATTGTATGGATACTAGTGCCATTAGAGTTGGTATCTCATACAATAAATTTCTAAGCCATTTAATCTCTTTGATAAATGTTGCCAATGCTATGAATTCTGCAACCATGGTGGAACCGGCAATGCCAACTTATTTCTTGAAACCCCAAGAAATAGCACCCTCACCAATTGTGAAGACTCAACTGCTTTTTGAAACATGGTCTTCTGTATAATTCACCCAATTGACATTCGTTTATCATTCTAATTTCGAAGGATAACCATTATAGTTTAAACTGTAGTTCATTGCCCCCCACAATTATTTCAATACTCTTGGAGAACATGCCATATGGTCTTTTCTTGGATTACTTGTATACCTACTTAGTCTCCTATAACATATGCAATGTTTAGCCGGGTAAATGTCATGGCATACATTAAATATCCAACTACTTTTGAGTATTCAAGTTGTGCTACTAGACTACCTTTATTTAGTACTAGATTTGTATTATGATCAAAGGGAGTAGTGATAGGTTGACAATCAAAGTGATTAAACTTCTTTAATACTTTTTCTATATAGTGAGATTGGGGTAAACCTATATTCTCACCATCTCTTATTATTCTAACTTCTAAAATCACATCAGCTACCCCTAAGTCTTTCATATCAAAACTTCTAGATAAGAAACTCTTAGTTTTGCTACCTCATCTAGATCAGTACCAAATATTAACATATCATCAACATTTATATCATCAACAAATAAACAAATCATGACACCTTTTCCATTATGGAATTTACTATAAATACACTTGTCAAATTCATTTATTTTATATCCATTAGCTAGCACAACTTGATCAAACTTTTAATCCTTTTGCTTAGGAGCTTGTTCTACTCCATACAATAACTCATTCAATTTACACATTTCTTTTCCTGACTATTAACCACAAACCCTTCAGTTGTGTCATATACACCTCTTCATCTAATTCCCCATTTGGAAATACCATTCACACATCCATTTGATGGATGACAAACTTATAGATGGATGCAAGTGCCAATAGCACTCTAATTGAGGCAATTCTTGCCACATGTGCATAGGTATCAAAATAGTCAATACCCTCCTTTTGTGTAAATCTCTTAGCAACTAGCCTTTCCTTAAACTTATCAATGGTTCCATCTACCTTCATTTTCCTTTTGAAAATCTTTTTACAACCTATTGGTTTGGAACTAGGTGGGAGGTCTACCGGTTTTCATGTTTTATTCCCCATTACTGTGTCCATTTCCTCTTGTATAACTTTCATCCAAAAAGCGGGATCTTGAGACTTATTGCCTCGTTTAAATGTATCTTGATCACTTTCTGTATTCTAACAGATTGGCCTATAACTTTCTATGGACTTTCTTATTCCTTCAACAAGGAATATGAAAAATATTGGTCTGTAAGTTTTCTTTTTTCTAGCTCTCGGACTTCTCCTAAGTTCTAAACCCACCAAAGTATCTTTATTAGATACATTGCTTTCTGTATCATGTGCATTACTATGAACATTATCCTTGTGGCTTGGAATTGAGTTAAACCTATCTTCTTGAATAATTACATCTCTTGACTCAATCACTATATTTGCAGGATATGAGTCATTAGATTCCATAACCATGAATCTATATGCTTTGCTATTTTTAGCATAGCCCAAGAAGACACATTCAATTCCCATTTCACTTAATTTCTTTCTTTTTGGTTCAAGAACTTTTACTATTGCCCTACAACCTCAACTTTGAAAATTTTGAGAATGGGTTTGCCTATTTCCATAGCTCATATGGGGTTATTTGTTCCTTTGTTTGGAACCCTATTACAAGCCGTCAACATGGCTTCTCCCTAATAACCTTGTACTAGATCAAAATATGATAACATGGTATTTATCGTTTTTATAATATCCTATTTTCCTTTTCACCTATACTATTTTTGCTTTGGGGAATAAGGTGCAGTTGTTTTGCAACCTATTCTAGTAGACTCGTAGTAATTAGGACTATAGAATTCTCCTATTCTATCACTCAAAAAACATTTAATGAATGTTTAATGACAAATAACTTCAATTTACCCATATTATATAATAAAATATATAAGCACCACAAACAATGGGTAAATTGAAAATACTTTTACATCTAAAATGATCTAATCATTTTTGGTTTTTCTATAACTATTCTTCATGAACATTCATGTCCATTTTAACAACTTAGAACACTCTAAAAACATATCCAAAACATTTCTAATTTCTAAAAAATCAAGAAACAATTCTCATCTTATATTCACAAAATCATGCACTCATAGTATAAGATTGTCTACTCTAAAAGTAATTAGTTCTTACATGGATCAAATCCATTAATGCATGCACTTGATATAATACTTTATATCTAAGACATTTCTATTAAAATAGGGCAACATACTTGCATGAGTAATAAACCAAACATATTCATATTCATCAAAATTCACATACTTGATTTTATTCTAAATCATGCATCTAAGGCTCTAATGCCACATGTTAAAACTAACATAAACAAATAATGCCTTTAGGATTAAACATACATGAACTTAGAATACCAAGCATATCACAGTCATAGAAAGTAATTGTGTACCTTTCACCGTGGTCACAAACAAACATGTTTTTGATGAAGAATACGAGTACTTATCTCTCCTTGCTTCTAAGAAGATTGTGCACCTCTTTCTCCCAACGAACGGAATTTCCACCATCGAACCTCTTCACTTTGACAATGTCAAATGTCATCTCCTTCAATGATTCAATCATTTTATAAAACGATAATCGAACCTAAAGATTTTTAGATAATGGGGTCTGGCCCGCAACAAAGAAGAAGAAAACAAAGGTAATGCGCAATCTCCAAGGGGTGTAGGAACACTAGGCTTTAGGTTCGATTCGCCCCCACCAATCTCTCCTCGTAGATTGGATGCAACAGGTGTAACCGGCGAATCCTCTTCAGGATACAATGGAGTAACCTTGGTTTGGTTTGCACACCCTAAACCAAGCGTATCGTCAATGGCAGTTTACAGAACAATTCTCTCCGTGCACAAGGGAGAAAAGAAGGTGATTTGAAGTGAAGATGACTTGGGAAATTCTGAGATTTTCGTATCCATTATTGCATGTAGATGGTCCTATTTATAGACCAACTCATGTCACTTGGTGAAGCAAAACAACCCTTCGAAGGATTCATCAACTGCCAAATTCGTTACTTAAGTAACAATAGCGATTATATACTAACACATGATACTCGTTAGCCTAGTGGCCAATAGGCATGTTCCTTGTGTGCGTAGGTATTGGTTTCGAATCCGCACAATGGTGTTTTGCCATTTTAATTTTTCTAGTCCGTTGAATAACGGTCATATTACTCAACAAAAATGTTGCCGTCACACCAACTCAGCAAATATATAAGGTCATGACCGCTGGGCCATTTAATCGTATTATGATAGTTGTGCGCTGTTATATGTTTTTAACCATTTTCCAGATTTTGAAAATCTCTCACAAGTACTCTCTTGAAGAATTTGCTCCAGCCTGTCTTTGGTATGAATTTCTTCCTTTCGATTACTTGGATGTCCTACTAACTTTACAACCCTCTTGGCTCCCCGGTTGAAATGAGACCCTTGCTTAACCGAGTTAAATACTTTGTAAGTCTCTACCGTTACAATGTGAGGTAGCATAAAGCATGATTGCATCATTTTTTTTTTCATCCACTATATTTACCCTTGCTTTGTCTAAAATTTGTTAATAATTTTACTTTATTGTGTCTAAATGTGATTGTTTGATTATTGCCACAACGTCCCTCTGGGTATCAACAAATATCGATCATTTACTTCCTTAAAAAACGCAGGTACATGTCTTCTACATTACTAGAAGTGGCAGAGAAGAGTAAATGTGTTGTTGCTGTTGTTGGAAAAGGGAATTTACAAGGAATAAAGAAGCACTGGGAGCAACCTATATTGGTTGGTTAACATTTTGTCATTTCCATTGTTTAAATGTATTTCATGCTAGTGATTTTATTCATGTTTAACTTCTAAGATGACATATTACAATTTAGAAGTATCACTATTCATCCATATTTTTTTTTTAACTGCATTTTCTGTGTGGTTTTCCTTGCTAAATAACCACATTTAGAGGAATCAAGTTTTCTTTACTTCAATTCTGAATTACTCTTTCTCAGGTAGAGGATCTCATGAAAATTCCACCTCCTCCCAAACCTGCTATGTCTACAATAATCCTTACTTCTGTTGGTGTTGTTGTGGCTGGGGTATCCATGATTTGGGGATATCTTCATTGAAGACATGAATTACCAAGTGAAGATATTGTGATATTCAGAAATGAGTATATGTAATTTATCACAATTGAGAACAAGCTAGTGCCATGTCATACCTTGCAGCGGGTGTGATCTTCAGTGTAAACTATCTTTGAAGGAGATATGAGACAAAATGGATGCACTCTTTAGCCATCTGAGTTTCTACCATCTATGAGATAATATGCTTGTTTAGCAAACAAAAAAAAGGTAATATTCATAACAAAATCAGGTGATGGGTAAAAAGGGAACCTTAACATATAGACATTTTGATATTGGCTAGGAATTTCATATAAGAATGTTGGGTATAATTTAATTTTAACAATCAGGTACAAGGTTTTTCTAGTCAAGTAATATCTTTGCAAATTTAAAAATAAAGAATATAACTACAATCAAATTCAATTGCATGTTGTAGAATAAAATGAAGCTGCATTCTTCGAGTGTTCTAAATTATATTCTCTGATTGGAGTTGTGATATTTACATATATCATGTTGCTTCTTTCATGTATGTCATTTCTGGTCCTAAACTTTGTTATATAAGATTGTATTACCATGTCGTCCAGTCAAGTTTTCTTTTTCTATACACATGGAGATTCAAGTGACGATGATATGTTGTGAAGGTGGCATCCTAAACATAATGGTAACGAGCCATGGAAACCTTGTGTTGTCTTGGAAAGTGTTGCATTGGTGACGTCTTTGATAAAATGAAACTAATTGCTCCCATTCTTGAATTTGGGGCTAATATTTCATTTTGGACAAATTCTATTAGAACTTCAATTTATTTATTTACACTCCTTACTAAATGAGTCATAATTTTAGTTTTTAATTTTACAAAATTATTGGTTAACGTAACACCCAACCCCGATTTTTCAATGCTTTCCAATATCCGTAAAGATATTTATATGTTTATATTTTTATCCGAAACCTAGAAAATGATTTTGAATACAACGAAATCATATCTAGATCATAGTAGATAGTAAAAATTTCCAGTAAAAGTTTGGGTTGAAAATTCAGACGAAACCCAGTCTGCGTTTTCATTGACAGTCTAAATTATTGATCAGAAAACCTAATTTTGAATCGTGAACGAAAAATCAATGATTCTTATCCCTTTGTAAGGAATATGAGTCATTTCCAAATTTTCGCTCTAAAATAAATATTATATTTTATTCGGACGAAATAATTAAACGAAATGCACGGAGTAAACCTGAGTCGGGTAAACGACGAAACGATATGTGGTGTAGAAATAATGTGGAGCAGAGATGATAAAAGTGATTGATATGACTCATGAAAATTAGTCACATCATAACTTTTAAACCATGATTACACTAAATAAATATTATTATATTGCTTAAAAACCTATTATTTTGTCCTAATGATCCAAACAAGTCAAAATTTTACAAAATATCTCCTATTTCTGCCCATATAGCGCGCGCGCACACACACAGAGAGAGTCTCTTATGATCCAAACAAGTCATAATTTTACAAAATATCTCCTATATGCCGTGGTACACACACACAGAGTCTCTTATTTCATTTTTAAGAGCTAAGTTACTGGAGGAGCTTCATCTAGGATCATCATCAAGCTTTCATCTCACACACACACACACACACACACACACACACACACACACACACACACACACACACACACACACACACACACACACACACACACACACACACACACACACACACACACACACACACACACACACACACACACACACACACACACACACACACACACACACACACACACACACACACACACACACACACACACACACACACACAGAGAGAGAGAGTCTCTTATGATCCAAACAAGTCATAATTTTAAAAAATATCTCCTATTTCTGCCCATATAGCCGTGGTACACACACACACAGAGTCTCTTATTTCATTTTTAAGAGCTAAGTTACTAGAGGAGCTTCATCTAGGATCATCATCAAGCTTTCATCTTCTTCTTCAATCTTCCATTTGAGGTGAGATTCTTTCTCTTGATCATTGTTCTTGAGATCCTTAATCTTGATCATTGTTCTTTCATTGTGTTCATCATCTCCTTGCTATGCTGATGAATATATTTTCTGCGATATTATTTGACTGAGACTGGTTGAAGCATGACATTAGTCATGGCTTATGAATGGAAAAATTTATTTTATTAAAAGTATATGAACACAGGAAAGTTGAAAAGTGATTTTGGCTTTCTTTGGAAAGTGAAGAGAAAAGAAAGGAAAGGAACTAGACTTCCGTGCTGAGATTCGGACTGGATTCTGATTTCTAGGAAGCCGGACTAGCATTCCTACTAATAAGAACCTAGAGTTCTGAGACGTCGGACTAGTGTTCGTTTGAGAAAGAGAGTTTGAAATCTTTAATGATGTTTTAAAATTCCAAATTGATACTAAAAGTCTAATTAATATCTGAAAGATGATCTGGCAGACGTGCTGTTGTTTATCGAGCTACAGTTTCACACGGGGTGAACTGACAAGTTTGATAGTTACGGACCAAAGGCATATTCTTGGGTCTTTAGGGACATTCGGGCTCAAACTCCACGAAAATGCTTGGGTCTTTGCAACCTCTTGTCGTGGAACTCGGTTACCCTTCACAAAATATACTCAATAGGGGACTATCCAAATATTATTTAGGTGATACGCGAAATCCTATAACAATTGGGGAAAGGACCCAATTGAGAGGCCACCCAACACGAAACAATTGTGTTATAGAAATTATCGCGGCCTATCATGCTCGACGAAGGGAAGTTCAGATCTCCGGAGCTTGCGTTTTAGAAAGTGGATATTGAAGTGTTAAGACATAATTTAAGAAAGACTTTCTATTTTAAATCCTATTGAGATATTTATAATTGTTATGCTCTGCATTTGTCATTGTTATACTGCTTATATTAGGTATATGATTGCTATGTTTTAAGCTCATATATTGGTAACTCACCTTTGCTTTCATTTTCTTGTTCTGGTTCTCTGTTGTGGTATTTTTATTATACATGTTTAGATGGATCCTATTCACCACATGGTTCATTCGGGCTTCATAGCCCACACATTTGAGTTCAGAAATGAAGCTGGCGCTTGGGTGATCCACCCCCGAGCCCGAAGCGCTACTTATACGGGGTCATTATTATCTACTAAAGGAGCAGAGGAAGGAATTACTTCATGCACTCAGAGCGTGAAGACTGTGGAGGAACCACTGCTGCCCATCTGGCAGTTGCTGTGACTTCTGGTCGAGACAGGGAATACATATCACCAACCACCATCACTGCAGGTTATTCCTGGAGGAGCACCACATCACCACCACCTGCTCCTATAGTTATCTATGGAGGATAAGAGGTCGACGAGGATATTATGGTTGCTGAGGAGCTTCCCGAGGCTGATCCCAGAGAGGAGGATTCGGCTGAGGTCGAGGGAGAGGTGCCTGATTATCATCCGCTGGATGAGAAGATGGATCCAGTGATGGCTGAGGCTGTAGGTGTAGTGTCTCCTGACCCATCAGATCCTGGGGTTGACCATGGAGGTCTCCCTAATGGACACCTTTAGATGACCAACATAGGTTGTTGATAGTTTTCTTTTTGGGTAATGTTAACTTCACAGGGTTTGTATATTTGGCTGTTGAGAGCCATGTTTTTTTTTGTATCAGTGGTATTCTCTGTCGAACTCGTGTTTTGTATATCATACGTCTGTATGTAATTATTAACCAACAGTTAGAACTCAGAATCGATGACTCCTGGTTATAAGGGTCCTGATCTAGTTGATGCTTAGGTGTAATGAACTATTGATGCATGGTTATACATATAGGTTTATATATATATATATATATATATATATATATATATATATATATATATATATATATATATATATATATATATATATATATATAGACACACACACACATGTGAAGGATATGTTATAGTATTGTTGAAAGATTTTTATTTACATGAGTTTTCGACCATAACCAAGGTTGTAGGTATTTTCTGAAAGTAACTAGCACTAAGTTTATACTCTTTCTATTTTATTATTTGTGATAAAAGAGAAAGTCATGTAATGCCAAGAGAGGTGTTACATTAGTGGTGTCAGAGCTGGTCGAGTCTTTCGGGAATCCTTGGTAATAAGTTTGTTATGTCTAAGTTGTGTGATCTCTGACTGAGACCTGTTTAAATTACTTCTTGAAGTAATGGGTGTGATTAAGTGAGAATGTATCTCAGTTTCGGGTTGCAATTTAACTGATTATGTCTTATAGGTCAGTTATGGAAATAGAAGGTGGACGTGGACGTGGCCTTGGAAGAGGCCGTTTAGGTGGTCGAATAGCTGGACAGGGTGATTTTGAAGAGTATTATGAAGGTGATGGTGGAAATGACTATGCAGCTCAAGCGATGACAGATGTTGCTGCTGCTATTGCCCTTCAAACCACTGCAATGAATGCGCAAACTAAACAGGAGTAGATGCGTGCTGAACAAGCTGCTGAGGGAAGAGGTCTGACGACTTTTAGACGTCAGAATCCACCACAATTCCACGGAGAGACTGTTCCTGACAAAGCAGACTTGTGGATAGAAGAATTGGAGAAAATTTTCAAATTGATTCATAGCCCAGAAGATGTCAAGGTTCCTTATGCTACCTTCTTACTTTGGGGAGATGCTGAGTACTAGTGGAAGGGAACCAAACAGCTGTTAGTTGCTGACCATCAGGAAATCACCTGGAATGTCTTCCACGAGGCCTTTCTGGAGAAATATTTTCCTCAAAGTACTAGAATTGAGAAGTGAAACTTGCGGCAGGGGACAGAAGCGGTTATGGTGCGGTGCTGGGTCTGAGATCAGTGGTTCGTGACAGCGGTAGAGGACCAAGGCGGCGACGTATGCGGATCTGCAGTTTCTGGTGGCTGCGACGACGGACCGAGGTCGAGCTAAGAGGTGACAGAGGTGATTCCGTTTGGATGCAGCGAGCTCGAGGCAACGATGGACAGCTGAACGGCACAATGGAGGACGACGGGGAAACTTGGGACTGTTCTGTTTCTTCCCTTTTTTTGTTTTTTTTGTTATGCAAGTAGTGATGGCATATGGTAGATGGTTGAAAGGATGATGATAATGGGTAAGGGAGGTGATGGAAGATGTTTCTGGTTTATTGACTTCAGCTACTTGATATAGAGAAATGGTGATGGAAGTGGGATGGTGACTATGGTGGGAATGGAGGAAAAGATGGTGTTGGCTGTGATGGATTTCAGATTTTTGTTCTGATTCCCCCTTTTGTTTCCACGCACCTCCCCTTTGCTTCTGTTCTGCTACATATATTGACCATCAAGGAAGAAGATGACAAAAAATTTTCTGTAGCTAGCTGTGTGGGGAAGGACAATTGATGGGAGCCAAGCAGCTTTGTACATCCGATGGTGCAGTGTAGCAGGATGTACTATGCTATTATTTTTGGAAAAAAAGCACAAAGAACCAAAAGATAAAAGAAAGAAGGGAAAACTGTAACACACTAGGAAAGGAAGGGAAAATTATATTACAGTGTAGACAAAACCTTTTTTAGACTTCTTTTTTTTTAGTTCATTAACAATCAGAAAGCTTTTATTTTTCTTTTTTCTTTTTATTTTTTGTTTAGGTTTGGATCATGGGTTTGCAACAATAAAATTAGACTACATCTAATCCTATAATGGGCCAAGAACAAGAACAATTTTTTTATTTTTTGCAAAGTTTTTTTTTCTATTTTTTATGTTTATTTTTCTTCAAAACATTAATTAAAAAAAAGATACCCGGACAAAATTAGGTATTCACAGTTGCCCCTCTTTACTTATTTCTTACTAGATAATAGGTGTAACTGTAGTTATCCTATTATCGTTATAAGAAACAAGTAAAGATATGAACTCCAATTTTGTTCGGGGTACACTGACAAACAAAAAGACCTATGACTATAAAACAATTTTTTGTAAAGAACCCGCGGGATGGATTGCCCAATGAGGTTTACACATAAAAAGCTTGCAGGGTGGATTTCCTGCTCAGCTTAAAACAAGGATAAAGAGCTTACAGGGAGGATTGCTTGTTAGAAGCTTGAACAAAAAAATTAAAGAGCTTACAGGGTGGATTACTCGTCAGAAGCTAAATTAGAAAGATAAAGAGCTTACGGGGTGGATTACCCGTGAGAATCTCGAACAGAAAGTAAAAGAGCTTACGAGGTGGATTAACAGTTAGAAGCTCGAACAGAAAGATAAAAGAGCTTACGAGGTGGATTGTTGAGTCACCGGTAAGTGTACCGGGTCGTCGCAAGTAATAAAATAATACGGTAAGAATTTACCGAGGTCAAACACAAGGATTGGGGTACCAATTCTACCAATTCGCGGGAAGTTCGATAAGTTGGTCAAGCGAGGCGAGTGGTTGAGGGAGAGAAAATATAAGGTCGCAATCTAAATTAACAAATCTAATAAAATAATTAACTAAAAATCTGAAAATTAAAATATCCAAGGTCACAAATCCACCTACCCAATCATGCATACCCAAGTGATGATGATTCTTTCCTAAGTTCAATTACAATGTCAACCAGGACCCCCAAATTCTCCTATATCCACTGTCGTGCTCAATAGGACGTATTCGATGATTGGATTAATTACTTACTAGGTCCCAAAATCCTAATCATCAAACTCTATTAATTCTTGTTCCCTATAAGGTTGCACCGATCTCCTACTCACTCTCGTGCAATAGTCGATCGATGATCCCAATTCAAGTTCTAAAACGCAAATTGCCTCCTAAGCCTCATCACGTTTAACTAGTCAATCACGCATGCATATGATAAACACAATCAAATCAGAATTGGAAAACATTAATTGAAAGAAGGGAGAAAGACATACATCACATCGAATTTACACCGCCATGGGTGGCTTCATTGTTCCCTCAGACGAGGGGATTAGTTCCTCATGCTCATAGACAAACAATCGGACATAACCACCATAGTAAAATAAGAAAAAGAAAAAGGGAGACGCATCTCCAAAGAGACAAGAAATCGTCCTAAACGCTACTCTAAAACCAAGTGGTAAAACTCCCCGGATTCGGATCTGAAACAGCCTATAAATAGCGATTCTGGTTCTCACCAGATCGCGAGGCGCGTGGGTTCTCGCGAGGCGAGCATTAAATTTGACGCGCATTCAAAATGGACTCTCGCGAGGCGAGCAGCCTCTCGCGGGGCGAATTTCAGTTTTGGCTCCATCCTGAGTTTGAATGCTCGCGAGGCGAACTGTGATTAGCGAGGCGAGACCGAAAAGGTGACTGTTGCTCTTTAGGCTGGTCTTCAGGCTCGCGAGGCGAGCAGCCTTTCGCGAGGCGAATATCTCCAGAATGGAAATTTCCACTGTTTCTTGACTTTCCTTGACTCTCGGAGCTTCACTTCTAACCTGAAACAATAAAAATAAACAAAAAACGTAATTCTATTCAAAATAGACTAAAAACTACGAAAATTTCCTAGAACGAGTCAAAGTCTAACTTAGGAACAAAACAAGGCCAAATTTGGGCGAAAACGAGATTGAACTCGAATAATTAGCACAGAAACCACAGTCCATCTAGTTATAAAACTAGATAAGCCAGAGGCTTATCATGGATTACCCGTCAAAAGCTCGAACATAAAGTAAAAGAGCTTATGGGGTGGATTGCCCGTCAGAAGCTCGAACATAAAGATAAAGAGAGCTTACGGAGTGGATTTCCCATCAAAAGCTCGAAACATAAAGATAAAAGAGAGCTTACGGGGTGGATTGCCTGTCATAAGCTCGAAACAGAAAGATAAAAGAGCTTACGGGATGGATTACTCGTTAGAAGCTCGAACTGAAAGATAAAGATCTTGCGAGGTGGATTGCCCGTCAGAAACTCGAATTGAAATATAAAAGAGCTTACGGGGTGGATTGCCCATCAGTTTATGGGGTGGATTACCCATCAAAAGCTCGAACTGAAAGATCAAGAGCTTGCTGGGTGGATTGCCCGTCAAAAGCTCGAACTGAAAGATAAAAGAGCTTACGGGGTGGATTGCCCATCCAAAGCTCGAACTGAAAGAAAAAAGAGCTTACGGGGTGGATTGCTCGTCAGAAGCTCGAACATAAAGATAAAAGAGCATACGGGGTGGATTGCCCATCAGTAGCTCGAACAGAAAGATAAAAAGAGCTTATGGGGTCTGGTACCCGCCGAAGCTTGTCAAAAAGAGCTTACGGGGTTTGGTACCCACCGAAGCTTGACAAAACGATAAAAGAGCTTATGGGGTTTGTTACCCACCGTAGCTTGACAACAAAACGGAGCTTACAGGGTCCGGTACCCGCTGTAGCTTGAAAAGTTAAAAGAGCTTATGGGTATGGTACCCACTGAAGCTTGACAACAAAAAGATAGAAAGGTTGCGGAGCTGGGTATCCGCCAAAGATTTGAAAAGAAAATTAAAATGCTTGCAGAGTCGGGTATCCGCTGAAGCTTGACATGAAAGATAAAAGAGCTTGCTAGGCCCTATGCCTACAGAAGCTAACAAAGGTATAGTTTATGGGCCCCGTGCCCGCTAAAGCTGAACAAAAACAGAACGGAGCTTATAAGGCCTTGTGCCTGATAAAGCCAACAAAGACTTGACTTTTGGGGCCCTATGCCCGCTAAAGCCAAACTACAACAAAACAAAGCTTAAGAGGCCCTATGCCTGCTATAACTAACAAGACATGACTTTTGGGGACCTGTGCCCGCTAAAGCCAAACTACAATAAAACAAAGCTTAAGAGACTCCTTGCCTGCTAAAGCTAACAAGACATGACTTTTGGGGCCCTGTGCCCGCTAAAGCCAAACTATAATAAAACAAAGCTTAAGAGGCTCTATGCCTGCTAAAGCTAATAAGACATGACTTTTGAGGCCTTGTACCCACAAAAGCCGAACAAATGCACTGCAAAGATGTTAACTTTGTTGATGCATGAAATGATAGGACAATGCATGATGTGAGAGATGTTTCTTTATGATTGATGAAAACTGTGATAATTTTTTTGTATGATGCATGAGATGCTTTTTTTTATGATCGACGAAAATCTTGATTATTTTTTTATGCATGATGCATGATATGCTTTGATGAAAACTGTAATTGTTTTTTTTTTCAAACTACTCTTCGATCCTTGGATCCTTAGAGTTTTGATTGCAGCTGAGATTAAGCATGAGCTATAGTGAGACTCCTTGATTTCGATCACCACTTGCTTGCTGAATTGATCTTTTACTTCTTGCCTGAGATACGCTTCTTTGTGATGATTATCCCAATGGATGAGATTGTTTGATCAACTTTCAGGTATGTGACTTGCCCCAGTCCTCATGTATTGGGAGCCTTTCATGATCTGTCCTCTTAAACTACCCCAGTTTGTCAGTTTGAGGAGACTTTTGTACTTTGTTTGTATTTGACCCTAATTTTTGCCTAGGTCGCTCTTTGTGAGTTTTCAACCTACCGAATCGCTCTAACTTTTGCCTGGTCTGCCTTTTCAGGTTTTCAGTCTAGCGAGCCTTTTTTTTTTTGGAATTTTTTTCTCTTTTTTTGGGTGAGTGGACAATTTTTGCCACCCTAATTTGTGAGGATCAATGCTCTTGCTTGAATTGCCAATTGTGGATGCCACTTTCCTCCTTGTATTCAGAATTCTTCTGACCAGAGGTGTTCATCATAGAATTACCATTAGATGGTTAAATTGTACTTGAACTCATAATTACCCTACCTGAAGCATCATGTAACAAACATGCATGGATTCAAAAGTATGACAGGAAAGGACATTATTGCTTGAACAACTTCTTGATTGGTGTCGAAAGTTGGATGACTCAAATGGTATTGATAGCAAGGCACACAAGCGGTGATATGGAGATCAAAAGGATATTGCCCCAATTTGAAATGGGATTAGTATCAATCATATGAAAATGAAATGGGCTTGATGTATACCGCTTAAGAACAAATTTGCCCAAGAGTAGTTTCCGTGAGGATGGATTGCCCCAGTGTAGGGTTCCCAGAATGAAACCGCCCCAGTGTAGGGCACTTGATAAGGAAAAATTTAGAATGATATTGCCCCAGTGTTGGGTCCAAATAATGAAACTGTCCCAATGTAGGACACTTAACAAGGAAAACTTGACAATGGAGCTGCCCCAATGTAGGGCATCCAATAATGGAAATGCTATAAAATAAGACCCTTGAAAGCAAAGTTTTGCCCCATGTAGAACTTGCCCTAATTTTTGCTTAGACTGCCTTTGAGGGTTTTCAGCCAAACGAGCTTTTTTTTTCATTCTTTTCTTTCTCTATTTTTTTTAAAGTGGAGCAATCAATTAAAAACTAGAAGAGCACACACTTTCTGTCTCAAAATTAAAGTTGAAGAAAAGTAGCAATCATGCATTGATCAGAATGGACTTTTCAGGATTGTAATGTGGCCAATGGTTGGGGGTCAAGGAAGGATATAAGGCTCAAACAAATGTGTTAAGGTTGAATAGGATCAAGGATCCATACTCTTTTTACGATTTTTGAGAACATTTGCTTTCTTCTAACTTTCCTTTTTTTTTTCTTCCTTTTTTTTCTTTTTATTTTTTTGCATGAGGTTTTTCATCATCTTTATTTTTCTTCTTCTTTTTTCTTTTCTATTTTTTTTCGCTTTCTCACTTTATGCTTCACAATCACCATTTCTTTCATACTTACCCCTTGTTTAGCGGTGATCCTTGTCTAAGGTTCTTTGAAGAAGAGTTTCAAGCTCAAAAGGGGTAACTAGGGGTAATGATGATATTTTGTTAAGGATAGAGAAAGACGGCCAATCATCATTTCAAATCACGATTGCTTATTTTTTATAGACAAAGATGGTACTCACCAAGTTTTTATTTATTTGCTCCTCTTTTATTTTTTTTTATTTTTTTAAATTTTTTTTTTGAAAATTGGTGGGCCCAGATGGGCTGATCAATGCCCCACAAAGAACTTCTAATAACGCGAGCTTAATGAACAAAACCAAGGATGATACTTGGGGAAGAAAAAGAGAAGATGAGATATGAGAATGACGAGAGAAATATTATGATGTGGAAGGAGACGTAAAGAATGTATGAGACAAGGTATGGATTAAAATCCATTACATTAATGCTTCAAGAAAGTGAACATGGTTCAAGTATTACATGATTAAATACAATGTAACCACCATTTCATGGTAAACCACTAATGAACCAATCTAGTCCGGGCTGCTTAGAAATTCCCAAGACGGGGATCGGAAATTGTTGGCACTTCTTACAACCATAGAATGCGAATCTCTGGTGATGTCGTTGTAGCTTTCTTCTTGAAGTCTGAGTAGTCTACTAGAAAATAACATTTTCAGAGAGGTCTCAAAATTGACATGCCCTACTTGACTTTTGAGAAATGACTGTGAAAGCGTGTCCCTCAACTTCATTGGTATCCGAACCTGCATGATCGGGTACAAGGTTGTGATCCACATTTTCAGGCCACCTAAGCAACTCTTATTTCCAGCTTCACCTCATGATTCATGGTTTAATTGACATTATTTGAAAGCACGATGGTTCTGTTTTCTCCAAGGAGCACAATGCATGGAATGATTTTTTATTTTTTTTTAATAAACTTTCAACTTATACAAAAATAAGTATATAAAATGCATGAAAAGGGTTTTTTTTTTTTACCCAAAATTATTAATGCATGAGTTGTATGAAATAGAATTATTTATATTGACTCAAAAATTTTTAATGCGTGTGATGCATGAAGGCACATTTTTCTCTCACAAAAATGGCAATGCATGAGATGACTGATTTTCCTTTTAATTTTTTTATGATGAGATTGAAATACAAAGTAATTAATGCATGCAATGCCTGAAAATGAATTTTTTATTTCTTTATATTGACTCGAAAAATTAATTAATGCATGAGATGCAAAAAAAAAAAAAAAGATCTTTTCTATTCTTTTTTAGGAAATGTGGATGAGTTAGAAAAAATGATTTACAGAAGTCCTTTTTTGTTATTTTTAGAAATGTAAGAGTTACAAAATATGAAGAATTTTTTTGTTTGTTTTTATGTGTTTGAAAAGCAAAGGGACTTGTGTAAATCAATTTTCTTTAGAAGAAAAAAAATGTGGATTTTTTCTGACATGAAGATGAGTAACAAAAAATGCTCCCTTTGTATCCTAAGATGGGTAAGACTTAGGGTTTGACACAAGTAAAGTAATGATTTTAACTAGCTAGCCTCTAAGTTTGCTCTATCAGTGAAAATTGGGTAGGGTCTAGACTTTTAAAATCCATGGTCCCCAGGTTGCTCCTATCCCGAAAGATAAGGATCCGACTCATGAGTCTAGCCACAAGTAGGGATAAACCTCTCAATATGACCATCCCATGATATCGGGTACAACCTGAGTGGTGAATCGACAAATATCAGGGGGGTACAAGACCTCTTCAATGACAATGTCGAGACACCGCCTAATCCTTAAGCTTCCACAAGCTCGGGTATAGAGCTAAAATTGTGTGAAATAAGTGTAACTGATGTGTGCGTTGGTTACATACAAATCTGTACCAAACCTATTAAAACGAATACTGCAACACAAACGCAAAAAGAATAGACAACAACATAATAATTCTCTACCCTAGGGTTGCAAGAATATACAGAGGCATCTATTAAAGCATATAAAACTATTCACAAAACAAGTAAAACAAAGAGGGGTAAAATTAATATTTTCAATGTTATTAAAATAAATTGTACAATCAACTATGTTAGGCCTAACTCTCAAAAATCCCCAATGGAGTTGCCAGCTGTCGCGACCGTCCCGTCCGGGAGTCGCTAAAAGAAGGCAAAAATAGAGGAGTCGCCACTAAAATTTTTATTGGGAAAATCTTAGAAAATCCAATTATTTAAAGGTAAACTGGTCTAAAAACATAGAGATTTGAGTACGGGAGTCGGTTACGAGTAAGGAAGGTGTTAGCACCCCACATCGCTCGTTTAAAAAACGGTGCCTCAAGTTAATTGTGCAAAAAATTTAATAACTCTTTAAATATTTGTTTTACCCCAAAAATTATTTACAAGAAAGAATTATTTTTATTTTTTATATTTTGTATTTTTATTGATTTTAGAATTTTTTAAAATTATTGTTTATAAAACCTAAATGAGGTTGAACATGACACATAAGTCCACAGGGCAATCTCAAATCTAAGGGATCGAACATGGCACCGTGTCCATAGAGCATCCCTAAATATCATAAGTTTATTTATTTTGATAAACTATTTAAAAATAAAAAGAGACACTAAAGTAAGGAAAATTTAAATTTTTGCTTGACAGAATGATTGATTCTGCTCATACGTATTCCCGGGTGTGATGGGAAACTCAAAACCACGTAGTTCTTTTAGAAAAAGATTTGATTGGTTGGTTGATTGATTTTAATTTTGAATGGAAATTTGATTTTTTTGTAAATGATTTTGAAAATGGATTTTTATTTCAAAAATAAATTCACTCTTGCACAGGGTTCAAGATAGCAATGCTAGACGATAAACCCTTACAATTCATACGCCACTTGAGGATGAAAACTTCATACATCAACACTGTGGATTGTTACGTGAATTAAAATTATTTTCATTTTTTAAAATTTACTAAAATAGTATATTGAAAATATTTATTAGAAAAGGGAATTCACTCTTGCACATGGTTAAAGATAGTCAAACTATATGTTGAACCCTTACAATTCATACGACACTTGAGGATGAAAATCATACATCAACGTCGTAGATTGTTTTGTGAACTCAAGAGATATATTTTTTAAAATTTTATAAAAAGATGTTTTAACAAGACATTTTCTTTTAAAAAAATTTTATTAAACATTTTTCTTTAAGAAAAAGGTCTGACCCCAAATGAAAGGGAGTAGAACAATAAAAAAAAAATGGGCCAATGTGTTAGTGTAATATTAAATGGACAAAACAATAAAGACACCAAGTTGGGCCACACTGCCATCACAAACCCATCAGAGTCTAATAACAACATAATAATTTTAAAAAAACAAAAAGGAATAAAAAGAGGAATAAGAAGGCAGGAGCATCCCTCATTACGTTACCAACAATGAAGAATGGGGTCAAGGAGAACACTGGAAGCAGCGACGGTGCGGCGGGGGTGAACTTGCGGCAGGGGCCAAAAGCGGTTATGGTGCGGTGCTGGGTCTGAGATCAGTGGTTCGTGACAGCGGTAGAGGACCAAGGCGGCGACGTACGCGGATCTGCAGTTTCTGGTGGCGGCGACGACGGACCGAGGTCGAGCTAAGAGGTGACAGCGGTGATGCCGTTTGAATACAGCGAGTTCGAGGCAGCGATGGACAGCTGAACAGCACAATGGAGGACGACGGGGAAACTTGGGACTGTTCTGTTTCTTCCCTTTTTTTGGTTTTTTTTGTTATGCAAGTAGTGATGGCATATGGTAGATGGTTGAAAGGATGATGATAATGGGTAAGGGAGGTGATGGAAGATGTTTCTGGTTTATTGACTTCAGCTGCTTGATATAGAGAAATGGTGATGGAAGTGGGATGGTGACTATGGTGGGAATGGAGGAAAAGATGGTGTTGGCTGTGATGGATTTCAGATTTTTGTTCCGATTCCCCCTTTTGTTTCCACGCACCTCCCCTTTACTACGTTACGCTACATATATTGACCATCAAGGAAGAAGATGACAAAAAAATTTCCGTAGACAGCTGTGTGGGGAAGGACAATTGATGGGAGCCAAGCAGCTTTGTACATCCGATGGTGCAGTGTAGCAGGATGTACTATGCTATTATTTTTTGGAAAAAAAGCACAAAGAACCAAAAGATAAAAGAAATAAAGGAAAACTGTAACACACTAGGAAAGGAAGGGAAAATGAGAAAGCTTTTATTTTTTTTAGTTCATTAACAATCAGAAAGCTTTTATTTTTCTTTTTTTCTTTTTATTTTTTGTTTAGGTCTGGATCATGGGTTTGCAACAATAAAATTGGACTACAGGTAATCCTATAATGGGCCACGAACAAGAACAATTTTTTATTTTTTGCAAAGTTTTTTTCTATTTTTTATCTTTATTTTTTTTCAAAACATTAATTAAAAAAAAGATACCCGAACAAAATTAGTTATTCACACTCTATAAGAATTGTGCTGAGCTGAATTCACTCCCACCACTTTAAGCATTCCAACCATAGTAACACAATAGTCAAATTACTCTAACTGAATGCATTAAATGTCTAGTAACCACCAAGTACAATTAACAAGAGTCACAAATAAGTACAATAAAACCAACATATGTCGAGTAGGAAGTAAAAATATGGCCACTAACTCTTCAACACACATATGTCGAGGAGGAAGTAATCCACCTACGACTTGCAACATTTCACATAACTTATGGAATGCAGTTCTATCCATCCTTGTATTCTCAATACAAACTACATCATTCATATAAATAATTCTATGAAAATGCACTTTTCTAACTAAACTTCTTTCATGACAATCCCATGACATTTTTCGTTTTTTCAAGTGATTACTTAGAGCATGGTAGCACAACATCATTCTCATCAAAGTAAAGCAATTCAACATCTCCAAATATATGACCACTATTGTTATGATCCTTTTCTTCCTTTCACGTAGTTCCATCAAATGTACCATGAATAAAAAAATAAGTCTTTGCTGCACATATAAAAAATAATTCTATCTCAGATATAAAAAATAACATAAAAAAATCTTTCAAGGAAAAAAGAAACAAGAATAAGAAGAGAATATCCTCTTGTGGCATCACTGAGTCATGGACACAAACACAATCATTGACTGTGACATTCAGATTTTTTATCGAATAGATAATGTGCATAAGGGAATTGCCGAAGAAGGATAATACTTTTGTCTACATGCGTGGACTAAATAGTGAATAGCAAAAACGAAATCATCCTGGAGCGCATCAAGTACTAACCTGGAGCGCATCTAGTGAAGAGCAATCGAGTACTAAAATGAAACGAAATTCCACCCAATAATATATCCTTTTAAAAGCGCTTAGCTGGGAATAATCAGTGAAGAGGTGGGGAAATAAAAAGTAGAAGAGGGAAAAGAGGATGGGAAAAGAACTACCTTGAATCCAACACCAAATTTGCCAATGCAATCCTGGTTAAAAAATTTCGCAGATTCCACCAAGCTGAGTTATTTCCGCAAAAAATGAGTGCAATGCTCAAGCATTTTGTGCAGCTACATTATGGAGGTGATATGGTGAGGGAAAAGGAACAGAGAACGTGGGAAAGGGATTGAGAAATGAGTGGGTAATGCTAGGGATACTGATGGGTTTTCATATACCAAAACAGATTCCCACTACTCTGGAATGGAAGATACCCACCCCCTCTTGTGGGAATGGAAAGTGGATAAAATATTTTCCTGTGTATTATTTATTCCTGGGAATATTTTTTCATTTCCTTCTAACAAACATGGGAATGCCTATTCTGTACCTTATATTCCAGGGAATCTTTTTTTTAATCCGTGAAACAAACATACTCTTAGATCATCGTGAAAGTTGGGATGATCTTTTGCCACTGAATGAGTTTATGTACAACAACAGTTTTCATGCATGTATAGGGATGACTCCTGGTCGCGCTGTCGCCACGCACCAAAAAGAACGAGCGTTTAAAAAATAATGTAGATAGGGAAGCGATAACTCGAGTATCGTCTCACAAGGACTATTAGGTTGCTATTATTAATAGAAAATCAGTTTTGGGGGGTTTTGGATTGAAATAAAATAAAGAAAACAAAACAGAAAACAGAGCAATAAAAACAAAGCAGTTTAAGAGATTAACAAAAATGCTAAGGACGATTAACCTACTGTTCTCGGTTTCCCACTATCATTGGTTCATGTAAATTCCAAGCCCTAAGCAGATTCTAATCCCCTCCCGGTTGTAGCAACAATTAAAAAACGGAATCGCTACTACGGATATATGTTCCTATTCCCGAATTAAACAAACGGGGTGAAGCCCTCATGAACTAAATGAACATGAACGAACACACGCGAATTGAGCAAACGCGATTAAGTATAGGAACATAACATCACCGAAATGAATCAACACAACACTATACACTCCTGAATTAAACAAACAGAAACATATAGCATCGCATTGAAAAGAGAAAAGGATGCAAAACAGGAATTACAAAACCTCAAGTGTGGTAATGGAAACCAATCACAATAGATTAATCTAGGAGACTAGTTCTCCATTACAAAGGAAAAGCAAAGCTGTCTAAACTAAAGAAAAGAAAAATAAAAACTACTGACTAACTAGCTAGCCTCCATTTCTGCCTTCAAACAGGCTTATATACAACTTCTGGAATTTGCTGACTTGCGAGGCGAACACCTTCTCACGAGGCGAATAATACAAATAGTCTTCAGTTTTTGGTTCTCTCGCGAGGCGAGCATATATTCGCGAGGCGAGACTCTTCAAATTCCAAACTGTAACGCCCGTGACCTTCAACATGGATGAGCCGTGATGGCTTCTGGTTTTCCAGGGTTGGATTACTCGCGAGGTGAGTCATGTTTCGCGGGGCGAGACAGAGATGTTTGCAATTTCTGGCATAGTCACCTTCAGGTTCGCGGGGCGAAGGCCTTTTCGTGGGGCGAAAGCTCCAGATTTATTTCCTTTTATCAACCTGAAAACAGAAAATAGCATAAGTACTTTATTTAACTCTAAATCAACTAAATTAACCTAAAAATACTTTACAGACTCAAAATGCTACTTAGAGACAATCAAGTCTAATTTGGGCGAAAATGATATAAAATTAGCACAAAGCCAAGGTTTTTCTAGTTATAAAACTAGACTAGCCAGAGGCTGGTCAAAATACCCCAAACTTAAACTTTGCTTGTCCCCAAGCAAACTAAAACTCAAAAACTTAAAAAGACTAAAGACATGGCAAGCTTAAGGATTCAATCAACCTTGCACAAATTTCAAGCAATTTATCAAAACAGTTTTTCCTTCAATGTTCCTCCTTTTCAAGCAAAGCAATCCCCACAATCATTCATTCTAAACAATTGAGAATTTCATCATTCAAACAATCATTAATCTAAGCAGGGGTTCCAAGTTACACACAAGAGGGAGATCACCAAATTCAAACAACTGCCTTCCTCACAAGGGAAGTTAGTGTTCACTCATTCCCTCAGTTTGTGTCGAGCTATCAACATTGCGCTCGGTTTCACTTTTCAAGAACACTTCCCCTAAATTTGATTTTCATCTCCAAATGATTCCCACAGAAAACATGCAAGCAACATCAAAAGGTCTTTTATGGGTTGTAATGAGGCCTGGCTAAGGGTAGGATATACAAAGGTACTAGGCTGAAGACCCTAGGAACTAAGAGAGCATGAACAATTTGATACCTTGAATTTCCACTCAGATTCCTTTTTTCATTTTTCTTTATGCTTTGGGTGACTACAACCATTTCTTCTAATACTTTTATTTTTATCATTTTCTTTTTTTTTCTCTTTTTTTTTCTGCTTTTCTTTTATTTTATTTTTTTTCTTTTTCCCAATCCCAAACAACACATCACACCTTGTAGCCACCCCAAACTTAATTTCTTGAAACCCTTCTCTTTCTAAGATTCCATGCTCTCCTAATCCTAAGATCGGGTTAACATGGTTTTTCAGATTTTAGGCTCATAACATCAGGTCATCAAGAATTAACAGGCTAATCAGGCTCAATGGGGCTAACTAAGGAACATGCATTAAGGGTGGTTATTTTTAGGCTAAGTAGTTATTTACAAAGAAAATGCCTAAATCATTTGAAGCAAACACATAAACATGCAAACCAAAAAGAGATTCAAGTAAATTCAGGAAAGTGCAACTTAAAAGTGATTCTCACAGTTAAAAAACATGCTGGAGGCTCAAAACCTCACCTGGACATTCATGCAAATTGTTTGACAGAGATTCTATCCCTAGTGTGTGCTTCCCTATCACCCCAAACTTATCATAAGTCATGCCGCCATAACAAAATCTCACAGTTCAGTTTCCAATCACATGGGGATCACTTTTTCAAAAAAATTTCAAATCCTAGGGGGGAAACAGTCAACAAATAACATGCAATCCATCTGTGCAAAATTAATCAAAACCAATAAGCTAGCCAACACAAGACTCAACACAACTCCTGAGCTTCTCAAATTATTCAGGAGCTTTATTGAAAACAAAACAGAAATAAAGCAAGGAAAAGAAAATTAAAAGAGCAAGGTTCAGAAAAACTCATTGGAGGTGGTTCCACCAGGATCCCACTGTCTGTGACATAAGGCCCAAGTGATAGCCAAAGGGTGGGAGTTCATTCCATGCTTCCATAACTTGCAGCCTTGATATGGGAGTGAGTGCTTGACAGTTACGGTGACTCCTTCCAGTGCGGTGGACTTCTCACTCCCTTTTGGGTCAAAGATGACCGCTTTCTCAACAAAATCCTCCCAATAAAATTGGGGTTCAAACTCTTGGACTGGCCATGGTGCAAGATCCAGTGGCTTGAACTCCATCACTGGTGGTTCCACAGTGGGAGGTGGTAAACAAGTAGCTGGGGTTACTGGTGCTGCTTTATTTTCTGTACGTTCTTCATTCACTGTACTATCAAATCCATCACCTGCTAAACCTGCAGAAATTTCAGCACACACCACACAAAGGTTAGTGTTAGTAGAGTCAGTACATATATCACAATAAACTGAATCAGGAAATGTCTGAATGTCTGGAAATTCAGCAATTAGTTCATCCATCCCATCACTCTCAACACATGCATATGAGTTAATTGAATCCTCTACTTCCAAAGGTTCTTCATCATCCTCAGGCACGGGGAAGCAGATGTCCTCCTGATCCTCATTTTCTATATGCACAGAAGCCTCATACCTTTCAAAACATGCTATACATAAAGCAGTGTCAGTACAATTAGCACATGAATTATAATAGATAGAATCAGGGGATTCAACACACAGTTCATCAATAGAAACATTATCAAAATCATCAGCAGAAGTATCTTCAAGAATAACCATCTGTGAATATGTATGTTTTTCAAGTGGACGTTGAGTTAGCGATCAGCCGAGTTGGCGACAATTTGATCAATTTGAATGGCCAACTTCGAGATTCAGCTTCACTCCTCGATGGCATTCAAGACTTTGTTCCTCCATCCGTTGATTGTTCTCGCCATTTGTTGTAACATTCCTTCCATTTGTGCGATTATCTCAGTGCGAGTCATTTGCTTGAACAGGTCCTTGAGTGAAGGTCCTGGAAGGTGCGAGAGGTGGTCACTTGGGGATGATATGGTGCCGGTGGTGACATTAGTTGTTGGTCCTCATACCAAGGGTTTAGATGGTTTCCCATTTCGGGTGGTACACATCGGTGTAAGGGTCGGGAATGTTGTGCCCGATTGATGCGGCACGAAAGCGAGAGTATCTCCACAGGAAGGCTTCCTTCAAATCAAACCAGCCGAAGATGGAATTCGCCTCAAGATTATACAACCAATCCCTTGCAGCACCTTCAAGTGAGAGATGGAAAGCTCCCATCTTGATGTGATCTTCTGTTATTCCTTCAGGTCTCAGCATTATAGAACAAACAACCTGGAATTCCTTCAGATGCTCCTGGGGATTTTCACCTGCAAGACCACTAAACCTTGGCAACCAGCACATTAAACCAGCAAAATCAGGATAATATATGCATGGTGGTTCATAATTAACATTAGGCATGTACCCACACATGTAATTCTCCATGGAAAGCACTAAGATTCACAACCAGACAATGCAGACAAAACTAATTCAGCAAAGCAAAAAGTTTTTTTTTTTCCTGTTAATAACAAACAAGAGTCCCCGGCAATGGCGCCAATTTTTGGCCGTGCTGTCGCCACGCGCCAAAAAGAACGAGCGTTTACAAAATAATGTAGATAGGGAAGCGACAACTCGAGTATCGTCTCACAAGGACTCTTAGGTTGCTATTATTAACAGAAAATCAGTTTTGGGGGGTTTTGGATTGAAATAAAATAAAGAAAACAAAAAGAAAAAAACAGAGCAATAAAAACAAAGCAGTTTAAGAGATTAACAAAAATGCTAAGGACGATTAACCTCATCTGTTCTCGGTTTCCCACTATCATTGGTTCATGTAAATTCCAAGCCCTAAGCAGATTCTAATCCCCTCCCGGTTGTAGCAACAATTAACAAACGGAATCGCTACTACGGATATATGTTCCTATTCCCGAATTAAACAAACGGGGTGAAGCCCTCATGAACTAAACGAACATGAAAGAACACGCGCGAATTAAGCAAACGCGATTAAGTATAGGAACATAACATCACCGAAATGAATCAACTACACTATACACTCCTGAATTAAACAAACGAAACATATAGCATCGCATTGAAAAGAGAAAAGCATGCAAAACAGAATTACAAAACCTCAAGTGTGGTAATGGAAACCAATCACAATATATTAATCTAGGAGACTAGTTCTCCATTACAAAGGAAAAGCAAAGCTGTCTAAACTAAAGAAAAGAAAAATAAAAACTACTGACTAACTAGCTAGCCTCCATTTCTGCCTTCAAACAGGCTTATATACAACTTCTGGAATTTGCTGACTCGCGAGGCGAACACCTTCTCGCGAGGCGAATAATACGAATAGTCTTCAGCTTTTGGTTCTCTCGCGAGGCGAGCATATATTCGCGAGGCGAGACTCTTCAAATTCCAAACTGTAACGCCCGTGACCTTCAACATGGATGAGCCGTGATGGCTTTTGGTTTTCCAGGGTTGGATTACTCGCGAGGCGAGTCATGTTTCGCGGGGCGAGACAGAGAGGTTTGCAATTTCTGGCACAGTCACCTTCAGGTTCGCAGGGCGAAGGCCTTTTCGCGGGGCGAAAGCTCCAGATTTATTTCCTTTTATTAACCTGAAAACAGAAAATAGCATAAGTACTTTATTTAACTCTAAATCAACTAAATTAACCTAAAAATACTTTACAGACTCAAAATGCTACTTAGAGACAATCAAGTCTAATTTGGGCGAAAATGATATAAAATTAGCACAAAGCCAAGGTTTTTCTAGTTATAAAACTAGACTAGCCAGAGGCTGGTCAAAATACCCCAAACTTAAACTTTGCTTGTCCCCAAGCAAACTAAAACTCAAAAACTTAAAAAGACTAAAGACATGGCAAGCTTAAGGATTCAATCAACCTTGCACAAATTTCAAGCAATTTATCAAAACAGTTTTTCCTTCAATGTTCCTCCTTTTCAAGCAAAGCAATCCCCACAATCATTCATTCTAAACAATTGAGAATTTCATCATTCAAACAATCATTAATCTAAGCAGGGGTTCCAAGTTACACACAAGAGGGAGATCACCAAATTCAAACAACTGCCTTCCTCACAAGGGCATTTAGTGTTCACTCATTCGCTCAGTTTGTGTCAGGCTATCAACATTGCGCTCGGTTTCACTTTTCAAGAACACTTCCCCTAAATTTGATTTTCATCTCCAAATGATTCCCACAGAAAACATGCAAGCAACATCAAAAGGTCTTTTATGGGTTGTAATGAGGCCTGGCTAAGGGTAGGATATACAAAGGTACTAGGCTGAAGACCCTAGGAACTAAGAGAGCATGAACAATTTGATACCTTGAATTTCCACTCAGATTCCTTTTTTCATTTTTCTTTATGCTTTGGGTGACTACAACCATTTCTTCTAATACTTTTATTTTTATCATTTTCTTTTTTTTTCTCTTTTTTTTTCTGCTTTTCTTTTATTTTATTTTTTTTCTTTTTCCCAATCCCAAACAACACATCACACCTTGTAGCCACCCCAAACTTAATTTCTTGAAACCCTTCTCTTTCTAAGATTCCATGCTCTCCTAATCCTAAGATCGGGTTAACATGGTTTTTCAGATTTTAGGCTCATAACATCAGGTCATCAAGAATTAACAAAGCTAATCGGGCTCAATGGGGCTAACTAAGGAACATGCATTAAGGGTGGTTATTTTTAGGCTAAGTAGTTATTTACAAAGAAAATGCCTAAATCATTTGAAGCAAACACATAAACATGCAAACCAAAAAGAGATTCAAGTAAATTCAGGAAAGTGCAACTTAAAAGTGATTCTCACAGTTAAAAAACATGCTGGAGGCTCAAAACCTCACCTGGACATTCATGCAAATTGTTTGACAGAGATTCTATCCCTAGTGTGTGCTTCCCTATCACCCCAAACTTATCATAAGTCATGCCGCCATAACAAAATCTCACAGTTCAGTTTCCAATCACATGGGGATCACTTTTTCAAAAAAATTTCAAATCCTAGGGGGGAAACAGTCAACAAATAACATGCAATCCATCTGTGCAAAATTAATCAAAACCAATAAGCTAGCCAACACAAGACTCAACACAACTCCTGAGCTTCTCAAATTATTCAGGAGCTTTATTGAAAACAAAACAGAAATAAAGCAAGGAAAAGAAAATTAAAAGAGCAAGGTTCAGAAAAACTCATTGGAGGTGGTTCCACCAGGATCCCACTGTCTGTGACATAAGGCCCAAGTGATAGCCAAAGGGTGGGAGTTCATTCCATGCTTCCATAACTTGCAGCCTTGATATGGGAGTGAGTGCTTGACGATTCACGGTGACTCCTTCGGTGCGGTGGACTTCTCACTCCCTTTTGGGTCAAAGATGACCGCTTTCTCAACAAAATCCTCCCAATAAAATTGGGGTTCAAACTCTTGGACTGGCCATGGTGCAAGATCCGGTGGCTTGAACTCCATCACTGGTGGTTCCACAGTGGGAGGTGGTAAACAAGTAGCTGGGGTTACTGGTGCTGCTTTATTTTCTGTACGTTCTTCATTCACTGTACTATCAAATCCATCACCTGCTAAACCTGCAGAAATTTCAGCACACACCACACAAAGGTTAGTGTTAGTAGAGTCAGTACATATATCACAATAAACTGAATCAGGAAATGTCTGAATGTCTGGAAATTCAGCAATTAGTTCATCCATCCCATCACTCTCAACACATGCATATGAGTTAATTGAATCCTCTACTTCCAAAGGTTCTTCATCATCCTCAGGCACGGGGAAGCAGATGTCCTCCTGATCCTCATTTTCTATATGCACAGAAGCCTCATACCTTTCAAAACATGCTATACATAAAGCAGTGTCAGTACAATTAGCACATGAATTATAATAGATAGAATCAGGGGATTCAACACACAGTTCATCAATAGAAACATTATCAAAATCATCAGCAGAAGTATCTTCAAGAATAACCATCTGTGAATATGTATGTTTTTCAAGTGGACGTTGAGTTAGCAGTGCAGCCGAGTTGGCGACAATTTGATCAATTTGAATGGCCAACTTCTGAGATTCAGCTTCACTCCTCTGATGGCATTCAAGACTTTGTTCCTCCATCCGTTGATTGTTCTCTGCCATTTGTTGTAACATTCCTTCCATTTGTGCAGTTATCTGTGCAGTCATTTGCTTGAACAGGTCCTTGAGTGAAGGTCTGGAAGGTGCAGAGGTGGTCACTTGGGGATGATATGGTGCCAGTGGTGACATTAGTTGTTGGTCCTCATACCAAGGGTTTAGATGGTTTCCCCAGCTCGGGTGGTACACATCAGTGTAAGGGTCAGGAATGTTGTGCCTGATTGATGCAGCTCTGAAAGCAGGAGAGTATCTCCACAGGAAGGCTTCCTTCAAATCAAACCAGCCGAAGATGGAATTCGCCTCAAGATTATACAACCAATCCCTTGCAGCACCTTCAAGTGAGAGATGGAAAGCTCCCATCTTGATGTGATCTTCTGTTATTCCTTCAGGTCTCAGCATTATAGAACAAACAACCTGGAATTCCTTCAGATGCTCCTGGGGATTTTCACCTGCAAGACCACTAAACCTTGGCAACCAGCACATTAAACCAGCAAAATCAGGATAATATATGCATGGTGGTTCATAATTAACATTAGGCATGTACCCACACATGTAATTCTCCATGGAAAGCACTAAGATTCACAACCAGACAATGCAGACAAAACTAATTCAGCAAAGCAAAAAGTTTTTTTTTTCCTGTTAATAACAAACAAGAGTCCCCGGCAATGGCGCCAATTTTTGGCCGTGCTGTCGCCACGCGCCAAAAAGAACGAGCGTTTACAAAATAATGTAGATAGGGAAGCGACAACTCGAGTATCGTCTCACAAGGACTCTTAGGTTGCTATTATTAACAGAAAATCAGTTTTGGGGGGTTTTGGATTGAAATAAAATAAAGAAAACAAAACAGAAAACAGAGCAATAAAAACAAAGCAGTTTAAGAGATTAACAAAAATGCTAAGGACGATTAACCTACTGTTCTCGGTTTCCCACTATCATTGGTTCATGTAAATTCCAAGCCCTAAGCAGATTCTAATCCCCTCCCGGTTGTAGCAACAATTAACAAACGGAATCGCTACTACGGATATATGTTCCTATTCCCGAATTAAACAAACGGGGTGAAGCCCTCATGAACTAAACGAACATGAAAGAACACGCGCGAATTAAGCAAACGCGATTAAGTATAGGAACATAACATCACCGAAATGAATCAACTACACTATACACTCCTGAATTAAACAAACAGAAACATATAGCATCGCATTGAAAAGAGAAAAGCATGCAAAACAGGAATTACAAAACCTCAAGTGTGGTAATGGAAACCAATCACAATATATTAATCTAGGAGACTAGTTCTCCATTACAAAGGAAAAGCAAAGCTGTCTAAACTAAAGAAAAGAAAAATAAAAACTACTGACTAACTAGCTAGCCTCCATTTCTGCCTTCAAACAGGCTTATATACAACTTCTGGAATTTGCTGACTCGCGAGGCGAACACCTTCTCGCGAGGCGAATAATACGAATAGTCTTCAGCTTTTGGTTCTCTCGCGAGGCGAGCATATATTCGCGAGGCGAGACTCTTCAAATTCCAAACTGTAACGCCCGTGACCTTCAACATGGATGAGCCGTGATGGCTTTTGGTTTTCCAGGGTTGGATTACTCGCGAGGCGAGTCATGTTTCGCGGGCGAGACAGAGAGAGGTTTGCAATTTCGCACAATCACCTTCGAGGTTCGCAGGCGAAGGCCTTTTCGCGGGCTAAAGCTCCAGATTTATTTCCTTTTATTAACCTGAAAACAGAAAATAGCATAAGTACTTTATTTAACTCTAAATCAACTAAATTAACCTAAAAATACTTTACAGACTCAAAATGCTACTTAGAGACAATCAAGTCTAATTTGGGCGAAAATGATATAAAATTAGCACAAAGCCAAGGTTTTTCTAGTTATAAAACTAGACTAGCCAGAGGCTGATCAACTCCCTATGAGGCTTTGTATGGGAGAAAATGCCAAACACCGTTGTGTTGGTACCAAGATGGAGAAAGCATGATTCTCGGTCTCGAGATTGTGCAACAAACGACGGAGAAAGTTAAACAAATCCGCGAACGGATGAAAGCAACTCAAAGTAGACAGAAGAGTTACTCAGATCGGAGAAGACGACCTCTCGAATTTCAAGAAGGTGAACACGTATTTCTGAGAGTCACACCCACGACTGGGGTAGGTAGAGTCATAAAATCCAGAAAACTCACTCCTAAATTCATTGGACCTTACCAAATTCTTCGCCGTATTGGTCCGGTAGCTTACCAAATTGCTTTGCCAACTTTTCTTTCAAACATTCATAATGTGTTCCATGTCTCACAACTGAGGAAGTATATTCCTGATCCATCGTATATAATTGAACCCGATGTTGTACAATTAAAAGAAAACTTGTCTTATGAGACTTCACCAGTACGAATCGAGGATAAGATGATTAAGCAGCTCAGAGGTAAACAAATTTCCATAGTCAAGGTTATTTGGGACGAGACAACCGAAGAATCAACATGGGAAGCTGAGGACAAGATGAAATTACAATATCTTGTTCTTTTTACAGGTGCGTAATTTCGATGACGACATTTTTTTAAAGTGGGGTAGTAATGTAACACCCCAATTTTTCAATGCTTTCCAATATCTGTAAAGATATTTATATGTTTATATTTTTATCCGAAACCTAGAAAATGATTTTGAATAAAACAAGATTATATCTAGATCATAGTAGATAGTAAAAAGTTCCGATAAAATTTTGGGTTGAAAATTCAGACAAAACTCGATCTGTGTTTCCACTGACAATCTAAATTACTGATCAGAAAACCTGATTTTGGACCGTGAACGAAAAATCAATTATTCTTATCCCTTTGTAAGGAATATGGGTGCATTTCCAAATTTTCGTTCTAAAATAAATATTATATTTTATTCGGGTGAAATAATTAAACGAAACGCGCGGAGTAAACCTGAGTCGGGTAAACGACGAAACAAGATGTGGTACAGAAATAACGTGGAGCAGCGATGATAAAAGTGATTGATGGGACTCATGAAAATTAGTCACATCATAGCTTTTAAACCATGATTACACTAAATAAATATTATTATATTGCTTAAAAACCTCTTATTTTGTCCTAATGATCCAAACGAGTCATAATTTTACAAAACTTCTCCTATTTCTACCCATATAGTGCGGTACCCCCCTACTAGAGGAGCTTGATCTAGGATCATCATCAAGTTTTCATCTTCTTCTTCAATCTTCCATTTGAGGTGAAATTCTTGCTATTGATCATTGTTCTTTCATTGTGTTCATCATATCCTTGCTATGTTCATGTTTATTTGAGAAACCCATTTCTTTACTTTCATAAACTTGAGCCATAACCACTTGTATGATCAAAGCTTATGAAGTTAAATTCATTTCATCATCTTCATGATAACCTAAGTAGTAGTGTTGTGGTTGTTGTTAAAAAAAATGGAACCCAAACCCTATACCCATTGATGACCGAAATTGTGTAGGAAAGAGGGTTTGGTGTTTTTGTTTCATTTTTAAATTCTAACACTTGTTTTAAGCTCTCTAGGACCTATATGATCAAGCTCTAAGAGCTTAAGTTCAACAAATTAATTCTCTGGCCTATTTTTCTCCATATAGACCGAAACCTACCCTAGGAGAAATAATAGGATTCTTTCATTTTTTTTTAACATGTACTATATTGATTTGTGAAGAAATCATTGAGTATTTTGTTACTTGAGACAGTACTGAGGAAACTGAAGCTCACTCGAGTTCTTTCAAGACAAGAAACTCAACTTACAGAGATAAATGGAGTATTCCTGAGGAGTTCCTAGTAATCATATACTTAGTATATGAATTGCTTGTGATGATTTATAATATTTTGGATTAATCTTGTTTGACTATGATGTACATATATATATATATGTTATATGTTGTTGAGATTAGTTAGACTATATATATATGTCTGATGAATATATTTTCTGTGATATTATTTGACTGAGATTGGTTGAAGCATATCATTAGTCATGGCTTATGAGTGGAAAACTTTATTTAATTAAAAGTATATGGACACAGAAAAATTGAAAAGTGATTTTGACTTTCTTTGAAAAGTGAAGAGAAAAGAAAGGAAAGGAACTAGACTTCCGTGCTGAGATTCGGACTGGATTCTGATTTCTGGGAAGCCGAACTAGCATTCCTACTAATAAGAACCTAGAGTTCCGAGATGTCGGACTAGTGTTCGTTTGAGAAAGAGATTTTGAAATCTTTAATGATGTTTTAAAATTCCAAATTGATATTAAAAGTCTAATTAATATCTGAAAGATGATCTGGCAGACGTGCTGTTGTTTATCAAGCTACAGTTTCACATAGGGTAAACTGACAAATTTGATAGTTACGGACCAAAGGCATATTCTTGGGTCTTTGGGTCTTTAGGTCTTTAGAGACATTCGGGCTCGAACTCCACGGAAATGCTTGGGGCTTTGCAACATCTTGTCGTGGAACTCGGTTACCCTGCACAAAACATACTCAATAGGGGACTATCCAAATATTATTTAGGTGATACGCAAAATCCTAGAACAATTGGGGAATGGACCTAGTTGAGAGGCCACCCAATGCGAAACAATTGTGTTATAGGAATTATCACGACCTATCATGCTTAACGAAGGGAAGTTAGGATCTCCGGAGATTGTGTTTTAGAAAGTGGATATTGAAGTGTTAAGACATAATTTAAGAAAGACTTTCTATTTTAAATCTGTTGAGATATTTATAATTGTTATACTCTGCATTTGTCATTGTTATACTGCTTATATTAGGTATATGATTGCTAGGTTTTAAGCTCATATATTGGTAACTCACATTTGCTTTCATTTTCTTGTTTTGATTCTCTGTTGTGGTATTTTTATTCTACATGTTTAGATGGACCCTATTCACCACATGGTTCATTCGGGCTTCCTATTTGTAGCCAGAATCCTTCCAATCTAAACTTACTTTTCAAAATTTCCATGAACTCTATTAGTTGGTTTTGCGCCAATTTTGGATCAAGAATTCATTGACATTTAGGTTCTTTTTAAGATTCCCTGGGATTGTAGCTATTAGGTGGGTGGTAGAGCTTTTATATATGATCAAGCTCTGATTGATCAAAAGAGAAGATTGATGGGAAGTTTAGTTTGCAACTTCTGGAAGAAGTATTACACTTGGCCATAGTAATAGGCACTTGACATTGAACAAACAACAAATGAGGTAATATTTATACTTTCGTTGTGTATCTCATGGTCTTCCTCTTCACTGAATTCACTAACATTATCCCTAAATATTAGATCATTAGAGATCGTAGAGGTACTGGGAAGATTAAACATCTACAAACAATTTAAACATAATGATTAATTATCTATATGAAACATATCAAATATATAATTTAGCACAAAAATAAAAAAGAAAATATCTTTCAAACATGGCCCTAAATACACTGATATTAATACCACAGAATTTTTGCTTCTTCCCTAAAGATGACATCCCGTCTTACCGTATTACTGCAGCTGCTGGCACGGAGTTAGCCGGGGCTTCTTCCTCAAGTCTCATCATGATCGCGATTGTCCTATTTTGGTGTATCATAACTTGTTTCCGCCTATAATATATTGCCACGTAAATTAAAATTTTAAGGAATACTAAAAACGTATAATATGTGACAAGATATTATTGGTGGAAATATGATGTGATAAACAAAAATAGGACATATATGATAGAGAGAATTGGAATAAGGGTGGGAGGAAAGAAAAGATTGAGAGAAAATGAAGAAACCATGAAGAAGAAAAAATAAGAGAGAAATGGAGAGGAAACACCGGGAGATAATCTGAACCCTCATATAATTCACACACATTTCATTCATTTTCTTCTTTTCTTTTTTTATTTATTTATACAACATACATTTCATTCTGACTTTAGCTAACTAAGAAGAATACTAATGTCTTGGGCTCAGCTAGCCACGTTGAGCCGATAAAAAAAAAAGTTAGCCACTGCAAAATAATGAATTAAATATTATGTGTATATTTATCGCACTCCAATTTATGAATTGTCGTTAAAAGGACATCAATATCCTTCCAATTCCAAATTTATGATACCCAATAAACCACCTTTGTTAATTGTTAAATGACATGACATGAGAATGGGAGAGTAAAGAGAAAAATTCTTTCAAATATTGTTTCTACAATTGAGTAGTTAGTCATCTCACGTTAGAGAGGACCCAAACTCGTTCAAACAAAACTTACCTAGCTTAAAATAGGAACTGATTCATTTGGTAGTGTTTGATTCAGCCTTTTTTTTACTTCTCTTCGCCTCAAAAGGAGAAGCGGAGCCACACAATTTTTGTGAGGAGCCCTTAGGAGGAAAAAAAGAGAGCTTAATTTTAAAGAACAAAAATTAAAATAAAAAAGCTTCTAAAAAGGTGAAAACTTACATAAAGTTCCTGAAGTGACTTGTCATCTTCTCTTTCTATAACTAAACCGTTACCCACTCCATCAGAATCTCAAACATGCTTCTTAATTTTTGTGAATGACACTTCTCCTCCACCATGAACAAGGATTCAATTCATTTCATTTCACCTCTCTAAAACTCCACTTTCTCTAGGCTTTCTCACCCCTCATCTTTTCTGTTGGCCAATACTTTGCTATAAAGGGAAAAAGGGTTGTTGTCTCACGTCACATATAGTGCAGTGATATTCAATTATATTAAGGTAAAACATAGTTATCCCCGCCCCTCCTTTTATATGTGTAAAAATGCAAACTTATTATTTCTGTTAATTAGATGAGTTCCCAATCAGATTTTTTTCATTTTTTCCTAATATTATCTCATCCTATTTAAGAGTGTCTTTTTTTCATCTATGTTACCTTATTTTTCTCACCCATCATTTTTTTCTAATGTCTCTATATTGCTGTTAGTTATACGATAAAATTTTTTTACCTCTTAGTAGATCTTGTTCAGTTTTACTGTTACGTTCTTTTATGATTTTGAAAATATTTGCTTATGTTGATTCATATTTTTTAATAATCATATAAATGGAGCTTGTTGTTTGCTTGCTTGACAGTGAAATTAATGGATAACATTAAACATGAAGTGACTGAGGCAAATTTAACTGCATATGTTGGTATGGAATTTGAGTCAGAAGATCATACCTATATATTTTACAATATGTATGCTGGCTTCATTGGTTTCAGTGTGAGGAAAGTTGGTGGAATAAAAGCAAGATAGATAACGAGATTTGTAAGTTCTCTTTCACTTTCACTTTCACTTCATTAAATTAGACTTACAATTTATTTACATAAGATAACTCCATGGTACTTTTGCTACATGTCAGTTTTCATTCTTTGAAATAAGAAATTAATGCTTAATACTCCAAGGGCATTCTGGGATTCAGAATTAAATAGCTTCGTTGTGGATAAAATAAGTAGTATATTAGTGTCAGCATAATGAGGCCAACAATGTGAACATAAAAAAAAGTCCCTTTATATTCATTATATGATTGTGGACCATCTGCCTCACCTAAGAAATTGGGATGCTGTTGCATGCAGCTCAAATTAGTTAATTGGTTGGTGCATTCCTTTTTAACCCCTTCTTATTTTCTTCTGAAGAAAAACTTAAAAAGGCTTGCATGATAGAGATTACAGAAGGAAATGTTTCATTGTGAACGGGGTTTTAAATTGCGGTTGTGGTCGTGGTTATGGTCATCGCGGTTGCGGTCATTGCGGCCGTTGCGATATGTAATGCGGCCGCTGCGGTTTGAAACGATTTGAAAAATTCACAAAATGAAAAAAAAATCAATTTTTTTTTTGTAATTCTTTATATATCTTTTACTAATGATGTTGTATAAATTTCTATTCATTTTAAGACATTGTATTATGTTTATGAATAATTTAAACTTAATTTAGTGAAAATAAATTATAAGTAAAACTTTTAAGCACATATAAATACAAAATTACAAAGAAGTAAGAAGGCCAGAAACTTAAAAGTGCATAAATATATATGAATCACAAATAAAAAGATATTAGTGTCACATATAGGAATACACCCAGCTGCAATTGTGATTCTAAAATAACGTCACATTGTCACCACTTAAAGATACGTCTTCACTACAAAAAAAGAAGAAGATAAAAGTAAACAAATTAATAAATTTAAAATAATAATAATAATAATTAACAAATATATGAATCAAAGATAATAAAAATTGCATTAAATGATACTTGCTACCACATGGTGGAATGACGTGGTGGTTCATAACCTCTATTCTCACTTTGGCTATCATCTTGTGTAGCTCCTTGTCCAAAGACATAATCAAAAAATCCACCACTTGATTGTTGATGATAAGGATCTTGATAATTCATTGATGGTTGGTAGTATGAGGGAGCTTGATCACTTGCGTATGTGTTGTATGTGTTGAAATAAGCATATTGATAATAAGGTGGATGAGATTGTTGACTACTCTGAGAAGAATCATCAATACCAAAGTCACTAAAACTTTGTACAATACTAGAAGAGGAAGAATATTCAAGTGGAACATTCTGTTTTCTTTTTCCTCTCCTAGAATGTGACCCACCTCTGCTGCTCTCGGGTAATGAACTACCAGAAGGAGCCATATCAGTCAAGCTCCTATAACGCCTATTATATGGTGAATCTTGAGATGGATCATTTTGAAATTGCCCATCATCATCACCATCATCATTATCATCACCGTCACCTTCTTCAGCTTCTACATTACCACCCCCATCACCACTGTTATTACTTGGTGGACTTAAACCATCACCATCTTCATTAGAATCATCATTATCATCAACAACTTCCACATCTCCATCATCTGTATCCACTAGAGGCAACCATTCTGCATTTTGTACTCAATCTAATAGTGGATATTGTCTCTCTTCAATCCATGGAGATAATGCATCTTCTCGAAATATATAATCAAGATTGATAGGATTAAAACTTGCTTCAATTTCATCTTGACTTTTTCTCATTTGATGCCTCATTTTCAATTTCATATTATAGTGCGTGAAGACAAGCTTTTGCAGCTTTTTATACTTCAATCTATTCCTTGTCTTCGTGTGGATATAACTAAATGTGCTCCAATTTCTCTCACAATTTGTGGCTGAAGTTGTTTGGCTAAGAACTTTTATAGCCACATGTTTAAGCTCAGGAGCACATACACCAAAAAAGGACCACCATTCAGCTTTTTAAAGGAGCAACAAAAGGTAAACAAATTATTAGTTATTATATTGAAAAATAAAGTTAAAGTTCATCGATTTATAAAAAAAAATTATTTTACCTGGATTCATCTTAGACCAAGCTGCTTGAGCTTGAGGAGTACCAAATGTTTCAACCTTATCTCTAAAAAGTACTAACTGAAATAAAACATAATATATCAATACGTAAATATCTTCATTTGATAAATAATGAATTATAAGTTTAAAAATATAAATATTCATTACTAACCTGGTTCAGAGCTTTAATCTGATCATCGATGTTTCTTTCTATTCTGAAGATGACTCTATTTGTTCCTTCAAACGTTTCTTTGTAGACATCATCCCCATGTTCAACTCCGTATTGAAATTGCGGATTAAGAAAATAACCTAAAAAAGGATAATACATTATTATGGAATAAAGTATAAATATAAAATTACATGATAAAAATAAATTTATAAATTATATCAACATATCGGCAGAATGAAGATCGGAATGCATCACTAGTGCAATAAGTGCTTTTTACGTCAGTTAAAATTGATTTTTTACGTCAGAATACTGACTGACGTAAATACAGCTGACGTTAAAAGTTAAACTTTTAACGTCAGTTGAGAACTGACGTTAAATATAACACTATTAACGTCGGTTCTTTAACACAACCGACGTTAATTTTGTCAAAATTAACGTCAGTTCTTTAAAAAAACTGACGTTAATTTTGTTAAAACTAACGTCAATTGTTATCAAGAACTGACGTTAAAGGTCTTAATTTTAACGTCAGTTGTAATAAACAACTGACGTTAATAGTGTACTGTATATTTTATAAAATACTATTAACGTCAGTTGTATGATAAAACCGAGCGTTAATAGTATTTTTTTTAAATTCAGTTTTAAAATATCACTCCCCTCGACCATCCCTCGCATTCAAGTAAATATCCCGGTAACACGGAATATCACACACATTACAGAATTGCAAAGGAAAAATGGAATAATGATCCATATATATGTATTCGAAACAATATATATTTATTAACATAGGTTATAACTCAAAATAAATACATAAATATAAATAAAAATAAATGTATACTAAGTTTAAACTACCTATATCAATATCCCTTCGTGATGATCATCACGAGTGGCATGTACATCGTCCACCGTGTCTCCTCGATTATAGTAGGCATGTTTGTTGAAAAAGAAGGAGTCTCGGGAATATCAAGATTTGAATCTTCATTTTCATCACTACCATTATACATGCTTTTTCCTTGGAGAACCACGGACAACCTTTTGTTAGAAGGATCGGTGATGTAGAACACTTGTTTTGCTTGGGAAGCCATTATGAAAGGCTCATTTATATGACCTAACTTGTTGAGGTCTACCAATGTGAACCCCAATTCGTCGGTTTGTATACCACCGTTACTATCAACCCACTTACATTTAAATACCTAAGCACCGTAAGCTTAGTGTAATCGAGCACCCAAATATCTTCAATATATCCAAAGTAAGGTCTCGGTCAGAACGGGTTTTGTGTCCTTTGCACTAGAGAAGTGCATTTCTTCGGCCACGATCATAACCCCACTATTTTGCATGGTACTCTTGTTATCTTGTTCCTTTGTATAAAAGGAAAAGTTATTTATGTCGTATCCGCTCCAACATATGATGTTGAAGTTAGGCCCACGTGCTAGCCATTTTACGTCATCGCAAGGTGCTACCATCCTTAAGCATTTCTTCCTTGAACCATGGTAAGAAAGTCTTGTTATGCTTGTTCAACAACTACCTTTCGCTCATTCGAGGGTTTTCTTGATTGACTTTTCTTTTATGTTCAAATAAGAAAGGCTGACCACATTCGATGTTGTTCAATACATACAAATGTGCTTGAAGCACTTCCTCCCGATCCTTCCTATTAATTCTTAAGCCATGTGTACCCTTACCTTGACATCTGATCTCATCATGCCGAGGCTTAGGAACCCTTATAGGATCCGTGTTATGAAGGTAGTCCGAACAAAACACAATAGCTTCTTCTGCAACATACCTGTGAACAATAGATGCTTCCGGACGATGAGGATTCTTCACGTACCCTTTCAAGATCTTCATGTAGCGCTCAACTGGGTACATCCATCTTAGAAAAACCGGCCCACATAATCTAATCTCCCTCACCAAATGAACAATTAATTGAACCATTATGTCGAAAAAGGAAGGAGGAAAATACATCTCCAATTGGCACAAGATTGTAGCAGCCTCAACTTCCAAGTCATCCAACATACGGGGGTCAACGACTTTGCTACATATAGAATTGGAGAATGAGCACAACCGAGTAATGGCATGTCTCACATTTTTTGTAGCAATACCACGAATAGCAACGGGCAGAAGTTGTTGCATCAAGATGTGACAATCATGAGACTTCAAGCCAACCAATTTAAGATCACTAGAGACAAGCCTCTTCATATTTGAAGAGTAACCATGTGGAACTTTGATGCCCTGAAGACACCCGCAGAAACTTTGTCTCTCTTTTTTTGACAAAGTATGACATGCTGGCGGCAAATAAGTCCGCTTACCATCCTCAACAATTGGAGCTAACTGCTCTCGTTTACCCATAGCAACGAGGTCGAGACGAGCATTCACACCATCCTTTGTCTTGCCCTGAATGTTGAGAAGCGTCCCGATCACACTATCACACACATTTTTCTCCACATGCATCACATCAATGCAGTGTCTGACATCAAGCTTGCGCCAGTATGGAAGATCAAAGAATATCGACCTCTTCTTCCATATGTTTTTCTCAGCAGCTTTACCTTTCTTTTTGGACTTGCCGAACATAACATCGATGTCCTTTACCCTCTGATAAACCTGCTCTCCAATTAAGGCCGCCAGCGCTTCTTCTGTCTCTTGGCATCCATTAAAAGCTTTTTTCATCTTACGATATGGGTGATCACGTCTAAGAAATCTCCGATGCCCAAGGTAAACCGTCTTCTTTCCATGATGCAACTGAGTGTAGCATGTGCCTTCTTCACATATAGGGCATGCTTTATGCCCCTTGACACTGTACCCGGACAAGTTACCGTATCTTTGGAAAGTCGTTGATGGTGCAAAATAACATGGCACGAAGCTTGAAAGTCTCATGAGAATACCCATCAACTACATCAACACCTTCCACCCACAGCGTTTTCAAGTCTTCAATCAAGGGACCTAGATAAACATCTAAGTCATTTCCCGGTTGCTTTGGGCCTGAAATCATCATAGACAACATCATGTATTTGCGCTTCATGCACAACCAAGGGGGCATGTTGTAAATTACCAACAGAACAGGCCATGAACTATGAATACTACTCATGTTACCATAAGGATTTATTCCATCCATAGCAAGTCCAAGCCTTAGGTTTCTTGGCTCATCGGCGAAATCCGGAAACATAGTATCGATATTCTTCCATTGAATAGAATCAGCAGGATGACGAACCTTTCCATCACGTTTCCTCTCATCATTATGCCATCTAAGATTCTTCGCATCTTTCGCATTGGCAAACAATCGCTTGAACCTTGGAATTATTGGAAGATACCACAACACCTTCGCAGGAGGACCCTTTTTTCTCACATCATCAAGATCATCATCATCATCACCACCCTTCACTTTGTATCGTGATAACCCACATTTGGGGCAATCGTGATTGTCTTCATGAACACCGGTGTACAATATGCAATCATTGGGGCATGCGTGTATCTTCTTATACTCCATACCCATAGGACATAATACCTTCTTGACCTCATAGTTACGGTCAGGCAATGTGTTGTCCTCCGGAAGCAAGTCTTTCAACACTTCAAGCAATTCCGTGAAACTTTTATCGGTCCAACCATTTCTCGCCTTCACACAAACCAATTTTAGCACCGTCGACAACCGTGTATGAGTAGTACACCCTGGATATAAAGTCTTATCCGCATCACCGCACAACCTATCATACACATGAGCTCGATGAAAAGATTCTTGTCCAATATCACGGATCATGTCCTCTACTCGATCATCCTCCATATCTACGTCAACGTCCTCACGTTGGGAGACACTCGCCATACTACTCAACAACACATCACCATGCCATATCCATCTTGTATAACTCAAGCAAATCCCTTCACAAATCAAATGAGTACGTATATCCTTCACCGTACATTTCCTCGTATTCAAACACTTGACACAAGGACAACAGAACATTCCATTACTATTAGGAACATTCCTTTGAGCAAATTCTATAAATTCTCCCACCCCCTTCAAATACTCAGCACTAGTACGCTTACAAACCATCCAACTACGATCCATAACTAGATAGGTCCTGTAGATATACAAAACATATATCCAATATAAGGACAATACGGAGATTGAAAACTATAGTTTTTGAAGTTTTCCAAGCTCCGGTCACGGCCGCGGCGGTGATGTCCATCACACCGTGTAACGTGCCAACCGAACCAGCACCATGCCATCACGAGCGGAGAACCGATCACGGCCTAGCCGTGATGAGCATCACGACAAGTGACAGATCAACCAGCAGAGCAACATGCACTCAAAACCAAAAATAGAGACGTACATTCCAAACAACTCAAACTCACGGTTTCAAGTTTCAACATACGAGACTACGGTTTCAACATACACTCAAAACCAAAAATACAAAAATGTGCCCTAAATACTCACCGAGAAATAGGTGCTCGCGTGGTGGTTGGGAGGAATCGCTCGAGTGGTGGCCAACGTTCGATGTGGTTACCGAGAGCGAGAGGGACAAGGAGAGTTAGTGCGCGGGAAGGGGAAAGAGAGATGTCAAGTTATTGCAAAGAATGAATGGAAAGACAGAGTTAGAGTTAATAGTGTACTCACGGTGGTGGCGAAGAAGCCCTCGCGGTGGTTGCGGTGGAGATGAGCTCGCGATTAGGGTTCTGTCTTTGGGTGAGAGCGAGAGTGAGGTTGAGAGTGATCTAGGGTTGAGCGTGATGAAAATAGAAAAGAGACGCACGCTGAGCGAAGTTCAGAAGGCACGCGGGTGTAAACGTTATAATCAAAAAGCAAAAAATAAAACAACATTTAACGTCAGTTTTATTAAACAACTGACGTTAAAAGTAATTGTTTAACGTCAGTTGTATTAAACAACTGACGTTAAATATTATATTTTTTTTTAAAATACTTTTAACCTCAGTTGTTGAATTCAACTGACGTTAAAAGTGTTGTGTAAAAACCATTCTCTATATAAAGTACCATTATTCTGTATCAGTCTGTAATACTGCCTCTTCTTTTCCTCTATATTTCTATTCCTTCACAAAATGGCTCTGAGACCTGTGTTAATTAAGAGTGACAACAGGGCATATAGGGACATAGGATTATTTACGTCAGCTATTTATTTAACTGAAGTAAAAATCACACTTTTAACGTCAATTGTATAAACAACTGACGTTAAAAATAAATATTTTTTATTTTAAAAACACTTTTAACGTTAGTTTTATTCAACAACTGACGTTAAAAGTGTATAAGTTTCTGCAAAATTAAAGCATTCATTCCTTTGACTACTTTGATACTAAATTACCCATTACTGCTGTGCTACTTACCCATGCACATTGTAACCTATAATCCTCTTTATGAGCACTAAGTTTATACCTAGCTAGACTTAAAGGTCTATTTCTTCCTATTCCATCGGGCGTTTTCTTTTCTGCACGTTTATAATATATGATTGCCAACTCCCAATGCGCCTTGGAACCTAATGCTCTTAATGATCAATTTAATTTTTTAGCAACTTACGACGCCTAGTAACTTCATCCCCTACTCCTATAAATAGCTTCCTTCCTTCCTTTAATTTTCTGCTTCACAATATGGCTCTGCCATGGAGATTAACTTCATCACTAGTCTTTCTTCCTGTACCTAGACTTAAAGGTCTCTGTCTTAATGGTCAAACAACTTCTGAGTTGGAGTAAATCACATTACATGGGTGATAAGGGTGTGTAAATCGCATTATGTGAATTGCACACACCATCATCCTTCTGGAGAATCGCTGACTCTGACTCCAAAACCTCAGCTTTGGAACCAAGTGACTGTTCCAAGAATATTGCTGAAACAGATCGAGTGCACCCTTCACTCTGCTTTGGCTCCAAATTGACTGTGGTTTCAGATGGAGCATCAAGGACTTCAAGTAAGGGAGGAGATGCATTCAATATCGGAGTTTCTGAGGACAGGACTGAAAAGAAAATGATGTTGAAGTAGAAACTTTTTTATATTTTAGTGCTATCTTGCGGAAATTTTTTATCTTTTAATCATGTAATTGTAACTTATGAATCGCTTCAATGAGATACGATTTGATTATACATATATAACTTGTTTTATGTTAAGTGTTTATTTATTTTAATTTGCACAAGAATTTGTTTACTAATTCAAGCTAATTAATTAAGATTAAAAATAAACTTTTTTAAAGAAAAGATTAGAAATAAACTGCACTATATATGGAGTGATGATCTGAGTTAAGAGTGACAACAGGGAGATGACAACGAAAGAAAGATAGGAATGAGTTGATTATTTACGTCAGTTATGTATTTAACTGAAGTAAAAATCACACTTCTAACGTCAGTTTTATAAACAACTGACGTTAAAAGTGTTAATAAAACACTTTTAACATCAGTTCATTAAACAACTGACGCAAATAGTGATTTAATATTTACAAAACTGCCACCGCCTCACTTTTAACGTCAGTCCTTAAAACAACTGACGTTAACAGTGAATTAATGAAGTCTGATATTTACAAAACTGCCACCGCCCCCTTTTTAACGTCTAGTTTTTGGTTAACTGACGTAAACCTTTACCGTCTAATATATATTTTCCACTAGTGCATGTATCTCCATCGCTTGTCTATTAAATCATTATATCTGGAATGATAACAAGAATTTTGTCTAATTGCTTGTTTAGCTCTATCAATGGCTTCATATATGAAACCCATGGTTGGTTTCTCGTCACCATCAACAAGTCTCAAAACTTTTACTAAAGGCTCAAACAACTTCAATATGTCTTGGGACTTACTCCAGAATTCACTGTCATTAATAATTGTTCTTGCTTCATATGACGGTCCATTTTTCGCTTTACCAAATTTAGATCATATAAACTCTTCGGAGTTGAACATGTTTCTCAGACCTTGCTTTTGTTGTACAATTGCTTGAAGTTGTAAGAACTGTGTTGCAAATCGGGTAACACCAGGACAGACAATTTCTCTACCTCCAGTATATTTTTTCATGAGATCGACAGTCCATATATGGTTATAGAGAAAATTTGTCACAGTCTTTGCATTAGTTAATAACTTCTGTACATTTTTCTTTTTTCCTATATCCTCCAAGCAAAGATCTAAACAATGAGCCGCACAAGTAGACCAATACAAATGAGACCACTTCTCCATCGTTCGACCACCTTGCTTTCAGTCTTCGCTTCATTATCTGTAACCACTTGAACAACAAACTCTTCTCCCACTTCTTCAACAACTTTATCTAATAATTGAAAGTAGTAATCTGTGTTTCTACTAACAACATCAGAAGCATCAATAGATTTCAAGAAAATTGTCCCCTTACTACTATGCACCAAAAAATTCATAATATGAGTATGGTTGATACCGTACGTCCAACCATCACACATTATTGTCACCCTTTTTTCTTTCCATGTACCTCTCAATACGTTCAACCACTTCTTCATTTCCCTATATTCATTCTCTAAATATACATCTGAGATTTCATAAGGGGTCGGACATTTAACCCCTTTACCTACCTCAGTAGCTATAACAATCAAATTATGCAACCAAGGAGAGTTACCTAAATTAATAGGTAAGCGATCATAAATAAAAAACTTGCTTACTGCCTCTCCTAGCTTCCTCCTCAATGTCTTCATGATACCCTTACTGATTTTCGGTTGCTTCATGCTTTTGCTCCTCATAAGATCAATATTTGTAGATCTCAACTCCAGAGTAACATCTTCAAGCCTTTCACCCCCACCAACACTCGCATGAGAGCTCCCACCTTGTTCATATATATTTCCATGCCCTCCTGTTTGTTGTCTAAATTGTTGCTTGTCTTCCCATTCACGATGTGATCTAAGGCTTTCCTGTGTAGCAAACCTCATTCGTTCATCAATAAGGTGATCCATATCTTTATCTTCATCTTCTCCTCTCAGGCGTGCTTCAAATTCTTGTTTTCTTTTTTTAGAGTCATTTTTCTTTGCTTTTCCTTCAAGAAGCAGCTTCATCATACCTTCTCTAGCCAATTTGCTCACTCTAGCACAACCAGACACTTGTCCTTTCATATGTGCTATATGTTGCTTCACTCTTGTAATGCCACCTTTTATTATCTTGTGACAAAGTTTACATTCGATATTGTTACGACTTCTGGCTACTGGGTTTCTAAAATGCCATCCAATATCATCACTTGGAGCACCATCTAATCTTTGTGTAGGAAATTCTTCTCTTGGAGGCATTGTGTATATTTTATACAACCTATTCGATATTTATAAATAAACATCAATCAATAATTCAACCAAACTTACAACTTTAATCTAAACTAGCCTTCAAAAAAAAACTTTAATATAAACTAGTAATTAGCAAAACACAAATAATCTAATCAATAATTACAGTAAATTATTTAATACAACAAATCAATTATTAACATACAATTTGAACAATAAATACTAGCTAAACATATACTAAACTAGTAATTAGATTAATATATCAATATATATTTTATTTCCCTCTCAAATTTTCCCTATATTATTCCCAAATCTCAATTAATTTCCCACCTAAATTTTTTGATTAAAAAAAAAATTCCCCCCACCCAATTCGGTTTCCCTCTAAAAAATTACCCCCCCCCCCCCTCAACCCACACACACTCACTCACACTTTTGTTTTTTCCTGATACCCATCCCTCTCTCGTCCCTCACCTTCCTCATCTCCTCTGTTTCTACAAGCTTCTTCTTCCCCTCCTCTGTTTCTTTTTTTTTTCTTCATTTTTCTCCACATCCACACTCACTCAAGTCTCAACCGGCAACCCTCCTCCTCCGTCACTCGTCCGGCGCCGTGGCCACCCACCAGACGACCCATGGGCTCACGGTTCGCCACTTCGCCCCAAAACCCAGATCCCGGCCCCCTCCCCTCTCTCTCAGGCTCAGCCTCTCTTCTCTTCAATGCCTCACGAGTAAATGAGTCACGACCTATGGCCTCCGGCCCTCCGCCTCACGACCCACGGCCTCCACCTCACGGTCCTCCCCAGTCACGGCCTCAATCCCTCACCCATGGGGACTCAACCCCACACCCGAAGGACGACGGCACAGCAGTGAGTAGAGCAGAGCAAAGCACCAGAGCAAAGGAGGAAAGGAAGTTCTTACCTTGGGGTGAGGCTGGTAGATCGGATGATTTGGGATTCGAAGCACAGTGAGGCTTGATCGCTTGAGCATATCCACTGATCCAGAGCAAATAAGTGAGACTGAGGAATGAGGTTATATGAGAATGAGACATTGAGTGAAGCACTGAAGCATAAAGCAGAAAAGAGATAAAGGCAAAAACAAAATTTGATCTGAAAAGCAGGTTAGGAGAATCTCTTTTTCTGATACATTTTGAAATCTGTTTGTCTGATATGAGAATTTGTTTTTTTGCACCTATGATTGAGTTGAACGGAACTGTTTTGGGTGTTTTAAACTCAGTTTCGGTTGATGCGGCCGTTGCGGCCGTTACGCCGTTACATTACGGCCGTAACAGGTGATTTTGAATCACACCGCAATTGCGGCCCGATGCCGTTGCGGTGAGTCCCGCAACCACAATATTGAGGCCGCATTAGCGGTTGCGGACCGCATTTTGAAACCCTGATTGTGAATAAATTAAAAATAACTACAATTATCAAGACAATGTTTTCTGCCTTCTGTTGGTGTAAGAATCTATGTAGCAAGTACTCTGAAGAATTTGTTGATAAAAAAACTCTTGAAGAATTTGCTCTAGCCTGTCTTTGGTATGCATTTCTTCCTTTGATTACTTGGATGTCCTACTTACTTTACAACTCTCTTGGCTCCCCGGTTGAAATGAGACCGCTGCTTAATCGAGTTGAATACTTTGTAAGGCTCTACCATTACAATGTGAGGTAGCATAAAGCTTGATTAAACCAATTTTTTCATCCACTATATTTTGCCATGCTTTGTAAAATTTGTTAATAACTTTAGGTTTAATGAACTTTTTGGTCCCTAAAAAATAATTCATTTTTTATTTTCGTCCCTGTCTTTTTTTTTTTTTTGCATTGTGTACTTCTAACTTTTTAAATTTTACAAAACGTCCCTGACGTCAGTCAATTTTGTTATCTACTGATGATGTGACAGACATAAGTGTTTTGTTAGCATGTCACGTGGCATTAATTTATTTTTTTAATGTCACATGGATTTTTTAAAATAATTTTTTAAACTGAAAAATGAAAATACATGTTTTTTTTATATTTTAAATTTAAATAACCTGACCTAATTTGACCCACCCTCTTCCTTCACCCTTGGACGACAGCAGGACAATGCGCGGTGGGACGGTGGTCGTGTATAGCAATGTGCTCTGAGAACAAAGCTGCACCAAATCATTCAGCCATTGAAAAAGAAAAAAGAAAATGTTGCTTCTGGTATGGGTCAATTAGCAATTTGGGAAAAGAAGGAATCTCTTTGAAAGAATATAATTTCGTGTCCATTTCATTAGCATAATTGTGGTTATATATAACCATTACAAGAGAGATCCTAGGCTATAATTAAGTAAACTAATTATACACATTAGCATAATTGTGGTTATATACAACCATTACAAGAGAGATCCTAGGCTATAATTAAGGAAACTAATTATACACAAGATCATTAACATTATGACTAGATACAAAATATATTTACATATATTCTAACACACCCCCGCAGTCGAAGCGGGAGGTATTTGTACACTGAGACTGTCCCGAAAATCCTCAAATAGAACCAAGGGAAGGCCCTTTGTAAAAATATCTACAATCTGATAACATGACGGGACATGTAAGACGCGAACTTCCCCACGAGCAACCTTTTCGCGAACAAAGTTAATATCCATCTCGATATGTTTAGTGCGCTGATGTTGAACAGGATTTCCAGAGAGATATATTGCAATAACATTATCACAATACACCAAGGTAGCTTTCCGAATAGGACAATGAAGTTCTAAAAGAAGGTTTCGTAACCAACAAGACTCAGAAACCACATTAGCAACACCTCGGTATTCCGCCTCCACACTAGATCGTGACAAAGTAGCTTGCCGTTTGGCGGACCAAGAAATTAAATTATCACCAAGAAACACACAATAACCAGATGTAGAGCGTCTGGTATCCGAACACCCACCCCAATGATCAGCATCTGTATAAGAAAGGAGAGTGGATGTGGAAGAAGGATAAAGATGCAAGTCATAATCAAGAGTTCCCTGAATGTAGCACACAATACACTTGAGCGCGTGCATGTGTTCTTCCCGCGGGTCATGCATGAATAAACACACCTTTTTCACAGCATAAGCAATATCAAGTCTCGTGAAAGTGAGATATTGAAGAGCCCCTGCAAGGCTTCGATAATGAGATGGATCTGCATATGGTGTGCCGGAATTAGCACTGAGCTTCGGTTTAGTGTCAACCGGAGTAGGAGATGGCTTACAAGATGGCATGCCGGCCTGTTCAATGATCTCTGCTACATACTTCTGCTGAGATAAGAATAAACCACCTGTATGATGAGTTACAGCTATACCCAAGAAATAACTCAACGGCCCCATGTCCTTCATAGCAAATTCCGATCTAAGAAGGGATATGATAGACTTGCGAATAGCATTAGAGGAAGCTGTCAATATAATATCATCCACATACAAAAGAATGTAAGCCATAGTTGTACCTTGCCGGTAAATGAAGAGAGAATGATCAGAAGTACTGTGAGAAAACCCAAGAGTAGAAACATAATCAGTAAATCTCTTGTACCAAGCTCGAGGGGCCTGTTTGAGCCCATGTAGAGATTTCTTCAACAAGCATACATGATTAGGATGATCCGGGTCCATAAAATCCATGGGTTGATGCATGTACACAGTCTCTTTGAGTTTTCCATGCAAGAAAGCATTCTTCACGTCAAGTTGGTGAATGGGCCATGCTTTAGAGAGGGCTAAACTGAGAACAGCGCGAATAGTTGCCGGTTTGACTACCGGGCTAAAAGTCTCACCACAATCCACGCCAACCTGTTGAGTTTTGCCATCACCTACAAGACGGGCCTTCTGCCTCTCAAAAATACCATCAGATTTTTCTTTATGAGTAAAAATCCACATAGACCGAATCACATTAACATCAGGTGGACGGGGCACCAACTCCCACTCTTATTTTTAATAAGAGCATTAAATTCATTATCCATAGCCATTTTCCAATTCGGGTCATGAAGGGCAGACACGGGGTTACGTGGCAGGGGGGATTTAGTGACATTAGTGTTAAGATTTAATTGTCGTTTGGGTTTGAAAATCCCATGCTGACTACGTATAACGGGTTTGGGAGCCGAAAGATGAGTGGGCTGATATGGAAGTGAAGGTGCAGGTGCTGGGCTGGCTGAGGGTGGGCTGGTTGGAGGTTGCGGGTTGGGAACAACCTGCTGGGCCGGCTGGTTTGGGCCTAGCTGTGAGGTCGAATGGTGTACCACGTAAGGGGAAGGTCCATCGTCCATAAAACATAAGTGTGAGGTTGTGAATTGTGCAACTTAGCAAATGGGAATTGGGTTTCATCAAAAATGACATGGCGACTTAGTATGATTTTATGAGAGGACAAATCATAGCACTTGTAACCACGATGATTAGATGGGTACCCCAAAAAGACACACGGGTTGGAACGGGCTTGAAGTTTCTTTATGGTAGTAGAAGGTAATAGAGGATAACATAAACACCCAAAAACCTGAAGATGAGAGTAGGAAGGGTCCTTTTGATAAAGAACCTGGATAGGCGACTGATAGGCTAATTGTTTACTTGGAAGAATATTGAGGAGATAGGTTGTCATTTGTAAAGCATGATGCCAAAATGAAGGTGGTAAAGATGCATGGACTAGAAGTGTACGAATAATGTTGTTAATGGTACGTATTTTTCTCTCGGCTTTCCCATTTTGTGATGATGTATGTGGACAAGAGAGGCGAAAAGCTAACCCATTTACTTTACAAAATTCCCAAAAGGGTCCATTATCAAATTCTCCACCATTATCACATTGAATGTTCTTTACTTCCTGTTCAAATTGATTGCGGATGAAAGCTCTAAAAGATAGAAATGTGGAAAAAACTTGAGACTTCTTAGACAATGGAAATGTCCACAAAAAAATAGAGTAATCATCCAATAACAAAACATAATATCGGTGGCCCGAAGAGCTCAAAACAGGAGATGTCCAAATATCACTATGGATAATATCAAAAGGCATAACAGTGCAAGAAGTAGAAGAATCAAATGGCAACTTAACATGTTTTCCAAGAGAATAATAATGACAAACATGAGAACCGCGAGTTTGATTACACTCAATAAATTTATTTAGTCTGTGAGTCAAAAACAGGTGCTCCTGGATGTCCTAAACGAGCATGCCATAACGATGGTGCTAAAGCTACAAAAGTAGATGGTGAAGTGGCTTGATTGGTGGTGATGGTGGTTGTGATAGTATAAAGGTCGCCTCGACTCTCACATCTCATTAGACGCATCCCCGTTTAGAAATCCTTCACAGAAAAACCAAAAGGGTCAAATTCAACATAAACCGAGTTATCAGTTGTAAACTTTCTAATCGACACTAAGTTTTTAATAAGTTGAGGGGCATGAAGGACATTTTTCAAGGCTAAGGGGGGATTCGAGGGAGACAAATTGGTGTGACCATAACCACGAATTGGAATTGAATGACAATTACCAACAATTATACCATGATTATTGCTCAAATTAAAATAAGACGAGAGATTACCATGTTCTGATGTCATGTGAGAGGTGGCACCAGTGTCCATGTACCAATTTGCATCCGAAGGATTAAGCCCAAGAGTGTGCATCGCTGCTTCGATGTTTGTCGGAGTGGGTGGATCTGTTGCTGTCGTGTAGGCCTGTGGCGGTTTCGGCCCAAGGATACCTGGTTGGCACTGTTGGGCTTGCTAAAAACTGGGCCTGGACCAAGATGAGGAGGGGTATGGGCATGGTGGAAGAGCCCAAGGCATCCATGGCCACTGCCACTGTCTAGCAGGCCACTGCTGGTGCCGAGGTTGCTGCTGGCCGGACTGCTGCTGCTGCCAGTCACCATTGTGGCCTCCACCGCGGCGGCTGTCGCCGCCGCTCTTGCCGCCACGGCGATGCCCACCATTGTTTTTGCCACTGTTGTTGCGGTTTTGACCCTTTTTACCACAGTGATGAAGCTGATTTTGATGGTAATTCTTGGAGAGGGAGTGAGAGTCATCAGTTTCGCGAGCCACCATGGCTGCACCCATGCCGGTTGCGCCCTTCTTCGCAAGACCTGCTTCTTCCAACATGAGCATAGAGCGGGCTTGATAGAACAGTGGAAGAGGATCGCTTTGGCGAATGAGCGTGGCAACCCCATTGTAAGCCTCGGTGAGGCCGACCACCATTTGGAGAACAAGACAGTTGTTTGAGACCGGTGCGCCTACGTTCTTGAGTTGATCCGACAATTCCTTGAGTCGTTGACAATACGCAGAGGCATTAGGGAAATCCTCCATGTTGGTATGGGAGAATTCTTGCTCAAGAGTTACAACCCGAGAATTCTTATTGTCTTGGAATATATCACACAACCTATTCCATGCCTCCATTGCCGTTGCGTCGGGTTCAAGAATAGTATGCAACAGGTCATGTGAGATTGTTGCATAAATCCATTGAAGGACCGTAGCATCAAGGGTCGACCATAGTTCCTTTTCTTCGTCAGTTTTAAACACCTTCTCCTTACCTTTCTCCGGTGGGATGATGTGGTGGAGGACCTTGTGAGAAAGTGCGTGAATCTTGAACAGTTCCGCCCATGTCGTATATTGGACGTTTTCCATCTCTAGGGTGATGGATATATGGTTCTTGGTGTTGGAGACAGCAAGAGCCGGGTGGAATTTGTTGGAGTCAGTCATGGTGGCTGACGTGAGAAGAGAGATGGAGGCTAGAAGGAGAAGAAGAGAAGCTAGGGCGTGGCGGAAGCAGGAGAGGAACCAACCCTAGTCTCTTGATACCATGAAAGAATATAATTTCGTGCCCATCTCATTAGCATAATTATGGTTATATATAACCATTACAAGAGAGATCCTAGGCTATAATTAAGGAAACTAATTATACACATTAGCATAATTGTGGTTATATACAACCATTACAAAAGAATCCTAGGCTATAATTAAGTAAACTAATTATACACAAGATCATTAACATTATGACTAGATACAAAATATATTTACATAGATTCTAACACTCTTGACCCTAATGAAAATATTGAAGAGTTTGAAGTTGTCCCAAAATCACATGGTTCAGTAATTGTAATTCTGATAGTCAAGAGAATGACTCACATGTGACGCAAAATAAAGTGAGGGAAACATGACACCTTTCAAGTTGTTTCTAAAAAGATTTTGCAGGAAGTAAGAAGTTAATAAGTTAAATGAGCTAGCAAATCAGTCTAAGAGGATTGATTTACAAGCAAAAAAACTTAAGGAGAAAGGGATATATGTTAACATAGGCAAGCAAATCTTGGGATATGTCCCTGGGGTTGAAGTTGGTGATGAATTTCAGTAATATAATTGGCCTTCATCGCTAGATAGTGTTGGGGGGAGCTGAACAAGTAACCCTTGCTTCTGATGCATTAATCAGATGAGAGTGAGATTTTAAAATGGCTGACCAATCATAATAAGGGTTGCCGGGCTCGACCACCTTCATGCCATCGTCACCATCTTAGACCGTCCTGCCGCCCCATTTGTTTTTACTTTTTAAATGTTAATAATTTAATAAATGACCCAGCCTCCCCCCTCCACTCCAGCAATCACCAATGTCACCTCCCCTACCACACAATATCATCCCCTACGTCATATTTCTCGTGCAGCACCACCAACAACTCAAAAAGGTCAAGTCTGAGAAAAAACAAAGAGCAAAAAGGTCTACCTTCCACAAACAGAACAAGACAAAACAAATAGAACCACCTCTCATCTTCATTTTCTTTTTTAAAAAAACATCCTTCTCCTCTTACCCACAGTAGGGACACCTTTTTCACTCAGAATCGATAGCCGTCGCAGCTCTGCCTCGTCACCATCAACACAACCCCTCACAGTGCCATGCTTCAACCAAGACCACCGCGTAGAGCTCCCCACAAGCAGGACCCTGTCACCATTGACCAGATCCAAGCCGCTTAGGTTTCTCGGATGCTCAATGATGTCGTCGTCGAAGGAGACCACTGCTTGACCCTCGCGTCCTCCGTTCGGTCATCGTCGTTCCACCACCATACAGTCCAGATCTGCTCTGCCACACCATCTTCTCTTCTCTTTCTCTTCCTACAAAATAAAGACCAGATCCACACCATCTTCCCATGGCTATTTGTTAGGGAGGCACAACCTGGGTAATGGAAGTGGTGGAAGAGGAAACCTTCAGTGATGGGTTTGAATGTTTTAATACAATTTTTGTTCATTTTCTGATTTGGGTTTTCACTATTTGTTGGAGAATCCCACATGTAAAGCTCCCCATCCCACTCCATTTTCATGTGCTTATAGGGTGGGTTTTAATGGATTTGCATAGATGGTGGTTGTGTGAGTATGTGGCAATCATATCGATTTGAGTAAGTTGTGGTTTTTGTCGATGAAGGATTTTTGGGTACAGTGACAGTGGTTTAAGGGGTGGTTTCTGGGTTTTTAGGATAGGGACGGTGAGGGGTGAGTGGTGGCTGAGGTGATGGTAGTGGGACGGTGTATAACGGTGGTAGATTATAATGGAGGGAGAACACGGATTTTGGGTAGGGGATCTGAATATTTTGCAGAAAACCCTAAGTTTAAGTTTTTTTATTTTGTATCCCTTGTGGATCTAAAATATTAAATTAAAATAAAAAGAAATTGATCTTTATTTTGCATAAAGGTCCCCATGGGGCAGAAGTTAAAAGTAAAAGTTTAGTAGGATTTTAAAAAAAAAATTAGATAGTCAAAGCTAATGTGGAACTGACATGGACCTTCTAATTGAGTTGGCAACTTCTAACTGGACCAACTAAGCACGGTAAAAAGTTACCCAATATTTATAGTGGATATCAGAGAATTCACCTAAAATTTATTTTCATTTTAATTATTTCTTTAAAAAAAAATCCCCATGGCATTAAAAAATAATTTTTAATGCCATGTGGCATGATGAGATGGCAGCTTCGTTTGCCATATCATTAAATAACAGAATTGACTGACAGCAGGGACATTTTACAAAATTTAAAAAGTTATAAGTACATAATACTATATATATATATATATAGAGAGAGAGAGAGAGAGAGAGAGGGAGGGAGGGATGAAAACCAAAAATTATTTATTTTTTAGGGACCAAAAAATTCATTAAGCCATAACTTTACTTTATTGTATTTAAATGTGAGTGTTTGTTTATTGCCCTGAGTATCAACAAGTATTCCTTAAAAAATTCGGATACATGTCTTCTACATTATTAGAAGTGGTAAAGGAGAGTAAATGGGTTTTTGGAAGAGGGCATTTACAAGGAATAAAGAAGCACTGGGAGCCACCTATATTGGTTGGTTAACATTTTGTTATTTCCATTGTTTAACAGTATTTAATGCTAGAACTTTTATTCATGTTTAACTTCTAAGATGATAGTATATTACAATTTATAAGTATCACTATTCAAATCCATATTTTTTTTCTTAACCGCATTTTCTGTGTTGTTTTCCATGCTAAATAACCACATTTTGATGTATCAGATTTTCTTACTTCAATTCTGAATTACTCTTTCTCAGGTAGAGGATCTCTTGAAAATTTCACCTCCTCCTAAACCTGCTATGTCTACAATGATCCCTACTTCTGTAGATGTTGTTGTGATTGGGGTATCTGTGATTTGGGGATATCTTCATTGAAGACGTGACTTATGGAGATAACAAATATTTTATAGATTTTATGATCGTTAAAGAGACAAAAAGAAAACAATTAGAGTGTAAAATAATTAGATAGCATGAAAAATTGAATTGAAAACTTCTTGCTACATTTTTTTGAATAGAAATTTAGGAAAGGACATATATCATTTCAAGTTTAAAATATGCTATAAGTCTCGGTAACAATTTATATTGATACCTAAAAATCTATATCTATATCTATATCTATATAATCTACAAATTGGTCACACTTATCAGGTATGGTTTTATATGTGTGTTAGTGGAAGAATTTCAAATTCTTGACAGAAATAATGCCGACAGGCTGACGAAGAAATTGGATCAAAGAATGTTATTTTCTAAGTATCGAAAAGACTTAGTTAATAAGAAATTATACATGTCGACGAAAAAATGGATTGACAAGCAGCTTTTCTGACGAAATTCGCGGGAAGATTGTCAAAGATATGGAAAGAGAGGAAACATGACTAAGTCTCAAAATCGACAATATTGTCAAAATCAGTTGTCAAGCAGTTAATCCAGTCAAAGACAAACCAGTTGACACGGAGCGGTTCAAGACATTTGAGCAGTTAATCCCGTCAAAGACAAACCAGTTGACACGGAGCGGTTCAAGACATTTGAGCAGTTATTGGAACTGTGTTGACAAGCAGTTTAATTGTAAAACCTAAAAGAACTGCCAAGGACATGTGGCAGTCATTTAGATAGGAAGTTATTACTAGGTAGTTATTTTATTTGCCTATAAATACTAATCATTACGATGTAATGGAGGAGGTTACTTGATACACATCCTACACATCTCGATCACACAGCAGATTGACGGATTACATTCAAGTATTCCCTCCATCCTTCTTATTTCAATACTATGGTAAAATTCAATACCATTTTCATCTCTTTTGTTCAAGTTCTTTACTTGTTCCTTTTAATTTTCAGTATTTCTCTCAAGTTCGTTGTTTGAGTTTATTTTACTTCTTGCAAGTAGTGTCATTTAGATCTTTCTTTACTTGACTTTCCTTTCAAACTTCAGTTTTCTTTTCATTATAAACTCAGTACGATTAGGAAGTTATTTTCTATTAAATAATTGTCCTTCTTTTAAACTTCAAACTCATATTTTCGAAATTAAATAGTTTTATTGTCAACTTTCATTATTGGCAATATTCTGCACATATCTTTCAAAACTTACATTTTTTTTTAAACACCAAGTCCTTACCAGTATATTACTAGATTTGACTAACTTGTCAAATTCATACTTGGCAGACAATACATACACACATTTTGACGAGATTACCGCATAACTCGTAGGTCCCACACTCGTTTGATCTCTAATTATTTGTCACGAAGGAATTTTGGTCAGAAACCAAAAACCAACATTAACAAATTGGCATGCCTAGTGGGACGAGTTTAGAGTAACTCGTACAGTGTCACGAATTTGACATACGAATTTATTTGTATGCGTCTACGGAGTGGAAAGGTGGTTCAAACATCATCTATTTCCCAAAACTTTGAATATGAGTAACGCAAGTGATGCAGGCGTAGTAGGCACTAACGCCGCTGCGTCAACAGTAGATGTTATTGCACCAGTTGACAATATTCCTGCAACCAGGGCTAACGCTACTAATGCAGGGAATAATAGCACTAATAGTTTAGGTACGAGAAGAGGCGTTTCTTACGCTCAGGTTGTCAATAGATTTGACGAAGTTGGCCAAGGAACACTCCCATCACCAACTTCCCCAATTTTACAACAAGTAAATCCACCAACTACCGGATTGTCTCCACGAAGTGTTGTGAATTCAAACCCAAGAGGGACTACGCGACCTCTGTCACAAACTTTGTATGGGATGCCTTATGGTTCGACTGCTGTCAATCCAAATACCCCATTTGCATACATACCATATCCAAATGGAATGACGATGGCTGCCAATGCATCTGGACAGGCAGGACCATCGACTGGGGGCCAAATTCCCAGTCATGCGAATGGGATAATAGGGTCAATGGTAGTAACCCATTCTCAATAAGAGCAACCAGTAGTAAGGCCACATATATCCCCACTAAGACAACCCCCACAAAATATTGTTGGTCTGTCAGAGGCTACATTAGCGAACATCCGACAACAAATTGACTCTAGTAACCATGACATGGTGAATATATTTACTCAACAAATGAGTATAGTGATTACGCCATTAATGGAAAACACAAATAATGCATGCTTGACATTGGCAAACGAGATACGTAGGTTAAATAGAGCCTTGGGCGTTGTAACCCCGGGTGATAACCAAAATACTAATAGAAATCTCAATGGAAATGTAAATAGGAATAATCAACCACGGGTTGAACAACCACAAGTTATACAACTTGACGGATCTAAACAAGATGACGAGCGGCAACAGACCCATCATCGGATTCCTTTAAGACGTGGAAATGTACATTTTCTACGACCAGAGGAAGACGAAGATTTGGTCATAAACCAGGGTGCTTTTGGAGCGTTTATTCAAAACGTTCTAAATCAGAACGTCAATCAAGTCATCGAGCAAGCATTGAATAGGTTTGGTTTTAACATAGGTTATGCCAATCAACCATTTTTTGCATCGGCATTTCCTGATTAGGTCCAACAGGCAGAAATGCCTCGAGGATACAAAATACCCAAGTTGTCAAAATTCTCCGGAGAAAGTGGAGAGTCGACAGTCGAGCACATTGCCCGATATACAATCGGGCTGGGAGACTTGGCTTTAGAGGAGGGATTAAAGATGAAGTTCTTTCCGAGTTCATTGACACTACTAGAAATCCATCTTTTTCGGACGGATTTTCGGACGGATTTCGGACGGAAATTGGACAAATTTCGGACGGATAATTCATTTTGGACGGATTTCGGACGGAATGGCATCCGTCCGAAAAAGCCCCGTGGGAAATTAGAAATTCCGTCCCAAATTCCGTCCGAAAATATTTACGGACGGATTTGGGACAACGTGGAAATCCGGACTGTGGTTATTTTTCGGACGGATTTATTTTTATTTTCGGACGGATTTCGGACGGATTCTGTGATTCTGTTGGTTATTTTTCGGATGGATTTCAGACTGATTTATTTTTATTTTCGGACGGATGCTGTGATTTTGTTGGTTATTTTTCGAACGGATTTCGGACGGATTTATTTTTGTTTTCGGACGGATTTGGGACGGATGCTGTGATTTTGTTGGTTATTTTTCAGACGGATTTCGGACGGATTTATTTTTGTTTTCGGACGGATTTGGGACGGAATGCTGTGATTTTGTTGGTTATTTTTCAGACGGATTTATTTTTGTTTTCAGATGGATTTGGGACGGATTTCCCACGGAAGAATCAAAAGTCGAAATCTCACGCAGCAGGTGACATGTTAATCGAATCGACCCCCTTGTAAGAAGAATCTGTCACGGCCAGGCCGTGATACCCATCACGGCCGTGACAGACCACTTAGTGAAACAACATTCAAGGCAGAAGCTGTCACAGCCAAATCGTGATGCTCATCACGGCCATGACAGATCACTTCACTTATATTACAGTTTCACTATCTATGCGAATTATATGGCACCGATCACTAACATTTGCAGTTTCACATTCAATCACAAAATCATGAATTTGACTATTGTTACAAAATACAGTCTTGGTACCATACAATTTCTAAAAATCAAATACCAATTGCTGCATGCAATCCAAAAGTCATGACTTAAAAACTATCATAAGATCAAACCACTGTGAACTGTGAAAGTCATGTAATGAACCAAAAAGTTGAGGAATCTGAGAATCCAGCCTCTCCAAATTTGCTGACATTTTTCCTTTAGAAGTTGAATGACCTGCATCAATGGAGATGCCCCCACGATACACCTGAAAGATTTATATCCAACAATTCAGTAAAAGAATGAACCTTTCCATCAACCAAGCAAGTCAATTAATTAACAAACAGAAATAAGTGCACACATGTGTTCAACTGTACTCTAGAACCCCAAAAGAACTGAGCCGAGAAAGAAGCCCATGTGATCTATACTGTTTAGTATAGCCGTCTGAGAAAATATACATGCTACAGATCAGTAAGATCGATGGTACTTCCAATAGTTGGAAAGTGCGATCTAATTGTTTATCAATTAAAAAGTGCTAAATGCTTAGGACATATTTTATCTGCCAGCATTGTTAACAGCCAAAAAGCATAATTAGAAGGCTATTTATTATCAAGAGATTTTTCCAGCAAACCCTCAAATTGTTTGGATCTTTATTGCTAGCAAGCCCTCAAATTGTTTGAATCTTTATCTAACTCATGTCCGTTCATAATTCCTAGGCCTAAGCATACACTACACTTTAGTTCAAAGGATAGTCAAATGTTGAGGCTAAACAAAAAATCTGCAATGCACAAGAGTATTAGGATAGCCAAAAGAACCAACATTATTTCCACTACACACACACAAAACAAACGACACACAAACAATCAATATTGGAATCTTTAAATTTGATAAAGATTAAAGAACAGAAGATTCGGTGAATAAGAGAGAAAAGGTTGAAACAGGTAAGTTGCACTGAATATAACAAACATTATCCAATGATAATGAATCTTCAAATAGTACAAAACATATCGTGAGTAAAAACATGGCCTTGAATGTACACTACACATTGCAACTCATACAAGGCAAGCAACTAAAACTAAATCATGTCCCCCAATAACATAAAGTACACCCAAAGATCTCCCAAACAGATATTTATAAAATTTACATTCTTATAATCTAAAGCAAAAACTATTTCCACAAAAGGAGGATGAAATTCTCGGAATACCGTATAGTAGCAAAGATCACAAGATCCAAAAGTGTGTTAGTAGTGTAACTATTGGATTGCAATCTGATTCGTCCTGGCTCCACATCCACCGAGCTCCTTGACCAGAATGCAAAGGTAGATGAATCAAATTTCTGCATAATTAAATTAGAAACATATTATATTGAGACTAGTTACAAAAATTAATTTTGAAGAAATAGTCAAAATGTCAATAAGGAAGCTAACAAACTTACTTCACATCTTGTTATGTTCTCAAGAGGATATATTCTCAATGTTCGACCTGGTATTTGGATCTAACATACGAATTCCATCCAAACCAATCGATAGGATAAACATTGAGAAAATCACTAATCTCGAACAGCTGACCACAAAAAGGATAAACAATTGAAAGGTTTGTGAATTCAAAATAAATAAAAGAGAATCTGCTAGAGAGCGGGAGGCTCCTAGACCGGTTGATTTATCTCCCGGGAGGTGAGCAAATCGGCTTTAGAAAAAGATCAACACCACGTAAAACGAAGACAACCCCTACCGCACATAATGAGAGAAACACATACCAGACAACAATCTCCAAGACTTGCCGCCTCTGTTAAGAAGGGAAACACTAATTCACAGTCCCAATTTCATAAAACAAGATTTAATTTTAAGCTAAAAATCACTTTTCTGTGTTCATATGTTTTCAGTAAAATAGTTTTCCAAAACATAAGCTATGACGTATGTCATGCCTCAACCAGTCTCAATAGTTTAATCATATAGATAAATCACACACACACATGCATATTGTAACACCCCCCCTTGGGCATTACTTATGTAACACATGCGGAATTTAAATTAAAAGATAATTTCTTTGGTGCTTTCGGAAAATAATTTTTATAAGTACATAATTGTCTGATATTTGGTATAAAACAACCTTTGTGACGACTCCTCACCTACGACTTTATCGGAACAAAGACTTACTATCACTTGACAAGCCTATTTAATTTAGAGAATATACTTGAATAAAATCTAGTATTTTTACGAAAATTTTGACAGAGTCTCCTCTGTAATTCGGACATCCCAGGTAAAAGAACACCGAGGAGGTAAGGGCAAAAGCTGTCAACTAAAAAATTGAATGACATCTATAATAGCCGCATGGGTCATTGGAGAAACAATCATTTAATTTTTTAAAAATTAATCTATAGAGAAAATACAAATCTATTTTAGACATTTTTTCCATAAGAATTTCAATATAAAGTACATTTATCTACTTATACTAAAATTACTAGTTGGTAACCCGATGCACACCACTGGTCAAATTCTACACTTTTTTAACCTTATGTAAACTACTTTGATGCTACATTTTCTGTGAAGATGGGAAGAAATAAGGTCAAGGTAGATAAGTTTTCTATTCTACAAACTATTTCTAATGAGATCTTCTCAAGTGAAACATGATCCTCAAAAGTAATATATCAAGTTTTTGAAACTACTGATAGTCACTTGTAGAACTACTTACAAGATTTTCAGTTTTTCCGTTGTCCCATTATATCTCGCGACCTGGGATCTTTCCTATAATCAAGCATTTTCTCAGTATCCTGCATATGGTGTCCAAGTAAAATATAGGTTAATTAAAAAAATACTTTAAGTGAAAGAGAAAGTGGTCAAGTCATTGAACTCACAGTGTCTTCAAGGATCTCATATTACTTGGTAAAGGGAAAGTATATCCTCTGCTACCTTTTTAGGTTAGTTGTGCTCCTAAGTATCAAAGAATAAACAAAACAATCTCATTGACATGAGAAGGTGGAAAAATACCTTTTTAGCCTAAGGATCCTTGATTTTCATTGGAGGGAGAAGATTCCAACCAGAGTAGAGACTACTAGATTGCTTCTCCACATTATCAATCAAAATGCTATAGGTTGCATCTGGATAGAGGATAAATGTGTAGACATCAGTTAGTTGGCTAGTCTCACAAGGAACATCCTTCTTTATCAAGTGGTTTCTCTCACGTTTGGAGCTTACGCTTCACAATACCCTTTTAGGAAACTTTGTTTTGATTAAAGGATCATGAAAGAGAACTTGGGAATCATCAATTAAGAGTCCTAATTGCACTAAATCATAATTAATTTCACAAAAACATACCCAAATTCAAATCAAATCAAATTGGGGTATAGGGCTCCTAAATATAATTTGGGGAAAACTCATTTTAACTAAAGAATAATGAAATGGGTTTAGAGAAACACTAATTTACAGTCCCAATTTCATAAAACAAGCTTTAATTTCAAGATTGGAAGTTGAATTAAAAACACTAGGGTTAGGGTTTCAAATCAATTTGGGGGAAATGAAAGAAAGAGTGAAACATAGGGAAAACAACTCACCCAAGGTGGAAGAAGGAGAAGGACACGGTGGCTGTCTTGGGGTACAGTGGTGACGGCATCACAACAGCTCCGGCGAGCGGCTTTGAACGCTGGTTTGCGCGAACAGCACAAGGAAGAAGGAGAGAATGGTGGTTGAACCACCATTGACAGCGAGCAAGGGCTCTACCACGACGGCGACGTGGCCCACCGCGACGGAGCGGCCTTCGTGCGACGGAGATGGCGCGTTCGCGCGAGCAGGGACGCGAGTGTGGGACTGAGGTACGGGCTGAGCTCAAACCGAACGTGGTGGTCGCGTGGCTCCGGCTAGCTTCCAGGCGGCGCTGCTATGGTGAGAGGAAGGAGGAAGAAGGTGAAGTTGGGGAGAAAGAAGAAGAAAAGAGAAAGAAGAAGAAAGAAAGAAAGAAAGAAAGAAAGAAATAAAGAAAGAAAGAAGAAGAAGCAGAGAAGAAAAGAGAAAAAGAGGGAGAGGCGTCGAGAAAGAGAGAGAGAAAAGGAGAAAGTTGAGTTTTTAAACCAATTATTTAGTAATTGGTATAAAATGAGTGATAAATATTAAGCTTAAAATAAACATGCTTTTACTTTTTGGAATCTAAAAATAAAGGTTGATAAATATATGATTTCAAAATTCAAATTAGAGTAAAGATTAATAGTTTAACTGATCAACTAAGAAAATACTCGGTCCAAAATTTAATCTCCGATTAATGTCAAATCAGTTTATTTTCAACTCTAAAATTAAATAGGATGAAAATATGAAAATGTTTTTCTCTTAATCATATTATTTAAAATATTTTTTTGTACTGGTAATAATAGTGACAATAACAAATTATTGTCTAGTAAGCGTGCATTTACTGAAATAAGTCAGTGCTAATGCACCCAATAAAATAATTTGAAGAGAGTAATTTAATTACTCAAACTAAACCACATAACAAAATAAACATAAAGATTAATAGTTGACCTAAAAAGTCAAATTGGGCTCTATTAGGATCAAACCAGTCCATTTGGACTCCATTAGGATCAAAGAAGTACAAATTGGCCCAGTTAGGTCGTATATGACCTAAAAAGTCGATTTGAGCTCTATTAGGATCAAACAAGTCCATTTAGGTTTCATTAGGACCATAGAAGTTCAATTGGGCCGATCGGGGCAATTGGCTCAATTAGGTCCTAACAAGTCAAATTGGGCTCTATTAGGATCAAACCAATCCATTTGGGCTCCATTAGGATCAAAGAAGTACAAATTGACCCAGTTAGGTCGTATATGACCTAAAAAGTTGATTTGGGCTCTATTAGGATCAAACAAGTCCATTTAGGTTTCATTATGACCATAGAAGTTCAATTGGGTCGATCGGGGCAATTGGCTCAATTAGGTCCTAACAAGTCAAATTGGGCTCTATTAGGATCAAACCAGTCCATTTGGGCTCCATTAGGATCAAAGAAGTACAAATTGACCCAGTTAGGTCGTATATGACCTAAAAAGTCGATTTGGGCTCTATTACGATCAAACAAGTCCATTTAGCCTTCATTAGCACCATAGAAGTTCAATTGGGCCGATTGGGGCAATTGGCCCGATTAGGTCCTAACAAGTCAAATTGGGCTCTATTAGGATCAAAGAAGTACAAATTGGCCCAGTTAGGTCGTATATGACCTAAAAAGTCGATTTGGGCTCTATTACGATCAAACAAGTCCATTTAGGCTTCATTAGCACCATAGAAGTTCAATTGGGCCGATAGGGGTAATTGGCCCAATTAGGTCCTAACAAGTCAAATTGGGCTCTATTAGGATCAAACCAGTCCATTTGGGCTCCATTAGGATCAAAGAAGTACAAATTGGCCCAGTTAGGTCGTATATGACCTAAAAAGTCGATTTGGGCTCTATTAGGATCAAACAAGTCCATTTAGGCTTCATTAGGACCATAGAAGTTCAATTGGGCCGATCGGGGCAATTGGCCCAATTAGGTCCTAACAAGTCAAATTGGGCTCTATTAGGATCAAACCAGTCCATTTGGGCTCCATTAGGATCAAAGAAGTACAAATTGACCCAGTTAGGTCGTATATGACCTAAAAAGTCGATTTGGGCTCTATTAGGATCAAACAAGTCCATTTAGGCTTCATTAAGACCATACAAGTTCAATTGGGCCGATCGGGGCAATTGACCCAATTAGGTCCTAACAAGTCAATTTGGGCTCTATTAGGATCAAACCAGTCCATTTGGGCTCCATTAGGATCAAAGAAGTACAAATTGGCCCAGTTAGGTCGTTTATGACCTAAAAAGTCGATTTGGGCTCTATTACGATCAAACAAGTCCATTTAGGCTTCATTAGGACCATAGAAGTTCAATTGGGCCGATCGGGGCAATTGGCTCAATTAGGTCCTAACAAGTCAATTTGGGCTCTATTAGGATCAAACCAGTCCATTTGGGCTCCATTAGGATCAAAGAAGTACAAATTGGCCCAGTTAGGTCGTATATGACCTAAAAAGTCGATTTGGGCTCTATTAGGATCAAACAAGTCCATTTAGGCTTCATTAGGACCATAGAAGTTCAATTGGGCCGATCGGGGCAATTGGCCCAATTAGGTCCTAACAAGTCAATTTGGGCTCTATTAGGATCAATCCAGTCCATTTGGGCTCCATTAGGATCAAAGAAGTACAAATTGGCCCAGTTAGGTCGTATATGACCTAAAAAGTCGATTTGGGCTCTATTACGATCAAACAAGTCCATTTAGGCTTCATTAGGACCATAGAAGTTCAATTGGGCCGATCGGGGCAATTGGTCCAATTAGGTCCTAACAAGTCAATTTGGGCTCTATTAGGATCAAACCAGTTCATTTAGGTTCTATTAGGATCAAACAATTGTACTTCTTGTTTACTTTACTTCATAAATCTTGTAAGAAATATAAATCTTATTTAATTCACTTCATAAATCTTGTTTACTTTTAAATTTATTAAGATCAAATATTTTAATCATATTTATAAGATAAATTATTTAATATTTTTTCAAGGATAATATAAGATAAATCAAGGAAATATAAAAAATAAAACAATCTGCTTCAAAAACGTCCAAATTTTCCGGACGATTTGATCGGATCAAGGAAAATATACAAAATAACACAATCCGTCCAAATTTTTGGACGGATTTTGACGGATCATGGAAAATATAAGAATTAACGAAATCAAACTCCGTCCGAAATTTTCGGACGGATTTCGAACGGATAATGGAAAATATAAGAATTAACGAAATCCGTCCGAAATTTTCGGACTGATTTCGGACGGATCATGGAAAATATAAGAATTAACGAAATCCGTTCGAAATCCGTCCAAAAATTTTGGACGGATTTCGGACGGATCATGGAAAATATAAGAATTAACGAAATCCGTCCGAAAATTTCGGACGGATTTCGGACGGATCAAGGAAAATATAAGAATTAACGAAATCCGTCCGAAATTTTCGGACGGATTTCGGATGGATAATGGAAAATATAAGAATTAACGAAATCCGTCCGAAATCCGTCCGAAATTTTCGGACGGATTTCGGACGGATCATGGAAAATATAAGAATTAACGAAATCCGTCCGAAAATTTCGGACGGATCAAGGAAATCGGTCCGAAATTTCGGACGGATCATGGAAAATATAAGAATTAACGAAATCCGTTCGAAATCCGTCCGAAAATTTCGGGAAATTTCGGACGGAAACATTTCCGTCCGAAAATTCCGTCAGAAAATTCAATTTTTCTAGTAGTGTGACTAAGAATGCTTTTTCTTGGTTTTCAACTCTAAGGCCTAATTCCATACATTCCTGGAATCAATTAGAGAGGAGTTTCCATGATCAATTCTTCAGGGGTGACCTAAAAATAGGATTGACAGATTTATTTGGCATTAAGAGGATGAATAACGAGTCTGTCGATGACTACCTTGCCCGATTCCGTCAAATGAGGAGTCGGTGCTTCACCCCTTTCCCTGAGGCAGAAATAGTAAAGATTGTTGCTGGAGGTCTAGATTATCATATTAGGAAGAAGTTGGTCAACCAACATCTAATTGATCTTGCCCAGTTAGGAGATAAAGTCCGTCAAATTGAACAATTGAAAGCTGAAAAGGTTTTCAAGAAGAAGAAATTCCTCAAGTGAGAAAAGATTAACTTTGTCGGATGTAATGAATCCGACGAGGAGGTCAACGATTATGAGGAATATGAGGTAGATTACATTGAATTAAAAAATGGTCCACCTTATATATGCCAAGCTTTGAAGCCTGCGAGGGCCAAAGAAAGGATTCCTTTCATTAATAATAAAGTGTATACATTTGATGTGACCAAGGCCGATCAAATATTTGACATATTACTCAAAGATAAGCAGTTAAAATTGTCAGATGATCATAGGCTTTTGAAAGCCCATGAGATTAAAGATCGGAAGTACTGTAAGTATCATAACACTTTTGGTCATGTAACTAATGATTGTATGCATTTCAGGGATATTATTCAGAAAGGTTTCGCAGAAGGAAGACTAAAATTTTCAGACAAGAAACCAGACATGAAGGTTGACACAGAACCCTTTGGTCCTGAAATTAACAAGACAGACCGCCGAGTCCCTATGGGAATAGGCATGGTCAACATCAGGGCTGGGAAAAATATCCAGATGGATCTGTCGGATTCATTTGATATTTATCCAAAGCTGGGAGAACCTCTTGTCGATTTCATGACACGCAAGAAATCTGGTGGCATACTTAAAGTTTGCTCAAGATGCGAAACATTTTATGACGAAGTGGCTGCCAAGAAAGCCAGGGGGCAGAAAACGCCATCTTATCGCCCACAAGATAGAACTGAGTCTCGTAATGGTGGTAATCAAGGCAGATTTTCACACTCGGGTAGCCATGCTGGGTCTAACAATGCACACAGAAGTGCTGCACCTGTTGTTAACAGGCAGATAAATAGCCGTCAACAACACATGCATCAGACAAGACCTAGACAGCACCACACCGGAGGTTGGCTTAAAGAGCCCATCAGAGGATCAGTGGGAAATAACAACTTTGTCGGTGGCAGATTCAATTTCGTCAAGCCTAGGAAACCCCCGTCCAATGTATAGTGGTGGATCAATGGGTAAAGAATTCTGCCATGGCTCGTTATCCAGAGTTACGGAAGCAGAAATGGGTCAGAAAGAACAAGTTTAATGACCACAATCCACCCTTTTGGAATGAGGATTACTGAAAGGGCCAGCTATTTCAAAACACTCAAACGACAGGACCTGGTTTGTCAGGACCATCAAGTCAACCAGCTATGTCCAAGAGTCAAAAGAGGAGGCGACAAAGGCTCCGACAGGCACAAAAGAGGAAGCTTACCAAGCAAGAGGGCGTCGCCATAAAGGAGATGCCTTCACAAGATACTGGTTGTCTGGTAGCAGTGGCTGACAACAAAGCTGACAAGAAAGGAGATGCTAAAATGAAAAGCATGATAGTGACCCATCCTATGGAAGTTGATGCGATGGGACCCATTAATCAAGCCAGGCAGAATAAGCCTACATCACAGGTTTTCATAGAAAAGAAGAAGGCTTTAGAGCAGGCATCACCACCAGTAAGATCCATTGGCAAATGGCCTGTCAGGATGGCAGAGATGGAAAAGGTTGCAGGACTCGAGAAAGAGTTTGAGGCCAGAATGGGAAAACAATAATTGACAACGTTCAGGCCTGAGTGTGATTTAACCAAAGAAGAATTGTCATCCGATGCTGTCATCGAAGCACTGAATGATCCAAATGATGACATAAACATCAGCAAAGACATGGATGTGGAAAGCCAGAATGAAGATCTGGCTGATATCATCGAGGCACTAGATAACTGTGGCACAGGAATAGCCCAACCTCTGTCAGATAGGTCAGGATCAGATGATGAGAATGATTTTAAAAGAAATCATGGCAGAATGGTTGGAGGTACATTTTTGGATGAGGATCCAGAGAATGAAGTCATATTGGAACCAGGGATGGAAATGAAGATAGGGTTGATTTCATTCATTCCAGCAGAATATGAGGGATATCTTGAGGTCGATTTCTCTGACGACGATGATGATGTCGTCAACAATGGAAGGGACCCAGGCGATTTCTGGACCTGTGTTCAGGAAAACTTGGTTACCGTATTCGACAATGTAGCTCAGCTGGAAAGGCCCGCCGATGAGCAAAGAAACCATTTGAGGCCTTTACATGTAAAAAGTCATAATAGATGGAAGACCTACCAACAAGGTTTTAATTGACGGGGGAGCTGCTGTGAACCTAATGCCAAGAGCAATGTTCAAAAAGTTAGGGAAGGATCAGTCGGATTTAATTCCGACAGATATGGTTGTCACTGACTTCAGTGGCAAAACTTCTCCGTCAGATGGCGTCGTTTTGTTAAACATACATGTTGGCACCGTCGAAAGGATGACATTGTTTGTAATAATTCCAGCCAAGTCAAGCTACAACATATTACTTGGCAGGGATTGGATTCACGCTCTAGGAATGGTTCCGTCAACAGTGCATCAAAAAGTAATCTTATGGAATGGGCAAGATTAGGTAGAAATCGTGGAGGCAGATGACAGTGCTTTCTATGCTCAGCAGTCACATGTTGATTTTAAGGTATATTCACCAAACGTCATGCCTATAACTGCCAACGAAGGGGTCATTGACAAGGATGCATTGGAAGCAAGCCTTCTCAGCCAATTCGGTGTTAAGGTAAAGGATGAGGCCGATAAGACTCGTCCAAATTCCGGCAATGAGCCTTGAAACCCACCTGAAGATTGTTGGCCTATCTGGCCGACAGAGAAGTACATACTGCAAAAAGTGTGTTGGCAGACTGTATCATTGACGACGGCCCTTTGGGTTTTGAGAAAGGAGCCGAAGCCAAGCAAAACGTGGAAGTAGAGGATCCTATGGAAGAAATAAATTTAGGGACGGAAGAAAAGAAAAGACCCATTTTTGTCAGTGCTTTTCTGCCAGAGGGTTACAAATAAAAACTTGTCAGATTAATTGCAGAGTATAAAGATTGCTATGCATGAGACTATGATGAAATGCCTGGTTTAAGCAGAGATCTTGTCAAACACCGGCTGCCACTTAGGGAGGATTGCAAGCCTGTTAAGCAGGCAAGTAGAAGGTTTGCTCTGGAGGTAGTACATAAAATCAAAGAGGAAGTGCAAATACTGCTTAAAGCAAAGTTCATTCGAACAACCAAGTATGTCGATTGGCTTTCTATTGTAGTTCCTATCATTAAAAAGAATGGCAAAATGAGGGTATGCATAGACTTTAGAAATTTAAATATGGCTACCCCCAAAGATGAGTATCCGATGCCAATAGCCGACATGCTTGTCGACTCAGCATCAAGAAATGAAATTTTAAGTTGTGTGGATGGCCATGCAGGCTATAATCAAATCTTTATAGCCGAAGAAGATGTGTCAAAGACTGCCTTCAAGTGTCCAGGAGCGATTGGGACATATGAATGGATTGTCATGCCTTTCGGTTTAAAGAATGCAGGAGCCACCTATCAACGAGCAATGAATACGATTTTCCATGATGTTATTGGAAAATTCATAGAAGTATATATTGATGACGTGGTTGTCAAATCCAAAACCAAAGATGACCACTTGGAGCACCTAAAGCAAGGGTTTGAAAGGATGAGAAGACATAACCTCAAAATGAACCCAGAGAAATGTAGCTTCGGAGTGTCAGCTGCCAAATTCCTAGGATTCCTAGTCCACAAAAAAGGAATTGAGGTGGACAAAAATAAAGACAAAGCGGTCATGGAAGCCTCAGCACCGACAGATAAAAAGGAACTACAATCCTTCCTAGGAAAGGTTAACTTTCTAAGAAGGTTTATATCAAATCTGTCGGGAAGAACAAGAATATTTGCACCGCTGGTCAAGTTGAAATAAGAGCAAAGCTTCATATGGGAGCCTTGTCACCAAGAGACTTTTGATCAGATCAAGCAATACCTAATCAACCGATCGGTCATGATGCCCGCAGTGCCTCGTCGACCGTTGAAGTTGTTCATATCAGCATCTGAAGAAACTATAGGATGTCTACTGGCCTAGGATGATGAGGATGATATTGAAAGAGCCGTATATTATCTAAGCAGGGTCCTCAATGACGCTGAATGGTCGCGCTGTCGCGCACGCGCCAAAAAGGACGAGCGGGTTTAAAACTGTAGTTTAGGGCGACAACTCGGATGTCGTCTCTCAAGGACTCTGAAAGTGTTATCTCTCACAAAAATCAGTTTTTGGGGGGGTTTGGATTGGAGTGCAAATAAGAAAATAAGCAATAACAAAGCAATGAAAACAGGGCAGTTGAAAAGAGATTATCAATTAGCAAACAACGATTAATCTACTGTCAAGAATTCCCAACTATCCTTGGTTAATGTAATCCCAAGCCCTAAGCAGATTCTAATCCCCTTTCAGTTACAGCAACAACTAACAACGTAATTGCTACTATGGATTCAAGTTCCTATTCCCGAAATAACAAACGGGGTTAAGCTCTCATGAACAAACGAACATGAATGAACACACGCGAAATAACAAACGCGATTAAGTATAGGAAAATAACATCACTGAAACAAATCAATACAATACTACACACTCCTGAAATAACAAACAGAAATGTATAATATGGTATTGAAAAGGGAAAAGCAATTAAAATAGGGATTTACAAAACCTCAAGTATATGGAATTCTCATACAGTAGACTAATCCTAGAACTTAGTTCTCCATGACAAAAACGAAAACACACAGAGAAAATGTAAAACTAAACAATGGAGAAGCAAAAGTTTTTACAAACTGTTCAGAACATCAATTTATACTAGTCAGAAATTAAGCCTATTCGCGAGGCGAAGCCTCTCTCGCGACGCGATTCTTGTGAACAGCCGCAACCTTTGGTATTCTCGCGAGGCGAACAATCCTTCGCGAGGCGAGGAACTGAAGAGTCTTCTTGTCACGCCCGTTATGAACATCAGGGGCCAACCGTGATGCTTTCTGACTTCCAGGCTCGCGAGGCGAATGGATGCTCGCGAGGCGAGACTCTTCAACTTCAAAACTGCCACAGCCGTGACCTTCAACACGGGCAAGCCGTGATCGTCTCTGACTTTTCAGGGTTGCAAGTCTCGCGGGGCGAGACCTACTTCGCGGGGCGAACCAGAGACCTTGCATTTTCTTGGAACAGTCAGGCTTCGGGGTCGCGTGGCGAGTATAGCTTTCGCGGGGCGAATCCCCTGTTTCTTTATTCTCTTGCCTTCCAACTTATCCTGAAAACAAAGACACAACTATAAGTGTATTATTTGACTTAAAACTAGCTAAATTAACCTAAAACTACTCTAGAGACTCAAAACCTTGCTTGAGGACAATCTAATATAATTTGGGTGAAAATACGATACAATTTGCACAAAACCTGGTCATACTAGCCATAAAACTAGATGAGCCAGAGGCTTATCAAAATACCCCAAACTTAAACTTTGCTTGTCCCCAAGCAAACTAAGACTCAAAAATCAAAAAGACTCAAGACCTGGCAAGCTTAAAAGATTCAATCAACATTGCACAAATTCAAGCAACACATCAAACAATTTTCTTCAATGTCCCCCCCCCCCCCGTTTCAAACAAAGCAATCCCCACATTCATTTATTCTAAACATTTGAGAATTTCATCAATCAAACAATCATTAATCTAACAAGGGGATCTAAGTTACACACAAGAGGGAGATCACCAACTTCAAACAACTGCCTTCCTCACAAGGGCATTTAGTATATCACTCAATCACTCAGTTTGTGTCAGGCTATCAATATTGCACTCAGTTTCACTTTTCAAGAACACTTCCCATAAATTTGATTTTCATCTCAAAATGGTTCCCACAGAAAACATGCATGCAACATCAAAAGGTCTTTTATGGGTTGTAATGAGGCCTGACTAAGGGTAGGATATACAAAAGGAACTAGGCTGAAGACCCTAGGAACTAAGAGAGCATGAACTATATTTACACTTTGAAATTCACTCAAGTTCCTTTCTTAATTTTTTTCTTTATGCTTCTAGGTGGCTACAGCCTTTTTATTTCCAACAACCTTTTTGGCATTTTTGTATTTTTTTTATTATTTTTTTTCTGCTTTTCTCTTCTTTTTTTTTCAACATTTGTACACTTTTTCTTTCACAAGCCTTTGGCTCCAACTTTTTTTTTTTCAATCCCAACAACATCTTACACCTTGCAAACACCCCAAACTTAGTTTCTTGCACTCATTCTAAGATTACATGCTATCCTAATCCTAAGATCGGGTTAACATGGTTTTCCAGATTTTTGGGCTTATAACATTAGGTTATCAAGAATTAACAGGCTAATAGGCTCAAAGGGGCTAACTAGGGAACATGCATTAGGAATTGTTTTATTCAGGCCAAGTAGCTATTTACAAAGAAAATGCCTAAATCATCTGAAACAAACACATAATCATGCAAACCAAAAAGAGATTCAATCAAATTCAGGAAAGTGCAACTTGAAAGTGATTTTCACACAGTCAAAAACATGTTGGAGGCTCAAAACCTCACCTGGACATTCATGCAAATTATTTGAAAGAGATTCTATCCCTAGTGTGTGCTCCCTATCACCCCAAACTTATCATAAGTCATGTCATCATAACAAAATCCCAAAGTTCAGTTTTCAATTTCACATGGGAATCACTTTTCAAAAACAAAAATTTTTCAGCCTAGGGGGAATCATCACATATCAATCATGCAAGCAATCAGGCAACATCAATCAAAATCTAGCAAACTTGCCAACAAAAGACTCAACACACAAATGCTCCTGAGCTTCTCAAATTATTCAGGAGCTTTATTCAAAGAAACAAGACTCAACAAAACTACAACTAGTTCCCTCCCCCACACTTAAAACATGCATTGTCCCCAATGAACAACAGAACTATACAATCAGAGTGAGGGAAAGGAAAAGAAACTCCCTGATTAAGTAGCGGTGTAGGTGGGAGCTTCCAAGGAGAGCTCCTCAACATTTGCATCCACAGGAACAACAACATCCACACCATGGAATGGCTTCAACCTCTGCCCGTTAACCTTGAAGGGCTTGTGTGTACCTGCACGTGTAATCTCTACTGCACCATAAGGAAACACATTAGTCACAACAAAGGGGCCATCCCATTTGGACCTAAGTTTCCCAACCATCAATTTCAGGCGGGAGTTAAACAATAAGACTAGCTGGCCCACAAAAAATTCTTTCCTAACAATCATTCTATCATGAAATTGTTTTGTTTTTTCTTTATAAATCTTGGAGCTTTCATAGGCTTCAAGCCTAAGCTCCTCAAGTTGCTGCAACTGCAGTTTTCTTTCAACACCAGATTGCTTTATGTCCATGTTACAACACTTTACTGCCCAATAAGCACGGTGCTCAACTTCCACCGGGAGGTGACAAGCCTTACCAAAAACAAGCCGAAATGGGGACATTCCTATAGGGGTCTTGAAAGCAGTCCTTTGTGCCCACAGTGCGTCTTCCAGACGGCGGCTCCATTCCTTTCTATTAGGCTGCACCATCTTCTCTAGAATTTGCTTGATCTCCCTGTTGGATATTTCAGCCTGGCCATTGGTTTGGGGATGGTAAGCAGTGGACACTCTATGTACAACCCCATATTTCCTGAGTAAGGCCTCCATGGTTCATTCATGAGAAGTGTGTGCCCTGGTCACTGATGATGGCCTTAGGTATGCCAAACCTGCAAAAAATGTTGGACCTAACAAATTTGGAAACAATTTGAGCATCGTTAGTCCTAGTGGGGATTGCTTCCACCCACTTTGAAACATAATCTACAGCCAACAGAATATATACAAAACCAAAAGAAGGAGGGAAAGGACCCATAAAATCCATCCCCCACACATCAAAAACTTCACAAAAAAGCATGGGCTGTTGAGGCATCTCACTCCTACGAGTGATGGCAGGGCCTGTTATTTGACATTCTTTACAATTCTTGTATACCTCATATGAATCCCTAAAAATCGTGGGCCAGTAGAACCCAGAATCCAGGACTTTTCTTGCTGTCCTCTGAGGTCCAAAGTGTCCTCCAACTGGAGAGGCATATGAGAAATGCAGGATGGACTCCGTCTCATGATCGGGGACACACCTCCGAATAACCTGGTCACTGCAAAACTTCCACAAGTAGGGATCATCCCACACATAGTACTTTGCATCGCTTTTCAGCTTGTGGAACTTATGTCTACTTGTACCTGCAGGAACAACACCAAAGAACAAGAAAATTTACAATGTCAAGAAACCAGGGGGTTACCCCATACAGATGTGCGATCTCTCATCGGGAAATCATCTTGGATGGGAAAAGTATCCTCATCCTTTGCTATCCGGCTCAAATGATCTGCTACCAAATTTTCAGCTCCACTTTTATCCTTTATCTCCACATTGAATTCTTGGAGCAAAAGCATCCACCGGATCAGTCTTGGCTTAGCTTCTGGCTTCTTCAACAGATATTTCAGAGCTGCATGGTCAGTGAAAATAGTCACCCTAGAACCTAGCAAATAAGACCTAAACTTATCAAGTGCAAATACAACAAGCCTAGCGCTTCTTTCTCGGTGGTGGTGTAATTTGCCTGTGCGGCAGATCTAAGGTCCTAGAAGCATAGTGAATTACATGGGCAACCTTGCCCACCCTTTGTGCGTAACTGCTCCCACAAAGAAAATTGGAAGCATCACACATCGGTTCAAAAGGGAGTGTCGGTCAAATGAAGGTGGATGACAAGGGTAGAAGTCAACGCTTTCTTCGTGATAGTCAAATGACTCCTTGCACTTTTCATCAAATCGAACAGGGCATCATTCTTCAAAGAGGTTTGACAATGGCAAGGTGTTATCTTTGTCAAGTCCTTTATAAAGCTCCTGTGAGAAACCTGCATGTCCAAGAAAAGAACGGATCTCGCGTGACGCAAGATGGGTAAGGCAATGAAGAAATCACATTAATTTTTGCAGGATCTACGTAAATACCCTCTTTAGAAATTACATGACCCAAAACTATCCCCTGTTCTACCATGAAGTGACATTTCTCATAATTCAAAATCAGATCGATATCAATGCATCTTTGTAGAACTAGACTTAGACTATGCAAACAAGCATCAAATGAGGAGCCATATACAGTAAAATCATCCATGAACACCTCTATGCAATTTTCAATAAAGTCGAGAAAATGCTAAGCATGCATCTTTGAAAGGTGCCAGGAGCATTACAAAGGCCAAATGGCATCCTCCTATAAGCAAACGCATCGGCGGGCACGTGAAGGTGGTCTTTTCCCGATCCTCGGGGGCAATATGAATCTGGAAATACCGGAAAAGCCATCTAGAAAACAATAATGAGATTGACCAGCCAATCGATCCAAAGATCTCGATCTATGAACGGAAAGGAAAATGATCCTTTTCGGTGGCCTGGTTTAACTTCCTATAGTCTATACAAACTCTTGGCTATTCTCGGACTCTAGTAGGCACAAGTTCATTATTTTCATTCCTAACTACTGTTAGACCAGACTTCTTTGGTACAACTTGCACCGGACTTACCCAAGTACTATCAGAGATGGGGTAGATAATACCTGCCTGTAGAAGCTTAGTCACCTCTTTCTTCACCACATCCAAAATCAGTGGGTTAAGTCGCCTTTGGGCCTGTCTTACTGGTTTAGCTCCATCCTCCAATAAAATTCTGTGCATGCATCTGGAGGGGCTAATTCCTGGAATGTCAGCTAAAGTCCATCCAATAGCCTTCTTGTGCTTCTTCAGAACCTCTAAAAGCTTGGCTTCCTGGTCAGAGTTGAGGCTGGAGGAAATGATGACTGGCAATGTTGCATTCCTCCCTAAGTAGGCATACTTCAGGTTCTCAGGAAGTGGTTTGAGTTCCAAAGAAGGTGGCTGCTCAACAGATGGTGCATTGGGAGTAGCCATGGGGTCAAGGACTTCTGCTGAATAGACAACTTCACTCTCATTATCACTATCATCCTACAAAGTTGAATCCAGAAACTCAGCACAAACATAACACGGGTTAGTGTTAGTGTAGTTAGTACAAGTATATACATCATCAAAACCAGAAAGAAAAGGAAAATCAGAAATAAAGTCCTCATGAGTATCCTCAATAAGCTCTGAAAGCAACTCTAAGTGGAAAACAGAGTGCTCCTCTACTGGGTGTTTCATAGCATCAAAGATCTTGAATTTGGCCACAATACCACCAAACTCCATAGACATAGTCCCATCATAAACATCAATCTTGGTCTTGGATGTCATCATGAATGGTCTGCCCAAGATTATAGGTGATCTCTTCGGATCGAGTCTCTCCCGCCATGTCTAGGATGTAGAAGTCCGCAGGAATATCAAATCATCAACTTGCACTAGTACATCCTCTACCATTCCCATGGGGGTCAGCACTCGGTCCTATTAGCCAACTGGATGGTAAGACCTGTGTACTGCAATGGCCCAAGATCAAGGTTGTTAAAGATGGAGGTAGGCATGACATTGATTGATGCTCCCAAGTCCAACATGCAGTTCTCAAACTTCTTATCCCCAATAGTACATGGGATAGTGAATGTGCCTGGATCCTTGCACTTCTGTGGTAGTGCCTGAGTAGGGGTTAAAGCAACAACTATTTCTGGCTTAGACTGGATAAGCGCTGAGACATTCATTCCCAAGTCAACCCTCTCATTAGTCTTCATCTTCCTCTTGTTGGTGCATAGATCCTTCAAAAATTTGGCATATCTGGGCACTTGCTTGATCACATCTAGGAGAGGAATATTTACAGCTACTTTTCTGAAAACATCAAGAATCTCCTTCTCCTTATTTTCACCACCAATCTTCTTATTATTCTGCAATCTATGTGGGAATGGAATGGGTGGTCTATACATTTTCTCAGCTTCAACTTCAACCATAGGCTCAGGAGTAACCTCAACAGTAGGCTCAGGAGTTACCTCAATAGTTTCTTCATCCCTTCCAGAGGTGGCCTCAACAACTTTTCCCGATCTCAGAGATATGGCACTCACATTAGGGTTGGAGGCATTGGGATTTATCACTGGCTGTGCTGGCAGCTGGGTTGTCCTTTGACCTTGCGGTGTGCTATTAATTGATGTGGCCATCTGTCCAATCTGTGTCTCCAAATTTTTAATGCTGGCATTTGTTTGCTGCTGAAACTGTGCCTGTGAGGCCTGAATCTGTCCCATTTGCTGCTGAAACTGTGCCTGTGAGGTCTGAATCTGTCCCATTTGCTGCTGAAACTGCAGATTTTGTGCAGCCATTTGTGCAGCCATTTGTTTGAGCATGTCATCTACTGAAGATCCGGAAGGTGCAGAAGTGGCCACTGGAGGAGGATTCTGAGGTGCCATCGGTCTCTGTTGGGATGAGTTCCTATACCGCAGATTAGGATGATTACTCCAGCTGGGATGGTACCTATTTGTTGAGAGGTCTGGAGTGTTGTACCTGTTCTGGTTATTGCCTTGATTATACGGATGGACTGCAAAGGCTTGAGGTGATTCAGTAACTGATCCTCCTTGCAAAATAGGGCATGCTTCATATGGGTGCTCAGGAGAACTGCACATACCACACAACACCGCAGGTTGAACCCTATCCATTGCCAATTTCTCTACCAAAGAAGTGAGCCTATCAATTCTATCATCACGGTCATGGCTGGAAGAAGAAGTGTGGACTTCATGTACACCTCTAGTATCAACAGAATTTCTTCTGGTAGTGAATTGCTGGGAATTCAGTGACATGTTCTCAATGAGTTGCTTGGCAGCGGATGAAGTCTTGTCAACCAACGCTCCCCCACTAGCAGCATCCAAAATATTCCTATCCATCGGCAGTAGCCCTTCATAAAAATATTGGATGAGAAGCTGTTCAGAAATTTGATGCTGGGGGCAACTGGATGTCAACTGCTTGAACCTCTCCCAATATTCAGCTAGCGACTCATTTCCTTGCCTGATGCCACAGATTTCTTTTCTGATTGAGGCAGCTCTGGAGGCAGGAAAATATTTCTCTAGGAAGAGTCTCTTCAAATCGTTCCATGTGGTAATGGAGTTCGGCTCAAGGTATAATAGCCAATCTTTTGCAGCTCCTTGGAGTGAGAACGGAAAAGCCTTCAACTTGATATGATCCTCAGTTACTCCTTCTGGCCTCAAAGTTGTGGAGCAGACGACTTGGAATTCCTTGAGGTGCTTGTGTGGATCCTCACCTGCAAGACCATTGAATCTTGGCAACAAATGGATTAGCCCAGATTTTAATTCAAAAGGAGTGTCAGCACCAGGATAAGCAATGCACAAACCATTGTAATTCACATCAGGGGCAGCAAGCTGCCTCAATGTCCTTTGGTCTCCCATGTTTTCAAAAATAGTTTTGGAATTAGAATCACTACTAGAACTAGCCCGAAATTCTCTACGGAGTGTATGCAATGTTCTTTCTATCTCAGGATCAAATTCACACAGTTCAGGGCAGTTAGATCTAGTAGCCAGACTAATTCAAAACAAAAACAAAAATAAAAGAAAGAAAAAAATAAAATAAAAAAAATGCGAAAAATAACAACTCGGAGTCCCCGGCAACGGCGCCAATTTTTGGTCGCGCTGTCGCGCACGCGCCAAAAAGGACGAGCTGGTTTAAAACTGTAGTTTAGGGCGACAACTCGGATGTCGTCTCTCAAGGACTCTGAAAGTGTTATCTCTCACAAAAATCAGTTTTAAATCAATTTTTGGATTGGAGTGCAAATAAGAAAATAAGCAATAACAAAGTAATGAAAACAGGGCAGTTGAAAAGAGATTATCAATTAGCAAACAACGATTAATCTACTGTCAAGAATTCCCAACTATCCTTGGTTAATGTAATCCCAAGCCCTAAGCAGATTCTAATCCCCTTTCAGTTACAGCAACAACTAACAACGTAATTGCTACTATGGATGCAAGTTCCTATTCCCGAAATAACAAACGGGGTTAAGCTCTCATGAACAAACGAACATGAATGAACACACGCGAAATAACAAACGCGATTAAGTATAGGAAAATAACATCACTGAAACAAATCAATACAATACTACACACTCCTGAAATAACAAACAGAAATGTATAATATGGTATTGAAAAGGGAAAAGCAATTAAAATAGGGATTTACAAAACCTCAAGTATATGGAATTCTCATACAGTAGACTAATCCTAGAACTTAGTTCTCCATGACAAAAACGAAAACACACAGAGAAAATGTAAAACTAAACAATGGAGAAGCAAAAGTTTTTACAAACTGTTCAGAACATCAATTTATACTAGTCAGAAATTAAGCCTATTCGCGAGGCGAAGCCTCTCTCGCGACGCGATTCTTGTGAACAGTCTGCAACCTTTGGTATTCTCGCGAGGCGAACAATCCTTCGCGAGGCGAGGAACTGAAGAGTCTTCTTGTCACGCCCGTTATGAACATCAGGGGCCAACCGTGATGCTTTCTGACTTCCAGGCTCGCGAGGCGAATGGATGCTCGCGAGGCGAGACTCTTCAACTTCAAAACTGCCACAGCCGTGACCTTCAACACGGGCAAGCCGTGATCGTCTCTGACTTTTCAGGGTTGCAAGTCTCGCGGGCGAGACCTACTTGGGGGGCGAACCGGAGACCTTGCATTTTCTTGGAACAGTCGAAGGCTTCGGGGTCGCGTGGCGAGTATAGCTTTCATGGGCGAATCCCCTGTTTCTTTATTCTCTTGCCTTCCAACTTATCCTGAAAACAAAGACACAACTATAAGTGTATTATTTGACTTAAAACTAGCTAAATTAACCTAAAACTACTCTAGAGACTCAAAACCTTGCTTGAGGACAATCTAATATAATTTGGGTGAAAATACGATATAATTTGCACAAAACCCTGGTCATACTAGTCATAAAACTAGATGAGCCAGAGGCTTATCACTGAAAGAAGATATAGTGCAATAGAAAAGTTATATCTAGCATTGTATTTTTCTTGTACAAAACTTAAATATTATATGATGCCATGTCATGTATTCGTTATTTCCAAAACTGATGTTATAAAGTATATGTTGTCAAAACCAGTCCTTAATGGACGTATTGGTAAATGGACCATTGCTTTGTCAGAGTATTCTTTACAATACGTACCAGCTAAAGCTGTCAAAGGACAGGCAATAGCTGACTTTTTGGTAGACCATCCAGGATTGGACATACCAGAAATAAATGTTGTCAGTTTACAACCCTGGAAACTCTATTTTGACGGATCAAGGCATAAAGGAGGTAGTAGAGTAGGAATCTTAATCGTGACTCCACAGGGAACTCCTACTAAGTTCATGTTTGAACTTAAGTATCCATGTTCCAACAATGAAGCTGAATATGAAGCTTTAATTGTCAGATTAGAGATACTAATAGAAATAAAAGCACGAAATGTGCATATCTTTGGGGATTCCCAATTGGTTATCAAACAACTTACTCAAGAATACAAGTGTGTCAACTACAACTTGACAAAATACTGTATCATAGCTAGTAAGTTAATGAAAAAATTCGATGGCGTAATTGTCAAATATATTCCCAGAAATTTGAATCAAGAGGCTAATGAGTTGGCTCAAATAGCCTCAGGATACAAGATATCTCAAAATGCTTTGTCAGGACTAATGGAAATCAGAGAATTATTGTATCCATTAGAAGAAAGAGATATTTTGGTCAATGATGTAATTCTACCTAATGACTGGAGGTTGCCAATAATTGAATATTTGGAAAATACAAGTCAGAAAGTGGATAGGAAAATGAAATACAAAGCATTGAATTACACAATGCAAGGAGGAGTGTTATATAGAAGGTATGTTGACGGGACTCTACACAAGTGCCTGAGTGAGCAAGATGCTTATTTGGCTCTATCAAAGGTCCATGAAGGCATATGTGGAGCCCATCAGGCAGGAGATAAAATGAAATGGGTTCTTCGACGAAGTTTGTATTATTGGCCAACTATGATTAAATATTGCATTTCGTTTTCCAAGTCTTGTGAACAATGTCAGAGGTCCATGAGGGCATATGTGGAGCCCATCAGGCAGGAGATAAAATGAAATGGGTTCTTCGACGAAGTTTGTATTATTGGCCAACTATGATTAAAGATTGTATTTCGTTTGCCAAGTCTTGTGAACAATGTCAGAAACATGGCCATATACAAAATGTACTGGCTAGTGAATCACACTCTATTGTCAAGCCTTGGCCATTCCGAGGATGGGCTTTGGATTTAATTGGCCAGATACAGCCTTCTCCATCGAAAGGACATCAATTCATTTTAGTTGGAGTCGATTATTTTACCAAATGGGTTGAAGCAGTTTGCCTTAAACCAGTCACCCAACAAGACATAATTGATTTCATTGAAAATCACATCATTTGTCGGTTTGGCATACCCCAAACTCTGACAACAGATCAAGGGTCAGTATTCATCAGCAAGAAAGTTGTGGAATACGCTGGTTCTAGGCATATAAAAATGTTCACATCTACACCATATTATGCACAAGTCAATGGCCAAGTTGAGGCCATAAATAAGATCATTATTAGTCTTATTAAAAAGCATGTGGGCCGACAATCTAAGAGTTGGCATAATACTCTTGATCAAATACTGTGGGCATATAGAAATTCACCCAAGCAGTCGATAGGAACTTCACCATATCGGCTAGATTATGGACATGACCCTGTGTTACCTATCGAAATCAATCTTCAGTCTACTCGTTTTCAAAGGCAAAATGACTTGCCTACCAACCAATATTGGAATGCAATGCTGGACGAATTGGATGAGTTAAGTGATGAAAGATTGATTGCATTAGAAAATTTTATTCGACAAAAGGAAAGAATTGCAAAATTCTATGATAGTCAAGTTAAGTTCAAATCATTTAAGGTAGATGATCTGGTGTGGAAAGTCATATTGCCCATGGATAAAAATTGTCGAGAGTATGGCAAATGGTCACCTAAATGGGAAGGACCATTCAGAATTGATAAAGCGTTCTCTGGAAATGCTTATGCACTTATCAATGTTGATACTGGCTCGAATATTAAGTCAATTAATGGCAAGTATTTGAAAGAATACAAACCGACAATGTTGGAAGTAATAATTGACAACAAGTGAAAAGAAATGAGAATATTCACTAAATTGGCAATACAGTGAGGTGTTGTCAAAAGCACAGATTGTCGGTCTAACCCTAAAGTCTAAGACTATGCTGAGTTCAGAAGAATTTTCTCTTCCTCCCTTCGGCAATGCAGTGGCATAACCTAATTTGTTGAGGCTTCATTCCCCATATGATGAGGTTTCAGCTATTCCATATGTCAAGGATGTGCAGAGATGCGGAGAGGGAAACGGGCAAAAGCAGGTCCCACCATCAATTAATCCAGAGGGTCGTAGTTGCTATGGTATAACAAAGAAGACACCAAGAAAAATCCACTACCTTCTAGGATAAAGATGATGGAACTAGAGCAAGATGCACTCGTTCCACTTCAAGAGTAAGCTTCTCCCCGGATGTGCAGCGAGGTCAGCTTTAGTTATTACGTTGGTTGCTGACCTCCACTGTATATTTTTACGTTGATTACTGACCTTCACTAAGGACATGACCATTAAAACAGAAACTTTAGTCTGAGGTCTTAAGGTGATAGGGTCAGACTCCCATGGGGGAAGAAAGAAGAATGAATAAGAATTTTTCTTTAAATGGAAGCACATTATGTGAAATACTCAACTATGAAATAGTTTGATTTGCAAACTTCATTATTTATAGTTGGTCCAGAGAGCTAACGAATTTAATGCGAGTTGGTTTACCAAAGTTAAAAACTTATTATGGCATTTATGATGATTTGATAAGCATGAGTTATGAAGTTGGTTGGAAACATGCAGGCAAATCAAACAATAAATAAACGTGCAAATAAGAAAAGAAACACTTTTATTAATCAATGATTGTCAGAGGTGACCAGATTAGAGTTTGACAAAGAAAAAGAACTACAACTATCAATTTTGGCCTAAGTTGGAATCAAAGGATAACTGATCCCATGCAAAGGAGAGGTCAGTCTTGTCAGCAGCAGCAGCCTCATATTCAGGTTGTAATGCGCGAAGTTTACCAACTACACTTTCAGCTTTCCGATCAAGTTGAACCGATTCATCGTCAATAGATTTGACTTTGTCTCTACTCTTTTCTAGAGCCTTATCAAACTTGGCACATTTCTGATCTGTCAATTCAATCTCTGCCAACAGTTTCTTCCGATACTCCAGGAGACTCTCTTTAGTATGAATTCCAGTGGAAATAAGGTCAAGTTCCTTTTGCTTAGAAGTCTCCAAGTCTCGGAAGCGAGCTAAGAGATCATCTTTGGCCTTCTCTTCGTCTTCATAAGAAGGAATGACAGAAGTCATCCTTTCTAACTTTTCGGAGAGCCGCTCCCAGAATTTATAGATGGAGAGAAAATTTGTACGGCTCGACACGGGGAGATTGGAATGGAGAGGAGTAATCTCTTTGATGAGTCGTGACAGTTCTTGTTCGATGTTGGCATTAGATAAAAGTGCATCAAAAGGATTGCCAAGAAGAGCCTGGAGATCATGCATAAGGTTAATGACTCGAGAATCACTGGAGTCATGTTGAGTTGAGGAAGAGTCGGCATAAAGGGTTGATTCTTTTCGGCTTACTTCCAACAGCATATTAATCCAAGTGTTGAAGTGAAGGGCCGATTTAGGGTCAGGAGACTTTATGATTGGAGGTCTGATTGCAGGTGGAGAAGGAATGGTAGGAGTTGTTTCAGCCAGCAGAGCTTCCATGTCAATATCCTCATCTGGAATTTCAATCATGACGGCAGTCTCGATTGGTATGTCGGCTATGGAAGTCGGAATGATTGATGTGAGATGATGAGGGATGGGGGGCATTTCTGGATGGGATTCGATATGTTGAAGATCACTTGTCAGACCTCTAGTATCGACAATAGTGCTTTTTGAATTTCTGGCAGCCTGTACCTTTATATCAGATTGATTCACGTGTTCAACGATCTTGGTGATAATTTCCCGGATAGTCATTGAATCTTCAATCTGAAGAGATTTTTCCTGACATGAAAGAAAATGAGAATATATATATATATATATATATATATATATATAAAGGAAGATGACAAGATCAGTGGAAATACCAGGTTAGAGTCCGAGGACATCAAGTCAACATCAGCACTTGCCTTTTCAGTTACCGGAATAGTCTCGACGACTTTCTCTTTCTGTCAAGATAAAAATGAAAAGGGTGTGAACAAAAGGGTGTAACTTGATAGATCAACTTAAAACTGTTACCTTGGATTGGTTGGAGGGAGAAGTGTTGGAGGAGCTAACAACAATGTCTTGGACCTTAGATCCAGTGGAGGCTTTGGAGGCATCAGACTCTGCTGAGATTGAAAAGCTCTTGGTAGACTTTGATTTCTTGGGAGGGAGGTCAGAAGGAGCCGCTTTCTCTTTTCTTTTCTTAGACTTTTTTGTCTGAGGATTGGAAACAAAAGTTTTGGTCGGCCGTGAGCTTTTCTTAACAGTTTTGGCCGCCACAGGAATTACATCTTCATCCTCATCGTCATCCTCAAGTGCTGTTTCAGACAGTACATCGAGTTTAGACTTACCAGGGAGAGGCTGGTCAAGAGGAATAGCTGTCAATAACAACATAAATAAGTTGATTGTCATCCAAAAAGCGAAAGAATAAAAAGTTATTCGACGAAGTAAATACCTGAATTACAAGTTAGAATTTACAAATGGAATCCAAAGTCGTCATCAGGTTGGAGAAACCGACGAGCGAAGGTAACTGGATTTGGTTTTTCAAAAGGGTCAACATAAGCACTCACGCTTTCTAAAAAGAAAAAGTTACATCCTTTCGTCGGCTTTCCTGGGTGTGAATCAACTAAACCAAAAGGGGCACAAGGAATAGGCACCGGTTTAAGAAAAGGGACCTTTAAACTGTCAAAATATTCCCGGGTCATATTGGGAATGCCCCAATACTTGGCAAGCCTTTCAGATTCTTTATTGTCATGCTTCCTTTTGGCTTCATCTAAAACACTATTGACATGACGAACCATATCAAATGGTCATAAGGGATTCCACTTGATTTTGTAAAAATTTTCAAAGGCTTGAATTTCTTTTTGAAGTTCACCTCAAGTTTTTTATGCCGGATCCTGTTCCTGCATGGGAGAATCACCACCGTTACCCACAGTGTCTTCAATACAACTTAAGCAGGTCTTTAAACTTTGGCGATGGTTGGAATAATACTCATCCCACCAGTTAAGGAAGCTTTGAGTGACTCCATGGAAGACAGAGAATGAGACAGGCTGTAAGAAGGCCCTACGAGCTTTATCCTCGTCACTGATGGCTACAATATTCTCATATGTTGGAGGTTTGGCACCAATAAAGTTCTCATCAGGGTTTGACGAGTAAGGAGCAGGAATAGCTTGACAGAAACCGAGATGACAAGCAGTAGTATTGGGCAAATGCAGATAGATTCTATGGGTTTTGAAACTACGACCATCAACAAAAATGACTTTTTTGCAAAGAAACTTATTCCAAATTGACTTGTTGGATTTAGATATGGTGGTACTTAGTTTCTTAAACCACTCAGAACCGTACTTCCGGTCAATAAAAGGAGTGAAATTGATCCTTGGAGAGGTGGACGAAAGAGAGTGAAAGATTTTCAAGCAGAACTTAAAGTTGGCAGTTTCATCTCTTGACAAAGATTCAGCAGACACATAACAGAGGTAAGAGCCATAAGTTTCGATTGACAAGTCTGAATGAGCTTTGTATGAAAACTGATGCTCTAAGACAGCATTCAACCACAACTGGAGAAGCCAAGGAGGCCCTCCTATGTTGGTTTTCTTTTGTTTAGATCTGAGAGTATCAACTAACATACTCATACTGTCATAAAGATTGGACAAAACGCATTGGCCCAATGTTAATCTCTTACCAGTTGACAAAAGATTAGCAAGAGGAACATATGAAGCAATCAAAGCAGCAAATTTGCTACAAAAGACATAAGCACATAGCCAAAGAAACAGAAAGGCTATGTGTTCAGTATCCGTCACGGGTTCATGGTCTCCACCTCTAAAGTTTGTTATATATTTAGAGAAAGAGCATTTCGGAACATAGACATCAATTTGATTCTCCACTTCAACATTGGAATGCATGGTAGGACCATTTGGACGAAGGCCCGTAATGGCTGACATGTCGAATAAAGTAGGACCCATCATCCCATAAGGGAAGTGAAAATTATTTGTGGTTTTGTTCTAGAAAAAAACTGATGCCCCTATTAAAGAAAAATCTACTAACCTAACATGGCGAGAAAGCTGAATAAATTCAAAAATTCCAGCTTCTTCCCATACGTTGCGTTTTTCAGTCTGAACTCGGTCAAGACAACTAATGTAAGCATCAAACCGAGTGGCAGGAGGCATCCTAAAAATCCTATTGCTCTTTTTGAAAACATGAATAGGGATTGGAGTTAATGAGGATAAGATAGCCCCATTTGAGTCAACAGAAGGAAAAGAACCACGTAAATCCTCAGAAATTTCATTCTGGGCTACCAGAGGCCCCAAGAATGCAGAGGGCGAATTCAAAGCAACAGAAGAATCATGAACAGGGTAGATTACCTTAGATTCCTGCCATAACTCTAATTCTTCTAGAATTGGGTCTTGAACTACTTCCCTAAGAGGAGCAACCGTGGCTTGAGGTACTAAAGTTGACATCTTGGAAGACGTTGCCATGGAGATTGGACGAAGTGAAGAAGAAAAAGGTTTTTCCTTTAAAGAAAAAGGGTTTTTGCGAAGGAAGAGGAACGGTGAGAAGAAGGAAGTCACAACAGTAGTGTGGTTTCTATTTAAAGAAAAGTAAAGGTCTCCGGTTCGAATTCCAAGAAACCTGCAACGTTATGATTATCCCTATTAAGTAGGGATAAGATTAAAATGAGATTTAGGTAGAGAAAAAATCCAGAATGGAGAAAATTCGTTGGCAATTTAAAATTCAATTTTTGCTATTCTTTCGGGTAAAGCCGTCGAGAAGCAAAACTTGGGGGGCATCTGTTAGTGGAAGAATTTCAAATTCTTGACAGAAATAATGCCGACAGGCTGACGAAGAAATTGGAGCAAAGAATGTTATTTTCTAAGTATCGAAAAGACTTAGTTAATAAGAAAGTATACATGTCGACGAAAAAATGGATTGACAAGCAGCTTTTCTGACGAAATTCGCAGGAAGATTGTCAAAGATATGGAAAAAGAGGAAAAACGACTAAGTCTCAAAATCGACAATATTGTCAAAATGAGTTGTCAAGCAGTTAATCTCGTCAAAGACAAACCAGTTGACACGGAGCGGTTCAAGACATTATCAAAGACAAACCAGTTGACACGGAGCAGTTCAAGACATTTGAGCAGTTATTGGAACTGTGTTGACAAGCAGTTTAATTGTAAAACCTAAAAGAACTGCCAAGGACATGTGGCAGTCATTTAGATAGGAAGTTATTACTAGGTAGTTATTTTATTTACCTATAAATACTAATCATTACGATGTAATGGAGGAGGTTACTTGATACACATCCTACACATCTCGATCACACAGCAGATTGACGGAGTACATTCAAATATTCCCTCCTTCCTTCTTATTTCAATACTATGGCAAAATTCAATGCCATTTTCATCTCTTTTGTTCAAGTTCTTTACTTGTTCCTTTTAATTTCCAGTATTTCTCTCAAGTTCGTTGTTTGAGTTTATTTTACTTCTTGCAAGTAGTGTCATTTAGATCTTTCTTTACTTAACTTTCCTTTCAAACTTCAGTTTTCTTTTCATTATAAACTCAGTACGATTAGGAAGTTATTTTCTATTAAATAATTGTCCTTCTTTTAAACTTCAAACTCATATTTTCGAAATTAAGCAGTTTTATTGTCAACTTTCATTATTGGCTTCACATCTCTTTCAAAACTTAGATATTTTTTTTTAAACACCAAGTCCTTGCCAGTATATTACTAGATTTGACTAACTTGTCAAATTCATACTTGGCAGACAATACATACACACATTTTGACGAGATTATCGCATAACTCGTAGGTCCCACACTCGTTTGATCTCTAATTATTTGTCACGAAGGAATTTTAATCAGAAACCAAAAACCAACGTTAACAATGTGTCACTTCTACAGTTCGGTTTTACACGTGGCATTCTATTGTGCTTTGCTTGCAAGGTTAGGAATTAGGCTTGGGTTAAGAAATTCAGTTTTTTTTATTTGACAAATTGAGATATAAAAAATCTATATTTAAATTGACCAACTAAAGATCTGAATTTGTCAAATATAAGATCCGCTCAAATCAAATTTCAAATTGATATACTGCATGTTATTCTGGATTTCTAGAATAAGGATATGAAGTAAACAACTGCATTCTAGAATAAAGATATGAAGTAAAATTGGTTCATATGGATAAGATCCCCTTAAATCAATTTTCAAATTCGTTCATACTGGAACTTTTTAAGTATACAACTGCATACTAAAATTTACGGATCTTTTGTCTTCCTATCCACTAAGATATATCTACTTCAACAAAGATCTGAATTTGTCAAATATAAGATCCGCTCAAATCAAATTTCAAATTGATATACTGCACATTATTCTGGATTTCTAGAATAAGGATATGAAGTAAACAACTGCATTCTAGAATAAATATATGAAGTAAAATTGGTTCATACGGATAAGATCCCCTTAAATCAAATTTCAAATTGGTTCATACTAGAAATTTTTTAGTATACAACTGCATACTAAAATTTACAGATCTTTTATCTTCCTATCCATTAAGATATATCTACTTCAACTTGGGTATGATCCCATTAGGAGCGAATCAATATAACTAATTTAGGTGGCGTTTGGAAGAGCTTATTTAAGAAAGAGTTTTTAACTTATTTTCATAAGTCACTGGGAGAAGATTATGGAATTGTCATAAGAGCTTATGCACTAAACACACTCTCCGTGTTTTTTCACTATTCGAATCCTCTTATGCCCCTTTCTTTCTTTTTCTTTCTTTAAGCGCTTATGGCATAAGCTCTCATGCGATAAGGTCTTATGTGATAAACTCTTAATTAAGTTGTTTACCCCAAACACACCCTTAAAGGGAAATTAGTATCCCTCGTTATATTCACCAAGAATCACAGAATTTGAGAGAGAAGAAAGGGAGAACGCATGTTTTCTTGCGCTGAAGAAAGAAGATCATCGGATGAGTGTGACAAGCAGAGAGCAATGGACCAAGAAGAGAAGTTGAGAGACACGGAGGGAGAAGAGAAGCCGGAGTAAACGAGGGTTGAGAGACGCTGAGAGGGAGAAAAGAACTTTCCAGATGAAAAAGGAGTTCTGATATGATAAACTAAGGTCAAACGGTAATAAAATCAAACTTTAAAAAAGAAATTTTTTATGGATCATGAAATTGTGTATAGTGTACATATTAATAAAATGGTTATGGTTGCTATATTTTTTTTACATATGTTAAAAATTAAACGATTTCTATATTTTTAAGTATTTTATTATGTAATTACAATAAATGAATTAATCTTAGAAAAATAAATAAATAAATATTTTAAGGTGGAATAAAAGTATGTGTAAATAAAAAATTATAAAAATGATAGTTGCTTAAGAGTTTCTTATTGTGTGCATCATTGGAGCAAAAAATGGGTGAGTTGTTTAAATATGATGTGGTATGGTAGGGTCCATTTAAAGGTGATATATGAACCCAAATAATGTTGTTAAGCATTGTGACTTTAATTGTTTATTCATTTTTTTTATATGGCTATATAGGTTTTGGTTGAAGATCACACGTGTCTTTGATTAGTCCTAAAACAGAGGTTTTATCTCAGTGGCTTTATATTTCAAGGTATGGATTCCTTAAATTCCAAAAATGCACGTGCCCAGGAGGAAGCTCATCATATCACAAAAGTCGACTACAAAAAAAAAAGACCCATATCAGGTATAGCATCTCTCTACATAAAAACTAATCTGTAGGAATTGATAAGATAGAAGACTATCAAAATCAGTTTGTTGTTTGACATTATTTTAACTGTTTCAACTCACCAACCCATTGCTTTTATTAGATGAGAACTCAACTCCAACCATTGATTCATCACGACTTCATTGTACGCCATCTGTATGTCAGCACAGGATTCCATTGTCTAAAGTTATTATAGGTATGATATTAACTTTTATAATCTGTAAGATATAGATCAATTGTTATAACGAATTTTAAAATTTAAAAGTTTTTAGCCTCTCATCAGCATGATACCACGATGTCTTCTCATAAACGCATTTGAATTTTTATTAAGGGAATTGTTCGAACCCAAATAATGTTGGCGGAGTAAGTGTGTCAAGTTGTGTGTCTACTCCCAGAATGGAATTTGAATCTTCAAATGCTGCAAATGCTCGAAACAGGAGGTAGAACATCATTGCTCAGAAGTCTAATTCCAAAAGGAGGGCTATTATGGGTGAGTATTCTGTCAATGATTCTCTAATGAGTGCATTCTGTGAATTTTTTTGAGATTCAATGTTTTGTATTATTTTACACTTACATAGATTCCTTGCCCGTGCAATGTAATGTACAGATGAGAACTTAAGTCCAAACAGCCATGTAACTGAATATGGCAATGACTGGAATATGATAAAAAAATGATATGATTAGAAATGTTCTACAACCAATGGAAGTCTCTTCTTCCGCTACTGCTACTTCCACGCCATTGTCAGATATCTTAAATCCAAGTCATCCCAAAGTCTGCCACAAACGTATTATTCAATCGAGCGATGTGATGCAATTGATTGGTTCTACACGTTTGAATTTGGACGATGGGTTAGAGGGCACTAATGATACAACAGACAATCTTTCTTCCGGTTTGTCCATTTGTATTTTTGTTGCAACATAATTATACGTTATTTTTTTTCCTCTCGGTTTACTTCTGTGTGTAATTCACAAATCTGTGTGTAATTTGGTCAGTTGTATATATATGATACTAATAATGAATCCGTCAATTGAGTGAATCACTTCAGGTATTTCAATAAACTACCTTTTCTAGGTTGATACATTATTTATCATGACCATGACCTACGATATCATGCTAAATATGGATTTATTTGTAGATCAAAAAGGGGCACGTTATGCTTCGATGAATCGTTTGTTGAAGACTTGACAAGGATGGTTGATGACCACAACAAAGTGGCGCAGTCTTTTTGACGTGTAAGGGACTATGTCAAACAAAATGAAGCATCTAATTTCTGTTTAAGATTGTTCAGAAATCGCTCAAGGGATCCAAGAACGTATAATATTCCAACTACCGACGAAGTCCCCTACAATATCCGTTGTTGTTCCCTTATGGAGAGGACGGTTATAAGGAAGACATTCCATACAGGGATTTAGAGGACCCCGATGAATGTCGTGGGAGAAATAGGGTCGCACTAATAGAGTTTATTGCATTCAGGATCCAGCAAAGAAATGTTGAGTTCGGTAATATTGGCAACTCAAGAAGACTATTTCAGCAATTTGTACTTGACTATTACACCATGATAGAGTCTCAAAGGCTAACCTGGATTAGAAACAATCAAAAGACTATAAGAAGTGACATTCTAAATGGTTTGCAGGATGAAATTGGTAGGGGAGAAACTGAACCATCTCTGATTGGAAGACGTATTGTATTGCCAGTCTCATTTATAGGTGGAATGAGATACATGTTCAACAATTGCCAGGATGCAATGGTTGTATGCAAGAGTTTCGGATACCCAGATCTCTTTATAACAATTACCTGCAACTCTAATTGGAAGGAAATACAAGACTTTGTTTCTATGGATCACCTTCAACCATTAGATAGACCAGATATTGTTTCCAGAGTGTTCAAGATCAAACTTGATCAGATGATGGCAGATTTCAAGAAATGAGTTATATTTGGGAAGGTTGATGCAGGCAAGTTTTTAACCCTATTAATTTCACTACTTTACTTTCCAAACCATATCTGGAAGTTTATTAATTTAATAATGTTCAATTTTCATCTCAGGTATTTATACCGTGGAGTTTCAGAAGAGAGGTCTTCCCCACGCTCATATCCTTTTATGGTTGAGTACTGAGAATAAGTTGATGACTGGGGAGAGATATCGTCAAAGTAATTCCTGCGGAATTACCTGATCCAACACTCTACCCAAGATTGGCCGACGTAGTATCTAGATACATGATTCATGGACCTTGCGGCGCTGCCAACCCAAGGTCTCCTTGCATGAAAGATAGGAAATGTTCCAAGTTTTTCCCAAAGAATTTTCAATCCTTTACCACTATTGATGAGCAAGGTTATCCAAAGTATAAACGTCGTGATTTGGGCCAGTCGATTGAGAAAATGGGAACAAGGTTAGACAACAGGAGTGTTGTTCCCTATAATCCTCATCTTCTAATCAGGTACTCAGGACACGTTAATGTTGAATACTATAATAAGTCCAACTCAATTAAGTATTTATTTAAGTACGTGAACAAAGGTCCTGACAGAGCTATTATCCAGATATGCAATGATGTTGAAAATGATGGAAGTAATAAGTGTGTTGATTAAATCAAGAGGTATTATGATTGTAAATATGTGTCACCGTGCGAAGCAGTTTGGAGAATTTTTGCGTATGACATACATCAACGGTGACAATCAGTCCAGAGATTGATGTTTCACCTACCTAATCAGCAGTTGGTTTATTACAATGATGACGATCAAATTGAGAATGTTGTCAGAAGAAGCGAACAAAAAGACACAACGTTTCTAGCATGGTTTGAAGCAAACAGAAATTTTGTGGAAGGTAGGAGTTTAACTTATTCAGAATTCCCCTCTATGTCTGTGTATTTAAGTGAAGAAAGGAAATGGCACCCAAGAAAAAAGGGTCAAAGTATTGGGAGGCTTAATTACGTTCCTCCATGTGTGGGGGAACTATATTACATGAGGATCTTGCTAACTGTTAAGAGAGGTTGTGTTGGATATGATTGTTTGAGGACAGTTAATGGAGAAACATATGATACTTTCCATGAAGCATGTTATGCATTAGGATTATTGGCAGATGATAAAGAGTTCATAGATGCAATATCCGAGGCCAGTGAGTTGTCCTCTGGTAATCAACTGTGAAGGCTCTTTGTTACACTTTTGGTTATGAATTCAATGACACAACCAGCAGCGGTCTGGAACGAAACATGGTGGTTATTGTCAGATGGTATACTATATGACATGCGGAGAGAATTAAACATTCCTGGTAATTTGTTTATTGTTGTTATTTGATTTCATAATTATTTCATCATTAATATTTACATTATATTAAGACAATCATTTGTTGTACAGATCTTCAGATCCAGGATCATGAGTTGAAAAATCTATGTCTTATTGAGTTGGAGAAGTTGCTCTGGGCAAACGGGAGATCTCTATCAGACTATTCAGGCATGCCACTTCCCGTTATATCTGACATGCTTGATTTTCAGAATAAGTTGATCATAGATGAACTTAGTTATGATAGGGCGGAGATGGCAAGAACGCACTCCTCTTCAATAGAGTTGTTAACAGAAGAACAGAGGAGTGTATACAATGACATCATGGCAGCAGTGGTTTCTGGATCGGGTGGTTTTTTTCCTATATGGATACGGCGATACTGGGAAGTCATTTCTTTGGAAAACTTTATCTTCAGGTCTTCGGTCACAAGGACTCATTGTCCTCAATGTGGCCTCCAGTGGAATAGCCTCTTTACTTTTGCCTTACTGCTCATTCTACATTCTCCATTCCATTGGTTATCAATGAGTCATCAACTTGCAATATCAACCAGGGGAGTGCTAGGTCAAAATTGCTTCTTCACACTAAATTAATCATATGGGATGAGGCACCGATGATGAATAGGTTTTTCTTTGAGGCTTTTGACCGCACAATGTGTGATATCCTGTCGTCTCGGGATAGGTATAACATGAACAAACCGTTTGGAGGAAAGGCGGTTGTGTTGGGTGGTGACTTCAGGCAGATATTGGTGATTAGAAAAGGATCGAGGCAAGATATTGTTGGGGCTGCCATAAATTCATCTAGCATTTGGAAAAGTTGCAAGGTCTTGACACTTACAACCAACATGAGGCTCCATGCTACCACCGAGAATGCAAACAATGAGGATATAAGACATTTTGCAGATTGGATCCTTCGGATCGGAGACGACGATATATAGCAATACAAACGAGGATGGTGAAAGTGAAATCGACATCCCTGAAGACCTACTAATTCATGAATGTACCGATCCTTTGTTATCTTTGGTTGAGTTTGCCTACCCTGAGCTTTTACAGAATATGAATTTGACACATTATTTTTAGGAAATAGGAATTCTTGCACCAACTCTTGAATCTGTTCAGCAGGTTAATGATTATGTCATCTCATTGATTCCTGGAGAGGAGATCGAATATTTAAGCTCCGACTCTGTATGCCAATCGGATCAGGACAGTGACGTACAAGGTGAATGGTTTACTACTGAATTAAATGAAATTAAATGCTCAGGTATTCCCAATCATAAATTGAGTCTAAAGGTTGGAGTCCACGTGATTCTTATGAGGAACATCGACCAAGCAAATGGATTATGTAACGAAACTAGGTTATTGGTCAATCAACTGGGTAAGAATGTTATAGGTGCAACCGTTTTAACTGGAACCAATATTGGGGACAAAATTTTGGTTCCTAGGATGAATCTGGTGCCAAGTGATCCTGGCTTACCGTTTAAATTCCAGAGGCGCCAATTTCCACCAGCTCTATGTTTTGCAATGATAATTAACAAAAGTCAAGGACAATCCCTTTCTCATGTAGGGATTTATCTTCCAAAGCCTGGTTTTACTCACGGTCAGTTGTATGTTGCAGTATCTAGAGTGAAATCAAGAAAGGGTCTAAAGATATTGATTTTGGATGATGATCAAAGAGTATGCAAATCAACCAAAAATGTGGTTTATCAAGAAGTGTTCGAGAATGTTTAAAAATAGCCGCTACCCAAATATGGTGAGCCTTATTACCTCTGCATATTTTCCTTTTTATGCACTTAATTATTCATTTATATAGTGAATAGTGTTTTGACAGTTTTAATTTATTTTTTAGGAATCTCTGCAATGGATTAATTTAGTGGCTACCAATTGTATATCATACTAGACAGAAAGTTATGGCCATTTTGGCAGCAACGATGTAACCTCCGTGGGAATTAAACAAGGTTACTCTTTCATGTTTAATCAACATGCACAAATGAAAGACTAAGTAGTGGCAGTATCACTTGGGATTTCTACTTACCATTATGATGGTAAAAAGTTATTTTATTTCATTGGGTTATTTACTTTTTAATTTTTTAGAATTTTTTTTCTCTACCATGTGTTAGAGATTCATCATTATTAGCTTTATATTTTCAAGGTTATGGTATGCCGAAACATAAATTCATCAATATTGTCCACAACTATTAGGTGATACAAATAGCATGTCAATGAAGGGTTTAGTTCTCTAAACACCCCCTCACATGAAAACAAATTCAGATAAGTGTACACAAAGTCTAGATAGTATGTGAAATCTCACAAATACAATGCAGCCAAAATCTAAATTTCAAACGGTGAAAACAATGGTTTTGAACTAACAAAGTGGGTTCCCATTTATGAAAATAGATGTATTGGATCCGGTGTGTTGAATGGTTTCTACTAATAGAAATCTGTTGTGCCGAATGGTTTATCCGAATAGACACTATCTCAATTAAATTAGATCGTGAAGCTTTGGAGAAAGGGAAGAATTAGTTCATCCGAACAGAAATGAGGTCGAAACCACCCCGGACGGTGGTTGGAAGTCCTTACATGTGGCGGTGACGACGACACAACGGAGGACCAATTGGACAGAAACGTGTGGGATGGTGACCTGAAATGCGAGGTCAGCTTCTCCTCCACGAATGGGGGCCAGACGGAGGCTGTAGGGTGCTAGACGACGACTAGAAAACCAATAGAGAAGGGGGGGAGAGACAAACGTGTATGTGGGTCTGAACTCTGAAGGAAGAATTGAAATGTGGCTTCTAGAGTTGTAACAAAACAAAGAAATGTGGCTTTGCATGCTTGAAAGGTGGACAACACATAATTAAATATATTTTTTATTGATCGGTGAGAATGCTAAATGAATGAATCATACGTTGTTTGTTTTTTTAATACAAATATACTATTTAATATATTAATCATTAAAATAATATTTTCACCACTTTGTTCATTTTATGTTAAATAATATGTTAAAATAATATTGTATTGATCCCAATAAGTGACATTGATTTTCAATGTAGTCCTATAAGAAAAAAAATTCAATTCATTCCATACATATGATAATTATTTTCAATTTGACTCTCACTCTTAAATGGCGTTATAACGTCGTTTGTCAGAGTAAAAATATAGGAACGAAAATGAAATTGACTGTCAAGTGTAGGGACTAATTTGAAAAAAATTGACTATTAGGATTAAATTAAAAAACAATGTCAAGTACAAGAACTACAATATTACTTTAACGTAAATAATATATTATGAATTGTTTTAACCCGTGTATGGCACGGGTGAACATACTAGTTACTTATAATATTCATCATCGGGGACTTCAAACACGAGATTTATATTTAAATTTAAATGTACATTTATCTCGAAGAATTTCCTTTTTAGCTAGAATAATTGATATAATACATGTTATTATATTTATTTCAAATTTTAATATTTTAAATAGGGTCAAATATGCTTCCAGTCCCTCAAATTTGAGTGATGTATGGTTTAAGTCCCCCAAGTTCTAAATTGTGTCAGTTTTGACCCCAAAAGGTATGTTTTTGGTCCGCAAATGTACGTTTTAAAATTATACAAAAGAGTTCTTTAGTCCTGTTTGGAAACCAAAACTGTCACGTTTTAGAATCACTCGGAGAATATCATATTTTAGATTCAACTAAATTAGTTATTATTCTGATCTACATTTTATATTCAATTAATTTAATGATAAATAATTATAAAAACAAACTTATATTGAATTTTGTATTATTTTATTTAAAAATCAACGAAATTATCAATGCCTATTTAATTAAATGAGTAAATTAATCGAATTAAATATTAAACTATTAGTTTAGAAATAATTGTTTTATTAACTGCTTTTCAAAAACCATTCACTAAACTTTATGGTAAAACCTACCTAAATAAAACCAATAAAATAATTCAGTCAATTATTGAATTTATATTAAATATTTTTGGATCATGTGACAAATTAGCTTCAAAAGTATATAATCTATTTTATATTAAATTCTTCACTCCTAATTTTATATCCATAAATTGTAAAAAAAAACCATAAAATTGGATGATTAAACTATTAGTACAGAAATAATTTTTTATTAACTGCTTTTCAACATTCACTTAACTATATGGTAAAACCTACCTAAAATAAACCAATAAAATAATTCAGTCAATTATTGATTTTTTTTTATTTTTTTTTTGCATCACCTGACAAATTAGCTTCAAAAGTATATAATCTATTTTATATTAAATTATTCACTCCTAATTTTATATCCATAAATTGCAAAAAAAAAAAAAAGACAATAAAATTGGTTAGCAAAACTATTTGATTTGTCCCTTAAGTTTTTTTTTTATATGGTCCCCTAAGTTTATTTTTTGTTAAATAGGTCCCTTAAGTTAGGTTCGGGTGAAAAACTTTGGTTTTTTTTTATCATTCCTCTAGAATATGTCATCTCCTAACCTACATGGCACTCTGAACCTACCGGGCTGACACAGCTGGCATGTCAAAAGATACGTTTTGGTCACCAGATGTACGTTTTAGAATTAACCAAAAGTAGCTTTTACTTTTGTCAAAAAAAAAAAGTATTTTTAACTACCGTTTGGAGACCAAAACCGACATGTTTCACAATTCAATGACCTATAAAAATTATATTTTTCGAATGAATGACTAAAATCAAACATTACTCAAATTTGAGGGACTAAAAATATATTAAACCCTTTAAAATATAACTTACACATAATGTCATTATTTACTTGCATATGTAAATATTTTGAAATTAAAAATACATATAAAAAGATATTTTTAAAAAAACCCATGAATACCCCGTGCATCGCACGGGTATCAGTTCTAGTGACATACCAATAAGGGATTTCTCAAAAGATTTGAACTCTTCTTTCAAAAAGAAATAAAAATATTTGAACTCCAAATATTTAACCAACACATTGCGGCCCAATTATGATCGTGGACCTATATTTAAAACCATGGTCAAACATAATTTTACCTTACACACGAGCAAACACGTGCATCTGCACACAGGATTACTACTACAAATAAGCATGAACTAGCTGTGGTGACTTGTGCCTGGAATACTGCAGACTAGCAAGTAGCAACAACTTATAATTTTATATAGCACAATAATATATTAAGCAATTGTGTTAATTTCTAAAGACAACATTTCACAGGATCACATGTTAATTGAGGCAGTGATGCTTTTGCTGCAAATGATTGGTAAAACTTGACGTGTCAATTTAGTTGGGATGTCTTATTTTTTATAGTGATACTTTTGTATTCCATCTTTGTTAAAAAAAAAAAAAAAGAGACAGTGATTCCCTAAACATACTGGAGCCAATTAGCAGTTGTTGAGTGCTAACCAAATTGTTAGCTGATGAATAATTATTACACTTTTCCATGATACATAAGTACAATTATCCATGCAACATCAAAGATTTTGCTGTAACTTGTGTAGACAAAACCACAAGCCCCACGTTAGAAGTCCTAGAAGGTGGTTTTAATAATTTAATTATAATCAGTATAGCGCAAAACAATGAGCTTAAGGTACTATAATGGTTGTATGTACAGCCTGTTGTCTGTACCTTGCTCTTAGGGGCTGCTTTAGGTGTCTTTTCCACATGGATGCTCTATATATGCCTTTAGTTGTAACAATAATCAAGTGGATCTCAATTGAAAAAGAATTCTTTTCTAAGATTTATGTGTAAAAGAAAACTTTTCGTAAAGGTATTTTTGTTGGGGCCATTTCATGTATTACATAAAGGACACGGACAATCTAGCTAGTTTGACAAAGAGTCTATAATGGTTGTATGCTGACCTTTGATATCACTGTTCATTAGAACATATGCAAAACAAAACAAATCTTTCAAACTAATTTATCTAATATATGTTTATATATAATTTGCTATATACATTTAAAATAGGACTAACTCCTAGGTGCTAGCTTCTCATAAGAAGCAAAATTTAATACTAAATTTTCCTAAAGAAATAAATGGAGAAGTAGCATTTTTTTAGCTAGGGAGGGGGTTAAATCCTGGTCATGTTTGAATCCAAATAAACCATAAGATTAAGACAGAATCACTTTCCCTTGTGGAAATCTGATCCTGTACACATGTTCTTCACCAGTGCATTTATCTACCTTGACAACCCAACGGCTTCTGTTGTTCCCCATTCCAGGTACATATCTTGGACTAGTGGCAGTTGCTCCAAATCTAGTCACAAGAAGCCCTTGTCCTATAGGCAGCAACTGAGTTTTTGATCCATATGACCACCAAGACCCTCTGCAGCAAAATGCATTGTAACCAACAACCACTTTGCAATTTTGATTCCCACCACCTTGGACAGCTTTAAGAATCTCTTCATGGTTCACAAGGTTACAGTCAATGAGCACAAAATCTGCTGCCTCATATTGGTTTAACAACAATTCTTGAGCTTCTCCAACCATGAATTGAACTTGGCTAGCAGATATTCCCAATACATTTTTTGAGGCATTTAGCTCTTCATGGCCTTGGACAATGCAAACAACATGGCCTCCAGTTTGATGAGCAGCAGCCACCAAGGCTAAGGTTGTGGAGTCTGCTGCACTAGCACAGGCCACAACCATTAGTTGTGCATTGTTTCCAGCTGCTAGTGCTGATATAAACTCAGCAACAGCAGGTTCTTTAGCCCTTTGACCCTGATCAAAAGAAGCCAAATATCAGATCAGAAAAGATTATAGGGAAATTCTAATTACTAGAGAATATTGAAGTAGCTAATAGCTAGAAATTAAATTAGTTTGATTGTGACCTTAGAGAAATAAATACTCACCATTTTCAAAGTGCTTAGATAGGCCTTTGTGGCATTTTCTGCAGACCAAGCAGCCATTTGTATGGATGAAGATCCTAAAAGCTTTGATGATTCAAATGTTGTGTGCCTTGGCTCTATAGTTCTTGGGGTTATATTATATATATATATATAGGAGCAAACAAGGGATCACTCTTGACAGTTGACACGGTGGGGTGATGTGTCATTCCAACTGGCTCTGCCCATAGAACACTATATGATAATGCAAATAATATGTATACAGGGAAAAAAAAAACCACTGCTATGTACAACTTGGGTAAGTTTATTGAAAATATTCATAATTTAATTGGTAATGAATAATGAACACTACAAAAAAGTTATTTCCTTCTTTGCTAATTTTCATTATTATTTTTTTTTACAAAAAAAAATATTCATTTATTCAAATTGGTAAAATACATCGAAAAACAATATAAATTCAACATCGCTAAAAACCCCGAAAAGCATGAATCTGCGAACAAACTTACAGCACACAGGTTAACAGCATAACACGACAAAATGCCTACAAATGTGACAAAATCAAAGTGACAATAATACTCATGCCTCCGGATCTGTAACGTTGACGCCCAAGTCTTGATTGAATCTGTAATGGATCGAAGCTGATCTACCAATCTGAACCAGACGAACACCGCAACAAGAAGGGAAACCAAACGACGCCGCAACAAGACGATGAACAAAACACCGCCGCACGCAGATGACGAAAACACGAAAAAATACGAAAGAAAACCTAGATCTATGTGGAAAAACCACTTATTTAGATAAAAAGGAGAGAAAAACGATCTAGATGGGTAATTCCAGGCCAAAAAATATCCAAAACCACCCCTTCCGATGGATGGGAAAGAAGGAAAAGAGGAGTAGAGGGAAGGTTGAGAGGGAGAGACCGCTAATTTTCATTATATAAGATGAGTTTAATTGCAAGGAAATACAATTTCTTTCTTTGCTTTTTTTTTTTTAAGGTGGCAACGAAAAGGACAAGCACACATTTGAATTCTTTTTTGCAAGGAAATATTTCATACATGAACGAAGTAGGTGTTATAGATACTAATGGATTTTCATCAATCTGTATGTTGACCAAATGGAACTCAGGGGAGGTTCCTGGATGTTGACATTGGCATAGCGCATGTAAAAAACAATATTCAATAACAAGCTAGGCTTATTGATTTGGTGAATCCGAATATCCTCGAACCGGATGCTCTTTCATAGTATGAGTTAGAAATCGAACTCCTGATCACATATTTAAGGGGTTCAGTTATTAATGATTACAATTAATCAAAATAAAAAAGCAAATCCTGCACTAAATTTTTTTAACTAATTTTGGTTAGGGATCCAAATATGGACATAGAATATATATAACACGACAAAATCTTTTTGGAGTTTAATCCCGATTGCTATTTATTTAGGAAATATGTTAGTAGTTTCCAGTTTGGATTTTCTTCCTGGGCAAGTATGTAATTAAATTCATTCGTATTGAAACTCTTAGCGAGCAAGTTTTCATTTGCCTCATATGACAATCAATATACATTTATAAACACTGAAGCGCTATTTTTACTGTAGCACAACAGTAATGAACAGGTGTCAATTTATAGATTTTTTAGCATTTTTTATTATTTTATTTAAAGCTTTTTTTTTTTTTAAATTTGTTGTTGATTTGCTCCAGAGGAATTGGGAAACCTAACATGACACGTTTCCTTCTTTTGGTTTCTGACTTCACGTCTCCTTCTTCTGCTTTCTGACTTCATTTTGTTTCTCTCCCACACTACCTCGATTTGACTTCAATATAGGGTCGTGGATGATGTTGCGCCAGAGGAAGGAGGGGTTGACGGCGCCAGAGAGAGAAGAGAAGCATGGAAGGTGGCGGCATCTTCCTTCCCTCAGTTTCAGAGGCTCGCGATGGTACCAACGTTCATTTCTTTTTTCTTCCCTTCTTTCATTTTTCTATGTGATTCATTTCTGTCGCTATGTCCTAGGGTTAGGGTTTTCTCATTCCCCCTTCTTCTGCATGATTCAATTCTCACTGCATTTCATTTTCAATCATTTCTCAAATTCTAACCCCATTTACCACCTTCCCCATTGATTCTTGTCATCTTGTGTTCGCAGGAAAATACAATGTTGATGAAGCTTCTAGGTAACATAAAGTAATACTTTTTGTAAACTGAGTTTTTCCTTTTTGGTTTCTATACTTCATTTTTTATCTTTAAGATCAAACTCAGGAGTCTTGCTAAGTAATGCTCTTTATTATCTTTAAGATCTCTCATTTGTTTTGATTTAATTTGTTCAATTTGGAGTGGTTATTTTTAATGATTGTGGTTGTTACAGGTTCTTTAAGGAGTCAAGTAAAGAGGAAAGAGAGCATGCTGAGAAATTGATGGAATATCAGGTTGTTATTGCATATAATTGGAATATCTTTTAAATATGCTAGATTTGAATCCTATCTCCTACAAAATGTTGAATTCTGATTCTCTTTACTGCTTCAACTTTTTTCCAGAAGAAACGGGGTGGAAAAGTGAAGTTGCAGTCTATAGTGATGCCGCTTTCTGAGTTTGATCATGCTGATAAAGGAGTTGCACTATATGGTTAATGTGTCTGGCCTCTGCTTTTTGAGCATTTTGAGTTTATACTGTGTGTTATATAATTGATAACAGTATTTGTCCCTTTCCCTGCGTCGTCACGTGTGTTTTGGTTTTTGGATGAAACTCATTTTTTCTCGTCAGCTTACATTGTGATTTTGAAGATATGGATGGGGTGAAGCCTCGAAGTTTTACAGTTTGACATAATTACACATTCATGCAAGACAAGTATATACTTAAATGGAGGAGATTCTTGAAATCAATTGAATGAAACTCCTTGATATCATGATTTCTAATTTCTTGCTCTTTAATTTTGTCAAAAAAAAAAAATTGTTTGCTCTTTAATATGCTTTTCTTTCCAATCCATTTATTTGGCTTTAATTGTGATGGTGTTCAGATAAGATTCTAAGTGAAGTGGATGCTCTGATCACATTTCACATTTATGTTATATATCTGTTTTGATTAATTCTTTTTGGATGTATGTTAACCAAATTGTTAACTACAAATGAAAGGTTATTATGTTAAACATGATATAGAAGCCAATTTGTCCATACGTTCCTCACATCTTTCGGCTTTGCCTAATGAAGTTCTTCAATGAATTCTCAATATTTATTAGAATTAAAACATTTTTGTTATAGGTTGCAGCAATGGAACTAGCTCTGTCATTTGAGAAACTAATGAATGAGAAGCTTCTTAACTTGCATAGTGTAAGACAAGTTTGTTGGGTCTTGGTTTTTGGTTCTACTGCATGTGCTTTTCTTTCATGTATCTCCTTCACGATGACATTGATATTGTGAAAATGGAAATTCCTTTCTTTTAACTTTATGTATGTTGTTTGACAGATTGCCTCAAAGACTGGTGATGTGCAGTTGGCAGATTTCGTGGAAAGTGAGTTTTTGGGTGAAAATGTATCTATTTATTTGGTGTTGCAATTATGGTTTTCAATTTCTATTTTTGGATGTAGGATATCATACTTAATTGTGTGTTATGCATCACATTTGGTAAAATACTGTAAGGAAGCTTCATCCATCTAAGTTCTTCTCTTATATTGATTCTTTCCCAGGTGGAAGCCATTAAATTAATCTTCGAGTATGTTGCCCAGCTCAGAAGAGTTGGGAAAGGAAATGGTAAAAATTTAAAATTATGTTACTCATCATCTTTTTTATTTCTTTTGTTTTACTTATTCCTTTGTACTATAAATTATTTTAATTTTTGTTTGCCTATGCTTTTTAAAGGAAGATATTCTATTTCTTAAGGTGTGTCAATTCCTTGATGGACTTTCAGGTGTCTGGCACTGTTGTATTGACTAATGGATGATAGGATTTTTTTTATTCAATTTCCAATTTAATTTGATTTTGTTGTGCACATCGATATTAGGGGCAGTCTTTTTTTATTCTATTTGCCACACCCTCCGCCCCTGCCCCTACCAGATGTGATATTGCAGAAGTACAACCACATCCATATCAATGAGCCTGATGATGATAGTCATGTCAATCAAGATCAATCACCTGCTATGGATGAAATACCTCAACAATAAAAGCGTGCTCCTAAAGTTCTTTATTTATATTGGTTGAGTATTTACTTACTTTCTCCGGTCTTATAATTTGTAGGTTTTGAAATCTCACTTTGTGGTCATGAACGTAAGGTGGGTGGCAACAACTGCTAAAGTATTTGAAACACATTCGGTAAAGCTGCTTCTGATTTAATGCTAACTTACTGTGGTTGAGTTTAGAAAGTGGATTCTACACATGAACCTATTGAATGCTCAAATCAGTTTTGGATTGAGTTTTCCTCTTTATTATAAAATCTTCTAATAGCCAAGACTCACATATTTTCTGTTTGAAACTTAATAATTTTTATTTATAACATTATAATTAATCAAGGAAAGACCTTCTATCAAATTAGTACATGTTCTGATTAGGTGTGCATGAAATCTAAAGAGTGCTCAAGTATGAATAAGTCTGCTGCATTTCTAGATATATAGTGCTATTTAATAACTTGTGGTCTGCAATATTTCCCTCCACTCTCTACACTATAATTATTCTGTTGCTAATATTATTGTGTGTACTTTGTTCATATAGATAAAACTGACATGATTGATGAAATTGTGGATTATGTCAATTTTAAGGCTTCAAGTGAAGACTTTGGAGGAACATATGTATCATGAAGGGCTACAGTGTGTGACTTTATCAGAGAACTCTTCTGAGGTTGGTATACCTTTCTAAATGTATATACATCATTTATATCTTTGTAAATGTATACTTCTTTATTGTCATGGGCATATTATGGACCCTGATAACATCAGCTATCTTCATTGAAGGTTGAAATTTAGGATCTCATCTCTCAAGTCAGTTAAAAGATTTGTACAATTTCCTTCAAATACCCCTACAAACTCTTCAAGCGTTTGCAAAAAAGACGGAGGTTTGTTCATGGTCTAAATGATTTTTGAGAACCAGCTTTCTACCATCAATTTTTGAAACCTTCATTTCTCAGGTTACAGTGCTACTGCCATTATATACTTATATAATTATATAATATCATCTGCTTAGGCTCTCCATTACACCTTGCATTGTTACTGGAGAAAGTGAAAGACAAGCACCTTACCTTTTACTGATGTTCTAATTTTTTTTCATTTTAATGTACTTTGATATATTTTTCTTTTTACATTTTGTTGCTTATAATTAATAGTGAAACATTTACTAAAGTTCCCGTCCTTTGATCTTATTTTTCTCCTCTATGAAATTAAAGCAATCATTTGTTGCAGCTTTGATGGTTGTGGAACCTGGTGGGCAAAAGTCAATTGCAGGAATTGTAACAGAAAGAGGTATCTGATAGAGATGCATAATTTTTCTTTTTTGGTACTTTGATATGTTGTGTAATAGATAATTTAGTTATATGTTGTCTACTAGATAATTGAGCAATGGGGTAGGTTTTACTCATTAGGGATGTTCGATGATGGTAAAGCTTGAGAAAATGGTTTGGTAGGTTGCAAGGCACTGGTGACTGGTTACTGTGATTTTATCGTCTTGGTGAAATACACATATACTAGAGCATAGATCCATTGGTTGAAAGGTTTCTTCTTTTTTTATTTGAGTGGCTGACCGTGTTTCTTCATAGTTTTAAATTGATACCAATCTGTGTCTTTTCATAAGTTTTAGATAAGGAATACATATTCTATTTGGGTTTAATGAAAGAATCATTCCTCTTAAAAGGAGCAAGCCCGTGGTATTATTATGAAGTAAGTGTATCATCTTAATAACTTTACATTTTTTGCCATTTTTTCCTTCACATGATTTGAGTTTAAAGATGTTTTCACGTTGCATATGCTTATCGTTTTTAGATTATTATCTTTATATTTAATCTTAATTTTATTTTCAATAACGTGACTAAGATGCATGTTTCATGGTTGTATAATATTCTCTTCCATTTCTAGACGAATGCACACATTGAAGAAGTCAAAATACCAGGTCTTCTTCTAACAAAAATTTAATTGTGCTTCATCGATACATTATTAGGCTTGATGGAATTACCGGTGGAGAGGAGATGGGAAAGCTTAAGATAATTGAAAGTGTCTTCTTTGAATTTGGGACAACCATATAAGCGCTTTGCTACATCCAGGTACTATATTCTATTACATACCATTGAACCATTTTTCTTGGCACTTATTCTGTTCACATCCATAGCTGAATCACCGTTTTCATTTCCTAAATTCGTAAACGTTCTAAATCCTGTAAATCCTATTGCTGGGAAATATAAGGCTCAAAGAAAGATATGTATCCATTTCTTTGTGTAGTGCATATGATAGATCAGCTATTAAGTTATGACGAATAGAGCAGATTAAACTTCAACATAGAAGACTATGATGAAGACTTGAAACAAGTCAGTTGTGAATGTTTATTCTATATAAAGGCATTTAAGTTATCTTATCTCGAACGGCCATATAAGATACACACATTATCTCCTATGGTTATTAATTTTTTCTACCTTGAATTCTCGTGATTTTGTTGAATGTGAAGCTATTATAGATGAGTAATCTGACCAAGTAAAAGTTTGTGCAGGTGCTTTGATAAAAACAACCATATTTATCTTTTCTAAATTTGTTTTATAGTTTTCTTTGACATACAATAATTCATTGGACTCTGACTATGTAGGACTCTCTTTTTAGAATGGGTAATCAAAAGTGCTTTGGATTAAATTAATAGAATTTGACCATGATCTTTTAGAGAATAACAGTCCAATTAACTCCCAAAGAGTGGGCGTTTGCCTTTATGTTAGTTTTCTAAATGCTGAACGCAGTCTTTATTGATATTGACCATGATGAAGTGAGTTATCAGTTCATGGTATCTCAATCTTCAAAAGTTTCACAATGAATAACAAGATTGCTATAAAGCTAGGTCTTTGTGATATTGTATTGCAGCTAGGCATTTGCACTTTAACTTGAACATTGTGTGTCGTGGCAAACATGAAGATGCTTTCTAGAAATATTTCACCTCTCAAGTTACTCAATGTTGTATGTTATGATTGATGATCATTCATTTTGATGTTTTTGCCATGTTTTCCTAGTCTTTGGTGTGTATGTTTGACCAATATAATATTCAATGACTCCTTTTTTAGGTACATATTCATTCTCCCTTTGGTCTCTCTCCTCTTTGTTTGCTTTTAGAAATCTATTAATCTAAAATCTTATTTGGTTTGATCTGAGTGGAACCCAGTTTGGCCACTTGATACGACATAAGAGGTTGTCACACTTGCCATGTTGAATCTGCATCTCACATCACACTAAACAATTTTCTACTCAAAAAATAATGTATGCTTTGGTGAATATTACTATTTTTGCATAATACACAAGTATCATTTTTCTGTCATTAACAAATACCATGTCATGTGCACTTTGTGATAGATGCTATAAACTAAGGAGAGAAAATGTTGCATTGAAAACAAGTGATGATTAATGAGAAATGGAAGTTTGGACTAAAAAGCTAAATAGATGAAAAGACTATAGAGGGGAGGTTAATGTTATTTACGGATAAGAGAGGAATGAGTGATCTTGGCAACAATGCTAGAAAGAAAGAAGGGATGAGTGATCTCAACCAATGGAATTTGATGCAATTCTGAGGAACTCAACACTTAGGTACCCACAACAGTGTGGTCCTTCTGGAATGGTGACCAAATGTTCTATCTTAATTCGCAAACTGCCACAGAGGTCCAATTGACAAATGATGGAAGAAGTTTAGTTGTTTTGTAGATTTCTTTATTTTTTTTCAATGTACTTTTACTCATTTTCAATTCAGTATAACTAATTCCCTTCATATTAGACTTTTTAGTCAAGTTTTATTCAATGTTTTTTTGTTCAAATAGAGCAATCCCTGTATACAACCTTTGTTTAAAACTTTTAATTGATTTCTCATATTGAATCATATAGTCATTTGGAAAAAGAAACTTCCACGCGAGACACTGACTATGGACAATAGTACTCTCATGTGCTCTTCATGTTCAACTAGACAATAGCTATTGAACATAAAACTAAGGAGGCCTCCTAGACCAAATTTAAGGAATAATAGGTTTTTTCTCATGCATCCAGTGGCTCTATTGATATAATAAAAACTTTTTTTATATCTTGCTGACATTCACAATTCACTACCTTATTAATGCTATATTATGCTTCTGTTATAGGTTTTATTCATCATAATGTTATGTTTTTCTGAAGTTGAATAAGGTTCTGATTCCTAATCCATTCAATAGGCCTCATGTTGTATATTTCCTGGAAGTGAATGGAGTCAATGGTCTTTGGCCTTGATTTTAAGCTTGATTTATTTCTATAATATCCTCATTCACACTTGGCATGCTTAACTAGGCTGCAAAACATGTACTGTGACAGTAGTGAAAAACTGTTATGGTATCAAATGTTTGGGTGCAAAGTGACTTATATCAAAGGTGATAAATGCTTTTACAGTCATGGATTTTCCAATATTAAATTTATTGAAATTTGCAACTTCGATAGGTTTATCATCTAATAGTAAATAGTAACAAGAGTTCATCAAAATAGAAGCTTTCTCATTCGTAAACATCATCAAATAGAAAATTTGCAGCTTGGGACAAGCAACTTCTCTTTGAAGAAACATACAAGACTATTATTGGATTATGATTTTAATATTTTATTGAATCATTGTATATGCTAGATCGAAGTGTTCACTTTTATTTACTTTCCACTGATAACTTATTTTGTTTCTCTTTTGCTTCAAGAGTTTGGCATAGCTAACAGCCTATGATAGATGTAGTTAAGTTGTGGGGTTGAAGATCCTAGAAATGAGAATATTATTATTAGGCTGGTGACTTGGATGCATTGGTTTTAGACTGTTTTTCACATTGATGAAAAGTTTACATTTCCTTTATATCTTGTGGATTCGATTGATGTAATACCTATATGGTTTCTATTTCCAACTTATATCTCAATAGATCAGTTTCCTTCCCACATTTTTTCATTTTCCATTCTTTGCTTGGATTTGCTTGCATCTATTGCTTCATGTAGTGTGATTAGTATACTCCATTATGTCAGGTGAAATAAGTTGGCGTAGAGGGCATGGTATAAATTACCTTTTTTCTAAATCAAATAGACTATCAGTATAAAAACCTTTGGTCCACACCCAGTTTAGTGACAAGATCATTTTATTTCAAGTAGGAAAGTATATCAAGAGTATAAAAATATCGATGGATGATTGTGTCTCTCTATTGGTAATATTGATATATTTTATCTTACTGTTAACATGAAACTAACATTTTAATTGTGTGTTCATTATCAACATTATAGTGTGTATTCATGATATAAATATATTGAAAAATGAAGAGTGTTAATAAATAAAAATAAAAACAAATATTATAACATTATTTATTTATTTTGAAAAACTACCCGTGCATTACGCACGGGTAATTACACTAGTTCTTATCAACCAAGTATTCGTTTTTTTGTTGGGGGGGGGGATGCTAATTAAGTGGATTGATTGAGAAATTGAAGATTAATTTTTTTTATTGAAAATTAATACATTTAATATATTGAAAATTGAAAATTTGTTTTTTAAATTATATATATATATATTTATTTATTTATTAATGCCTTAACAGTTCTCTTAGAAGTTAGAATACTTGCTAGCAGGACTTTTTTTTTATTTAAATCAATATGTAAAGGATTAATTGCTACCTTTCATAGTTAAAACATTTAAAAAATATATGTAAACTTTAAAAAGTCAATAATAAAATAATATAAAATTTGGAACCAATGAAAACTAGTTTGATTTAGCTTGGTTTAGTTAGTACCCGAAAATATTAATATATATATATATATATATATATATATATATATATAAAGATAAAAAAATATAAAACTATAAATTATATATAAATATTAAAATATAATAAATACTAAACATTAAAGTATATATATTAATTTTAAAACATATATAATTATTAAAATATTAATATATACATAAATCTATGTATAAATATTAGAAGAGTCAACCTGACACACTCTACTATTTTATATCTTAGTATTTTATTATTATTTAAAATAATAAAATTTTATACTTAGTTTTATATTATTTTATTTTATTACTTTTTATACTATCTTAAGTTTTATTAAAAAATACCATACTATATTATATAGTAGTAGACAGCAAAACATGTTTTCTTTATATATAAAAAAAGTTAGCATCACGCATTCCCAAGCAGTGTTTATGTATGTAAAGAGTAAATGAGTAGTATGTTAAAAATGTTTTTAGTCCCACGTGATGACTCCCTGGCGTTTTTTTTCAAGCTTTAGAATTAATTCCCAGTAATCACATGGTAGCTTTATGCCCCAAACTTCTTGAAGAACACGGTAGTTTTGCTACCTTTCATGGCTAAACACATTAAAAAAAATATAACCTTTAAAAAGTCAATAATAAAATAATATAAAAGCTGAACCAATCAAAATTGGTTCGGATTCCGAAAATATTAATTAATATATATATAAATATAAATATATATAAATAAAAAAGTAAAAAATATTAAAATAATATACTGTTAAATTCTATATAAATATAGGAATATAATAAATATTAAATATATATATATATATATATATATATATACTAAAATATAGTAATTGGTTTGGTTCCAAAATCCTTGACGTTGACGCCCAAGTCTTGATTGAATCTGTAATGGATCGAAGCTGATCTACCAATCTGAACCAAACGAACACCGCAACAAGAAGAAAAACCAAACGACGTCGCAACAAGACGACGAACAAAACACTGCCGCAAGTAGACGACGAAAACATGGAAAAATACGAAAGAAAAATCAGATCTATTTGGAAAAACCACTTATTTAAATAAAAGGAGAGAAAAAACGATCTAGATGGGTGATTTCAGGCCAAAAAATACCCAAAACCATCCCTTCCGGTGGATGGGGAAGAAGAAAAAAAGAGTAGAGGAAAGGTTGAGAGGGAGAGGCCGCTAATTTTCATTATATAAGACGAGTTTAATTGCAAGGAAATACAATTTCTTTCTTTGCTTCTTTTTTTTTTTTAAGGTGGTAACGAAAAGGACAAGCAATGTCTTAGCCCAATGTGCCTGGACTTTCCATTATAAACCTGGCTATATGCCTTTGATAGTGTTGATTGACTATCACAATGTATGGATATTGGTGCTATTGGCTTTGGCCAAATTGACATCTCATACATCAAATTTCTAAGCTATTCAACTTCTTTGCTTCCTGCTGCCAATGCTATGAATTCTGCAGTCATGGTGGAGTCAGCAATGTAAGTTTGTTTCTTGGACCCCCAAGAAATAGCACCCCCACCAAGTGTGAAGACCCAACCACTTGTTGAAGCATGATCTTCTGTATAAGTCACCCAACTGGCATCCGTGTAACCTTTTAATACTGAAGGATACCCATTATAGTTCAAACTATAATTCATTGTCCCCTTCAAGTATTTCAATACTCTTCGGACAGCATGCCAATGGTCTTTACTTGGATTACTTGTATACCTACTTAGTCTCCCTACAACATATGCAATGTCTGGTCTAGTACATGTCATAGCATACATTAAGCATCCAATTACTTTTGAGTATTCAAGTTGTGCTACTGGACAACCTTTATTTGGTACTAAATTAGTGTTATGATCAAAGGGAGTAACAACAGATTGACAATCAAATTCATTAAATTTCTTTAACACCTTTTCTATATAATGAGATTGGGACAAACCTATGTTCTCACCATCTCTTATTATTCTAATCCCTAGTATCACATCGGCTTCCCCTAAGTCTTTCATATCAAAATTACTAGAGAGGAAACTTTTAGTTTTTTCCACCTCATCTAGATCAGTACCAAATATTAACATATCATTAACATATAAACAAATCATAACACCTTTTCCATTATGGAATTTACTATAAATACACTTGTCACATTCATTTATTTTATATCCATTAGTTAGCATAACTTGATCAAACTCACTACAAAAAAAATCATTTTTAGCGACCGAAGATTTCAGTCGCTAAACATGATAATTTGGTTGCTATATTGTGTAGCGACCGAATTAAGGGGGTAGCAGAAACCCTGGTGGCTAAATGTTTAGCGACCGAATTTGTATTTCGGTCACAAAATTATATATTTCGGTTATCGTATAGTTGGTCGCATGCTCAGATAACCAAATTTGGTGACTGATATTCGGTCGTTATTTCGGTCGCAAATTTTGAATTTTTTTTTATAAAAATTTTCCTGTAACTTAATCCTACCGACCAAATTTTGTTTTCCAACTATTACCCCATTGATTTTTAATTTCTGATATAAACAAAATACACCAATATTTTTTTTGAATAAATAGAAAACGTAAATATGATGTACTAACGATCCAAAACACCACAGTCAATATGATCAAGAAAACACATACATTAATTAATGCAAGTTTAATAATTGTTTATAAAAAAAAGTTTAATAATGTACTAATTAACGATCAAAACATAAAAACACACCACAGTCAATAAGTACTAATCAAAATATCAAAACTCATCAATCTTCCAAAGGGATGAACATGTAGAAGTGAGAACCCCCAAGGTACTTAAACTTTCCCAATACACCAGTGGACAACAAATACAACTCCATGATGCCATTTGTGTCTGTTGCAAAATATGGGTGATCCTCATGGATTACTATATTCCCATTCAACAGATTTCCGCATTTGTCTTCGATAGTCACAACACGCGGTATTCTTCTTCCCCAACGACGGTAGAATGATCGCGGGATTGAAATCAAATCCTGCAAATACACAAGAACAATTTAGTAATGATTAGTTTATGCCTTAACCATCATTACGTGAATCCGATCGTTATTCTTAAGTTGATGAGATACTGTACCTGGTCTAAATGGATGACAGTCTCAAAACATTTAGTCAGATCCATTTTCTGATAAAACGATAAGAAAAACAATTCATATGTCTAAACTTCATCAAGTGATAATAATAAAAGATGGAAAGATCCATGTAGCATACTAGCATGTTAAAATAGAACAAAGAAATGCAACTTCACATGCAACTTTACAGATTAGCAAACATAGTAGTTTTCAGGAAAGCAGATGCTTTTACGTCGTTTTGAAGGATGGTCATAGAGATGACTTTTCCTACTGGAAATGCCTAGATAACCTAGTAAGGATGGTCATCAACAACTATTTCTGGAAAGCTCCATTGCCTAGTGAAAAAAATGAGTAGAAAACCAGAGTTGCTTTCATAATATTGTGTACAGAGCTGCTTTCTAATGTGAATAATGTTTGAATGATGACGGCACGTCATGTGCCTGGCAAATTGTGCCCCACCCTTCATTTTATCTAACCTTATACATAATCCTTCATTATCTAAGACCTTGGCCTTAAGGCAGAATTAAAGAAAAACCTCAAACTTCAAGAATCCTTCAAGCACATCCAAAATATTGAATGAGCATGCGTGCCCTGAGAAGGTACACATGCTCATTAATATTGAATCTCAAATAGGAAACTAATTAAGGCTTTCGTAGCTTAATAATTAACTCTAGCAGAAAATAAAACCATTGACTTATAAGGATTGCAGCATACTTCAACAAATATATATTGAAGCATATTTCAATACAAACTTAGATAAAATATAGTATCAAACATCTTATTGAGCTCCGCTCTCCACTAACAAGTAACACATAATTGTCAAACACATGCATAACTTCTAAATTAGCAACACACAACAAGCATCCCGCCTTTTTGATAGGATCACATCCTATTGAGCTCTGCTCTCCACTAACAAACAACACATAATTGCAAATACATGCATTCTCAAGTATGCTTAGTAAAGATGTATTTGGATTCACTATCCAAATCATCTCACAGTTGAAACAACAATGTACTTCAGTAATCTAAATAAGAGAAAAATGGACGAGCAAGCCTTAAAAAAAAATATTACAGGACATAGATGGACTCAAGTTGTATTGCAGGGTGTAACATAATCATTTTCAAGGGACCTTGACCTTGGAATTCAACGGTTCAAGAAGTTTGAAAACAAATGTTTCCTCCCACCATCCCTCACTTACCAATCTCCAACGGTAAAAAAAAGAATCTCAAAGGCTAGCCATTAATTAGCCATCAAATTTTTATCAAACCTCCATACATTCATATAACCAAAGAACAAATATAAAGTGTTCAACTCAACAATGAAAATTTACAAAATTTACAAGTTGGGGTTAGGACCCTTGCCTCCACATTGACTTGGTCTTCAAACTCATATTAAAATAGTCTTCCTTATGTCTAATACAATGTGCCTGTAATTTACTAATTACATTCTTGGCTTCATATTTGTTTATTTTATGCAGGGATGGCCATGAAACTTATAGTAGTCCTACTTCCAAGCATTACAGTCGAAGAGATAGTGAATCAAGATGAAGCTAACTTATATTATCTATCCAATAAGTTATTTAAATCAATATACCCCTACTGTCAAAATTTCTCTACTCTGGATTTCACTAGAACAACATCAATGATTAATTTGACAGCATAAATACCCATACTAACAGAAATTCCCTAAACCCTAACCTGAGACAGAACTGATCAGAGGATACTGTGGGGGTGGTGGTTGCGCAAACAGAACCCCTTGAGATGGTGGTGGTGGCCTGAGGAGGAAGTGACAACACCTGAGAGAGACATTGAGAGAAACTAAGACAAAGAGAACCAAGTAAGAGAGAGAGAGAGAGCGAGAGCGATATACACAAAGAGAGAGAAGAGGAGACATTACCAAAGAAGGAGGTCACGGTGCTACAGTGGTAGTCGTGGTGGCGGTGGTGGCACGGTGCCGCTGGGAGGAGGAAGAGAGAGTGAGAGACAGAGAAGGAGAAACACAAAATGAGAAGGATAAAGGGAGAACCTTACCAAGTGGTGACCGGAGGAGGACGAGACGGTGAGAGGTGGTGATGCGCGGCCGGAACAGGGACGGGGCAGAGCAGCTGCGCGAGAGAGAGTAGAAGAAAAGAGAGAAATGGGGGAAGAGAGAAAGGAAATCGCGATTTAGGGATTTCATTTTTAGCGACCGAATTATTCGGTCGCTAAATGGGTTAATTTGAAATTTGAATTCATAAATTTAGCGATGGATTTTTAAATCGGTCGCTAACACGCACTATTTTAATTTTTTTTACGTGCCGTTTAGCGACCGAATTAATATCGGTCGCAAATATAAATAAAGTTTAACCGTTGCATTTAAATCGGTCGCCAGTTCGGTCGCTAAAAAGTCATAAATTTCTGACTTTTACTTTCCTTTATTTAGCGACCGATAACTCTGCTACGCTCTATTTCGGTCTCTATTTCGGTCGCAGTATCAACTCTAATCAGTGTTTCATGTAGATCCTACAATCGGTCGCCATTTCGGTCGCAAAAAGCAACCAAAAAATTTGGTCACTATTTTCGGTCGCTAAATAACCTTTTTTGTAGTGACTTTTGATGCCATTGTTTAGGAGCTTGTTTTAGTCCATACAATGCCTTATTCAATTTACACACCTTCTTTCCTTGACCATTAACCACAAACCCTTCAGGTTGTGACATATACACCTCTTCATCTAACTCCCCATTAAGAAATGATGTTTTCACATCCATTTGATGAATGACAAACTTATAGATGGATGCAAGTGTGAATAGCACTCTAATTGAGGTAATTCTTGCCACATGTGCATATGTATCAAAATTGCCAATGCCCTCTTTTTGTGTAAATCCCTTAGAAACTAGTCTTGCCTTAAACTTATCTATGGTTTCATCTACCTTCATTTTCCTTTTGAAAATCCATTTACAACCAATAGGTTTGGAACCAGGTGGGAGGTCTACTAATTTCCACGTTTTATTCCCCATTATTGAGTCTATTTCCTCTTGTATAGCTTCCTTCCAGAAAGCGGCATCTTGAGACTTTATTGTCTCTTCGAATGTTTCTGGATCACTTTCTGTATTATAACATATTGGTCCATAACTGTCTATGGACTCTCTTGTTCCTTCAACAAGGAACATGAAAAAGTTTGGTCCATAAGTTTTCTCTTTCCTAGATCTCTGACTTCTTCTAAGTTTTGAACTATCTAAAGTATCATTATTAAATACATTGGTTTCTAGATTATGTGCATTACTATGGACATCATTTTTGTGACTTGGAATTGAGTTAAAACTATCTTCTTGAAAGATAGCATCCCTAGACTCAATTACTGTATTTACAGGATATGAGTCATTAGATTCTATAACCATGAATCTATATGCTTTGCTATTTTTAGCATAGCCCAGGAACACACATTTAATTCCCCTTTCACCTAATTTCTTTCTTTTTGGTTCAGGAACTTTTACTATTGCCCTACAACCCCAAACTTTGAAATAGTCAAGGTTGGGCTTTCTATTTTTCCAAAGTTCATATGGGGTTATTTTGTTCCTTTTGTTTGGAACTCTATTCAAGATATAACAAGCAGTCAACAAGGCTTCTCCCCAATAACCCTTTGCTAGACTAGAATATGATAAAATTGCATTTACCATTTCTTCTAATACCCTATTTTTCCTTTCAGCTATGCCGTTTTGTTGTGGGGAATAAGGTGCGGTTGTTTGGTGAATTATTCCAGTAGACTCAAAGTAACTAGGGTTATAGAAATCTCCTACTCTATCACTCCTAAAACATTTAATAAATGTTTCATGTTGAAGTTCTATTCTGTTTTAAATATCTTAAATTTATCTAACAATTCATCCTTTGAATGCATTAAATATACATAGCAATATCTAGGACAATCATCTATGAATGTCACAAAATATTTTTTACCACCTATAGTGGGCCAACCATGTAAATCACATACATCAGAATGAATTAAATCTAACACTTTAGAACTTCTTTCAACTCTAGGAAAAGGAGATCTAGTTATCTTAGTTAGCATACAAGTTGTACATGCATCCGAAATCCTACTTGTTTTATGAATTAAACATGAATTCATCATTTCATCCATTTTCCTAAAATTAACATGTCCTAAACGAGAATGCCATAAATTACAAGACTCAACAATATAAGCATAAATAAATCCATTATCATTAATAATATTGAGTTTGAACATATTCTCACAAAGGTATCCCTTTCCTACAAACATTCCTCCCTTAGAGAGAATAAACTTGTCTCCCTCAAATACACATTTGAACCCGTACTTATTAAGTAACGGTACATAAATTAAATTCTTCCTAACATCTGGTACATAATAAACATCTGTAAGAGTGACTACTTTTCCCGAAGTGAATTCTAGTTCCACCGTCCCTTTGCCTTTAACTTGGACAGTTGATGCATTTCCCATATATAGAACGGTTCCATCTTCTTCATTAATTGTCTTGAAGAGATCCTTGTTCTTACACACATGACGAGTTGCACCAGAGTCAATCCACCATGATCCAACATCTTCTATCATGTTCATTTCGGAAATGACCGCAACAAGATTGTCCTTTGTTGCACTAGATTCCTTCTTTTTTCCTTTTTCAGGAGATGACAATTCCTCTTGAAATGTCCCGGTTTTCCACAATAGAAACAACCATTTTTCTTTTTCTTATAGTCATTCTCATTGTTGTTTTCATAAGATTTTGCAAAATCTCGATTCCTCTTTTTAGAGGATTTACCAGATTTCCCTTCCTCTACTACATGCACCTTCTCATGAACATAATGTTCTTTAGTATCATCTTGTTTACGATACTCTTCTTCTAAACGAAGGTGATTACCCAATTGTTCAAGAGAAATGTCATCTTTTTGTTGTTTAAGACTTCTTTTAAAGTCTTTCCATGAAGGAGGAAGTTTATCAATGATTGAGGAGACAATGATGGTTTCACCCATGTGCATATTATGTTGTTTGTAGTTATTGAGAATACGTTCAATTTCATGCATTTGTTCCATGATAGGCATACCATCAACCATTTCATAATTATTAAAACGACTAACAAGAAATTTCTTACTTGTTGCGTCCTCCATCACATGTATCTTGCCTCAAGTTTCTCCCATAGTTCTTTGAAGGATCCCGCATTTTGATACACATCGAACAATGAGTCGGTCATGCCATTCAAAATATGCCCCATGCAAATGTAGTCATCATTAACCCACTTGTTCCTCTCACGAGTCTCATTGATGGTCTCATCTTCTCTTTCCTCTGGTCTTGGTGTGTTTAACACATATGCCACCTTCAATGTTGTAAGAAGGAAGTGCATCTTCTTTTGCCAACGATGAAAGTTTCCGCCTTCGAACCTCTCAAGTTTCATAAAGTCAGAAGTCATCTCCTTCAACGTTGCAGCCATTATTACAGAAAATCGAACCTAAAGATTGTTAGAAAATAGGGTATGGATCTGTAACAAAGAAGAAGAAACAATGGTAATGCGCAATCTTCAAGACGTGTAGGAACACTAGGCTTTAGGTTTGATTCGCCCCCACCAATCTTTCCTTGTAGATTGGATGCAACAGGTAAAACCGGCGAATCCCCTTCAGGATACAATGGAGTAACCTTGGTTTGGTTTGCACACCCTAAACCAAGCGTATCATCAATGACAGTTTACAGAACAATAGTCTTCCTAACTCTCTCTGCGCACAAGGGAGAAAAGATGGTGATTTGGAGTGAAGAATGGTTTGGGAAATTCTGAGTTTTTCGTGTCAATTATTGCATGCAGATGGTTCTATTTATAGACCAACTCATGTCACTTGGTGGAAGAAAACAACTCTTCAAAAGTTCCACAATCGGTCAAATTCGATACATAAGTAGTATTAATGTTCATTAATTGACACAAGACATCAGTTGGCCTAGCAGCCAGCGGATGCGTCCCTTCCCTCACAGAGCCGGGTTCATTTCCATGCAAGTACCATTTTGTGTTATTAAAGTTTAAAATAAAATGATCACTTTAAAACTCAAAACTTGCGGTGTACAAGAATCGAACTCGCGCCCCCAAGGATTGCTAGAAGCACTACTACCGCTACATTATATAGCAAACTTGTGATAAGTTAACATCATGATATGTATTTATTTGGCAGTTGATAACATTTAATATTTTATGAATTTTGAAAATCTCTCACAAAAAGGACATCAATATCCTTCCAATTCCAAATTTATGATACCCAATAAACCACCTTTGTTAATTGTTAAATGACACACTACAAAAAATCAAGTGTTTAGCGACCGGCATATTCGGTCGCTAAACTTTCTAATTCGGTCTCTATTTAATGTAGCGACCGAATTAGCGACCGATTAATGGTGGTGGCTGATAACATGGTCGCTAAGCTTTTAGCGACCGAATTATTATTTCGATCGCTAAATGGCGACCGTAATTTCGGTCGCTAAATAATAAAAAACAGTCGCTACACGGTTGGTCGCATTGTTTGGGTAACCATTTTTAGCGACCGATAATCGGTTGCTAGTTCGGTTGCCAATGTTGGTTACTGTAACCTATATTAGCGATGGATTTTCGATCGCTAAACCACAATCTATTAATGTTAACAAAAGTTTAGCGACTGAATTATTGGTTTCTAATTCGGTCGCTAAACTGGTTTTTATTAAAAAAAAATTAAAATTTAGTTTTTAAAATAATAATTTTTTTTTTGTTTTTCTTTAAAGTTTAGCAAAATTACTAATTAAACACACCAAATTACTAATGAAATATACAATCATAAGAAATAATGAATATATATATAAAAAATAATCCAAAGTGTCGTACAAGAATCGTTTAAAGTAAAAAATATGAAAAAAAAAATAAATCAGTCATGATGAGGGGGAGGTGGAGGAATCCAATCATCCTCAGCGTCCGTACCACCGACGTCTGCTATCTGATCGTCCTCTGCAGAGCGACATCGATAGTGGCGGCGGAGGCGAGGAGCGACAAGCGAGCGCGGCACAACCGTAAGAGTATCACCCTGAGCAACTGGAGTTTGGATCCTCATCTGCTCCAACACCAGCCACAGTGTCTGGCCCTGCTCGATGCTCGTCTGCATCAGCTTCTGGTGTGCCTGAGTCAACTGTGCAATCTGGTTCGCCATCTGTTGCTCTCTCTCGCTCTTCTCCCGAACCTCCGCGTTTAGCTGCGTGATGGTGTCCTGCATTTGGTTGAACTGCTCCTGAGGGACGGTATCGGCGTAGGAAGGAGCAGGCGTGCCGGATGATGAAGTGATAAACTCGCCTCCCAGGTGTCCGAGGCCATACACGTGCCCCTTCTTGTTCCCGCCCCCGACGACCTCCAAATAAATGGCATTATCATCGACGAAGATAGGAGAGCTGGGCCCATCACCAGTCAAGGCCTCATCTTGTGACTGTGAGGCACGTGATATGGCATCGTCCTTCTTCTCGTTGAAGCCCACCGACAAAGTATAGTTGAAGAGATTTAGTTAAAATTATAATCAATATTAACAAATCATTTATAATAAATTACAAGTAAACACTAAATTGTTTTTTTGCTTATAGCATAGTTACGGTCCTTGTCGTTGACCCATGTCCCCGACTTCAACTTCTTCGTCCTCTCCACCAAGTCCATAGCAGTGGGGCCCCGCTGTTTCTGTGCTTTCTGCACAGAAAAATATAATCTTAAATTCATAAGAATAAATAAAAATGAAAACTAATTAAATAGTATAATAAGTCAAAAGTTTAATGTATTACCAGCTCGTCGTAGTGGGTGGCGGCTGATTTAGACCCGCCGGTCCAAGCACATGCATCACCATCAGAAGCTCGATTACACCGAGCTGTGGCCTGGATCTCCTGGAATTTCTCAGTAGCCCAGTACTGGTCCAGCTGCCTCCTGATCTCAGGATCCACCCACTTCTCCTTATTCTTACCCTTCCTCAGCTTGTTCGTCAGATTCTTCATGACCAGTGAGCCTTTATGCTCAAATATGTCCCTGACGAGACCCTCTAAAGCTATGTCCCACCTATACTCTTTGTGCAAATTATTACAGTTGTTAGGAAATTCGTGTGTGTATATATATAATGTAAATTTAATTTAAATAACTTAATAAATTGTTACCTTAAACTCTTGAAACAACTGATCCCTATGGTCCCCTGGGATGGCCTTCCATGTAGGCCATGGACCATCAAACTTGCGTCGCAGGATCTTCAATATCGAATCAGAAGGGCCCTTCATGGGCAGAAAGCTGCAGAAAAATTAGAGCATTAATAAATGTTATAAATAAATAAAAAAAATAAGTAAATAGAAATTAACGATACTTTATATATATATTAAAAAATTAAATTAGCTTACTCGTTATCCCCCCTGGGGATAAGAAGAATCCTCCTGTCGGATGGACCACGACTCTCCTGTCCCGATGATGATGATGGTCCTATCATAGGTGTGGATGATGAGGGTGCAGCCTGTGTCCCGACCACATGAGGCTGGGTAGGGGGTGCAACTCCATCTCCCTGAGGTGTCCCGTCCACAGAGGTGCTGGTAGGGTGGTCTCAATCTGAAGGCTGGGTCGGCCGGCGAATGGACTCTCGCAGCATGACCTCTGCCACGACCACCACGACGACCCTTACCTCTAGAGGAATCTTCCATCTGTGTAAAAAATGAAAAGATGATTACACAACATTGTAAATAATACAAAAATAAATTAGCTAAGTAGAATGACATTTACACACTGAATTATGACATAAATAAATTACCTAAGTAGAATATCTGTCAATAAATTCACCCTCACTCTCATCAGTCTCATTTGATCGGAATGTGCCTTCGCTAGATGCGTCCAACTCGGATTGATCCATTAACTCTCTTTCAACTTCTTCCCCATTTCCGGAAATGTCTGCCAGAGAATTAACAATAATGTCCGGCGTAATTTGCAACGGTACGTGGGGTCTTGAAAACTAATCATCTTGGTACGGAACATCTTTTTCAGGCTGGTTGATTACATTATCAGTAATTATACTGCGAGCCTTTATCTTAATAACACCCAACCAGCCTTGATGTCCTTCGGGATATGGCGAGTAATAAACCCGATCTTCCTGTTGTGAAAAAAAAATGAATGGGTCGTACGCCTTATTATACCTACGAGACAGCCAAACTTGAACAATACCATATTTTTTATCGATTTGTGTCCCTACGTCATGAGTAGGATCAAACCAATCACACTTGAAGATAACTAACTTCATCACGGTGAAACCGGTATAATCGAGTTCAAGGATGTCAGTTAGAACCCCATAGAAATCATCCTCTACATTGCCATCAGTGGCTCGCACACAAACTCATAGTTACACGACTGAATTCCTTCATTCCATGTTTTTGTGTTAAATTTATATCCATTTACAATGTAAGTATTCCATGATGTAACCCATCTGTTAGGCCCCCATGCCAAATTTGTCAACAATGGATTTTGAACATTGTTTTCTGGATCTAGTACCTAAAAAATCAAATATTATATTATTCTTATACATGCTATATGTTTAAGGAGATAAAATGTATTGCAACAAATGAAGATGATTAACCTACATATTTACTGAACCACGTAACAAAGTGAGAAGTAATTTCTCGATCAACCTGATCGCTTGAAATGTCAGGTTGGAGATTCCTTAGAAAATTGTTGTACATCCTACATATGGGAGATTAACAGCAGGACGATTAATAATCGTAAATGTCAATTGAACTTATAAAAGACATTGTAGAAACTTACTCTAAATATGGCGCCACCTCTTCACAATTTCGAAGGATATACAGATGAGCAGCATTAATGTCACGCTGCTCCAAGAAATACCCTTTTGATTTGCCACAAAATCTGCCTGGATAATTGAATATTGATATTGGAGGACTAGTTGAACTTCCTTCGCCCGAATCAACGTTTCTAGGCATCCTTGTCCTTCTCATGTTAACTTTGTCCGGATAGTAATAAGAGGCAAAAGTTGAAGTCTCCTATACTAAGTATGCTTCACAAATGGAACCCTCCACTCGTGCCTTGTTCTTGACTTTGTGTTTAAGGGAGTGCAGGAACCTATTAAAGAGGGATACATACAAATAATTACTAGTTTTAGGGAAAGCTAAACTACGATTTCGTGTTCGTGAATTTCATATGTATTAAGTAAAATAGTTGATGTTGTTTACCTCTCAAATGGATACATCCAGCGGTATTGGACTGGGCCACCAACTCTTGCTTCGTAAGGTAGATGAACTGGCAGGTGTTCCATGGAATCAAAGAAACTCGGCGGGAAGATTTGCTCCAGCTTACATAACAAAACGGGTATCTTGACTTCCATATCCTTTAATTGATTCACATTTAGTGTTGTCGATGTAAGCTCCCTGAAAAAGTGGCTAAGCTCAACAAGTGGGTTCCAAATTTTCTTGATGCGTCGAACGCAATTGGAAGCAACCGTTGCATGAACACGTGGCAATCATGACTCTTCATTCCATGTAACTTTGCTTCCTTAATGTCAACACATCTACCCAGATTGGAAGGATACCCATCTGGTAACTTTAGTTCTTTAACCACTTACAGACGGCCACTTTCTGTGTTTTGCTTAGTGTATAACTTGCCTTCGGTTTGATAAGTCTGCCACGACCACCATCCTGCAACTCAAGCTCCTTCCAATTACAAATTCCATCAAGATCCAATCGGGCTTTATTTGTATCCATTGTCCTCCCCTTGATGTCCATCACAGGGTCAAACACATTCAAAAACACATTCCTCTAAGTATGCATGACATCAATGTTGTGACGGAGTAGCTGCGTCCTCCAATACGGCAACCTCCAAAATATACTTTGTTTTGTCCAATGATGGTTGACGCCATAATCAGGAATATGTTCTCCTTAGGATTCATGGATGAGCGGTAAGTACTGTACTCTCCGCCATACATTAGACCAGTTAAACATGGTGGAGGCGGTGTTGTCTCCGTACAACACTTCATGAATACATTCTTATTCCGCCTATAAGGATGATCTTCTGGAAGAAATTGACGATGACAATCAAAATATGAGATCTTTGGACTGTTTTTAAGCGTGAATGCCTTCGATCTCTCCATACATATTGGGCATCCAAGCTTCCCCGTGGTCATCCAACCCGACATCATCCCATTGGCGGGAAAGTTGTTGATCGTCCACATCAAAGCTGCTTTCATCATGAAATTCTGCCTCAAAGATACGTCATATGTCAACACACCATCATTCCACAGCATCGTCAACTCATCTATCAGCGGCTGCAAGTACACATCAATCTTACCTTTTGGATTAGACGGACCCGGAATTATGACTGTTAGGAACATAAACTCCCGCTTCCCCGCTTCATGCACATCCCCGGGGGAAGATTGTACGGAGTCAGGATAACCGGCCAACAAGAGTATGCTTTTCCAGACTGCCAAAAAGGATTAAATCCATCAGTAGATAACCCCAATCGGATATTCCGAGGGTCCTGCGAAAATGCCATATGAACCCTATCAAAATGCTTCCAAGCTTCTCCATCAGATGGATGACACAAGACATCTTGCTCCCTCTCGTGCTCACTATGCCACCTCATGTGAGCTGCAGTGGCCATCGAAGAGTACAATCTTGTAAGTCTTGGCACGAACGGAAAGTACCACATCTTTTTTAGTGACCTCTTCTTCTCAATGCCCATCCTAGTGGTTGTCTTATACCGATTCGTACCACAAAGTCGACAACATGTTATGCTTTCCGCTGAATCATCCTTATAGTACAACATACATCCATTCGGGCAACAATCAATTTTCAAACACCCCAGACCCAAATTTTCCACAGACTTTTTAGCATGATAAAAACTAGTAGGCATCCGATTGTCTTCTGGCAACGCCTTGGACACTGACCTGGTGAGGTGATTAAAACAACCTTCTTGCATATTGTAGTCAGATTTGATACTAAACCATTCCATGCACATCGACAACTCTGTGTACTCCCGACATCCTTCCCACAATGGAGATCGTGCAACACTTAGCATATCATAGAATCTTTTAGCTTCGGGATTCGGATTCTCCTCTATGTATTGGGAACCCATTCCACCATCTTCTCCCCCATCTTCTTCTAGTACAACACCAACCGATGGTCCAGCATGATCCATTATCATCTGCTCGTATGGATTCAATTCTTCCCTCCGGTCACCACTTCCATAGTACGAACCTTCAAACACAATCGGGTTTAAATCAGGCAACGTCTCACCATGGTTACTCCACCAATAGCAATCAGGCATGGAGCCCTTCTCATAAATATCGGCTACAACTCCATCCACGCTCTTGAAAGATTGACACTTGCATCTTTTGCAAGGACACCTCAAATGATCACCGCCCAGCCATATAAATCTCTCCTGGCTAACAACAAACTCTATAAACTCACCCACTCCAACTTTATACTCTTCCCTAAGACATTTATTCCGATCCAACCTACGATACATCCATTTCCGATTCTCCGGAATATCCATTGCTGGCAATTAAATAGCGTGACCAATCCTACAATAACACATATATTACGGTGCATTCCAATAACTCCATCAATCTCGTTCTTAGGACAAGGTATGAACCTATCCCATTCGAGAAGAAACCTTTACCACACTCGGCTAATAATAGTTATTCCCATATTCAAATACCTTATACTTGACAAAATTTTGGCAGCATTTCCCATCGGTCTCCAAGTACACGACTCGAGCACGGTGAGAATCACCGCGATCAAGTATGCACCAGGAAAACAAAAGGAAATGCATCAGACCGAGATTTCAACAAGTATATAAGGCATTTGAACATTGAAATGACTATTGTACGAGTGTGAAAAAGGTTTTTTCCCAAACTGTCCCACTTGGACAATTCAAGATTCAATACAATGAGAATGCGTGCCCTGAGAAGGTACGCATGCTCATTAATATTGAATCTCAAATAGGAAACTAAGGCTTTGGTAACTTATTAATTAACTCTAGCAGAAAATAAAACCATTGACTTATAAGGATTGCAGCATACTTCAATAAATATATATTGAAGCATATTTCAATACAAACTTAGATAAAATATAGTAGCAAACATCCTATTGAGCTCCGCTCTCCACTAACAAGTAACACATAATTGCCAAACACATGCATAACTTCTAAATTATCAGCACACAACCAGCATCCTGCATTTCGGACAGGATCACATCCTATTGAGCTCCGCTCTCCACTAACAAACAACACATAATGGCAAACATGCATAAATGATAAATTATCAGCACACAAATCCTATCGAGCTCTTCTCTCAACTAACAGACAACACAACTTGACATTACACATTACAGATACCACACAAATCAAGGCATAATAAAGATGTAGTTAACTTACCTCAGCTCCCAACAAAGAATGGAAATAGTGACAAAGATCAAGGAGTGCTGCAAGTGATTAAATTCAACAGCCTGTTCAAAAATATATGATTAATTTCAATTCACAGATTTATGGTAAATATATATTGAATAAAATTGTTTCCCACCAACAGTTCAAAATTCCAGAAGCAAGCACAAGATTAATTTTTCAAAGCACTAATCATTTAACTAGCTGCAAATAAATCACAATAAACTACAACGTGGGTAGTAAGGACACATAGGAACATGTGGAAACCAAGAAACTTATAAGTAAACTTACCATTTCCCATTATTTTCTAGTTGGATCTCTTTATGCTTGGCTAAATGATCATCACAATTTTGTATGGTCAATAAGCCACAATGTTGGTGTCCTGTTTTAGTGAAAGGGAAGCTAATATTGCCACGATATCCACAATAAAATGAGTGTGGACATTCTCCTTGATACCCTTTCCCATCTCCAGCCACAAATAGAAGTTGCATAAGTTGAGAAACCGAAAGGAAGTGATATTTATAAAGTGGAGACATCCTAATTCCTCACTATGAGAAAAATCAATTGGAACCAAACAACAATTTCATTCTCCAAAGCAAATTTATCTTATTTGGTTCTTTCTCCTTCTTCATAATGTAACACCAACTTGAATTACTTGATAAACCATTTGAGTTTGAAAATGACATTGAAGACTAGTTGAAATGAAATTCATGGAAGATAGAGGTGTTAGATGAGGTAGATAGCCATGTAAAGAATTAATTTTCTCCTATTGACTAGCAGCAGAAAGACTTTGACTTTTGGACTCTATTCTTTCTCTTACATTATATCAATTTCTCTTGGAAGCTTGTTAAACCATCTAAATACCCCCCCAAGCACATGCAATTGCAGTGTCCCCTCTAATGAGATATGTACCTAAATAGTGAAACAAGTGGCCTGCACTCACTGCTAGTTATATGTTATGTAAGGTTTGGTAATTTCTTCTAATTGAAAGTGTGCCTAATAAAACAAACAGAGTGAAAGATGAAAGCACTAAACAGACAAGTAAGGAGAAGGGGTGTACCCTGATGGTGGTGACGGCGGCAGTTCGATGGTGGAGCTGTAAACCCCCAACCCTGGAATGTGGAATGAAGAAAAAAATATAAGTGAAAGAGGGAGACAGGAGACGAATCGAGAGAGGGGTGGAAACATACCTTGGTCTTACGGTGGTGGCGGCGAAGCGAAGCGGTGGCCGTAAAAGGGTGGTTGTGGTGAGGAGGGACAACAAAGAGAGGGAGACAAGGAGGGAGGGAGGGGGACGTAAAAGGGATGGCAAAAGGAGGGGCTTGTAGTGGTGGTGGTGGCGGTGCGAATGGTGGCTGTAGAAGGGAGGAACTATGGTGGTCGTAGATGGGAGGAAATGGTGGTTTTAGGGAGTGAGAGGAAGAGAAACGCGTATGTGAGGAAGAAAGAGGGGAAAGTTAGCTGATTTAGGGATTTTACTATTTGCGACCGAATTATTCGGTCACCAAAATCGGTCGATGTTGGTTGCATTTGGAATTTTCAAAAATTAATTTAGCGACCGAATAGGATTCAGTCGCTAAAAGCTCCCAATTTTATTATTTCATGCGCGCGTTAGCGATCGAACCAATATCGATCGCAAAAAATATTACATTATGACCATTGGGATAATATCGGTAGCAGGATCGGTCACTATTTAGTCAACAAAGTTTGACTTCTAAAATCAATACTTTAGTGACCGAAATAGCGACCGATATGGTTGCTGCCTATAATTTCGGTCGCTAATTCAGTCGCTGGATACATTATTACAGACTATCTAAAAGATGCTAAATTCAGTCGCAAAATCGGTCGCCATTTTCAACTGAAAAATTCGGTCGCTATGTTCGGTCGCTATTTGACCTTTTTTTTAGTGACATGACATGAGAATGTGAGAGTAAAGAGAAAAATTCTTTCAAATATTGTTTCTACAATTGAGTAGTTAGTCATTTCACATCAGAGAAGACCCAAACTCGTTCAAACGTACTTGCCTCAAAATAGGAACTGATTCATTTGGTAGTGTTTGGCCCAGCCTTTTTTTTTTACTTCTCTTCGCCTCAAAAGGAGAAGCAGAGCCAAACAATTTTTGTGATAAGCTCTTAAGAGGAAAAAAAGAGAGCTTAATTTTAAAGAACAAAATATTTAAATTAAAAAGCTTCTAAAAAGGTGAAAACTCATCTAAAGTTCCTTAAGTGCCTTGTCATATTCTCTTTCTATAATCAAACCGTTACCCACTCCATCAGACAGCGTTGGCTAGGGTGGGCAACCCTGCCATATCGCTCACCATGAGCAACTTTAGTAAATTAATAACAGTCGTATGATGGTATCTAATATTGATGATGCAAAATACACTCTCCACACTTAAGTTTTCCCTCTCTCTCTCCACTTTTTTCCTCTCTCCTCTCTCTCAATCGTCTTCTTCCCTCTTTTCGTCATCCTCTCTCCCCAATTCTCAATAAGTTTAAACAAATTGAATAATGGCTGCCCTGCTGGTGAATAAAATAGTTATTCTACATCAGGCACGTCTGAATTTTCTAATTCAAAATTTGTGCAGTACTTATACATCATGACAGAAAAATTGAAGCCGACTTCATTTTACCCGGATATAGTGAGATGGAATTTTTTACAAAATATTAATGGTAAACAATTAATAAATGACTATTAAAATAAATTGGAAAAGGCATCAATTATAAAATAAGCAAATCCAACATTCTACAACTTCACCTAAGTTGCAGGTGAAAATAGCAAAAAAGTAGGACTTGCCCACTAGTAGGTTCATATGAAACTCATTTTTCACTGCACTAAATCAGAAAATTATTGGCATGTCATAAAATAAAAGTAAAAATTATTGGTAGATACGTTCTTGAGATCATCTGGCGATACTCTTAAATACTATGGTCACAACTAGGATCTCAACTTGTGTCCATTTGTTCCCCACCTTCACTTTGGTCTTGACTAATCTCGTCACCTTTTTCGTGTTGCAATGTTGCAGTTCCTTCATTACCCTTGGTGATTTCTTCAGGCATCATTTTGACCGCCGGCGGCGGCAATGTTTGCTTCACCGGCTCAACTATTTCTAAGACCTCTTCGAGTGGATATTGGGGAGAGAGAGGAGGACGAAAAGAGGGAAGAAGACGATTGAGAGAGGAAAAGAGGAGGGAGAAAAAAAAAGTGGAGAGAGAGAGGGAAAACTAAGGTGTGGAAAGTGTATTTTACATCATCAATATCAGATACCATCGGACGGCTGTTATTAATTTATTAAAGTCACTCATGGTGAGCGATATGGCAGGGTTGCCCACCCTAGCCAGTGCCCCATCACATGTTTCTTAATTTTTGTGAATGATGCGACACCCTAAAACCGAGTCATCATATGGTTACTCGTTTGCGGAAATAAAACTTAATTTGCTGGTTGCTTTCGGAAAATAATGTTTTCTCAACATTTATCTTTTCAAAATATGGTGATAAATTTTTTTTCCTCTTTTAACCTCATAACCACAACAACGTAATCAAACCACACTTAAACACATAATGTATATAAGTCATCCAACTATACTTCCTCATATGTTTTCTCACCTAATCATCATCAGCTTTATTCTAAAAAACATAATATAACATAATAGTACCTAAGCTGGTCGTAACTAACAGACACTACAACTGATAAAAGCAGTAACAACATGCTTCGAACTAGACAGCCTTCTTCTTCGTGTAGATATCATACCCCTCGTACGATTCTGATATGTTTGTAAGGGTGAGACGTCAATATATGGATTTACCACAATAACTAAATGGGCAACACAAAAGAAGGCACATACACATATACATGTTTATAACAACATACTCATTCATATCATAGCATCTCGTTTATCAATAGGTTTCACACCCCAAACGTCAACGTTGGAAAATTATGCATGAACACTTCAATACATCATCTAAACATTCACACTTAATCTCATGAGATATCTCCAACCTCGTAATGAGTTGATCAGACTCGATTGCCACAGGCACACAACCAAAACCCATCGCACACTTTGTCCATCATCGCGGGCACGGTGATAACATCGTAGATGGGGCCTCATTGTCCAAACCGGGCACAATGAGAACATCGTAGGTATGATCTACCATGACGCCGCAAGGTAATCACTCGTATAAAACCCATCGCACACTGTCCAACATCGTGGCACAGTGATAACATTGTAGATGGGGCCTCAATGTCCAAACCCCGGGCACAATGAGAACATCGTAGGTATGATCTACCCCGACGCCGCAAGGTAATCACTCGTTTCATCATGGCACGTCTGCCAAATGCATGCAAGAAAAACATTTTATTCTCAACACTTTTCTTTGTGCTATATCTTTATTTGTCAAAGCTCTCAAAAGCTTACAACCCATCATCGTTTCAAACATCGAATGCTCTCAAAAGCATCATCGTTTTAAACATCGAATGCTCTCAAAAGCATCATCGTTTTAACATCTTTACAACTTTTATTAACAACACAGGACTTCAAAGTTTGAGTGCTCAATCACGAAGCCCCTAGACCTTGCAATCAGTCTTAGGTTCGTGGTAGTAGAAAACAACTTAAAACGTTTTAACTTCTTTAAATAGATACCCAGTTTACAATACAACGAACCTTAATACCCCGACGTCTCGGTTATTAAGTTCCATATCATCGTCTTACATCGTTTTTACATCGTTTTACCTCGTTTCTGTCTGTGAAAAACAAATCCAAAATAGGATAACGTCATAAGAACACTAGTACCCCGACATCTCGGTTACTAAGTTCTATATCGTCCTTTACGTCGTTTTTTGTCTGTAAAAACAAATCCGAAATAAGAACTCCGCAACTTATTTAAGTTGCCGGAAATACATCATTAAGTAAACTAATTTACAGAAAATCATTTCCACTTGAAATTAGTTTGTAAAACGTCAAATCATCAAAAACTCTTTTACTGAAACTTCAACTCTAATAAATCAATTCAGATTAAATCTCTTTTTTTTTTTAAAATTAAGTACTGTTGTTTTTAAACTTTCACCGTAAATAATTTTGAAACTTGTCGTTGTTTATCATTTTCCAGATAAATGTTTTTAAAGTCAAACTTTGACTTTGACTTTTTTTATTTTTTTTATTTTTTTTTATAAAGTATTTTCGAATATTAATTTCATAAAATAACTTTTTATAATATTTCAGAATTTCTTGCGTAAAAATTAGCAGTACTAAAAAAATTTCACGGTTACGCTCTCACCGTGACTCATAAATTTCTTTTACACTAATAAATAATAATAATATTTCTCAAACCTCATTATTTTTCAAAATAATATTTTTGCACCACTATTATATTCCAACATTCCCCATAAAACGTTGAATATAATTTTCACAGCTTATTAAATCTTTTATCTGCTTAATCAGTTGTGCACTGACCACTGTCAGGCCTCTCAAACAACATTCAACAACATCATTCAACAACATCATCAGAATTATATCCCCAGGCAGATCATGCATCATAGCAACATAATATACTACTGCAGATAATTAAAAGCAGATCAATCACCGATACACAGATAAACAACACATCGTAAACAACATAAACAATTAATCACAAACCACATATAAATCATATAAGCCACACTAAACGCAAATAGTTATTGAGAAAATCCCTCAGGTAAGCTCCCCTTACCTCTCGAAGAACTTAGCTTCCGATTTAAAACTTTGTCGTGAATCTGGGAACCGTCAACGCACGTACACGATAATCTAGTTTATCCTTCATTAAACATAACACTCAATCAACAAACAAACAACTAAATCAAGCCTAAAATCCTACATGTTGGTTTCGGCCAAGGGCTGACTTTTAGGGTTCAAAATCCTTAAAATTTCTAATCATGATTAAGTCATAGATTAATGGTCCTTAATCAACCAAGATCATGGATTAGTGACTAAACAACTAAATTTTAAACTCAAAACTTCCTAACTCTCATATACTTAGATTCGGCCCTGACATGTTCATTGGGATAGGGTTTTTAGTTTGATAAACCAACTTGGATTTATTAGGCATACATACTAATAGCTTGATTACTAAGGTCATTAATGAAAACTTTGAACAAAACTCATCAAATCTCATCCACCTAGGGTTCGGCCAACATAGAGATTTTGAGTAAGGATTTTCATTTTAATAAACTAACATGGATTAGAGTGTGTAGACATACATGCCATATGAAATACATGATCATACATGACAACACATGAACAAAATCCTACCAAACCCATCCTCCTAGGTTCGGCCCAGTCCAGAAATCAAGGAAAGAAATTTCTCATGATCATATGCTTCTAGATGACGAAAATAGAGATGATTATAAGATCATAGCAATTGGTTTCATGTCAAAAGGATTTTTCTAGAATTAGTTATGAATTTTCAAAGTTCTAGATCTAGAAACTTAAAAGTGATGAACATAGATGAAATAGACTTTAAATCATGAAAATTATTGAAGAACATAGACATGATTAAGGAAGAAGAATAGGATTCACCTCTTGAAGATCAAAAACAAGTGAAGATCCAAGAACTTTCTTCACAAAATGATGCTAAAAGGCTTATGAACTTAGAACTTTTGAGTGGTTTTTTTGTGCAAAGTGCAAAAATGTCAAATAATGAAGTGAAAGCATCTTTATAAAGATGTGGGCTGCGCCACTTTTGAGGGATTAAGTGGAAAGGAGGTGACCTTTCTAAGGATTTAAGTGCAATTAACTCATAGGGACCATTTTGCAAAGATTCCAAAAGTATAAGGACTATTTTGCAAATTGTCAATAGATTGAAATGATGACCATGTGCACATTAAATGTGGTCTTATCTTGACTCATCTTGGCTGATTTTTCTTGAAGACTTTTTGGAAAAACCTAGAACACTTGAGAACATTTGAGAACACTTGAGAATTGTGTAGAACCTTGGAGAATATGGTGGAACATTGTGGAATTGTGTGGAAACTTCAAGAATCCACTTGACTCTTCCAAACTAAGGCAGCCCCCACTCCTTCTTGGGCTTGCTCATGGGCCTTGAAAACTTGGGCTTGAATTCATCTTTGTGGGGCCCACCAAAAGGCTTAAGACATAATCATAAGCTAGGAACTTATATGACTTCAAATGGGCTTCATGAAATTAAATTCATGGACAAGGAATTTGGGCCTCAAAGCCACGGTCCATTAATAGATTTGGAACAAAGATTCTGACCCAATTCACTTAGAAAACATAGGAACTAACTTAGGGACCAAAGTGTAATTAATAGAAAGTTCAGGGACTTAAGCGTAAAATTCATAAATTTTCACTTTAACCTTGTAGAATCCTCTAGACTTAAAAGTATGATTCCTACCCATGAATCATCCCCAAATCCTAAGATAACCTCTTTATCTGCTCTTGGAAACTCCGAAATCCACTCTGTCGTTCACTCGATTACGTATTCCGCCAGTAAACGTATATTATTTCATTTTTTATGAAATAATTCTAAAAATACACAATTGTAGGAAATAAAATAAAAATCTTAAGTCTTTCGCTCACGAATTAAAATTAGGTCTTTTGAGCAAGATAAATATACTTGTCGGTGAAAATAGCGGTAGGGATTCGCCCGTCGTTTCAACCTAAATTTTAATCGTAGCTTCCTACATTCAAGTAGGATTGAGTGATGAACTCTGTTTATTTAAAATAATTTTCTAATACTCATATAAATATATACAAATAATCGTTCGCATTTCGATTATTTTGAAACAGCGAAAATGGGGATGTTGCAAATGACACTTCTCCTCTACCATGAACAAGGATTCAATTCATTTCACCTCTCTAAAACTCCTCTTTCTCTAGCTTTCTCACCCCTCATCTTTTCTGTTGGCCAATACTTTGCTATAAAGGGAAAAAGGGTTGTTGTCTCACGTCACATATAGTGCAGTGATATTCAACTATATTAAGGTAAAACATAGTTATCCCCGCCCCTCCTTTTATATGTGTAAAAATGCAAACTTATTATTTCTGTTAATTAGATGAGTTCCCAATCAGAATTTTTTCATTTTTTCCTAATATTATCTCATCCTATTTAAGAGTGTCTTTTTTTCATCTATGTTACCTTATTTTTCTCACCCATCATTTTTTTCTAATGTCTCTATATTGCTGTTAGTTATACGATAAAATTTTTTTTCCTCTTAGTAGATCTTGTTCAGTTTTACTGTTACGTTCTTTTATGATTTTGAAAATATTTGCTTATGTTGATTCATATTTTTTAATAATCATATAAATGGAGCTTGTTGTTTGCTTGCTTGACAGTGAAATTCATGGATAACATTAAACATGAAGTGACTGAGGCAAATTTAACTGCATATGTTGGTATGGAATTTGAGTCAGAAGATCATACCTATAGATTTTACAATATGTATGCTGGCTTCATTGGTTTCAGTGTGAGGAAAGTTGGTGGAATAAAAGCAAGATAGATAACGAGATTTGTAAGTTCTGTTTCACTTTCACTTCATTAAATTAGATTTACAATTTATTTACATAAGATAGCTCCATGGTACTTTTGCTACATGTCAGTTTTCATTCTTTGAAATAAGAAATTAATGCTTAATACTCCAAGGGCATTCTGGGATTCAGAATTAAATAGCTTCGTTGTGGATAAAATAAGTAGTATATTAGTCTCAGCATCATGAGGCCAACAATGTGCACATAAAAAAAGTCCCTTTATATTCATTATATGGTTGGTGCATTCCTTTTTTAACCCCTTCTTATTTTCTTCTGAAGAAAAACTTAAAAAGGCTTGCATGATAGAGATTACAGAAGGAAATGTTTCATTGTGAATAAATGAAAAATAACTACAATTATCAAGACAGTGCTTTCTGCCTTCTGTTGGTGTAAGAATCTTCTGAAGAATTTGTTGATAAAAAAACTCTTGAAGAATTTGCTCTAGCCTGTCTTTGTTATGCATTTCTTCCTTTGATTACTTGGATGTCCTACTTACTTTACAACTCTCTTGGCTCCCCGGTTGAAATGAGACCGCTGCTTAATCGAGTTGAGTACTTTGTAAGGCTCTACCATTACAATGTGAGGTAGCCCAAAAAATTAATTAAGCCATAACTTTACTTTATTGTGTTTAAATGTGAGTGTTTGATTATTGCCACAATGTCCCTCTGAGTATCAACAAGTATCCGTCATTTACTTCCTTCAAAAATTCGGATACATGTCTTCTACATTATTAGAAGTGGCAAAGAAGAGTAAAATGGGTTTTTGGAAGAGGGCATTTACAAGGAATAAAGAAGCACTGGGAGCCACCTATATTGGTTGGTTAACATTTTGTTATTTCCATTGTTTAACTGTATTTCATGCTAGAAATTTGATTCATGTTTAACTTCGAAGATGATAGTATATTACAATTTATAAGTATCACTATTCAAATCCATATTTTTTTTCCTTAACCTCATTTTCTGTGTTGTTTTCCATGCTAAATAACCACATTTTGATTCATCAGATTTTCTTACTTCAATTCTGAATTACTCTCTCAGGTAGAGGATCTCTTGAAAATTTCACCTCCTCCTAAACCTGCTATGTCTACAATGATCCTTACTTCTGTAGATGTTGTTGTGACTGGGGTATCTATGATTTGGTGATATCTTCATTGAAGACATGACTTACGGAGATAACAAATATTTTATAGATTTTATGATCGTTAAAGAGACAAAAAGAAAACAATTAGAGTGTAAAATAATTAGATAGCATGAAAAATTGAATTGAAAACTTCTTGCTACATTTTTTTGAATAGAAATTTAGGAAACGACATGTATCATTTCAAGTTTAAATATGCTATAAGTCTCGGTGAGAATTTATATTGATACCTAAAAATCTATATCTATATCTATATAATATACAAATTGGTCATACTTGTCATGTATGTTTTTACATGTGTCACTTCTACCGTTCATGCTAGCTTCGGTTTTACACATGGCATTCTATTGTGCTTTGCTTGCAAGATTAGGAATTAGGCTTGGGTTAAGAAATTCAATTTTTTTTTTATTTGACAAATTGAGATATAAAAATCTGTATTTAAATTGACCAACTAAAGATATGAATTTGTTAAATATAAGATCCGCTCAAATCAAATTTCAAATTGATATACTGCATATTATTTTGGATTTCTAGAATAAGGATATGAAGTAAACAACTGCATTCTAGAATAAAGATATGAAGTAAAATTGGTTCATACAGATAAGATCCCCTTACGGATCTTTTATCTTCCTATCCATTAAGATATATCTGCTTCAACCCGGGTATGATCCCATTAGGAGCGAATCAATGTAACTAATTTAAAGGGAAATCAGTATCCCTCATTATATTCACCAAGAATCACAGAATTTGAGAGAGAAGAAAGGGAGAACGCATGTTTGCTTGCGCTGAAGAAAGAAGATCATCGGATGAGTGTGACATGCAGAGAGCAATGGACCAAGAAGAGAAGTTGAGAGACACGGAGGGAGAAGAGAAGTCGGCGTAAACGAGGGTTGAGAGACGTTGAGAGGGAGAAAAGAACTTCCCAGATGAAAAAGGAGTTTTGATATGATAAACTAAGGTCAAACGGTAATAAAATCAAACTTTAAAAAAGATATTTTTTATGGATCATGAAAATGTGTATAGTGTACGTATTAATAAAATGGTTATGGTTGCTATATATATATATATATATATATATATATATATATATATATATATACATATTTTAAAAATCAAACGGTTTCTATATTTTTAAGTATTTTTTTATGTAATTACAATAAATGAATTAATCTTAGAAAAATAAATAAATAAATATTTTAAGGTGGAATAAAAGTATGTGTAAATAAAAAATTATAAAAAATATGAGTTGCTTAAGAGTTTCTTATTGTGTGTATCATTGGAACAAAAAATGAGTGAGTTGCCTAAATATTATGTGGCATGATAGAGTCCATTTAAAGGTGATATATGAACCCAAATAATGTTGTTAAGCATTGTGACTTTAATTGTTTTTTCATTTTTTTATATGGCTATATAGGTTTTGCCTGAAGATCACACATGTCTTTGATTAGTCCTAAAACAAAGGGTTTTATCTCAATGACTTTATATTTCAAGGTATGGATTCCTTAAATTCCAAAAATGCACGTGCCAGGAGGAAGCTCATCATATCACAAAAGTCGACTACAAAAAAAAAAAAGACCTATATCAGGTATAGCATCTCCCTACATAAAAACTAATCTGTAGGAATTGATAAGATAGAAGACTATCAAAATCAGTTTGTTGTTTGACATTATTTTCAGTGTTTCAACTCACCAACCCATTGCTTTTATTAGATGAGAACTCAACTCCAACCATTGATTCATCACGACTTTTATAATCTGTAAGATATAGGTCAATTCTTATAACGAATTTTAAAATTTAAAAGTTTTTAGCCTCTCATCAGCATGATACCACGATGTCTTCTCATAAATGCATTTAAATTTTTATTAAGGGAATTGTTCGAACCCAAATAATGTTGGCGGAGTAAGTGTGTCAAGTTGTTGGGGGAGTCCGGGGAGCATTGAGAGTAATAATGGGCTAATGATCAGGACCACCAAGAGATCAAGACACTACTTATCCACCTAAAACCTTAAGGCATTAGATATATGGGTCACCTCTCTTATATATCCTTCATTTAGCCCATTCCTAGCCAATGTGGGACTAACCACTCACACTTGAATTTCCAACAATCTCTCCCTCAAGTGTGAGTCTAACACATCACTATACTTGCACCGCCATTACCAACCAACAGGACACGCCGCCTGACTCCACTTTGGTCAGGAAGACTTTCGATACAAGGATCCAATACACCTGGATCCACTCCTGCTCCACCATCAGGCCAAACCATGGCTCTGATACCACTTGTTGGGAAAAAAGTCAGAGATAATAATCTCTAATGAAGCAAATATTTTTCCCTTCACCTGTGCAAATAAATAGGCACAACAAAAATATTCTTCCACATGATAGTATCAATGGCAGAAAAATAAATAACAATGACACCACAACTTTAACGTGGAAAACTCCCCAGTGTAGGGATAAAAACCACGAGACCAAGTCTAGCAAAAACTTCCACTATAAATAATAATGGGTACACCAAGTCTTCCTAGAAATACTAGGGAACACCAAATCAGCAATACATCACCCAAAAGGTGGATACAAGCAAGCAACAAGAGAGAAACCCCACAACAATGGGTATAACAACTCAGCTCAAAGAGAAGACAAAACAACAATATAATGATATCAAAATATTGCTCTCAACACCAGGAACAACATACTAAAATTCCATCAAGAATGGAGATAGTTTACTCATCTGATATAGAGCACAAAGGACCTCCTTTTTCTTCTCCTCTCTATTCGACGCCGTTTCCTTTCTTTGTTGCTCACTTTTTCTTCTTTCACGTCAGGCACACACCACTAACTAAAACCCTTTCTTTCTTTCTTATTTGAACTTCTAAGTTCCTTTTTTTTTAATACCACATGGGCTTGGGCCCATTATTAACCATTCCCCCTTTTTTTTCTTTGTTTTTACTTTTTATCTAATGGGTCCCATTTAGGAGGGAACCCACCCAACAAATCTCCCCCTTCCCGACTAAGTGGGAAGATACTACTCAACCATGCCTGCTATCTTTCTGCAATAAATCAACTTTGTCATAGGCAAGGTATTTGTCATCATATCTGAACCATTTTCATCAGTATGGATCTTTTCAAGTGAAAATGTCTTCATCTCTAGCGCATCTCGTATCCAATGATACCGCACCTCAATGTGCTTTAACCTGGAATGAAAAGTTGGATTCTTACTGAGATGGATAGCACTCTGACTGTCACAAAATATCACAAACTTCTCTTGCTTGAGGCCCAACTCTTGTAGGAATTTCTGCATCCACAAAAGTTCTTTAGAAGCTTCAGTAATGGCAATATACTCAGCCTCAGTGGTAGACAAAGCAACACATTTTTGTAATCTTTATTGCCAAGACACAGCTCCCCCTGCAAAAGTCATCAAATATCCAGAAGTAGATTTTCTAGAATCAATATCACCGGCCATATCTAAATCTGTGTAGCCGTCTAACACAGGTTGACCACCCCCAAAGCATAAACATACTCTAGAAGTGCCTCTGAGATACCTGAAAATCCACTTCACTGCTTGCCAGTGGTCTCTACCAAGATTAGAGAGAAAACAACTAACAACTCCAACAACATGGGCAATATCCGGCCTTGTGCATACCATAGCATACATCAAACTACCAACCGCGGATGCATAAGGAACCTTCTTCATCTCTTCTTTGTCTTTCTCACTTGTAGGGCATTGTTGAGAGCTCAACTTGAAATGACTTGCAAGTGGAGTACTAACAGGTTTGGAACTTCTCATGTTAAACCTCTCTAATACCTTCTCAATATACTTATGTTGGGACAACCACAATTTACCATTCTTCCTATCACGAGTAATTATCATGCCAAGGATTTGCTTTGCAGGACCCAAATCCTTCATAGCAAAGGCCTTGCTCAAATCTTTCTTCATACAATCAATCTTCTTTGTGTCATGACCAACAATCAACATGTCATCCACATATAGCAAGAGGATAATAAAATTATCATCAAGGAATTTCTTCACAAACACACAGTGATCTGAAGTGGTTTTACTATAACCATGTTTCTCCATGAAAGAATCAAATTTCTTGTACCATTGCCTTGGTGCTTGCTTGAGTCCATACAAACTTTTCTTCAACTTGCACACAAGCTGTTCTTTTCCTTTGACCTTGAAGCCTTCAGGTTGCTCCATCTAAATTTCCTCCTCCAAATCACCATGAAGGAATGCTGTCTTCACATCAAGTTGTTCAACCTCTAGGTTCAAGCTAGCTGCTAATCCAAGCACAACTCGAATAGAGGACATCTTCACCACAGGTGAGAAAATTTCTTCAAAGTCAATACCTTTCCTCTGATTGAAGCCTTTCACAACCAATCTTGCTTTGTACCTTAGTTGGGAGCTATTCTCTTCTGATTTCAGCTTGAACACCCACTTGTTCTTGAGTGCTTTCCTACCCTTAGGCAACTTCACCAATTCAAATGTGTGATTCTCATGCAAGGAATTCATTTCTTCTTGCATGGCCTTCAACCACTCTTCCTTGTGCACATTTACAATAGCCTCTTCATAACTTTCTGGCTCTCCACCATCAATGATCATCACATACTCATGTGGAGTGTATCTTTGGGAAGCATGACGCTCTCTGGTAGATCTTCTCAACTGAGGCTCAACTGGTGGCTCAAATGGAACCTCTTCAACTGGTTCATCATGGTGGGGTGTAGGGTCGTCATTTGCATTCCCATCATCTACCTGTATATCTCCCCCTTCAACAAAAGTTCCAGTAGGGGGTTTAGGCACAACATCAATATAGCTTCTGGCAACCGGTTTCTGTTTCTCAGCTTTCTCAAAATCTTCAATGGTTTGGTCTTCAAGAAATATCACATCCCGGCTTCTGATAAATTTTCTGTCAGCTGGATCCCAGAGTCTATAACCAAACTCTTCGTGACCATAACCCAAGAAGACACATTGTTTGGATTTTCCATCGAGCTTGGACCTCTCATCTCTTGGAATGTGAACAAAAGTCCTGCAGCCAAACACTCTCAAATGACTACAAGAGACATCTTTCCCTGTCCATACTCTGTTTGGAACATCACCATCTAGTGGCATAGAAGGAGAAATGTTGATCAAATCCACTGCAGTTCTCATTGCTTCACCCCAAAAGGATTTGGGTAATTTTGCATGAGAGAGCATACACCTGATTCTGTCATTAATGGTACGGTTCATTCTCTCTGCAACTCCATTATGTTGAGGCGTCTTTGGAACTGTCTTCTCAAGCCTGATTCCATGTTCTTTGCAATATTCTTCAAACGGACCCCTGTATTCACCACCGTTATCTGCTCGGACACATTTCAACTTGCTTCCTTTTTCTATTTCAACACTTGCATGAAAGTGCTTGAAGACACCAAGTACCTGGTCTTTAGATTTCAAAGCAAAAGCCCACACTTTTCTAGAGTGATCATCAATAAAAGTAACAAAGTATGAAGCACCACCAAGAGACTCACAATCCATAGTGCAAACATCAGTATGAACTAAATCAAGAACATTTGGCCTCCTATGAGGACCAGAACTACGAAATGAAATTCTATGTTGTTTTCCAACAAAACAATGAGAGCAAGTATTTAAAGGTGTACCTTTCATAGGAAGCGAATTTTTCCTGGCAAGGATGTTGAGTCCTTTCTCACTCAAGTGACCAAGGCGCATATGCCACAAATCAGAAGAAGCATCTTCAACTGCATTCACTTCCTCCTTGCTTAACTTTCCAGGCATCCTGTAGAGAGTAGTGAGGCTTTCTTCTTTTGCCACCACTAGTGACCCTTTGGTGAGCTTGCATATGCCACCACCAAAGTAAGTATGATAACCCTCAATGTCCAAGGCTTTAACAGAAATCAAGTTGAGACGAATATCTGGAACATGTCTGACATTCTTCAATTGCAGCTTGCACCCAATGCTGGTTTCAATCCAAACATCTCCCATACCAACAATTTTACATACCCCTTCATTTCCCATTTTAATTATGCCAAAGTCACCAGCAGTATAAGATGAGAAGAAATCACGCCTAAGAGTGACATGGTATGAGGCTCCAGAATCAACAATTCAACTAGAATCATGGCATGCTAGATTTATAGAATTATCATCACAGACAATGTAAACATCACTATCAGATGCAACTGCAGTTGTGTCTTTATCATTTTTCTTCTCTTTGTCTTCATCTCTTTCTCTTGACTTCTCTCTCTTTAGGAACCCTCATTGTCTTTTGATGTGTCCCACCTTGCCACAATGATAACATTTCACTTCTTTTCTAGTCTTGGACTTGCTTCTTGACTTGCTACGACTGTCAGATTTTTCATGCTTATGGAAATGCCTGGTTTGACTTCTCCCCCGTGACTCTGCAACTAGTGCTTCTGACTGAGTGGAGGTACCATTCAAACCACGCTCCTTTCTTCTAGCTTCTTCATTCAACATGCTCTCTTTTACCATTGACATTGTCAACTTCCCATTAGGAGCTGAGTTAGTCAATGTCACAACCAGAACTTCCCAAGTGTCAGGCAAGGAACTAAGCAACAACAAGGCTTGCAACTCGTCATCTAATTTAATATCTGCTGCTGTCAAGTGATTCACAGTATTCTGAAAAATACTCATATGCTATGCCATTGAATCCCCTTCATTGTATTATATTCACCAGCTTCCGGATCATAAATGCTTTATTTTGCACATTCTTCCGCTTATACAGCTCGGCCAACTTCTTCCACATTTTCTGGGCATCTATTTCTGTGTCTACATGAGGATATACACTCAAATCCAGTCACTGCCTAATCAAAGCAACTGCCTTTCTATTCATCTTCTTCCAATCACTTTCATTTTTATCCTTGGGTCGAGCAGTGTCCCCCTCAATGGGATCATACAAGTCTTTGCTGTATAACATATCTTCCATGAGGGTCTTCCAAAGTGTATAATTTGTAGAGTTCAGCTTAATCATATGTGGCCCTTGATTTTCCTCCATTTAAATGCACAGTACAGAACAACCTAAGCTCTGGATACCACTTTGTTGGGGAGTCCGGGGAGCACCGGGAGCAACAATGGGCTAATGACCAGGACCACCAAGAGATCAGGACACCACATCTCCACCCAAAACCTTAAGGCATTAGGTATATGGGTCACCTCTCTTATATAACCTTCATTTAGCTCATTCCTAGCCAATGTGGGACTAACCACTCATACTTGAATTTCCAACAACCTGCATTGATACCAATTGTTGGAAATTCAAGTGTGAGTGGTTAGTCCCACATTGGCTAGGAATGAGCTAAATGAAGGATATATAAGAGAGGTGACCCATAGACCTAACGCCTTAAGGTTTTGGGTGGAGATGTGGTGTCCTGCTCTTTTGGTGGTCCTGGTCATTAGCCCATTGTTGCTCCCGGTGCTCCCCGGACTCCCCAACAAGTGGTACCAGAGCCATGGTTTGGCCTGATGGTGGAGCGGGAGTGGATCCAGGTGTATTGGATCCTTGTATCGAAAGTCTTCCTGACCAAGGTGGAGTCAGGCGGCGTGTCCCGTTGGTTGGTAACGGCGGTGCAAGTATAGTGATGTGGGAGACTCACACTTGAGGGGGAGATTGTTGGAAATTCAAGTGTGAGTGGTTAGTCCCACATTGGCTAGGAATGAGCTAAATGAAGGATATATAAGAGAGGTGACCCATATACCTAATGCCTTAAGGTTTTGGGTGGAGATGTGGTGTCCTGATCTCTTGGTGGTCCTGGTCATTAACCCATTGTTGCTCCCGGTGCTCCCCGGACTCCCCAACACAAGTTGTGTGTCTACTCCCAGAATGGAATTTGAATATTCAAATGCAACAAATGCTCGAAACAGGAGGAAGAACATCATTGCTCAAAAGTCTAATTCCAAAAGGAGGGCTATTATGGGTGACTATTCTGTCAATGATTCTCTAATGAGTGCATTCTGTGAAAATTTTTGAGATTCAATGTTTTGTATTATTTTACACTTACATAGATTCGTTGCCCGTGCAATGTAATGTACAGATGAGAACTTAAGTCCAAACAGCCATGTAACTGAATATGGCAATGACTGGAATATGATAAAAAATGATATGATTAGCAATGTTCTTCAACCAATGGAAGTCCCTTCTTCCGCTACTGCTGCTTCCACGCCATTGTCAGATATCTTAAATCCAAGTCATCCCAAAGTCTGCCACAAACGTATTATTCAATCGAGCGATGTGATGCAATCGATTAGTTCTACACGTTTGAATTTGGACGATGGGTTAGAGGGCACTAATGATACAACAGACAATCCTTCTTCCGGTTTGTCCATTTGTATTTTTGTTGCAACATAATTATATGTTATTTTTTTTCTCTCAGTTTACTTCTGTATAATTCACAAATCTGTATCTCTGCTACTGACAGGTCTTTGCGGTGATGAAGATAGGGTTCGGTATCAATTGGAACTATACGAACATGCCGAAAGTCAACGTAAATTTATTAAAAACCAAACTTAGATACTCAACCAACATGTTTTGTATTTCGGTAGTTTGTTACCAGAGAGAGGATGTAAGCCAAAATTTGCTCAGTTGTATATATATGATACTAATAATGAATCCGTCGATCGAGTGAATCACTTCAGGTATTTCAATAAACTACCTTTTCTAGGTTGATACATTATTTATCATGACCACGACCTACGATCTCATGCTAAATATGGATTTATTTGTAGATCAAAAAGGGGCACGTTATGCTTCGATGAATCGTTGGTTGAAGACTTGACAAGGATGGTTGATGACCACCACAAAGTGGCACAGTCTTTTAGACATGTAAGGGACTATGTCAAAAAAAATGAAGCATCTAATTTCTGTTTAAGACTATTCAGAAATCGCTCAAGGGATCCAAGAACGTATAATATTCCAACTACCGATGAAGTTGATACATTAATAGTGGGTGACTTGAGTAGAATGGAATTTGGTAGGGATATAATTGTTAAAAATCATTCAGGTGATTTGGAAAGACTTCACGAGACTCATACTTCATTCCTACCCCTACAATATCCGTTGTTGTTCCCTTATAGAGAGGACGGTTATAAGGAAGATATTCCATACAGGGATTTAGAGGACCCTGATGAATGTCGTGGGATAAATAGGGTCGCACTAATAGAGTTTATTACATTTAGGATCTAGCAAAGAAATGTTGAGTTCGGTAATATTGGCAACTCAAGAAGACTATTTCAGCAATTTGTAGTTGACTGTTACACCATGATAGAGTCTCAAAGGCTAACCTGGATTAGAAACAATCAAAAGACTATAAGAAGTGACATTCTAAATGGTTTGCAGGATGCAATTGGTAGGGGAGAAACTGAACCATCTCTGATTGGAAGACGTATTGTATTGCCAGTCTCATTTACAGGTGGAATGAGATACATGTTCAAGAATTGCCAGGATGCAATGGCTGTATGCAAGAGTTTTGGATACCCAGATCTCTTTATAACAATTACTTGCAACTCTAATTGGAAGGAAATACAAGACTTTGTTTCTGTGGATCACCTTCAACCATCAGATAGACCAGATATTGTTTCCAGAGTGATCAAGATCAAACTTGATCAGATGACGACAGATTTCAAGAAATGAGTTATATTTGGGATAGTTGATGCAGGCAAGTTTTTTACCCTATTACTTTCGCTACTTTACTTTCCAAACCATACCTGGAAGTTTATTAATTTAATAATGTTCAATTTTCATCTCAGGTATGTATACCGTGGAGTTTCAGAAGAGAGGTCTTCCCCACGCTCATATCCTTTTATGGTTGAGTGCTGAGAGTAAGTTAATGAATGGGGACAGATATTGAAAAAGTAATTTCTACGGAATTTCCTGATCCAACACTCTACCCAAGATTGGCCGACGCAGTATCTAGATACATGATTCATGGACCTTGCGGTGCTGCCAACCCAAGGTCTCCTTGCATGAAAGATAGGAAATGTTCCAAGTTTTTCCCAAAGAATTTTCAATCCTCTACCACTATTGATGAGCAAGGTTATCCAAAGTATAAACGTCGTGATTTAGGCCAGTCGATTGAGAAAATGGGAACAAGGTTAGACAACAGGAGTGTTGTTCCCTATAATCCTCATCTTCTAATCAGGTACTCAGGACACGTTAATGTTGAATACTGTAATAAGTCCAACTCAATTAAATATTTGTTTAAGTACGTGAACAAAGGTCCTGACAGAGCTACTATCCAGATATGCAATGATGTTGAAAATGATGGAAGTAATAAGTGTGTTGATGAAATCAAGAGGTATTATAATTGTAGATATGTGTCAGCATGCGGCGATTTGGAGAATTTTTGCGTATGACATACATCAACGGTGACAATCGGTCCAGAGATTGATGTTTCACCTACCTAATCAGCAGTTGGTTTATTACAATGATGACGATCAAATTGAGAATGTTGTCAGAAGAAGCGAACAAAAAGACACAATGTTTCTAGCATGGTTTGAAGCAAATATAAATTTTGTGGAAGGTAGGGGTTTAACTTATTCAGAATTCCCCTCTATGTCTGTGTATTCAAGTGAAGAAAGGAAATGGCACCCAAGACAAAGGGGTCAAATTATTGGGAGGCTTAATTACGTTCCTCCATGCGTGGGGGAACTATATTACATGAGGATCTTACTAACTGTTAAGAGAGATTGTGTTGGATACGATTGTCTGAGGACAGTTAATGGAGAAACATATGATACTTTCCAGGAAGCATGTTATGCATTAGGATTATTGGCAGATGATAAAGAGTTCATATATGCAATATCCGAGGCCAGTGAGTTGTCCTTTGGTATTCGGCTGCGAAGGCTCTTTGTTACACTTTTGGTTATGAATTCAATGACAGAACCGACAGAGGTCTGGAACGAAACGTGGGGGTTATTGTCATATGGTATACTATATGACAGGCGGAGAGAATTAAACATTCCTGGTAATTTTTTTATTGTTGTTATTTGATTTCATAATTATTTCATCGTTAATATTTACATTAGATTAAGACAATCATTTGTTGTACAGATCTTCAGATCCAGGATCATGAGTTGAAAAATATGTCTTATTGAGTTGGAGAAGTTGCTCTGGGCAAACGGGAGATCTATATCAGACTATTCAGGCATGCCACTTCCCGTTATATCTGAGACGCTTGATTTTCAGAATAAGTTGATCATAGATGAACTTAGTTATGATAAGGCAGAGATGGCAAGAACGCACTCCTCTTCAATAGAGTTATTAACAGAAGAACAAAGGAGTGTATACAATGACATCATGGCAGCAGTGGTTTCTGGAACGGGTGGTTTTTTGTTCCTATATGGATACGGCAGTACTGGGAAGACATTTCTTTGGAAAAATTTATCTTCAAGCCTTCGGTCACAAGGACTCATTGTCCTCAATGTGGCCTCAAGTGGAATAGCCTCTCTGCTTTTACCTTGAGGACGAACTGCCCATTCTACGTTCTCCATTCCACTGGTTATCAACGAGTCATCAACTTGCAATATCAGCCAGGGGAGTGCTAGGTCAAAATTGCTTCTTCACACTAAATTAATCATATGGGATGAGGCACCGATGATGAACAGGTTTTGCTTTGAGGCTTTTGACATCACAATGCGTGATATCACGTCGTCTCAGGATAGGTATAACATGAACAAACCATTTGGAGGAAAGGCGGTTGTGTTGGGTGGTGACTTCAGGCAGATATTGGTGATTAGAAAAGGATCAAGGCAAGATATTGTTGGGGCTGCCATAAATTCATCTAGCATTTGGAAAAGTTGCAAGGCCTTGACACTTACAACCAACATGAGGCTCCATGCTACCACCGAGAATGCAAACAATGAGGATATAAGACATTTTGCAGACTGGATCCTTCGGATCGGAGACGGCGATAGCAATACAAATGAGGATGGTGAAAGTGAAATCGACATCCCTGAAGACCTACTAATTCATGAATGTGCCGATCCATTGTTATCTTTGGAACAAAGTCAGCAATGTTGAAAGCTCCAAACAATTTGGAAAACTCTTGAAGTATCGCAATGAACTCATCTTGCCCTTCTTGCGAGTTAGACCCAAAAGCAGCTCTATAGATAATGTTCTTCGTGAGGTTAAAAACCAACTCTCCAATATTTACTGGTTTTCCAATATTAGCCACGACAACATTAACCACAATGTCAACTTCGTCTCTCACGGATTGCCATGACTCTGCACGTTTGCGGCTGAAAAGCTTCATTACACAAAGCTTCCTCATCTGGCGCCAGAAGGGTCCATAGTGTGCAAAAGCCATGTCAGCACGGTTATATGTAAGGTACCTAACAGAGGCGGACATCATTGAGTTGGGGCCAATTATAAAAATTCAAATTCATCCTACAACTATATATATATATATATATATATATATATATATATATATATATATATATATATATATATATATATATATATTAGGACTTGTTTGCTTTGTTTTTATATTCTTGTTTTCATTTTCTGTTTTAAAAAATAATTATAAAATTGTCCTCTTGTATTCATTATGTTTCTAATTTTCAAAGTTGTTTTCAATATTTCATGTACAAATTTTTTAAAACACGAAATAGGATGAACGAGATGACAGTATCTGAAAACGGAAAATAAAAACAAGAAATTAGAAACAAAGCAAACAAATCCTTAAATTTCATATAAAATATTCATAATTATATGTTCTAAAAAGTTATTTACATTAGTAATCTATTAAAACATGAAATGTCTCTAGGTACCTTATGACTATGGTTGCATGGCGATTGGAGAAGATGTTATCTTGTACTTGAAGCACTTGACTTGCTGCTTCTGGGGTTGAAATCAAGAGGTATTATGATTGTAGATATGTGTCACCGTGCGAAGCAGTTTGGAGAATTTTTGCGTATGACATACATCAACGGTGACAATCGGTCCAGAGATTGATGTTTCACCTACCTAATCAGCAGTTGGTTTATTACAATGATGACGATCAAATTGAGAATGTTGTCAGAAGAAGTGAACAAAAAGACACTATGTTTCTAGCATGGTTTGAAGCAAACAGAAATTTTGTGGAAGGTAGGGGTTTAACTTATTCAGAATTCCCCTATATGTCTGTGTATTCATGTGAAGAAAGGAAATGGCACCCAAGACAAAGGGGTCAAAGTATTGGGAGGCTTAATTACGTTCCTCCATGCGTGGGGGAACTATATTACATGAGGATCTTGCTAACTGTTAAGAGAGGTTGTGTTGGATACGATTGTCTGAGGACAGTTAATGGAGAAACATATGATACTTTCCAAGAAGCATGTTATGCATTAGGATTATTGGCAAATGATAAAGAGTTCATATATGCAATATCCGAGGCCAGTGAGTTGTCCTTTGGTAATCGGCTGCGAAGGCTCTTTGTTACACTTTTGGTTATGAATTCAATGACAGAACCGGCAGCGGTATGGAACGAAACATGGGGGTTATTGTCAGATGGTATACTATATGACAGGCGGAGATAATTAAACAATCCTGGTAATTTGTTTATTGTTGTTATTTGATTTCACAATTATTTCATCGTTAATATTTACATTAGATTGTGACAATCATTTGTTGTACAGATCTTCAGATCCAGGATCATGAGTTGAAAAATATGTCTTATTGAGTTGGAGAAGTTGCTCTGGGCAAACGGGAGATCTCTATCAGACTATTCAGGCATGCCACTTCCCGTTATATCTGAGACGCTTGATTTTCAGAATAAGTTGATCATAGATGAACTTAGTTATGATAGGGCGGAGATGGCAAGAACGCACTCCTCTTCAATAGAGTTGTTAACAGAAGAACAGAGGAGTGTATACAATGACATCATGGCAGCAGTGGTTTCTAGATCGGGTGGTTTTTTGTTCCTATATGGATACGGCGGTACTGGGAAGACATTTCTTTGGAAAACTTTATCTTCAGGCCTTCGGTCACAAGGGCTCATTATCCTCAATGTGGCCTCTAGTGGAATAAGTTGATCATAGATGAACTTAGTTATGATAGGGCGGAGATGGCAAGAACGCACTCCTCTTCAATAGAGTTCTTAACAGAAGAACAGAAGAGTGTATACAATGACATCATGGCAGCAGTGGTTTCTAGATCGGGTGGTTTTTTGTTCCTATATGGATACGACGGTACTGGGAAGACATTTCTTTGGAAAACTTTATCTTCAGGCCTTCGGTCACAAGGGCTCATTGTCCTCAATGTGGCCTCCAATGGAATAGCCTCTCTGCTTTTGCCTTGAGGACGAACTGGCCATTCTACGTTCTCCATTCCACTGGTTATCAATGAGTCATCAACTTGCAATATCAGCCAGGGGAGTGATAAGTCAAAATTGCTTCTTCACACTAAATTAATCATATGGGATGAGGCACCGATGATGAACAGGTTTTGCTTTAAGGCTTTTGACCGCACAATGCGTGATATCATGTCGTCTAACATGAACAAACCGTTTAGAGGAAAGGCGGTTGAGTTGGGTGGTGACTTCAGGCAGATATTGGTGATTAGAAAAGGATCAAGGCAAGATATTGTTGGGGCTGCCATAAATTCATCTAGCATTTGAAAAAGTTGCAAGGTCTTGACACTTACAACCAACATGAGGCTCCATGCTACCACCGAGAATGCAAACAATAAGGATATAAGACATTTTGCAGACTGGATCCTTCGGATCGGAGATGGCAATAGCAATACAAATGAGGATGGTGAAAGTGAAATCGACATCCCTGAAGACCTACTAATTCATGAATGTTCCGATCCATTGTTATCTTTGGTTGAGTTTGCCTACCCTGAGCTTTCACAGAATATGAATTTGACGCATTATTTTCGGGAAAGAGGAATTCTTGCACCAACTCTTGAATCTATTCAACAGGTTAATGATTATCTCATCTCATTGATTCCTGGAGAGGAGATCGAATATTTAAGCTCGGACTCTGTATGCCAATCGGATCAGGACAGTGAAGTACAAGGTGAATGGTTTACTACTGAATTCCTAAATGAAATTAAATGCTCAGGTATTCCCAATCATAAATTGAGTCTAAAGGTTGGAGTCCCTATGATTCTTATGAGGAACATCGACCAAGAAAATGGATTATGTAATGGAACTAGGTTGTTGGTCAATCAACTGGGTAAGAATGTTATAGGTGCAACCGTTTTAACTGGAACCAATATCGGGGACAAAATTTTGGTTCCTAGGATGAATCTGGTGCCAAGTGATCTTGGCTTACCGTTTAAATTCCAAAGGCACCAATTTCCACTAGCTCTAAGTTTTGCAATGACAATTAACAAAAGTCAAGGACAATCCCTTTCTCATGTAGGGATTTATCTTCCAAAGCCTATTTTTACTCACGGCCAATTGTATGTTGCAGTATCTAGAGTGAAATCAAGAAAGGGTCTAAAGATATTCATTTTGGATGATGATCAAAGAGTATGCAATGTTTAAAAATAGTCGCTACCCAAATATGGTGAGCCTTGTTACCTCTGCATATTTTCCTTTTTATGCACTTAATTATTCATTTATATAGTGAATAGTGTTTTGACAATTATAATTTATTTTTTAGGAATCTCTGCAATGGGTTAATTTAGTGGCTACCAATTGTATATCATACTATACAGAAAGTTATGGCCATTTTGGCAGCAACGATATAACCTCTGTGGGAATTGAACAAGGTTACTCTTTCATGTTTAATCAACATGCACAAATGAAAGAGTAAGTAGTGACAGTATCACTTGGGATTTCTACTTACCATTATGATGGTAAAAAGTTATTTTATTTCATTGGATTATTTACTTTTTAATTTTTTTAGAATTTGTTTTCTCTACCATGAATGTTAGAGATTCATCATTATTAGCTTTATATTTTCAAGGTTATGGTATGCCGAAACATAAATTCATCAATATTGTCCACAACTATTACGTGTTTCAAATAGCATGCCAATGAAGGGTTTAGTTCTCTAAACACCCCTCACATGAAAACAAATTCAGATAAGTGTACACAAAGTCTAGATAGTATGTGAAATCTCACAAATACAATGCAGCCAAAATCTAAATTTCAAACAGTGAAAACAATGGTTTTGAAACTAACGAAGTAGGTTCCCATTTATGAAAATAGATGTATTGGATCCAGTGTGCTGAATGGTTTCTACTAATAGAAATCCGTTGTGCCGAATGGTTTATCCAAATAGACACTATCTCAATTAAATTATATCTGAAGCTTTGGAGAAAGGGAAGAATGAGTTCATCCGAACGGAAATGAGGTGGAAACCACCCCGGACGGTGGTCGATCGGAAGTCCTTACCTGTGGCGGTGACGGCGACACAACGGAGGACCAAATGGACATGAACGTGTGGGATGGTGACCTAAAATGCGAGGTCAGCTTCTCCTCGACGAATGGTGGCCAGATGGAGACTGTAGGGTGCTAGATGTTGAGTCACCAGCAAGTGTATCGGGTCGTCGCAAGTAATAAAATAAACACGGTAAGAATTTACCGAGGTCGAACACAAGGATTGGGCTACCAATTCAACTAATTCGCGGGAAATTCGATAAGTTTGGTCAAGTAACAGAAAGTGATTGAGATTGGAGAGAAAATAGGATTGCAATTCAAATTAACAAATCAATTAAGCTAAGGTATTAAAATCAGAAATTAAAATGTCTAAGGTCTCAAATCCACCTACCCAATCATGCGTAGTACCCAAGTGATGATGATTCTTCCCTAAGTTCAATTACAATGTCGACTAGGACCCCCAAATTCTCCTATATCCACTGTCGTGCTCAATTGGACGTATTCAACGATTGGATTAATTACTTACTAGGTCTCATAACCCTAATCATCAAACTCTATTAATTATTGTTCCCTATAAGGTTGCACCGATCTTCTATTCACTCTCGTGCAATAGTCGATCGATGATCCCAATTCAAGTTCTAAAACGCGAATTGCCTCCTAAGCCTCATCACGTTTAACTAGTCAATCACGCATGCATATGATCAACGCAATCAAATCAGAATTGGAAAACATTAATTGAAAGAACGGAGAAAAACATACATCACATTGAATCCTACACCGCCATGGGTGGCTTCATTGATCCCTCAGACGAGGGGATTAGTTCCTCATGCTCGTAAAGACAGACAAGCAATCGGACCTAACGACCATAGTAAAATAAGAAAAAGAAAAGAGGAGACGCAGCTCCAGAAACAAGGATTCGGCCTAAACGCTACTCTAAACAGTGGAGAATCAAAAAGCTTCTCAATTCTGCCCTAAAACAGCAATATATAGGATTCAGGATCTGCGCGAGCTCGCGAGGCGAGTAGCCTCTCGCGAGGCGAATATTAAATTTGGCGCGCTTTCAAATTGGACTCTCGCGAGGCGAGAGTATGTTTCGCGTGGCGAGGCTTCAAATCCTAGTCTTTCACAGCCGTGACCTTCATCATGGCTAGGCCGTAATGGTCTCTGTCCTCCAGGGTCTTCATGATTCGTGAGGCGAGCATCCTCTAGCGAGGCGAGACAGAAAGGATGACTGTTGCTGCTTAGCTGATCTTCAGGATTGCGAGGCGAGCATCCACTCGCGGGGCGAGTATCTCCAGAATGGCAATTTCCCTTGTTTCTTGACTTTCCTTGACTCTAGGAGCTTCACTTCTAACCTGAAATAATAAAAAGAAACAAAAAGCGTAATTCTATTCAAAATAGACTAAAAACTACTAAAAATGCCTAGAACGAGTCAAAGTCTAACTTAGGAACAAAACAAGGCTAAATTTGGGAGAAAACGAGATTGAACTCGAATAATTAGCACATAAACCACAATCTTACTAGTTATAAAACTAGATAAGCCAGGGGCTTATCAAAACACCCCAAACTTAAACCTTGCTTGTCCCCAAGCAAGCTAAAACTCAAAAAAGACTCAAGAATTGGCAAGCTTAAGGGATTCAATCAATTTCGCACAAATTTCATGCAATCTTAACAAAACAGTTTTTCCTTCAATGAATTCCCCCCTTGCATCAATGTAATCCCCACATTAATTTACTTTAAACAATTGAGAACTCCATCATTCATGCAATCATTAATCTAAGTTGAGGATCATGGTCACACACAAAAGGGAGATCACCAATTTCAAACATTTGCCTTCCTCACAAGGGTATGTAAAATTTCACTCATTCGCTCAAATTCGTCTAGGCTATCAACTTTTCACTCGATTTCACATATCAAGAGAACTTTCTATGAATTTGATTTTCATCTCAAAAATAGTTCCCACGAAAACATGCATGCAACATCAGAAGGTCTTTTAAAGGTTGTAATGGGGCCTGGCTAAGGGTAGGATATTCAAGGATACTAGGCTTAAGTCCCTAGGAACTAAGAGAGCATGAGCATTTGACACATCTTCCACTCAAATTCCTTTTTCCATTTTTCTTTTTGCCTCGGGTGACTACAGCCTTTTCCTTGCTAATCTTTTTGTTTTGCCCCTTTTCTTTTGGCAAATTATTATTATTATTATTATTTTGATTCAACCTTTATTTGTCTTTTTCTCAACCCAAAATTACATATCACCTTGTAGCCACCCCAAACTTAGTTTCTCACAACCCTTCTCTTGCTAAGCTTCCATGCTCTCCTAATCCTAAGATTTGTTTAACATGGTTTTTTTTCCAGATTTTGGCTTATAGTATAGGGTCATCAAGAAACAATAGGCCAATTAGGCTCAACGTGGCTAACTAGGGAACATGCATTAAGGGTGGTTCTTTTTAGGCCAAGTAGCTATTCAAAGAAAACTGCCTAAATAATTTGATGCAACATATAGACATGCAAACCATGAAGAGATTCAAGCAAATTTGGGAAAGTGCAACTTAAAAGTGATCCACACAATCAAAAACAAAGTTGGAGGCTCAAATTCCTCACCTGGACATTTTTTTTTTTTTTTGCAAATTGTTTGACCGAGATACAATTCCTAGTGTGTGCACCCCTTCACCCCAAACTTGTCATAAATCAAGCGGTCACAATAAAGTTCCTCAAAGTTCAATTTTCAAATTTTAACATGGGGATCAACTTTTCTATTTTCAAAACCTAGGGGGAAATCATCAATGGTCAAAATAATTCATGCAATCAATCTATGCTAAATTTAATTAAAATCCAACAAGCTTGCCGACACAACATTCATACACAAACTCTTGATCTTCTCAAATTATTCAAGAGTGACAAACAAAAAACAAAAACAAAAACAAAAACAGCAATTGGTTCCCTCCCCCACACTTAAAGCATACATTGTCCTCAATGAAAGAACACAGATATATAAAATAAGAGTGAGGAAAGGAGAGGGTGCTCCCTGATCAAATACTAGTGGAGGTGGCCGCTTCCACGGAAATTTCTTCTACGGTTGCATCCTCATCCAATTGGTCTCTCGGGCACCCCTCTGTTGGGCCAAAGGCCTCTCCTGGAAGAAATCCTGCAAATCAAAAACTTAATTGCAGATTCACGAGGCGAGAGATAACTCGCGAGGCGAATCTAGCTTGGGTTGCCTCCCAAGTAGAGCTTGTTTAATGTCCCGAGCCTGACTCAAGTCGCCCCTAAGGGTTAATCCAGAGGAAGAAACTGCTTGCAATTTGGGACTGATTCCCCATGGTAATGCTTTATCCCTTGCCCATTCACCTTGAAGTTACCAGAGGCCCCTTCTAACTCTACTGTTCCATGTGGACAAACTTGGAGGACCTTGAATGGTCCCGACCACCTTGATCTTAGCTTTCCCGGAAAGAGTTTCAACCTTGAATTGTCAAGAAGTACCGCTTTCCCGGGCTCAAACTTCCTAGGCAAGATGTACTTGTCATGCCTTTCCTTAGTCCGCTTTTTGTAGATTGCTAGCTTGCGGATCCCGGACAACTCATTTAAATCCAAAAGCCCTCTATAATCAGCACATACTCTCCACTCCGTGATGGTCCTTTTTGGGATCAACTCATTGTTTTCATTGACCACCACGGTTGTGCCACCTTTCAACTCCAGTGCTTTATCATCTTTTTCCATGGCTTTGTTGTTAAGATCTTCCTTTGCACATTCATCCCTTGGGAGACTCGGTAAGGCTTCCATGTCTCTTAACCACTCAAGATAGACCTCAGCCCCCAAAGGGTCTTTTTCCTCACTATCATCATCATGGGATTTTACCAACACTTGTGCAAGTGAAGAACCATGGACTTCTCTAGTTGCCTTTGCCTTGACCATTGATTCCACCATATCCACTCGATACACATCCGACCTCTCAATAGGGTGCTTCATTGCTTCAAAGACATTGAAGACTACCTCATCATCTTGCACCCTTAGAGTGAGTTTCCCTTGTCGCACATCTATCAAGGCACCCCCAGTGGCCAAGAAGGGCCTACCAAATATGAGAGGGATTTTGGCATCTTCATCCATATCAAGCACTACAAAGTCCACCGGAAATATGAGCTTGTCCACCTTCACTAACAAGTCTTCGACCACTCCATAAGGATATTTTATAGAACGATCGACGAGTTGGAGTGACATCCGTGTGTCCTTGACTTCTTTGATCCCCAACCTCTTCATCATAGAGAGGGGCATCAAGTTGATGCTTGCCCCTAAATCACACAATGCCTTCCCTAGATTCATCCCCCCAATGGTGCATGGTATAGAGAAAGAACCGGGGTCCTTCAACTTTGGAGGAAGTTTACTTTGAAGAATGGCACTACACTCCTCGGTCAAAGCAACCGTTTCCTCATCCACTATTCTCCGCTTCTTGGAGAGAAACTCCTTCATAAACCGGGCATACGATGGCATTTGTTCCAAGGCTTCCGCAAATGGAATGTTAATTTGAAGTTTGCGGAAGACATCAAGGAACTTATTGAATTGATTATCTTGTTGGGGCTGCTTCAATCTTTCAGGATATGGTACCTTCATGTAGGGCGGGAGGTCTTGGGGTTCAACCCACTTCTTTTTTCGGAACTCTTCATCTACAAGTTTCAGCCTTCCCCCTTGCTCCGGTGCCTTGTCACTTGCCAACTCCTCTTTCTCAGGTTGCTCTTCCTCAACATGTGGTTGTTCCGGGGCCTTGTCTTCCTGAGAACTAGTTGCACCCCTGTTAGATCCCAACACCTTACCGCTCCTAATTGTTATGTCATTGCATTGGTTCTTAGGGTTGTTCTCGGTATCACCTGGGAAGGTGCCTGGGAGACGCTCATTTAGTTGCCTTGCGAGCTGAGCAACCTGCGTCTCTAGATTCTGAATTGCCGCCCCTGTATGAGTTGCCAACTTGTCAATGGCTGTGCTTGTATTGATTGACAACTTCTCAACTGCTGCACTCACCTTCTCTATAGCCAACTCCCAAGGCTGCCTTCCACTGTCTGTTATTTGCAACTAATTAGTTCCTGGAAGAACCTGCTGAGTAGTGTGCTGATGGATTCCAATGTTTGGTCTCAGACCCTGTTGAGGTTGTTGTTGCCAATTCTGTTGAGGTTGTTGTTGCCCGGTTAGACCACCACTAGCATTACTCCAAGCGAAACCCGGATGGTCTCTCCTCATATACCCCCTATTCTGATTCTGACTGTAGTCATTCTGTCTGTTCCTCTGATAGTTGTTCCGGGGCACACTGTCATAGAAATTGTGGCATGAGTCCACATGTTCCTGAGAGAAGTTGAACGGACATCTCCGAGTGTCGTGATCTCCATTACAATTTTCACAACCCGGAGGCATTCCCTCGTGTATCGTATTAACCTTCTTGTTTCCAGACAAAGCCTCATTCTGCATCTTCAACAGTCTGTTTTGCTCTAGATTGGCTTCCATTGTCGCAGAACTGATTCCACTTGAGGTTTCCCTTCCACGGTTGTAATCATTGTACGACATCTTTTCCAATAATGCCCAACCATCCTCAGCTGATAAATATGAAAAGGAACCGCCAGCTGCGGCATCACAATTCATCTGGTATCGTCCCCTTAACCCGTTAAAGAAATGTTGAACTTTGGAGACCGGGTCAAAGAAAGCTGAAGGACATCTTCTCAAGAGCACATTGTACCTCTCCCAAGCTTCATTAAAAGTTTCATCCTCTATCTGTCTGAAAGATGTAACGGCTACTCTTGCTTGTGCCGCTTTCTGAGGAGGAAAATACTTAGTTAGGAACTTTTGTGCCATTTGCTCCCAAGTTCTGATACTGTTCCTATCCAAGCTGTCAAACCAATCGCGAGCGACATCCCTAAGAGAGAGAGGGAATAGCCGCAAGCGAAACTCATCCTGAGAAACACCTCTTATTCTCTGCAAGTAACAAGCTTCAAGGAAGTGGGTGATGTGCCTGTGAGGGTCTTGTCTGCCACTCCCATCAAACTGATTCTCACGGATATAGGCTGTGACACATCCTTCCACTCTAAAGGAGTCTGTATTGAGGTTGCCTCTCACGATGGAAGAATCACAATCACCCAAGTTGGGTAGACTGTACTCGAAGAGAGACTTGTAACGAGGAGGAGGAGGAGGAGGAGGAGGAGGGTTTTCTTCGGCCATCCTCTCAAAATCAATTGCTTCAAGCCTCTTTCGCTCTCTGGCTTCTTTCCTTAAGCGCTTCTCGGTCTTGGTGATCTCCGAATCGAATAGCAAGTCCTCTTGTGAAAGGGTACCTCGCATACAAAAACAGGGCAAGACCAAGTGGAATCAAAGAAGTAGAGAGAAATAATAGTAATAAAATAAAAATAAAAATAACTTAACCAAATAATCAAACTTCCCAAAAATTAGGAAATTTGGTTGTGCCAATCCCCGGCAACGGCGCCAAAAACTTGTTGAGTCACCGACAAGTGTACCGGGTCGTCGCAAGTAATAAAATAAACACGGTAAGAATTTACCGAGGTCGAACACAAGGATTGGGCTACCAATTCAACTAATTCGCGATAAATTCGATAAGTTTGGTCAAGTAACAGAAAGTGGTTGAGATTGGAGAGAAAATAGGATTGCAATTCAAATTAACAAATCAATTAAGCTAAGGTATTAAAATCAAAAATTAAAATGTCTAAGGTCTCAAATCCACCTACCCAATCATGCGTAGTACCCAAGTGATGATGATTCTTCCCTAAGTTTAATTACAATGTCGACTAGGACCCCCAAATTCTCCTATATCCACTGTCGTGCTCAATAGGACGTATTCAACGATTGGATTAATTACTTACTAGGTCTCATAACCCTAATCATCAAACTCTATTAATTCTTGTTCCCTATAAGGTTGCACCGATCTTCTATTCACTCTCGTGCAATAGTCGATCGATGATCCCAATTCAAGTTCTAAAACGCGAATTGCCTCCTAAGCCTCATCACGTTTAACTAGTCAATCACGCATGCATATGATCAACGCAATCAAATCAGAATTGGAAAACATTAATTGAAAGAAGGGAGAAAAACATACATCACATCGAATCCTACACCGCCATGGGTGGCTTCATTGATCCCTCAGACGAGGGGATTAGTTCCTCATGCTCGTAAAGACAGACAAGCAATCGGACCTAACGACCATAGTAAAATAAGAAAAAGAAAAGAGGAGACGCAGCTCCAGAAACAAGGATTCGACCTAAACGCTACTCTAAATAGTGGAGAATCAAAAAACTTCTCAATTCTTCCCTAAAACAGCAATATATAGGATTCAGGATCTGCGCGAGCTCGCGAGGCGAGTATTAAAAATGGCGCGCTTTCAAATTGGACTCTCGCGAGGCGAGAGTATGTTTCGCGTGGCGAGGCTTCAAATCCTAGTCTTTCACAGCCGTGACCTTCATCACGGCTAGGCCGTGATGGTCTCTGTCCTCCAGGGTCTTCATGATTCGCGAGGCGAGACAGAAAGGATGATTGCTGCTGCTTAGCTGATCTTCAGGATCGCGAGGCGAGCATCCACTCGCGGGGCGAGTATCTCCAGAATGGCAATTTCCCCTATTTCTTGACTTTCCTTGACTCTAGGAGCTTCACTTCTAACCTGAAATAATAAAAAGAAACAAAAAGCGTAATTCTATTCAAAATAGACTAAAAACTACTAAAAATGCCTAGAACGAGTCAAAGTCTAACTTAGGAACAAAACAAGACTAAATTTGGGCGAAAACGAGATTGAACTCGAATAATTAGCACATAAACCACAGTCTTACTAGTTATAAAACTAGATAAGCCAGAGGCTTATCACTAGACGACGACTGGAAAACCAATAGAGAAGGGGGGAGAGAGACAAACGTGTATGTGGGTCTGAACTCTGAAGGAAGAATTCAAATGTGGCTTCTGGAGTTGTAACAAAACAAAGAAACGTGGCTTTGGATGCTTGAAAGGTGGACAACACATAATTAAATATTTTTTTATTAATTTATTGATCGGTGAGAATGCTAAATGAATGAATCATACGTCATTTAGTTTTTTATACAAATATACTATTTAATATATTAATGATTAAAATAATATTTTCACCACTTTGTTCATTTTATGTTAAATAATATGTTAAAATAATATTGTGATCTCAATAAGTGACATTGATTTTCAATGTAGTCCTATAAGAAAAAAATTTCAATTTAGTCCATACATATGATAATTACTTTCAATTTGGCTCTCACTCTTAAATGGCGTTATAACGTCGTTTGTTAGAGTAAAAATATAGGAACGAAAATGAAATTGACTGTCAAGTGTAGGGACTAATTTGAAAAAAATTGACTATTAGGATTAAATTAAAAAACAATGTCAAGTACAAGAACTACAATATTACTTTGGCGTAAATAATATATTATGAATTGTTTTAACCGGTGCATGGCACGGGTGAACATACTAGTTACTTATAATATTCATCATCGGGGACTTCAAACACGGGATTTATATTTAAATTTAAATGTACATTTATCCCGAAGAATTTCCTTTTTAGCTAGAATAATTGATTTAATACATGTTATTATATTTATTTCAAAATTTGATATTTTAAATAGGGTCATATATGCGTTCAGTCCCTCAAATTTGAGTGATGTATGGTTTAAGTCACCCAAATTCTAAATTGTGTCAGTTTTGACCCCAAAAGGTATGTTTTTGGTCCGCAAATGTAAGTTTTAAAATTATACAAAAGAGTTCTTTAGTCTCGTTTGGAAACAAAAACTGTCACGTTTTAGAATCACTCGGAGAATATCATATTTTAGATTCAACTAAATTAGTTATTATTCTGATCTACATTTTATATTCAATTAATTTTATGATAAATAATTATAAAAACAAACTTATATTGAATTTTGTATTATTTTATTTAAAAATCAACGAAATTATCAGTGCCTATTTAATTAAATGGGTAAATTAATCGAATTAAATATTAAACTATTAGTGCAGAAATAATTGTTTTATTAACTGCTTTTCAAAAACCATTCACTAAACTTTATGGTAAAACCTACCTAAATAAAACCAATAAAATAATTCAGTCAATTCTTGAATTTATATTAAATATTTTTGGATCATGTGACAAATTAGCTTCAAAAGTATATAATCTATTTTATATTAAATTCTTCACTCCTAATTTTATATCCATAAATTGTAAAAAAAAAAAAAACCCATAAAATTGGATGATTAAACTATTAGTGCAGAAATAATTTTTTATTAACTGCTTTTCAACATTCACTTAACTTTATGTTAAAACCTACCTAAAATAAACCAATAAAATAATTTAGTCAATTATTGAATTTATATATTTTTTTTTTGCATCACATGACAAATTAGCTTCAAAAGTATATAATCTATTTTATATTAAATTATTCACTCCTAATTTTATATCCATAAATTGTAAAAAAAAACAATAAAATTGGTTAGCAAAACTATTTGATTTGTCCCTTAAGTTTATTTCTTTTTTTGATCTGGTCCCCTAAGTTTATTTTTTATCAAATAGGTCCCTTAAATTATGTTTGGGTGAAAAACTTTGGTTTTTTTTATCATTCCTCTAGAATATGTCATCTTCTAACCTACATGGCACTCTGAACCTACTAGGCTGACACAACTGGCATGTCAAAAGATATGTTTTGGTCACCAAATTTACGTTTTAGAATTAACCAAAAGTAGTTTTTACTTTTGTCAAAAAAAAGTATTTTTAACTGAGACCAAAACCGACATGTTTCACAATCCAATGACCTATAAAAATTACATTTTTCGAATGAATGACTAAAATCAAACATTACTCAAATTTGAGGGACTAAAAATATATTAAACCCTTTAAAATATAACTTACACATAATGTCATTATTTACTTGCATATGTAAATATTTTGAAATTAAAAAAGACATAAAAAGAAATTTTTAAAAAAACCCATGAATACCCCGTGCATCGCACGGGTATCAGTTCTAGTGACATACCAATAAGGGATTTCTCAAAAGATTTGAACTCTTCTTTCAAAAAAAAATAAAAATATTTGAACTCCAAATATTTAACCAACACATTGCGACCCCAATTGTGATCGTGGACCTTTATTTAAAACCATGGTCAAACATAATTTTACCTTACACACGAGCAAACACGTGCATCTGCACACAGGATTACTACAAATAAGCATGAACTAGCTGTGGTGACTTGTGCCTGGAATACTGCAGACTAGCAAGTAGCAACAACTTATAATTTTATACAGCACAATAATATATTAAGCAATTGTGTTAATTTCTAAAGACAACATTTCACAGGATCACATGTTAATTGAGGCAGTGATGCTTTTGCTGCAAATGATTGGTAAAACTTGAGGTGTCAATTTAGTTGGGATGTCTTGTTTTTTACAGTGATGTTTTTGCACTCCATCTTTGTTAAAAAAAAGAGAGACAGTGATTCCCTAAACATACTGGAACCAATTAGCAGTTGTTGAGTGCTAACCAAATTGTTAGCTGATGAATAATTATTACACTTTTCCATGATACATAAGTACAATTATCCATGCAACATCAAAGATTTTGCTGTAACTTGTGTAGACAAAACCACAAGCCCCACGTTAGAAGTCCTAGAAGGTGGTTTTAATAATTTAATTATAATCAGTATAGCGCAAAACAATGAGCTTAAGGTACTATAATGGTTGTATGTACAGCCTGTTGTCTGTACCTTGCTGGCTGCTTCAGGTGTCTTTTCCACATGTACTATAATGCTTCATGTATTACATAAAGGACACGGACAATCTAGTTTGACAAAGAGTCTATAATGGTTGTATGCTGACCTTTGATATCACTCTTCATTAGAACATATGCAAAACAAAACAAATCTTTCAAAGTAATTTATCTAATATATGTTTATATATAATTTGCTATATGCATTTAAAATAGGACTAACTCCTAGGTGCTAGCTTCTCATAAGAAGCAAAATTTAATACTAAATTTTCCTAAAGAAATAAATGGAGAAGTAGCATATTTTTTAGGGAGGGGGTTAAATCCTGGTCATGTTTGAATCCAAATAAACCAGAAGATTAAGACAGAATCACTTTCCCTTGTGGAAATCTGATCCTGTACACATGTTCTTCACCAGTGCATTTATCTACCTTGACAACCCAACGGCTTCTGTTGTTCCCCATTCCAGGTCCATATCTTGGACTAGTGGCAGTTGCTCCAAATCTAGTCACAAGAAGCCCTTGTCCTATAGGCAGCAACTGAGTTTTTGATCCATATGACCACCAAGACCCTCTGCAGCAAAATGCATTGTAACCAACAACCACTTTGCAATTTTGATTCCCACCACCTTGGACAGCTTTAAGAATCTCTTCTTGGTTCACAAGGTTACAGTCAATGAGCACAAAATCTGCTGCCTCATATTGGTTTAACAACAATTCTTGAGCTTCTCCAACCATGAATTGAACTTGGCTAGCAGATATTCCCAATACATTTTTTGAGGCATTTAGCTCTTCATGGCCTTGGACAATGCAAACAACATGGCCTCCAGTTTGATGAGCAGCAGCCACCAAGGCTAAGGTTGTGGAGTCTGCTGCACTAGCACAAGCCACAACCATTAGTTGTGCATTGTTTCCAGCTGCTAGTGCTGATATAAACTCAGCAACAGCAGGTTCTTTAGCCCTTTGACCCTGATCAAAAGAAGCCAAATATCAGATCAGAAAAGATTATAGGGAAATTCTAATTACTAGAGAATATTGAAGTAGCTAATAGCTAGAAATTAAATTAGTTTGATTGTGACCTTAGAGAAATAAATACTCACCATTTTCAAAGTGCTTAGATAGGCCTTTGTGGCATTTTCTGCAGACCAAGCAGCCATTTGTATGGATGAAGATCCTAAAAGCTTTGATGATTCAAATGTTGTGTGCCTTGGCTCTATAGTTCTTGGGGTTATATTATATATATATAGGAGCAAACAAGGGATCACTCTTGACAGTTGACACGGTGGGGTGATGTGTCATTCCAACTGGCTCTGCCCATAGAACACTATATGATAATGCAAATAATATGTATACAGGGAAAAAAAAACCACTGCTATGTACAACTTGGGTAAGTTTATTGAAAATATTCATAATTTAATTGGTAATGAATAATGAACACTACAAAAAAGTTATTTCCTTCTTTGCTAATTTTCATTATTATTTTTTTTTACAAAAAATATTATTCATTTATTCAAATTGGTAAAATACATCGAAAAACAATACAAATTCAACATCGCTAAAAATCCCGACAAGCATGAATCTGCGAACAAACTCACAGCGCACAGGTTAACAAAGTAGTTGAAAGGTTGAGAGGGAGAGGCCGCTAATTTTCATTATATAAGACGAGTTTAATTGCAAGGAAATACAATTTATTTCTTTGCTTTTTTTTTTTTTTAAGGTGGTAACGAAAAGGACAAGCACACATTTGAATTCTTTTTTGCAAGGAAATATTTCATACATGAACGAAGTAGGTGTTATAGATACTAATGGATTTTCATCAATCTGTATGTTGACCAAATGGAACTCACGGGAGGTTCCTGGATGTTGACATTGGCATAGCGCATGTAAAAAACAATATTCAATAACAAGCTAGGCTTATTGATTTGGTGAATCCGAATATCCTCGAACCGGATGCTCTTTCATGGTATGAGTTAGAAATCGAACTCCTGATCACATATTTAAGGGGTTTAGTTATTAATGATTACAATTAATCAAAATAAAAAAGCAAATCCTGCACTAAATTTTTTTAACTAATTTTGGTTAGGGATCCAAATATGGACATAGAATATATATAACACGACAAAATCTTTTTGGAGTTTAATCCCGATTGCTATTTATTTAGGAAATATGTTACTAGTTTCCAGTTTGGATTTTCTTCCTGGGCAAGTATGTAATTAAATTCATTCGTATTGAAACTCTTAGCGAGCAAGTTTTCAGTTGCCTCATATGACAATTCTTATCAACCAAGTATTCGTTTTTTTTTTTTTTTTGGGGGGGGCAATTTAAGTGGATTGATTGAGAAATTGAAGATTAATTTTTTTTTATTGAAAATTAATACATTTAATATATTGAAAATTGAAAATTTGTTTTTTAAATTATTTATATATATATTTATTTATTTATTTATTAATGCCTTAACAGTTCTCTTAGAAGTTAGAATACTTGCTAGCAGAACTTTTTTTTATTTAAATCAATATGTAAAGGATTAATTGCTATCTTTCATAGTTAAAACATTTAAAAAATATATGTAAACTTTAAAAAGTCAATAATAAAATAATATAAAATTTCGAACCAATGAAAACTAGTTTGATTTAGCTTGGTTTAGTTAGTATCCGAAAATATTAATATATATATATATAAAGATAAAAAAATATAAAACTATAAATTATATATAAATATTAAAATATAATAAATACTAAACATTAAAGTATATATATTAATTTTAAAACATATATAATTATTAAAATATTAATATATACATACATCTATGTATAAATATTAGAAGAGTCAACCTGACACACTCTACTATTTTATATCTTAGTATTTTATTATTATTTAAAATAATAAAATTTTATACTTAGTTTTATATTATTTTATTTTATTACTTTTTATACTATCTTAAGTTTTATTAAAAAATACCATACTATATTATATAGTAGTAGACAACAAAACATGTTTTCTTTATATATAAAAAAAGTTAGCATCACGCATTCCCAAGCAATGTTTATGTATGTAAAGAGTAAAGGAGTAGTATGTTAAAAATGTTTTTAGTCCCACGAGATGACTTCCTGGCGTTTTTTTTCAAGCTTTAGAATTAATTCCCAGTAATCACATGGTAGCTTTATGCCCCAAACTTCTCAAAGAACACGGTAGTTTTGCTACCTTTCATGGCTAAACACATTAAAAAAATATAACCTTTAAAAAGTCAATAATAAAATAATATAAAAGCCGAACCAATCAAAATTGGTTCGGATTCCGAAAATATTAATTAATATATATATAAATATAAATATATATAAATAAAAAAAGTAAAAAATATTAAAATAATATACTGTTAAATTCTATATAAATATAGGAATATAATAAATATTAAATATATATATATATATATATATATATATATATATATATATACTAAAATATAGTAATTGGTTTGGTTCCAAAATCCTTGAACATGATAGCTGAATCAATGATCATCGGTTTGATTTGATTCGGTTTGGACCCTAACACCAAAAAATATGAGATGCCCCGACGTCCCATTAATGAAAACTCAAAATATTAAGACCTAATTTCGTTATTGTCGTTAAGCGAGTATATTAAAACAGCGGAAAATTTAAAACTTAAAATATACACAACATATATACATACATACATAACATATACACCTCAAGTTCTGATACAGTACAGTAGAGGGAATCCTATCAATCAGATCCCAAAATGTACAAACTACTAATTGAACAAAAAAAAAAATCCTAAAGAGACAAGACGAGCTGGCCATAGACTCTGTACTCAGCTATGAGGATTCACTGCTCGTCCTCCAACGTCTGGCTCATACGAGGTCCCATCAAACTCCTCCATAGCTGACTCCCCCGTAGGATCTTCTCATCACGATCACAAAAAGAAATATATCCAATATAGAGAAGACAGGGATAAGAAACCATATAACATCAAACATGGAAAAGGGTTTAGCAATATTTAATTAAATAACGGCACACTAAACATCCTTCTCCCAAGTATAAATATATGTAACACAATCACCCTCAATCCACATCCAGGATCTTTCCTCTACCCTCCATCACGATGCAATGTAAATGCTGTATGAATAATCTCCTCAGGTATCGGTCATATTCGGATATCACAACAATATAATCGACACGTCCCAAAGTTCCCGGCGCACACCCTCGTCTGCGGATGGAGGGTGCCCACACAAAGCAATGGCACTATAGTTACACAACCCGGTGCACACCTCTGGACCACAATCCAGGATGCTCATGCAATGCATGAACTATAGCTGCGACTAAAATGAAATCATCTTTGGACGGTCCGCCGTTAGCCTATCGTCGGGAATTTTCCTTCTGAGGCATAGACCCCACTCGACCATGTTTCAGGTCCACTCGACCATGTTTCAGGTCCCTCATATCACAGACCATGTTTCAGGTCACCCCCTAGTGCCCTAACCGGTCATCATAATCTCATAGATAACCTTAAAATAATCTCATCTCATCAATCTCAACCTCATATCACGATAATCATCTCGGTTAGGCACAGCTATCACATATCCTATGCAATCCCCAAATACATCCTCGTGTCTCACATAACTTATGATTTACTCAATCCTCTAAGCACAATCATAACACTCATCATATCATCGTAATCATCATCATGTTATCCAAAATCATCGTCATATATCATCATGTCATAATATCATTTCGAAATAACAAATACCGAAATATAATAATAATAATAATAATAATAATAATAATAATAATAATAATAATAATAATAATAAGTATAAACACATTTAAAAATAATTACAACACTCATGATATCATACATCAAGTACCAAGTTCAAATCAACCAGTCAAACAGGCAATCATCACGTAATAAAATAATATATATGTAGCGTAACGACGATAAACGCACAATTTCTATATCATCATCGGTACCACTGAGTATCACCCAATGTGGTATAGACATTGTTCGTTACTCGCTCTCGTGTAGGGTTTGGGTCGCCCTATGCCATTATCTAATTAAATGTAACCGCGCCGTTTCCGACGTTAAATAGTTTCTTTCCCCCACCTGAGGTGTCCTAGGCTAGCTTTAACGCAACGAAACGAGCTCACTTCTATACTCGTCAAATCTGCCACGCTTGGTTCACCACCCTTTGGGGCTCCAAAAATTCACCTTAGCCTAATCAAAAAAGAAAGATGGGATGATGAAGTAGACGTCGTGAGGATCACAATGGTATAATCGGTTTCTCAATAGGACAAATGGATTGATTGGAATCGGCTCCAGAAGTTTCACTCTCTCTCACGGCCCCTCTCTCTCTCTTTCTCTCTATTTCTCACACTGCCCCAGTTCTTTCTTATTCCTTCGTTTTCTTTCTTTTCTTTTACCTTAGTTTAATATTAATTTAAATTAACTAGCATTCTTCATGATGAAGTAACCTAATGACTCATCCATGCTACCATGCTACAGTTATAGGCCTTGGAATTTATGTGGACTAAGGAAAAGAAAGGCAAGCAGGTGACATGGTTTGATATTGGTCAAAGAAATTGCATGAAGAAAAATGGCAAGCAGGAGGTGGCGTGAATCAAAGAAAAGAATGAAATACATTTACCACTTGCATGATGAAAGAAAAATGTAATAAGGAGGAGGTGGCACTACAACATCATGCATCCAGAATTTGTGAGCTACTTGCTCATATATAAAAATAAAAATAAAAATAAAAATAAATTTAGTTAATTTAATTAGGTTAAACTTGTAACTAGGGTATAATTAATTAAGACTAGTAGTAATTAATCACAATGAGTAATACTTGAATAAATTAATTATAATCATCTAGCTAGGATTAAGATCTATATCTATGACTAATTATCTGTTAATGTTGTTGATGATAAACCACCTTAATTAAGAAATTAAATTGAGGTACTTCCAATAGGGGTTTTTGACGTACTTGCTTGAGGTGTTTGCCTACTGAAAAATTTGAGTTGCTTGAATTTTATTTTGAACTTCCATATCTGTTTGGATTCTTAAATAATTTTAGATTTATCTAACCCTCATCCCTATCTAATTAAAATATCTAATTTTTATTCACGAAAGATAGGATGTTACATTACTACCCCCTTAAAGAAATTTCGTCCTCAGAATTTACGTACCTCAGAAAAGATGTGGATACTGCTGCTGTATATCCGCCTCACGCTCCCATGTAGTATCTCCAGTGATCTCATCCCAAATGACCTTAACCAAAGGAATCTGTCTACCACGGAGTTCTTTAATCCTTCTATCTGTGATCTTAATCGGTAAAGCCTCATATTCTAGATTCTCTCAAAGTTGTATAGATTCAGGTTCAAGTACATGAGAAGGATTAGGGTAATATTTTCTCAACTGGGAAACATGGAAGACATCGTGAAGGTTGGAAAGGTAAGGCGTTAAGGCTATTCAGTAGCCCTCTTTGGACCAATTCATCGAAGAATCTGAAATGGTCCAATGAATCGGGGAGTGAGCTTTCTAGACTTTATAGTTCTGCCAATTCCGGTCTTCGGAATGACTCTCAAGAACACGTGATCACCTTCTTTGAACTCTAAGGGCCTCCTCCTCTTGTTACTGTAGCTTCTCTGCTGATCTTGGGCTTCCTTCATTTTCTCTCTTATTTTCCTAACTTGTTCTGTTGTTTGTTGTACCACATCAGGACCCAACACTTGGTTCTCGCCAGTCTCATACCAACATAATGGAGTCCTACACTTTCTCCCATACAGAGCCTCATACGGTGCCATCCAGATGCTGCTGTGGAAACTGTTATTGCATGTTAACTCAATCAATGGTAGGAATTCATCCCAACTGCCAACATGTTCCAACACACAAGCTCTTAAAAGATCCTCCAATGATTGAATTGTTCTCTCAGACTGTCCATCCGTCTGAGGATGATAAGCAGAACTCATTCTCAAATTTGTTCCTAAAGCATCGTGTAACTGTCTCCAAAATCTAGATGTAAATCTAGGATCTCGGTCGGAGACAATACTCGACGGCACACCGTGCAACCTTACTACTTCCTTGATATAGATCTGGGTCAACCTTTCAAGACTATAACTCTGACCAATAGGTAAGAAGTGAGCACACTTCGTCAACCAATCAATGATAACCCAAATCGCATCAAACCTCTTTGGAGTTCGTGGTAATCCAACCACAAAGTCCATCGCTATGCTATCCCATTTCCACTCTGGGATATCCAAGGACTGCAACAACCCGATGGGCTTTTGGTGCTCTATCTTAGCTTTCTGACATACCAAACATGATAGAACATACTCCGCCACTTCTTTCTTCATCTTTGGCCACCAAAACATCTTCTTCAAGTCTTGGTACATCTTGGTGGCTCCTGGGTGGAAACTCGGCTTACTTTTATGTGCCTCCTCTAAGATCATCTTCCTAATCTCTAAGTTCTCTGTCACACATATCCGATCCTTAAACCTTAAAACTCCATCTGATCCTCTCCTAAACTCTGAAACCTTACCCTCATCTATACCTAGATTCACATCCACCAAATATTCATCCCGACCTCGCTTAATCTTAAGGTCTCGCAAAAACTCACTACTGATGGTGATCATACCTAACCATATTCTATCCTCAATCAAATCCATACCTAGGTTCAAATCTCTAAACTGTTCAAGCAACTCCATCTCTTTCACCATCATTGTCGATACGTGCAAGGATTTCCGACTTAGTGCATCTGCCACAACATTAGCCTCCCCTGGATGGTATTGAAGATCAAACTCATAGTCCATAATGAATTCCATCCATCTACGTTGGCTCATGTTCAGCTCCTTCTGATCAAACAAATACTTTAAACTCTTGTGATCACTGAACACATTAAACTTAGCTCCATAGAGATAGTGTTGCCATATCTTCAATGCGAACACTATGGCTGCTAACTCCAGATCATGGGTTGGGTAATTCCTTTCATGAACCCTCAATTGTCGGGAAGCATAAGCCACAACTCTTCCCTCTTGCATCAAAACACAACCCAATCCTTGATATGACGCGTCATAGTATACATCAAATTGTCCTAATGGATTGCAGTAACGCGGCCAAGACAGGAGATGTAGTCAACTTCTCCTTTAGCTTCGAAAGCTCTCTTCACACTTCTCTGTCCGGACAAACGTCGTACCTTTTCTTGTTAAGCTGCGTCATAGTCAACGCAATCTTGAAAAACCCTTGATGAACCTCCCTGTAATACCCGGCTAATCCTAGGAAACTCCTCACCTCACTCATTGACTTAGGCCTCTCCCACTTAATCACGGCTTCTCACCGTGAATCGGATCAACAACTATCCCTTTCTTGTTGATTACATGCCTTAGAAACTGTACTTCCTCTAACCAAAATTCACACTTGGATAGCTTAGCATACAGCTGCCTATCTCTCAACACCAGTAACACCACTCTCAGATGTTCCTCGTGTTCTTCCCAACTACGGGAGTAGATAAGAATATCATCTATAAACACCACAACAAACTTGTCAAGGAATGGTCTAAAGATCCTTTTCATGTAATCCATGAACACCGTTGGAGCATTAGTTACACCAAAAGGCATAACTAGGTACTCGTAGTGTCCATACCTTGTCCTAAAAGCGGTCTTAGGTATATCCTCCTTCTTCACCCTAATTTGATGGTATCCTGATCTTAAGTTTATCTTGGAAAACACAGAAGCTCCCTTCAATTGATCCATCAGATCATCTATCCTAGGCAACAGATATTTGTTCTTGATTGTAACTTTATTCAACTACCTATAATTCGTACACAACCTAGAACTTCCGTCCTTTTTCTTGACAAACAATATTGGTGCTCCCCAAGGTGAAACACTAGGTCTGATGAATTCCTTCTTCATCATGTCATCCAGCTGTTTCTTCAACTTTACCAACTCCACTGGTGACATCCGATAAGGAGCTACTGATATAGGTCCGACCCCTGGTATGAGATCTATAGCGAACTCCACCTCCCTCTCTCGGTGGCAAACCGGGGAACATCGGGAGGGAAAACCTCGGAAACTCTCTCGCAATAGGCGAGAGAATCTATCTTTGGAAGTCTCCCTAGCTTCCGAAGAGAAAAGCATCACACACCGCCGAGAACCAGTCACCCTCATAGTTGCTCCTTCATTGGCGAGATACTATGCTAGAAGGCTCAATAAAAGATAAAGTCTTTCGGGCACGATTCTAATACTACATGGTTAACTAAAAGTCAATCCATGCCAAAAATAACATCTATCTGTTTGCCTAGGCAAACAAATGAGATCTATAAGGAATGCCTTATTTTCAACAACTATAGGACACTCGTAAGCAAAGGACATAGTGATCAAAGGATCACTTGGTAGGGGTGGGTACTCCGATCGCTCCGGATCATACTCTCCACCAAATCGGGGTGGCTTACCTTTGAGAAAGGTAGCCAATCCTCGCATCCTCGACATCGGCGGCTCTCCTCCTATCATGCCGCTCTTGTAACTCTGCCTCTCTCTGTACCTCTCGAGTATTCTGCTGTCGGCTTTGCAATGCAACGGATGCTAACTCGCGGATTGTCTGAAGAGTCTCGACGGACTCTCCTCCACTTCCAATCCCTGCCTCTGGCTGATGGGGCTCATCCTCTACACCCCTTATCGCTCTACCACCACCACGTCTGCCACATCCTCTACCTCGACCTCGAGCCATGATCCTGTTAAAAGAAATCATTAGCCCACATCAATATGACATATAATACTACATAAAACTAGAATATAAATACTATATGCCATAGAGATGTCGCATCAGACTCACTACCCAACTTCTAAGCATAGTTGTTATCCGATGTGGATTCAACTAAATGGTCAGTTCACCCTAATCATAGTGCTCACGATCTGCTTTGTAATCGAATCGCTCGATACCACTAAATGAGACGCCCCGACGTCCCATTAAAGAAAACCCAAAATATTAAGACCTAATTTCGTTATTGTCGTTAAGCGAGTATATTAAAACAGCAGAAAAAATAAAACTTAAAATATACACAACATATATACGTACATACATAACATATACACCTCAAGTTCTGATACAGTACAGTAGAGGGAATCCCATCAATCGGATCCCAAAATGTACAAACTACTAATTGAACAAAAAAAAAATCCTAAAGAGACAAGACGAGCTGGCCATAGACTCTGTACTCAGCTATGAGGATTCACTGCTCGTCCTCAAACGTCTGGCTCATACGAGGTCCCATCAAGCTCCTCCATAGCTGACTCCCCCGTAGGATCTTCTCATCACGATCACAAAAAGAAATATATCCAATATAGAGAAGACATGGATAAGAAACCATATAACATCAAACATGGAAAAGGGTTTAGCAAGATTTAATTAAATAACGGAACACTAAACATCTGTCTCCCAAGTATAAATATATGTAACACAATCACCCTCAATCCACATCTAGGATCTTTCCTCTACCCTCCATCATGATGCAATACAAATGCTGTATGAATAATCTCCTCAGGTATCGGTCATATCCGGATATCACAACAATATAATCGACACGTCCCAGAGTCCTCGGCGCACACCCTCGTCTGCGGATGGAGGGTGCCCACGCAAAGCAATGACACTACAGCTACACAACCCGGTGCACACCTCTGGACCACAATCCAGGATGCTCATGCAATGCATGAACTATAGCTGTGACTAAAATGAAATCATCTCTGGACTGTCTGTCGTTAGTCTATCCCCGGGAATTTTCCTTCCGAGGCATAGACCCCACTCGACCATGTTTTAGGTCCACTCGACCATGTTTCAGGTCCCTCATATCACATACCATGTTTCAGGTCACCTCTTAGTGCCCTAACTGGTCATCATAATCTCATAGATAACCTTAAAATAGTCTCATCTCATCAATCTCAACCTCATATCACGATAATCATCTCGGTTAGGCACTGCTATCACATATCCTATGCAATCCCCAAATACATCCTCGTGTCTCACGTAACTTATGATTTACTCAATCCTCTAAGCACAATCATAACACTCATCATATCATCATAATCATCATCATGTTATCCAAAATCATCATCGTATATCATCATGTCATAATATCATTTCCAATTAACAAATACCGAAATATAATAATAATAATAATAGTAATAGTAATAATAATAATAATAATAAGTATAAACACTTTTAAAAATAATTACAACACTCATGATATCATACATCAAGTACCAAGTTCAAATCAACCAGTCAAACATGCAATCATCACGTAATAAAATAATATATATGTAGCGTAACGACGATAAACGCACAATTTCTATATCATCATCGGTACCACTGAGTAGTCCCCAATATGGTATAGACATTGTCCATTACTCGCTCTCGTGTAGGGTTTGGGTCGCCCTATGCCATTATCTAATTAAATGTAATCGCGCCGTTTCCGACGTTAAATAGTTTCTTTCCCCCACCTGTGGTGTCCTAGGCTAGCTTTAACGCAACGAAACGAGCTCACTTCTATACTCGTCAAATCTGCCACGCTTGGTTCACCACCCTTTGGGGCTCCAAAAATTCACCTTAGCCTAATCAAAAAAGAAAGATGGGATGATGAAGTAGACGTCGTGGGGATCACAACGGTATAATCGGTTTCTCAATAGGACAAATGGATTGATTGGAATCGACTCCAGAAGTTTCACTCTCTCTCACGGTCCCTTTCTCTCTCTCTATTTCTCACGCTGACCCAGTTCTTTCTTATTCCTTCGTTTTCTTTCTTTTCTTTTACCTTAGTTTCATATTAATTTAAATTAACTAGCATTCTTCATGATGAAGTAACCTAATGACTCATCCATGCTACCATGCTACAGTTATAGGCCTTGGAATTTATGTGGACTAAGGAAAAGAAAGGCAAGCAGGTGACATGGTTTGATATTGGTCAAAGAAATTGCATGAAACAAAATGGCAAGCAGGAGGTGGCGTGAATCAAAGAAAAGAATGAAATACATTTACCACTTGCATGATGAAAGAAAAATGTAATAAGGAGGAGGTGGCACTACAACATTATGCATCCAGAATTTGAAGAGATGGAGGTGTCCTCCGTGCATAAAAATCGTGAGCTACTTGCTCATATATAAAAATAAAAATTAATTTAGATAATTTAATTAGGTTAAACTTGTAACTAGGGTATAATTAATTAAGACTAGTACTAATTAATCATAATGAGTAAAATTTGAATAAATTAATTATAATCATCTAGCTATGATTAAGACTTATATCTATGACTAATTATCTTTTAATGTTGTTGATGATAAATCACTTTAATTAAAAAATTAAATTGAGGTGCTTCCAATAGGGGTTTTTGACGTACTTGCTTGAGGTGTTTGCCTGCTGAAAAATTTGAGTTGCTTGAATTTTATTTTGAACTTGCATATGTGTTTGGATTCTTAAATAGTTTTATATTTATCTAACCCTCATTCCTATCTAATTAAAATATCTAATTTTATTCACGAAAGATAGGATGTTACAAAATACATACCAATTTAATTGGTTATGTTCAGATTTTTGGGTTCATCAAATTATTGATTCAGGTATCAGGCCCCTAAAGTTTCTCAAAGAACACGATAGCTTTACTACCTTTCATGGTTAAAACATTTAAAATATATATATATATATATAAAAGTTAAAAAGTCAATAATAAAATAATATAAAAATCCGAACCAATCAAAACTGATTCGGTTCGGTTCGATTTAGTTAGTACCCGGAAATATATATATATATAATATTAAAATATAAAGAAATATTAAACCATAAATTATACATAAATATTTAAATATAATAAATACTAACCATTAAAGTATATATATTAATTTTAATACATATATTAATATATATATATATATATATATATATATATATATATATATATATATGTATGTATGTATGTATAAATATTAAAAGAGTCGACAACCTGATTTACTCTACAATTTTATATCCTAGTATTTTATTATTATTTAAAATAATAAAATTTTCTACTTAGTTTTATATTATATTATTTTATTATATTTTATACTATCTTGAGTTTTATTAAAAAAAAGTCTCATACTACATTATGTAGTTGTAGATAACAGGACATGTTTTCTTTATAAAAAAAGACTAAACCCCCAATTTGGTCCCTGAGAAAAACACTCGGATCTGAAATAGTCCTCATCCAAAATAAATTATCCATTTCATAATTAAGAATGTAACTATCGGGACACTTTAGTCCTTCCTATGGTTGACGACCTTTGACCACCGGTTTCCAGGCTGCACAATCCTTTCACCACTGAGTTTGCAACAATGGTGGGTTGCTTAAGGGACAATAACTTGGTTCGGCTTCAAGGATGGTGCTGTGAGGGGAGTTTTATCAGAGAACCCATTGATGCGCAGAACCCAGATGAGCAACTCCAAGATTCAATGGAACCAACGAATTATCCATGCTTCGCCTCAACAGCTTCAATTTATCCTCCTCCACCATCCACCGTGCACCACCTGCGGTTGTTCCGGCATGAAGCGACAATCACCCTCGTCCTGTTTCTCTCTTCAAGACCCATCAACCGCAGCCACTGATCTTACTCTGAATAACCAAGAGCCAAGAAGACCCTTTTTTGTGAACAAGAAGATCTCACCCTTCATGGGTTCTCCACCATTTCGCTCCCGCGTCTGCCTCGGCATCTGGTTTGCCTCCTCTGCCTCCGAGTCTCAAACTGTGTGTGTCTGATCCCACACCTTCACCTGCCAAGACCTTTTCTCGCTCCTCGAGTTCGGAAGATATGGGAGTGGATTTGACCAAGGAAGAAACTCCCAATTCAATGGTATGAAACGTTTTCTTGAATTGGTTTGGGTTTATCATGGCTTGGGAATATGGGGTTTCTTTCTATTGTTTTGGTACTACTTTTGCAGAGGCTGAGAAGAATGAAGGATCGTCTGAGAGAGATGAGGCAATGGTGGGACGAAGTCATGCGGGAGGAGATGCAGAAGAAGCTGTGAGCGTGGAGTGGGCTGAGAAGTGCCTAAGCATTCATTTCAAGTGCCTCTGTGGCAAAGATGACAACAGTTAGGGTGCTCATCTCGCTGGCTGCAAGGTTTTTGTTAAAAATGTCATTTCTCCCACTTGTCATTTTGAAAACGAAAAGCACCAAAATCCCGATTGAAATCTGCATCAAGCATTATATTGCAGGTCTTCACATCTCTGTGAATGATTGGTCTCTCGCATTCTTCGTGAAGATACGTAAGAGCAGAAGCAACCCCCATAATTTTATTAACTCTCTGCTTCCATGACAGGACAACTGCAAAATGGAAGTTCTTATGCAAAATTTTGTTGAGGCTCCCATTGGTTTGGTAGGAACTCATAAACAGTCATAAAACTCCCCTCACAGCACCATCCTTGAAGCTAAACCAAGTTATTGTGCCTTAAGCAACCCACCATTGTTGCAAACTCGGTGGTGAAAGGATTGTGCAACCTGGAAACCGGTGGTCAAAGATCGTCAACCATAGGAAGGACTAAAGTGTCCCGTAGTTACATTCTTAAGGATGAAATGGATAATTTATTTTGGATGGGGACTATTTCAGACCCGAGTGTTTTTCTCAGGGACCAAATTGGGGGTTTAGTCAAAAAAAAATTAGCATCACGCATTCCCAGACTGTGTTTACGTATGTAAAGAGTAAATGAATAGTATGTTATGTGTGGAGGAAAAGTAAAAATGGAATCAACAATAAATACGACTTTGTTTTTTTAATAATAAAATATAAATTGATGTAGGATAAAATTATTGGTTCAGGTCTCACACCCCTAAACTTTTCCGAAAAACACGGTAGCTTTGCTACCTTTTATGGTTAAAAAATTAAAAACAATTTTTTTTTTACAAAATCAATAATAAAATAAAATAAAAACCAGAACCAATTAAAATCGGTTCGGTTCGGTTTAGTTTGTACCCAAAAATATTAATTTTTATATATATAAATATATATAAATAAAATAAATATAAAAATATAAAAAATATTAAACTTAAATTATATATATAAATATTAAAATCTAATAAATAATAAAATTTTAAGTATATATATTAAATTTAAAACGTATATAAATATTAAAATATTAATATATATATATATATATTTATATATAAATATTAAAAGAGTTCACAACATTAAAGTATATATATTAATTTTAAAAGATATATAAATATTAAAATATTAATATATACATACATATATATATATATCAAAAGAGTTCACAAATTATTTATATATATATATATATTATTGGTTTGGTTTGATTCGGTTCGAACAGGAAAATATTAATATATATATATATATATATAAATATAAAATATAAAAAATATTAAATATTAAACTATTAAATTATATATACATTAAAATATAAGTATATAAAATTAAAACATCAAGAATATGACAACTCTACTTTTAGTTTGTCAATTTATGATTGATTGTCAGTGTTGAAAAATTTTACACTCTTAGTATATACAAATAAATTCAAAAAAAGTATTAGGAACAAAAATTATTAGAATTTTTTAAAAAAAATTAAGGAAAACGTAAAAAAATGTAAAAATAAAAAAGGTAAAAAAAAGTAAAAACAATTTTTAAAAAACTTAAAAAATTTAAAAATAAACGTAAAAATAATTTTAAAAAAATTTAAAAAAATGTCACTCCACTTTTTATATTAGTATATATATGTGTGTGTGTGAGGGATCAGTTTACGCCCCAAAAATATTACACCTAATCTCAATCATTGAAATACTTCAAATATGATCCCTCTCATTTATTTACTTAAACACTCACATGACCCCTTGTACGATTTTTGGGGTGTAATCTAATCCCTCCTCATCATCATCATCATCATCATATATATATATATATATATATATATATATATATATATATATATATATATAATTCTTGTCCTGTCCTTAAAAAAATTGTTCTTTTGCTATTTTAAATAAATTGCTCATATGATATTATAAGCTTCAAAACAATATAAACTTTGTTCCACTAATTAACGTGATACTGTGTGTTAATAAACTAATTAACTGTGATCTCTACAATATTTGGGGTAATTTAACCAAAACAATCTTCAAGAGTTATGTACTTGTGCCAAAATTTTCAAAATCTTTTCCTCTTAGACAAATGTTTAAGGATTTAATTGGTATACATTGACAGTGTAAAGTTTTTTTTACACCGTCAACCAATCAAAAATTGATATAACATTAAAAATGTTTAACTCTTATCCTAACAACTTTAAAAGTTACAAATTTCATGACTTTTGATTGATTGTCAGTGTAAAAATCTTTACACTGACAGTACATATAAATTAAACTCAATGTTTAAAATCTCTTCAAAAAAGAAAAGAAAAAAAAGGGGTGACTTATTTTTTGGCCTCGGTTATTAAGGAGAGTTCCTCTTTGAGATGATGATTGTAAAGGGATTAGAGTTAGTTGAATTAGTTAAGGGTAGTTAGTTCAGTTAAGACACACTTAAGTGTATAACTAACACTCAGTTACACTATGCTGCTCTATATAACTAATATAAGAGACGCTATGTACAGCGATCATTTCATTCAATGAATGCAATATTCATCCGATTCATTTCTTTAATCTTATCTCTTTATGGTATCAGAGAGCTAAAAATGGCTAACGCCACAGTCACTTCTTCTTCTCCCTCTCCCTCCCACACCAGTTCAATGATTCCCATTTCGGTTAAACTAGATGATGATAATTTCCTTACGTGGAAAATGCAAGCTATGGGCATGATCAAAGCCCATAAGCTAGGAAAGTTTCCAATCAAGGGAACCATTATCAAGGCTCTAGCTCAAACAGCAACTTCCAAAACTCTAACAGAGGAAGAGGAAGGTCGTATTATCGAGGTAATGGCAGAAGTTCTACCAATAAGCCAAAATGCCAAGTGTGTGGGAAATATGGCCTCAGAGACCTGAATCTGGTAATATCATGGGAAAAACTAATCAAACTAATCACAGGAAACTAATCAAACTCTCTTGAAAGGCAAGATTAGAAAAGGACTATATGTCTTTGACAACATCAAGATTTCAAAACCAACACTATCAGCACCTGCAATTACTAGTTCTGAAATAGTTCCATTATCTTGTAATTCTGTTTCACACTCAACAATTGATAGGTCCTATAAGTCCTGGCATGCCAATTCTGTTTCACCATCTATACCTGCTATGCCTACTGTATCTGCTGTTATAAATGCTATGCCTAATATGTCTACTATGCCTGTCATTTCCAATACTTCCCCTACAATTCCATGTTCTAACATATTTTCTGTTTTGGAAAATGATTCTGGTGCTGATCTTCCTGTTACTTCAACACAATGTCCTGAGTCCTCTAGTCCTTTCTGCTGCAGAACCAGTGACAAATAATGCTAACAATCATCCCATGATAACCAGAGGTAAGGCAGGCATTCGTAAGCCAAAGGTGCTACTGACTTCGGCCATATCGGAACCAGCCTCCACTGATCTGTCTTCTGAGCCCAAGTCAGTCAAAAGTGAACTGGCAGCACCACACTGGAAACAGGCAATGATTCAGGAATTTGATGCTCTAATCCACAACAACACATGGAATCTTGTTCCCTTGCCACCTAACAGAACATCTATAGGTTGCAAATGGGTGTTCAGGGTCAAAAGAAACCTTGATGGAACCATAAACAAACACAAAGCCAGACTAGTAGCAAAAGGTTTTCACCAACAAGAAGGATTCGACTTCTTTGAGACATTCAACCCAGTTGTCATACCAACCACAGTCAGAATTGTCCTCACAATGGCACTGTCAAATCACTGGCCTATAAGGGAAATAGATATAAATAATGCATTTCTCAATGGAGATTTACAAGAGGAGGTATACATGTCCCAGCCACCCAGGTTCATTGAAGGTGATGGCAGCCTAGTGTGCAAGTTAAACAAGGCATTATATGGCCTTAAACAGGCTCCGAGAGCCTGGTTTCACAAATGTGACACTTCACTCTTCATCGGAGTCACTCCAACAAGCACCACAATTATTTTGGTTTATGTAGATGACATCCTTATCACGGGTAACTCCCCCAGTGCCATAACAGATCTCATCAGCTCAATCAATTCCAAATTTCCATTAAAAGATCTTGGTCATCTAAACTACTTTATGGGCATACAAGTGAGCAGAAACAAAAATGGTGCAATGTATCTTACTCAAACAAAGTACGTAAATGACTTGCTTCAGAAGGCAAATATGCATCAAGCAAAAGCCATGAAGACTCCCATGGTAACCGACCTCAAACTGTCTGCTTGTGGGGACACAGACACCGAGAATCCTACTCTTTACAGGTCTATAGTTGGAGGCTTACAACATGTGACAGTCACAAGACCCGATATAGCATACTCTGTGAACAAAGTATGCCAATTTATGCATGCCCCCAAGGAGTCCCACTGGCAAACACATAAGAGAATCCTTCGATATCTAGGTGGCACATCAACACATGGTGTCAAATTCACAGCATCTACAACACTTGATTTAACAGCATTTTGTGATGCTGATTGGGGGTCAGACCGTGATGACCGAAAGTGTAACACCCCAATTTTTCTGCTTTCTAAGATCGATATAAATATAATTATAAATATAAATAAACGTTTATATTTTTATCTGAAATTTAGAAAATGATTTTGAAAAAACCAAAGTCATATTCATATTATACTTATTTTTATAAGTATATGGTGAAATTTTGGGTTTAAAACTCAGACGGAAACCGATTTGCGTTTTTAGTGACAGCATAATTTTATACCGGCAGAAAACCCTAATTTGACCCGAAACTGAAATTTGTAGATTTTTTTTATATTTTGTTCGTGAGGAATTCTACTATCCAAATTTCTGATCAAAAATGAAATATTATGTTTACTCAGACGAATTTTGGTAAAAGTTCAGACGGAAAACAGTTGGTATTTTCACTGACAGTAAGATTTAATGATCAGAAAACCTAATTTTGACTTATGAACGAAATGGGTTATTTTTAAAAACATATTTCCAACGAGTATAGAACAGACGTGCAGAGACAAAATCCGGCATTCAATGGATGAAGACAAGTGATGACTTATAAGGGTGAGTCTTATAGGTGACTCACAAGTGCAACAATGGCTTTTGAGGGGGAATTTACCATAATGTCCTTAAGGTTGGTTTTTATCACCAAAATGCCATTGTACAAGATTACAATTTTACCCCTAGAATTTAATGCTTTGGACCGAAATACCCCCCAATTCCCACGGCCCAAACACCCTTGGAGAGACCATCTTCTTTCTATAAAAGCCTTGCTTCATCATTTTCAACAAGTTTCACCATTTTTACACTTAAAAAGCTTAAGTTTCATAAGCCATTTTTGTGAAGCAACCAAGTGATTCTTAGCTCATTTTTCAATTCCAAGAGGTATACCACGCTCCTCTCACTCAATCATCATCATGCTCTTCAATTATTTTTGTGTTTTGAAGTCATGATCATTATTTTCAATTCTTAGATCTAGAACTTTGAAAAATCATAGAAAAATCCTTTTAAAGTGATTCCAATTTCTATGAACTTATTATCCTCTCTATATTTAAGATCCAAAAGGATGCATCGAACAAAAATTTCTTGCCCATTTGTTTAATCAAGGCCGAACCCTAACTCAAGTTGGGGGGGGGGGGGGGGGGGGGACCTTTTTGCAATTTTTGGCAAACCATGTTGGATTCAATCCTTTTAGTACATGAATGTCTTAAATCCATGATGTTGAATCAAACTAAAATTCCTAGCTTATTTTTCTAATTATGGCCGAAACTTAGAAGTTTGGTGTGAGGGGATCTTTTTTCAACTTTTTTAAATGATGTTGATCTACTATCTATAAATCATTTTGTTGTTGATTCAAGTGATTAGAAGATCAAAACATATCCTAAACTATTTTTGTGGTTGAGACCGAAAATCATAACTTTGTGGTTAAGAATGATTTTGATTCAATTTTTGTTAAATGAGCTTTGTTTATGCCTTAATCTTGCTTAAGGATTATTAATCCATGAGTTGAGAAATTTTCAACATCCCTAGCCTAATTAACTTGTGTTGGCCGAACCTAAGGATATAGGTTAGAGAAGATTTTATTTCATTATTTAACTTGTACGTTGTGTTATGATTTGTCATGAAGGATTAAGTGATTGTTTGATTGAATTGATTTCGTGGAGGAAACCGGATTCGAATAAGAGAACAATTTGTGAAACAAAATTGGGAATCTTCAAGAGGTAAGGGGAGCTTAACTAAGGGATTTTTCCCGATAATTACATGTGTGATCTAGTGTATGACTTGTATTACTTGATTGATGGTTGTGGTGTTTGTTTATCTACGGTTAATTATTTATTTGCAGTTATGTATTACAATGTTTTAATGCATGATCTGTTTGAGTTAATTGTTATAATATTGTTGATGAATCATTGATGTTGTTTGTGGATTTAAAAGCCTGACAGTAGTCAGTGCTCAATTAGTAATGAGGTTCAAAATGTTAAAAAGTTTTTATGGGATAATGAATTTTAATTGATGACAAATAGTAATATAATATTACTTAGGTTTTTGGTTGGTTGAAAATGAGAAAAAGTTGAAAATATCATTATTTTAATGATTTATTGGTGTAAGAGTGAACTATGAGTAAATTGAGGACGTAACCGTGAAATTATTTTTGTACTGTTAATTTTTAGGTGGATAAATCCAATATATTATAAAAAGTTATTTTATGAAATAAATCTTTGAAAATAACTTAATTGTGATTTTAGAAAATTATTTAAGTGGAAAAGATCAAGTTTTTACTTAAAACATTTTTAAAATGCTAAACGACGGTTAATTCCGAAAATATTTACGGAACGCATTCTTAAAAATAGTAGTAATCATTCACACATGAATTTAGTTTTAAGAAATAGAGTTTCTCAGAGGAAGATTTTCAGAAGAAGGAAAATGAGTTTCTTAGCGATTTGATAAAGGAATTTATAGTAGAAATGATTTTACGAAGATTGGATGTTATTTCGGGAAAAAGAGTTTCCAAAAGAAAAATGGTTTGACGTTTTATAAAAGAGTTACAACATAAAGGATTTTCTGTAAACGAGTTTTGCTCAACGATTTATTTGTTAGTCATGATATCGTGATGATATTCATGTTACAGTGTATGTGTTAATTATGGTATCTTTAGGTCATTCAGACCTCGATGTATTTGTTAGTCATGATATCTTGAGGATATTCATGTTACAATGTGTTTGTTAGTCATGGTATCATGGTGATATTCATGTTTCAAGTTGACCATTGTGCTTTAATGGTCAATGTGCCATTTAGAGTTGATCATTGCACCTTAATGGACGATGTGCCATTTGCTTTGTTGACCATCATGCCGGGAGGTTTGGGCGGTGTGCCATTTGTGTTGTTGACCATTGTGCTAGGAGTTAGGATAATGTGACATTATGTGGTTGACCATTGTACCAAGAGTTTGGACAATGTGTCATTCAAGAGCTTGATCAACTTATGTTACAGACTTTGGAATCTCCGGGAGATTAGGTATAAAGATTAGATGTTGAACTGTGTAGTGTCATTAATCTCTTTTATAAAGGACAATGACTGCTCAGGGATGAGACCCATTGGTAAATACTTGTTGTTTCTGAGAAGTTTATACTGTATGACTTTATATGACTATATGTTGTTTTACGTGTCACGCATGTAGTTATCATGCTTATATCCATATATTGGTGTCTCACCCTTACAATATATCAGGTTTTACTCGTTTTTGCCGTTATACCTTGGTACTGGCAGTAGATGGTGCGGAGGAAGTCTAAATTTCAATCGGGGATACTAATCTTGATCCTTGAAGAGGTCGGTAATAGTGGCGAGAACTACAGAGTTTTTCCATTAGGTGTTTTGTAGAGTGACCAGCTTAGGAGTCTTGGTTGGGTTGTATATTTAAAATGGTAGTTAAATGTGATGTTGTAAGTTAATTTTTGGTATAATTTTCTCTTTTGAAAATGGAAGCTCTATAAGAAAATAGTGTATGTTGTGGCAACCCTATTATGAATGTGTTGAAATATTCAATATGATCTCACTGCTTTGAAGTATGTACCATGTTTCCAGAGTTTTTCCGCAGCAGAAAATTTTTACCCCCGAGTTTCCTGGCCTAAAGTAAATTAATTTTCCGAAAGTAACCAGTAAATAACTTTTTAATTTATTTCCGCACGTGCTACAAAGTAATGCCCAAGGAGGGGGGGTGTTACAGAAAGTCTACAACAGGATTTTGTGTTTATCTTGGCCAAAACTTAATATCCTGGTCCTCTAAAGAGCAACATGTGGTTTCAAGATCTAGCACTGAGGCTGAGTACAGAAGTCTTGCAGCCGCGACAGCAGAATTAGCTTGGATCAAATCACTACTCAGTGAACTTCATGTGACTATTCCTAATCCCCCTGAAGTCTATTGTGACAACTTAAGTGTTGTGCTTCTAGCTGCGAATCCAGTGTTACACTCCAGGACAAAGCACTTCAAACTAGATCTTTATTTTGTAAGAGAAAAAATCCAACAAAAAGAGCTGCAAGTGTTTCACATTCCCTTTACTGAGCAAACAGCAGATGCCCTTACAAAACCTGTAACACACTATTTTTGAGCTATGTAAAACCAAACTCAGGGTTCAGGACTCCTCACCCATTAGTTTGCAAGGGGGTGTAATTGTTAAATTTTAATATGTATAACAGTGGATTAGCATTAATTATTTATTAAATTATAATTAAATTATAATATATCAGTTATAATATTAATTCCTAATTACGTAACCAATTGATAAAATAGTTGTTGGGTATTTACTAAAGAATGACCCTATGATGGGATGGGTCATATCTAATATTAACCCATTGAGAGGTCCCTACTCTCTGCTGGTAGGTTATAAGAATAGCCTCCCCATTAGGCATTCACACGATCAAGAATACGTAACCAAAACTTACCGTAAAAGAGAGGAGTAACCCTCTCATCTTCTCCAATATTGTGAAACGGTTCATCTTCTCATCCTTTGATGATCTGGGATGGATTCCCGCAAATCTCCAAGGTATGGAATCCTCCTCTTTACTTTGATTAACATGAGAATGACATGCTATGATTTGTATCTGTATGGTATTTAGATTGTATGTTTTCCTTCAATTGGTATCAGAGCCTTGGATAGATACATGTTATAGCTGTTCTGAAAATTGTTAGGAATTTTCATATCATGTTATATCAATATGAAAATTGTAAGTTTTCCTTCAACAACTTTCGTTTTTCATACTTGTTCTTCAAAATTCGAAACTATGATTCTGGCCAATGATTTTGAAAATTGTTTAAGGGCTTTTCTTCTCACATGTTATTCGAGTAACATACTCGAAAATCGTTGGATTTCATTAAATAAAACGTGAGAAATCGTTGTTTTTCGTTTCCCTTTTGCGTGAAACTGGTTCAATCGCCCCGCGAGTTTTGCTCGCCTCGCGATTCTGGGTTGGAATTCCAGATTCGCCTCGCGAGATTATTCTCGCCTCGCGAACCTGAAAGCCGGAAGAACAAGTGAAATTGTCATCCTCTCGGGTCGCCCCGCGATTCGTTTCTCGCCTCGCGACCGAAAGGCCGACTGTTCTCGGAAAATGAAAGGTCTCTCGGGTCGCCCGCGACATCGTTCTCGCCTCGCGACCCCGAAGGCTGACTGTTCTAGGAAAATGAAAGGTTTCGGTGGTCGCCTCGCGAACACTTTGCTCGCCTCGCGAGTACCCGCGAGAAGACCAAACGTTGCTGACTTTTCACAAGTTTCGCCTCGCGAGATACCTCTCGCCTCGCGAATATTTTATGTGAATTAAGTTGTGTGTTCTATGCTGCATTTGTTATACAAATTAATTATTCTAATGTATAATTGTAGCATGACTGTTAATATTTTGTATAGTTATGAACTCACCTATCGTGGGCATAATTATACAAAATTTGTGTTGTTAAAAAATTAATTATTCTAATGTATAATTGTAGCATGACTGTTGATATTTTGTATAGTTATGAACTCACCTATCGTGGGTATAATTATACAAAATTTGTGTTGTTAAACAATTAATTATTCTAATGTGTATGGTATTATATTAATAATAATTATACCCTATCGGTGTATTATTATTAATGTAATTCGTTATTATACATTGTACTATTGTCTTAAGCTTATGTCAATTATGGTTTCAAGTACCCTATCGGTATTAGAAATTTTGGTGATATAAGTTCAGTACATTGTATTATTCTTCTTATTATATTTCTTATTTATTATGATTCGGGACCCTTAGGCGGAATTATAATGAATAAGAAATTTCCATTATGGGCAAGATTGGTGAATATATATATATATATATATATATATATATATATATATATATATATATATATATATATATATATATATATATATATATATATATATGGAATCATATTGCCATCAACTCTTAATGATTCCTATTCTCTGTTTTATATCAGCCTCCTTCCCAAATTCTGTCAAAACTCTGAATGGGACAAACTATGAGGACTGGAAAGAGTCTCTAGATCTCTACTTAACTATTGCTGACTTGGATCTAGCCTTAAGGGAAGACAAGCCAGCAGCTCTCATGATGAATCTCTGCAGCACAGAAGATTGCCTATGAGAAATGGGAACACTCTAATAGAGTGTGCCTGAAAGTGATGAAGTACACTATGGAGAAATCCATCAGGCAGAGTATCACAGAGACCAATAATGCTAAAGAATATCAGAAAGCTGTTGGGGAGAAATTTATGACTTTTGAGAAGGCTCAGAAAAGTCAATATCTTTCCTTGTTTGACAAGACCAAATATGATGGGGTCAGTGGTGTGCGTGAGCATATCATGAAGTCGATGCACTATTACAACAAACCGAGATCTCTTAAAGTGGAAATTGGTGAAAGCACTTTAATCTACTAGGGTTCTTGAATCTCTTCCTTCACAATTCGATGTAATGAAGACCTCTTACAATACTCAGAAGGCTGAATGGACAGTGGATGAGATGATTGCCATTGTTACACAAGAAGAAGATTCCATTAGAAAGGGTAAATCTCACAGTGCTCATTTTACTGCATCTGATCCAAATCAAACTTCTAAGTCAGGCTCAAGGTTTGTGAAGAAAGATCAAAAGGGAAAGAAGAAAAATGCAAAACAGCATCTGCAGGCTAAGAAAGGTTTCTTCAAGGGTAACTGCAAATATTGTAAGAAGTATGGCCACAAGGTAGAGGATTGCTATTTCTTGAAAAAGAAACAAGAGAAGCAAGGTATATTCCTGGCTTTAACATGCTTTGAATCCAATGTCATTGATGTTCCTCCAAATACTTGGTGGTTAGATTCAGGTGCAACCATTCATGTTGTGAATTCCTTGCAGGGGTTCACAAGCCTGAGGAAACCAAGTGATGCTGAGTCCAAGATTATAATGGGAGATGGAGCTGGAGTTTCTGTTATTGACATTGGGATTGTTTCTTTACTTTTGCCTTCCGGACATAATTTGCTTTTAAGAGATGCTTTGTGTTTGCACCTTCTATGAGAAGGAACTTGATTTTGTTTCTGCTTTGGATAAATGTGGTTACACTTTTAAGTTTGGTAATGGGAAATTGCTTGTTTATTCTGATTCTGTTTAGTTGGTTCAGGAATTTTACGTGATGGCCTTTATATGTTAGATCCGCATGACATGTCTCATTAATTCTCTTTGTTGGAAACAAACGCAGTAGGATTAATGAACAATCTTCTATGTTATGGCATCGACGTTTGGGGCATATTTCTAGGCCCCGTATTGAGAGGCTAGTCAAGGAAGGTATTCTCCATGATCTAGACTTCTCCTATTTTGATACATGTGTTTATTGAATCAAGGGCAAATTTACTGCCAAGGTTAGTAATAAAGCCTCAAATAGGTGTGACGATGTGTTACGGTTGATTCACACCGACTGTGTGGACCTATTACACCCACTCGCCATGGGTGGATATGGGTATTTTATTACCTTTATAGATGATTTCTCGAGATATGGATGGATAGATCTTCTGCAAGAAAAGTCTAGTTCTCTAGATGCTTTCAAATCCTTTAAAGGTTGCTTGTTGAGTTGAAAACTGGTAGGAAAATAAAATGTGTAAGATCTGACAGAGGTGGAGAATTCTATGGTAGATATAATGAGACGGGTAGAAACCCAGGACCTTTTGCCAGATTTCTTGAGGAATGCGGTATTGAAGCTCAATACTCTATGCCGGTACTCCTGAGCAAAATGGAGTTGCAGAGAGGCGCAACCGCACACTTATGGAGATGGTAAGATGTATGTTGAGCCATTCATCATTGCCGGACTTTCTTTGGGGAGATGCCTTAAAAACTGCTGTCTACATTCTAAATCAAGTACCCAAAGCAAGTCTGTACCAAAAGCTCCATATGAGCTCATGAGTGGAAAGAAGCCGAGTTTGAAACATTTTCATGTATGGGGTTGTAAGGCGAAGTTAGACCTTATAATCCTCAGTCTAAGAAGCTTGATCTTAAGACTGTTAGTGGCTTCTTTATTGGCTATTGTGTGGGTTCCAGAGGTAGCAGATTCTATTGTCCATCTCATTCTATGCGAGTCGTCGAATCTGATCAAGCGGTTTTCTTTGAGGATGACTTGGATAGTGGGAGTGATATACCACGACCAGTTACTCTTAAAGAAGATCGCACCATTGTTCCTATACCAGTTGTTCCTTTTCCTACAGAAGTTTTGATTCCAGCTGATGATGTTGATCAGAATCTTCAACATGAAGATGGTGTGGCAGCACCGCTTGTAGATGAACAAGATCATGATCTTATTGTTGATGAAATTCCACTGAGACGATCTCAAAGAGTGCGCAGACCTTCCATACCAGATGATTATGTTGTATATCTTCAGGAACATGAGTTTGACCTCAATGATGATGATGATCCTATTACCTTTGAGGAGGCAATTTCTAACTCTCATGCTTCTGATTGGCTGAATGCTATGCATGATGAGTTATCTTCTATGTCTCATAATGGTGTTTGGAGTCTGGAGGAATTGCCAATAGGTTGTAAACCTGTTGGATGCAAATGGGTTTTCAAAACCAAACGTACTCCAGATGGTAAAGTTGAAAGGTACAAAGCCGATTAGTAGCTAAAGGCTATAACCAAAGAGAAGGCATTGACTATAAGGAGACCTTCTCACCAGTCTCTACGAAAGATTCATTTCGAGTTGTTATGGCTTTGGTAGCTCATTTTGATCTAGAACTTCACCAGATGGATGTGAAGACGGCATTTCTGAATGGAGACCTTACTGAAGATGTTTACATGGTTCAGCCTGAAGGTTTTTACTGAAACAGGCAAAGAGCACTTGGTTTGCAAGCTGAATAAGTCTATTTATGGACTGAAACAGGCCTCCAGACAATGGTATTTGAAGTTTGATCAGGTTGTCACTTCTCTTGGCTTCAAAGAAAATGCCTCAGATCAGTGTGTTTACTTGAAGACTTGTGAGGGTGGATTCATCATTCTCGTTCTATATGTTGATGATATACTTCTTGCTAGCGATTGTGTTAAAATCCTCGACCGAGACAAAACTCATGTTGAGCTGACCACTTTGATATGAAAGACCTTGGTGATGCTTCTGTTGTTTTAGGCATCCAGATTTATCGTGATAGGTCACGTGGTGTTCTTGGATTGTCTCAAAGAGGATATATTGAAAAGGTCCTCAAAAGGTTTAACATGCATTCTTGCTCCCCATGTGCTGCACCTGTTCAAAAGGGTGAAGAAAAATTCTCTAAATCTCAATGTCCTCAAAATGATGTAGAAATAAATGAAATGGAAAAGGTCCCATATGCTTCATTGTTGGCAGTTTAATGTATGCTCAAGTCTGTACTCGTCCCGACATTGCTTTTGCTGTAAATGCTTTAGGGAGATACTTGAGCAACCCAGGTTTGGGTCATTGGAAAGCCGTAAAAAAGGTCATGAGATATTTGCAGGGAACCAAAGATTATATGTTGACCTATAAGAAGTCTGATCAACTTGGTCACTTGGTTATTCGATTCTCGATTTCGCGAGGTTGCCCTGACGACCGAAAATCTACTACGGCTTTATCTTTATGATGGCGGGGAGGAGCTATTTCTTGAAAAGCGTCAAACAGACGCTAACAGACTACTTCTACCATGGAAGCAGAGTATGTTGCTTGCTATGAGGCTACTTGTCAAGCCATGTGGCTGAAAAATTTGATTTCCGGCTTTCATATTGTTGAAAGCATATCTAGGCCACTTGTGATATATTGTGACAATCTGCTGCTTGTGAACTTCTCTCATAACAATAGAAGCTCTTCTCGCACTAAGCATTTTGATGTGAAATATTTGTTCGTTAGAGAGAAGATTCAGGAGTTTCGGACTCAGTATTGAGCATATTGATACAGAAACATGCTTGGCGATCCACTAACCAAAGGCTTAATCTGTTGGAATATTCCGGAATCATGTAATTCATATGGGCTTAGTTAAGTCTTTTGATGTATTGGATTAGTGGGAGTCCGAAACCATTATTTGCCCATTATCGTTTTTTTATGAGATATGTAAATTGACGTCATTCTTGGGTTCATATCTCTTATAGCATTTTAAGATGCTTGGACCATTTTTTGAATTGCATATTTCTCTTTATTAATTATATGCAATTTTATATTCATCAATCTTTATGTGAAATATGAGTCTTTAGCATGTATGATTTACTTCCCTATCGGATACTATTTCCGCATTGTTAAAGCTTGTATTTCTTATCTGCAAGTTAACGTGTGTTTAGATCAGAATGGTATTTCTCTTTAATAATTGATTAATGCTATCCAAGTGGGAGAATGTTAAATTTTAATATGTATAACAAAGTGGATTAGCATTAATTATTTATTAAATTATAATTAAATTATAATATATCAGTTATAATATTAATTCCTAATTACGTAACCAATTGATAAAATAGTTGTTGGGTATTTACTAAAGAATGACCCTATGATGGGATGGGTCATATCTAATATTAACCCATTGAGAGGTCCTACTCTCTCTCTTTGGTAGGTTATAAGAATAGCCTCCCCATTAGGCATTCTCACGATCAAGAATACGTAACCAAAACTTACCAGAAAGAGAGGAGTAACCCTCTCATCTTCTCCAATATTGTGAAACGGTTCATCTTCTCATCCTTTGATCTGCTGGGATGGATTCTGCAAATCTCCAAGGTATGGAATCCTCCTCTTTACTTTGATTAACATGAGAATGACATGCTATGATTTGTATCTGTATGGTATTTAGATTGTATGTTTTCCTTCAGTAATGGGATTAGAGTTAGTTGAATTAGTTAAGGGTAATTAGTTCAGTTAAGACACACTTAACTATATAACTAACACTCAGTTACACTATGCTGCTCTATATAAAAGACGCTATGTACAGTGACCATTTCATTCAACGAATGCAATATTCATCTGATTCATTTCTTTAAGCTTGATCTCTTTATTGATCTTGTTATAATTGGAACACATGTCTACCTCTGATGTAATTTTTTTAATTCTTTAATTTGTATCAAGTAACACTTTTATTTTTTAAAAGTAGACAATACCAATTGTCCTACATAAATTTCCCATCTTAACCCAAATAATCTTAGGTGAGCCTCTTGCGAATGAATAACAAGACAATCATTTAAAAGCAAAATTGATCAACATTGAACTTGGGAAATTCAGGATCTATATCACAACATCAGTTCCCAAATATTCTTCCGGAGCAGCTGTGATGTGTGTAACACCTCGATTTTTACTGTTTTCCAATAACAGTAAATATGTGTATATGTTAGATTATTTTATTTGGATTGATTAATTTTCTAGATATTATTTTGATTTATTTTTATTTCCTAAAACCCCAATTTGATTTTTATTGAAATTGGTTATGTTTTGTAAAGTTAACTATGCATTTATGAAATTGGGACTGTTAATTTAAGTTCTAACAAATTAATTTCGCTTTTCTATGAGTAAATCTCATTTTTCCCAATTTCACTAAAGTCCAAAGATTTTCATCTTATCTTCAACTATGAAATTGTTTCTATTTTAATGCAATTGAGACTTTTAATTTATGGTTTAGAAGTTCAATTTCATGATTCTCAAACCAAATCAAAGTTTACCCAATTTTAATTATGGATCTTTTTTACCCAAATCTATTTTATTGAGAAATCGATTTTATTTATTGAATTAAATATGTGGTTTCTTTTGATTATATGTTTTGAGGATGAAAATTGATTTGGTGAAATTGTTTGTTTGTTATCATGCTTGGTTTGTGTCTCCGGGATGTTGAACACGGCTATGCTTGTTTGGTGGAGTAGATGTTCGCACTCTTGGAACTATTGTGAGCTTTAAGACGAGGATCATTCTCTCGTCTTCAAAGGTAAGGGGAGATTGCCCGAGGGACTTTCGGTAGCTATATGCTATCTGTGTGTCGTTTTTGAGTTTATCTGTTGTGATATGTAGTGTTAAATTAAGTTGTTATATGACTGTTGTGTGGTTTTTAATATTTTGTGAAAGCATGATTATATCTGTGATGTATGGATATCTGCTATGTATGAATTATCTGTATAGTTGATTGATTGATGGAAAGTCTGACAGTGGTCAGTGCCCAATTAAATCAAAGATAAAAGTTGTAAAAAAAAACATGAGGAAAAATTTAATAGATTGGATTTATGAAAGTGGAAGAAAAATATTGATTATATTTATATTTGATGATGTTTCGGGAAAATAGTGATTAATGAGTAATAGCGAGGACGACATCTTGAAAATATTTCAATTACGTTATCTTTTTCAAAATAAATTCAAAAATAGGATGAAAAGTTACTACAAGAAATTTAGTGTCAAGAATATTTCAACATTGATGGTGAAGAATGTTTTGTAAAAGAGAAAATCATTTGATTTATAAATGCCTTTATTTCCAATGGAAAACAATTTAGAAAAGTACTTTACGATGAAAACTATGAGGAACAATTTTATCATTTCGGATAGAAATGGGTTGGAAATTATTTTATGAGGATTTGACGTTGTTACGGAAAAAAGGAGTTTCCAAAAAACGGATTTAATAAAAGTGGATTTCTCTATGATTCGATGGTTTTATAAATGAATTTCAAATGGAAAGGATTTTTACGTAAATGAGTTTTACACAACATAGTTACTTCGACAACTTGGATAAGTTGTGGAGATTTTGTTTTTGATTTGTGTTTCACAAAACGAAAATAATTTTAAAGTTGAAAAGCGAACCTAGTAGCCGAGACGTCGGGATTCTAGTGTTCTATGGTGTGGGTTGGGTGTCCTAAAGATGAATTATGGACTGTGTGTCCTAAAGTTGAAGTTGTGGACTGTGTGTGTCCTATAAAAGTTATATTGATTTTTGTGTGCTAAAATCTATGAATCTAAGACTGGTACATCGGTCTAGATTTCGTGATTTGCACATTTGAACCTGAAGTCCTTTTTATTAGAATGGATAATAAACTTAAATGTTTAAACGTGGGGTTGGTTGTGAGCCTTTGAGCTTCGACAACGAAAGAATGAACATAAAGAAAATGACGTGAACAAAGTGTTTTACATGCATTTTTGGGGCAGACGTGCCTATGCATTTGGACTTGAATTCTTGATGGCAAGTATTCATGATGTTGCATCATTGTGCCTTGATGGACAATGAAACCATATACTATAAATAGTAACCATTGTGCCTCGTTTTGGACAGTACTATGGTTAATTTAAAACCTGCCTTATTTGGCAACGATTAAAACCTGCCTTATTTGGCAACGAGAGCTTGATCAGCTCATTTATTTGGTGAGTGAATCTCCGGGAGATTAAGTACAAAATTTAGATGATGAATATTAAAGTGTCATTTTTTTAAAAAACAACGACGACTGTCGGGTATGAAACCCTTTGATAATTAATTGTTTATTTTTTAATATACATGTTATATGATGTTTGTGTGTTGCGCACATGTAGTTATCGTGTTTAAATCCATATATTGGTATGTCACCATTTCATATATCTGTTTTCTGGTTTTGCGGCTGTGCCTTGGTACACAAGTACAGATGTTGCAGAGGAGTTCCCTAAGTCACTAGGGGACTTAAGTCCGGATGTTCGAAAAGGTGTTGATCATGGGAGTGATCACGGGGTCATTTCAGTAAATGTCTCGTTGAACGACCGGCTTATGATATTTTCTTTGGAGTGTGTATACTTTTGAGAAAAGTCGATATAGGTGATTTTGAAAAACCTGATATGGTTTGGAATTTCAGTAATGACAACAATTTCAGAAAAACTTATATTTTATCATGGTTTGATTTATGAATCATGTTATCAAGTATAGTGTGATTGTATTATTATGTTGTGTGCACTACTATTCGCAGCGTTAAGAAGAAAAATTTTTACACCCATATTTTTTATGACTTAAAGTAAATAAATTTTCGAAAACAACCAATAAATTTCTTTTTTTAATTTATTTTCGCACGTGTTACAAAGTAATGCCAATGGGGTGTATCAATGTCTTGCTAGTGGAAGCCTGGAAGGGCAGCCATATGAAACAATATGTAATATAGAGGTGTTAATTTAAATTAATGTGCTGCTATTCATTTACTTGGAAGACAGACCCATGTTACAAACCCATGTTAACTGAGACAGAAGCACAACAATCTTATAAACACAACACAGCAAAAAATGCACGGTAACCGGCATAGGTATTTATATAATAGGTTGAGATGGGTTTATTTTGGTTTCAACCGACCCAATATTTTGATCAAATTATTTGATCAGACTCCAACTTGCATAAATTTGAACATTATATATAATTAAATTATAAAATTTATAAAATTAAAAAATTAAAATGAAGAAATATTTTATTTTATATTTTTCAAAGAAATAATATTAATATAAATATATGAATTTAATTGGTATGTACTAATAGTATAAATATTTTTTACACTGATAATCAATTATAAATTGACACATCATTACAGATGTCCGACTCTTATCCTACTTTTATGTAGAAAGTTATTAATTTAAATTAAAAAATCTCAATGCTTATACCTAATTATAAACAAAATTAGTTCTAAAAGAATGTGTGACACCAACTTAGGTTGGAACGAGCTAAAGCATAATATAACCTTAAGTCAACCGGTGGCTATTAGTTTTGGATCAAAATGTATTAATATCTTGGACATTCCCACTAATCCCTAAAAGTTGCTTAACATGTTTTTAAAATTAAGGACAAGCTCTTATTAGATTGTAACACTAGAATAAGCTGATGTGAATATCACTTGTAAGGTTGCTTTTAGAAGTAACCGACTCTTATATAAGAACTATCAATAAAAATAAGATAAACAAAATAATAATATTAAATGAATAGATTAGCTGGACTTTCGATCAAGTACAAACCATTAGAGGTAGGGATGCTCTCACTTGTGCATGCTATAATAAGGGAAGACCTAAAATGAAAATAAATAATTAATATTTTAAATTGAAAGAAAATGTAAATAAAGATTTGGGATGGAATCCATTTGTTGAAATTTTAAGAATTATACTTTGGAATGTAGAGTTGTCTAAGTAGTATAAAGTGGTGATGTAATATGATATCACCTACAAAAAGATGAGTTAAACCTCTCCGGTGGATTGCACTTATAGGTGACAAAATGGAACCGTAGGTCAAGGCGGACCCAAATATACCTTGTTTACACATTAATCTTCGGGCATGGCCGATTTATTATGAAGATCAATATACCCGGTGTTATCATTAATGTTCAACATATTATGCATATTAAAAAAAGATGTCATAAATAAGGATGTTCTGAAAAAAGAAATAAAAATACAAGGTTCCACCCACAAGGTGTGGTCCGACTAGTAGTATAGAACCCTTTTTTTTTAACATAATAATTTGAACCATTTAATCATATGTTCAAGGTTCGAATCCTGGTAATCGGAATAGAGTTACATATGTGGATATATGAGTTGTCTCTAACTGATACTCTACATTCTTAAAAGATTAATCCTACTACTTCCGACTGTAAGATATCCTGAGATCCATCCCGTATTCCAAAAAAAAGACAAGTTCCTAGTTAAATAATGATTCATTTGTTTTTTTTTAAAACCATAACATAGGTATGAAATATTCACCACCATTAACAGTGACTAATCTCTGTCGGGGAATCTGAGGGGCACACAAGGCCGTCGGGAACCTGAGGGGCACATAAGGTGTATTCTCCCCTCCCAATTAGGTTTTCTCCATACACAAGAGACATGATTCGAACATCTGACCATTTACTTAAAGTGCCTAAATCCCTCACCACTTGGATCAACCATATATTGGTATACTTATTCATTTGTTTGCGAGCTCATATATAATTACAGTATCTATTATATAAATTAGAAAAACCACCCTTATTTTTCGCATCGAAACTCCAAAGACCTACTTTTTGGCCAAAATCTTTATGTTCGACCGTTTGTTGCTTTTTTCTTTTTAATATATATCGTGGTCAGTGGTGTCCGGACAAACTCCAAAGCTTGCATATAATCGTTAGAAGATGAAATTAATTAGCTGGATATATGGCACGTTAAGAAGTCCTGTTTGATTCTTTCTGCTATAGGAAAACCAAACAGAGATCTAGATCACATCAAGTTGCTTCCCCTACCAAGAACATTGGTATCAAGGAGCAACCCTAAATCAATATTCTGTCGATTGATCCTCTGATTTCTTTGAATTATAAAGATACCCATTTGTCTGATTCTGCTGGGGAAGATTATGCAATTAATTAATTGTTAGACCTCGTGGGAAGTGTTCAATCTATCTTTCCTTTATTTTTCTATATTATTACTTTCCTTACTCATTTTCCCTTTCCTTGCTAGCTTCAATTGGATTATAATAATCTAATAGAAAAAATAGATGAATGTGAGAACGTGCGGTTCTGAGAGGATGATGATACGCACAGATGGAGGCGAATTCAACATATATATTATGTACAATATATTAACAACATATAATATAAACTGGTTCGGTGGTTTTTGGGTGCATTATTGATGGAGGGGACACGTTGATATGCTGGGGCGGATATATGTAGTGGTGAGGGTGCGCAGATGCACCCTCTCAAATTTTATTTTATTTTTATAATAACCGTATATATTTTTTTTGCCCCTAATACTTGTAAATAATTGCACCCATACCACTAGGGTATCTTGCTCACTTGGACCACAACACTTGTCTCTGAACTGACCCCACCACCACTCCACTTGACATTCTTCTTCACAGCCTCACAGCTCACAGGTATTGCAAAGGAAAGATCAAGACATCATCAATGCTATGAACTTGGTTAACATCACAAAGCAGCGGTTATAGATTATGAGGGATAACGGATGAGATTCTTTATTGTAGGAGGTAATTTTATTTTGCAATATACATGACATTGACATTCCTAATATGGAAGATATATTTTATCCTACGGGTAGATCACGACGTATGGAGGCGCCTCTGTCATGATTCGTGAAGAAGAATGTCAAGTGGAGTGGTGGTGGGGTCACTTCCGAGACAAGTGTTGTGGTCCAAGTGAGCAAGATACCCTAGTGGCATGGGTGCAATTATTTACAAGTATTGGGGACAAAAAGAAATATAAGGTTATTATAAAAAAAAATTAAGAGGGTGCGTCTGTGCACCCTCACCACTACATAAATCAGCCCCTGCCTGCACCCGCGGATACCCGCATGGATTACCCGCAATGGGTAGTAAATGAATACCTTAAATGAGGATGAAGATCATAGTACCCGCCCCACGGATATCCTCATATTCATAATAAATATTTTTTTATTAAATATATAAAATATATAGTATGACAATTTATATCACTTTGAGATAAAATAAACTTTATTTTTTTTATTATTTCATATTTTTTAGTGGTTAAACCCATAATAATAAGTTTTCTTAAATACATATAGTATATTATATAATGTTAATATAATATATTGTTATATTATATCATAAAATTTTAGTTTTTCCCATTTATTCTACACTTTTAAATACTCACGGATACCATGGATACCTGCTATTACCCACATAAATATCCATGGAACCTTCACCCGCCCCGCCACATTGCCATCCCTCATCCTACATTGATGCATGTTACTTTTTTGTTCAGCTTCAAACTTGGTTAACAATTTCATGGTTAATGATGTCTTGAACTTGGTTATTGAGTACAAGGGATCACAATTCATTGTTAATCATCCATTGAACTGAATTAATGCGAATTTATATATCATTAATAAGGTGTCACAAGTATCACTCAGGTATCCAGAATCCAGGTGTACAACATTACTCATAAAGCTAAGGATGCATGATGCATGGTACTTTTTATTGTACCACCATCTTGATGTCTACGAAATATAAATAAAAAGATTTTAGTGTATAGCGTATATCCGTATGATTGTTTGATACATTGACACACACTTACGTGAAAACTACACATCCATGCATATATGCCTGAGATCTTAGTTTTGAGACTCGGTGGGACAACACAACAAGTGAGGGGGAAAAAACACTTCTCTAACCAACATATTACACTGTTTGTCATGAGATTGAATTTTTATGAATGTTTATCTCGTCTTGTCTCTCTTCATATTCTAATGCATCCGGGAATGTTATAAGATTGAGTAGGAGTGTTTTAATTCGAACAACTGTTCGATCCACTTTTACGCTTGAGTCGCTTCTTTAATTAAATTTTGTTGGGTGCTTAAGTCGGTCGATTACTTTTAGTTACTGAAATTGGAGATAATTAATGAAAATACACCAATAATTGGGGACAGTGAAAATATGTAAAATAACTAGTTTTATATAAAAAAGAATTGAAATCCAATAATCTGTTTGATTATCTATATTTCTTTTTATAAAAAATTCAATATTTGTTCCTCCGTCGGTAGGTCGTCTGAAAATCAATATAATGTGCATACGTGGCAAACATTTTGCCATGTGGCATGCCTAGTTGGGACAAAAATATTAATAAAAAATGATCACAAGCTTTGTGTATGACCTAGTCTACTTCCTTCCCGGTCCACTGCTTTGTACTTCCTTCACGTTGCTTTGTCCTCTCGTTTGCACGTGACCTATTTTAATATTTTTGGTCCCAACTTCACGATGAGCGTCAAAATGTTCTAGGAAGCCAAAACGTGATGTTCTGGGGTGAGTGTGTGTACAAGTGATCGGGTTCATAGTTGTTCCCCCTCCTTGATACCAAAGGGGGGTGTCTATGTAGTCGTTGAGGGAGGTATGTTGTGCGTGAGTTGGTTGCTCTTGGTGGGTCTCATTCTATTATCGAGAAATGCGGTCACGCACTAGATACTGTTACCTCGCATGTTGCGTGTGTCCTCATCCCTTTGTGTGTGACCTCTTCTTCTAGAAGATTCTCTCCTTGATGTGTCAAAGGTGTGCAGATTCTCTCTTCTTCTTCTAGAAGATTCTCCTATTCTTTGTTGGACATTTCTTTTAGACTATATAAAACCAAGGATAACCAATTAATTTACTTTCTAGACATTTCTTTTGAAATGGGTACGTGCTATTTATTTGTTTTTAAATCAAAATATGGAGAAGTTGTTTCGTGAAGGGAAGAAAAATGAAATTTCTATGCATGCCCATGGTGTAGGATGTGATGAATGAAATTAAGATGAAAACATCAAGATTAAGAGATATGTTCTTTATTTTATTGACTGTTTTACAAAATGCATCTATATGTAAAACATATCTCTCTAAGATGCTTTGGATGAATTGGTGAGATATTAAGAGCGTGAAGCTAGATTCTGATTGTTTGGAAATTGGGCTAATAAGGTTATGCATGTGTTTTGTCTTTATGGATGAAGATTTTCCAAATGAAAATTTCATTTCATAGGTTATGGATTTTAACCTGAAATTTTATTGATGATATCATGCTAATCTTAGAGATCAATTTTAATTTGTTATATTTTACCTTGGTTAAGGTGCAACTATGAGGCCATATTTGTTGTTCTCGATCCTTATGGATACCATCATTTTGGATGGAATTAAATAGATGAGCAATAATTGTTTCCGTAGATTTTATATTGAGGTGACATGAGGTTCTTCTTTTCCTTCATCTTATTTGTTCTTGTGGAGGCAATATAAGTGGAATGTAATTAAGAAAGATATGCTATACTTTTGCCATGGTTCGGAACTTTGGTATGACAGTGCCACCGTGTCTTCTCCTTAATTTGCTTCAGATATGTTCTTATTGAATTAGTGAGTGACCATACAACTATATGATATATATTTTGATAAAACTGTGAACTGAGGTAAAGGTAGAATGATAAGGATACAAGAGCAAGCCTTATGCTATTTTCAGGGTAACATACATTATGAGAATGAACTTTTGTGTTAAACATATCAACTCATGAATTTAATGAAGGGTAGAAAGTAAGAAAGATGATATATGTATGAAGTTGATATGATTTTGAAAGGTATTGTTGCTCTTATTGTGTTTGATGATGCAAGCTAGTTAAAAATGATGAGATGGATATAAGTATTGATTTGAAAGATATTATACGTGAATTTATTAAAAATATCAAAGGTATGAATTATTGTTTCTAGTATTATGAGCTATCCATGTGTATCTACATGATGTAAGTGATAGAATTATATTATGGTGTATCTTTTTGGATGAGGATGCAAGATGGGCAAGATATCTTGCAAAATTTATATTGAGGTAATTACAAACTTGGAGTTGCCAACATCTTACAGTCCCTTTTGAACATTTATTTTCTAATTACATTGGTTATTGACAAAGAGGAATTGCTATAGTAAAGAAGATGAAAATTTTTAAATTGCGCGAATTTTCAAATTCTCAATTTTATTGTATCGCTTTTGACATGTTTGGATAAGAGGTGTTGTCAATAAATTGACATCATATGCATAAGTGATTTTGGAGATCGTCACTAAAAATAATGTATGATATTATGACATGTGGGGGTTGTAAATTGTAAAGTAATGTGATCATGCATTTCAATGCATATGTATGAGGAGGAATGTTAATCCTCCTAAGGCCAAAGGCAAACTTGGTCTAAGGAGATAATATAATTGTTGGAATCATTCTCGGACTATTCTTGTGGAAAATGTAAAATAAAAAAAAATGGATGGTAGACTTTGGGGCTACCAAGCATATTTGTGCAAATAAAAATGTTTTGTGCCTCCTATATTTTTGTATTGAAAATACAGTGATGCTAACTGAATTTCAGATTCAAAGATGATGTATTCACCCTTTTGTGGTGTAATTACTTGGAGATCAGCCAAACATAAATTTATTGTAAAGTATACAATGAGGTTAGAGTTTATACTCTGAAATTTGCTGATAATGAGGCTGAGTGGTTGAAAAACTTCTTAGCAAATATTTTATGTGAGTTAAATTAACTCCTTTGTGTTTATATATTGTGATTGTCATGTGGCAAAATGAATATATTTTATGGACATACGTATGTGTTACAATTCCGGAAAGTAGCTATTGAATGGTGAGGTCTAATTATTGTGAGGCTAAAAATGAATTTGACCGACTTGCTCACAATGCCAAAAAATATGCTAGTGAGTAAAACATCGAGGGGAAATATGGGACTTAGCCAATGTGAAATTAACAGGTGATGGTAACCCAACCTTTGTGATTGGAGATCCCGTGAAGAATGCTCATATGGGTAAAAACAAGTCACTTGTTAGTTCTGCTAGCACCAATAATTTGTCTCTTCCTATGGTGTGTGTAACATCTGTAATTTTATGTTTTGTTTAAGCAAGAGGATTAGGTTTAAGACTTGGATTAAATATTTAAGATGTTTTTTGAGGTATAGGAACCTTTGCATGGAAAGTACGAAGTCTTCTCGAGTGAGTTTGAACGTGAAAACAACTTAGGGTTTTCCCCGATTATCGTCTTTAGGACGTATGAGTGTGGAACAAGAAACTTGGAGTTAGGGTTGAGATTAGACATTTTTATGGTTTGAGGTTGTTTATTAGGTCTTGATGAGCCTATATCTCAAATTTGAGGTCAATCGGACTTCAAACGAGCTCAGAACGTGAAGAAACGCGCGAAGTCAACGTTGCTGACCAGAGGCCACGCTGAGCATGGGGGAGTTGACGCTGAGCGTGGGAAAGTGGTGCCATGCACGAGGACACGTGGCGGGTTACGTGACACTCATGCAAGCACGTTGGTGGATGCTCCCATGCTGAGAGTGGGTAAAATCACGCCGAGCGTGAGCGCCAGGAATTTGAAAAAAATAAAAAGGGCTCAAGTGATTTCACTTGAGCCTTTTGAAACCGAAAATAGAGAAGGAGACCTGAGAGTTGGAAAGAACAGAAAGCCAGAGAGTTCTAGAGAGAAAGAGGGAGAGAATTAGACAATGAGAGAGGGAGATCACTAAAGAACCCCAAAAACACCATTGTTGAGAGCTTTAGAAGCTGGAACAGTTTCAGAGAAATCATCACCAAGCCTTCATCCTCCGTTGGATTGTGTCCAAATTTGACATGGTGGTTCTAAGCTAGTAGTTCTTCATATCTAACGGTTGGAAATTATGTACCTTTCCCAGAGTCTGAGTTATTCAGCCTAGAAGTTGGAGTTGAGTTCAACTCGGGTAGCTCCAGACCAGTCATCTTGCGAGGTTCATCCCCGGCTCATCCACCATTGGATAGAGCTGAAATTTTTGGAGAGGGTAAAGGGAAGGTAGTTCTCTAATCTCACCGTTCAATTTTGTAAAAAAAATGTCTGGATTGTGATATATGAGGCCAAATCAGTGGCGGATTTGGTGGTATTTGCTGCCAATTTTGAGTTCCTTACAATGTGTCTTTTTCAATGTGAGTCGTAGGTGGATTTTGAGGCTCGAAGACCCTATTTCTAGGTGCTGCAGAATCGAGGAGTTTCGAGGACGCTTCGTTTTAGTTCGTTTCGTCTCGTTCCATGTAGCACGCGACTCTCCAGGTGAGGGAAAGAAACTATTTAACGTTGGAAAGGGTGCGGTTACATTTAATTAGATAATGGCGTAGGGCGACCCAAACCCTACAGGAGAGCGACTAACGAACAATGTCTATACCACATTGGGGACTACTCAGTGGTACCGATGATGATATAGAAATTGTGCGTTTATCGTCGTTACGCTATATATATATTATTTTTATTATGTGATGATTGTCTGTTTGACTGGTTGATTTGAACTTGGTACTTGATGTATGATATCATGAGTGTTGTAATTATTTTTGAAAGTGTTTATACTTATTATTATTATTATTATTATTATTATTATTATTATTATTATTATTATTATTATATTTTGGTATTTATTATTTGGACATGATATTATGACATGATGATGATTATGATGATATGATGAGTGTTATGATTGTGCTTAGAGGATTGAGTAAACCATAAGTTATGTTGAGACACGAGGATGTATTTGGGGATTGCATACGATATGTGATAGCAGTGCCTAACCGAGATGGTTATCGTGATATGAGGCTGTGATTGATGAGATGAGATTATTTTGAGGTTATCTATGAGATTATGATGAGCGGTTAGGGCACTAGGGGATAACCTAAAACATGGTCTGTGATATGAGGGACCTGAAACATGGTTCAGTGGGGTCTATGCCTCGGAGGGACACTAGTGGAAAATATACATTAGACGGTAAAGGTTTACGTCAGTTAACCAAAAGCTAGACGTTAAAAAGGGGGTGGTGGCAGTTTTGTAAATATCAGACTTCATTAATTCAATTTTAACGTCAGTTGTTGTAAGGACTGACGTTAAAAGTGAAGTGACTCACTTTTAACGTCAGTTCAATAAACAATCGGCGTTAACGATGAACATTTTAACGTCAGTTCTTTATCGAACTGACGTTAAAAGTGAGTCACTTCACTTTTAACGTCAGTCCTTACATCAACAGACGTTAAAGGTTATTTTAATAAAGCTTTTATCTAGTATACGTACCCTTCCGCATTGCCTTCCTCAAAGTTTCAGTTTCACAATTGCTTTGATGTTTTGTGTTTCTGTTTTGAAAACTAAAATATATGTGCGAAGTATAAGTTGAATCAATAACCCAAACCGGATCTCATTCATGAAGTGTAATACAGACTGATACAGAAGATTGAAAGGGTTTAAAATCCTATAAAAAGTTACATTGAAAGGGTTTAAAATCCTAAATATTTGTTGAGGCTTCGTTCCCTTCATGGGTGAGCAAGAGAGGAGAGTCGAGCGACTGAGTTTTCCAAAATTCAATGAGGAGGTTGTGTGGCAAAGCATAAGGCCACTTTTGGAACCCCTTATCACACCCGACACATTAAAGCTACATCCCATCAGAGAGTTTTATGAAATATGCCAAAGGGAAAACTATACTCCGAAGGGTGCACTCGATCTGTTTTAGCAATGGTCTTGGAACAGTCACTTGCATCCTTTAAGACCTCGGAAAATTGGGTGGCATGAGAGAGCTCAAGAGAGGCAAAAACAGGTGCACTAGATCTGTTTCAAGCAAAGGCAGTGTTTCTAGAGACTTCCATGACGGTCACTTGCTGCCAAAGCTGAGGTTTTGGAACTGTGACGCCCGAGCACCTGATTTGCCCTCCGGTGATTCTCGGAAGGATGATAAGGTGAGCAACTCACATTACGTGATTTACACAAGCTTATCACCCATGTTACGTGATTTACACAACCTCAGAAGTTGTTTGACCATTAAGACAAAGATCTTTGAGTCTAGGAATAGGAAGAAAGAGTGATGAAGTTAATCTCCATGGCAGAGCCATATTGTGAAGCCGAAAATTAAAAGGATGGAAGGAAGCTATTTATAGGAACAGGGGATGAAGTTACTAAGCTATTCTGATTTTCTTGAAAACTTATCTATAAACTTAATGCTCATTAAGAGGATTAAGTTACAAGGTGCATGGGTAAGTAGCACAGTAGTCAAAGGAATGAATGTTTTTGCAGATATCTATACACTTTTAACGTCAGTTGTTTAAAAAAACTGACGTTAAAATTGTTTTTAAAATAAAAAATATTTATTGTTAACGTCAATTTTTTATACAACTGACGTTAAAAGTGTGATTTTTACTTCAATTAAATAAATAGCCGACGTAAATAATCCTATATATTATAAACGTACAGAATGAATATTGGAAATAATGTAATTAATATACGGGAACTTGGCAGTCATAAATTAAGTTGACGTTAAAAATGAGGTGGTGGCAGTTTGTAAATATTAAATCACTATTTGCGTCAGTTCTATAAATAACTGACGTAAATAATTATGAAACTCATTTCATTGGTTGTCATGTCCCTGTTGTCCCTTTTAACGCAGATCACTCCATATAGTGCAGTTTATTTCTAAATCTTTTTTTTTAAACAAGTTTATTTTTAATTTTTATTAATTAGCTTGAATTAGTAAACAAATTCTTGTGCAAATTAAAATAAATAAACACTTAACATAAAACAAGTTATATGTATAATCAAATCGTATCTCATTGAAGCGATTCATAAGTTAAAATTACATGATTAAAAGATAAAAAATTTCTGCAACATAGCCCTAAAATATAAAAAAGTTTCTGCTTCAACATCATTTTCTTCTCAGTCCTGTCATCAGAAACTCCAATGGATGTATCACCTCCCTCACTTGAATTCCATGATGCAAAGTAAATCCTCAGTCACTAGCAGCGAAAGCAAATTGAAATGGATCTTTGCATCTTTCTTCTTCACTGGAATTCCTTGATGCATCGTCTTGAATCCACAGTCACTTGCTTCCAAAGCAAAGTGAAAGGGATGACGGGGATGAAATAAAGTGAGAGAATCACATTACGTGATTCACCCAACCTTACCATCCATGTTATGTGATTTACACAACCTCAGAAGTTGTTTGACCATTAAGACAAAGATCTTTGAGTCTAGGCATAGGGAGAAAGAGTGATGAAGTTAATCTCCATGGCAGAGCCATATTGTGAAGCGGAAAAAATTAAAAGGATGGAAGGAAGCTATTTATAGGAGCAGGGGATGAAGTTACTAAGCTATTCTGATTTTCTTGAAAACTTATCTAAAAACTTAATGCTCATTAAGAGGATTAGGTTACAAGGTGAATGGGTAAGTAGCACAGTAGTCAAAGGAATGAATGTTTTTGCAGAAACTAATAAACTTTTAACGTCCGTTGTGTAATACAACTGACGTTAGAAGTGTGAGTGTTTTTTAACGTCAGTTTCTTAAGACAAGCGGCGTTAAATATATGACCTTTAACGCCGTTTTTACTAACAACTGACGTAAAATGTTGTTTTATTTTGATTATAACGTTTACAGCCGCGCGCCTTCTGCACTTCTCTGTACGTCTCTTTTCTCTTTTCATCACGCTCAACCCTCACTCTCACTCTCACTCTGCCCTAATCGCGAGCTCATCTCCACCGCAACCACCGCGAGGGCTTCTTCGCCACCACCGTGAGGTACACTCTTAACCCCTAACTCTATCTTTCCCGCTCATTCTTTGCAATAACTTGACATCTCTCTTTCCCCTTCCCGCGTACTAACTCTCCTTGTCCCTCTGCTCTCAGTAACCACATCGAACGTTGGCCACCACTCGAGCTTCCCCCCACCACCACGCGAGCGCCTATTTCTGGTGAGTCTTTAGGGCACATTTTTTTATTTTTGGTTTTGAGTGTATGTTGAAACTGTAGTCTCAGTAGTTGAAACTTGAAACTATGAGTTTGAGTTGTTTGGAATGTCTCTATTTTTGGTTTTGAGTGTATGTTGAAACTGTAGTCTCAGTAGTTGAAACTTGAAACCGTGAGTTTGAGTTGTTTGGAATGTCTCTATTTTTTGTTTTGAGTGCATGTTGCTCTGCTGGTTGATCTGTCACGGCCGTGATGCTCATCACGGCTAGGCCGTGATCAGTTCTGCATGTGAGGGTCTGGTTCAGTTGGCACGTTACGGCCGTGATGGACATCACTGCCAGGCCGTGACCAGTGCTTGGCAATCTTCAAAAACTATAGTTTTCAATCTCCCGTATTGTCCTTATATTGGATAGATGTTTTGTATATCTACAGGACCTATCTAGTTATTTTTATTTATACTTCTGTATTTATTTTGAGTTATAACCTATGTTAATACATATATATTGTTTCGGAGCAGGCATACATATGGATCAGTCGGATAGCCCACATGCACGGGAGGACACTGTGGGGGCTTCACAGGACCCGATCATGCGTACGCCTGATTCTAGTGTAAGTTTACATGTTATATACTATCTTTAGTCCTTCTTTTTAATGTAAGTTTATAATGTTACAACCCTCTATTTTATCATTTTTTTGTCCATACAGACATCACAGGCTCATAGGAAACGGGGTAGAGGAGCCACCTCGTTGAAGAAACTAGAGAAGGACAGGCAAAGCGGACAGAAGCTTGAGGTGTCCTTCGATGCTAATCTAAATGCCCAGGGACCCCGTGCTAAAGAATTTAATAAGTGGGTGTTTCTACAAGCGAAGCAGCACGTAAGCATCAACTACAACCACTGGAATGACGTTCCACAGAACGTTAAGGATCAGATTTGGGAGGCTATCGCGGTATTTTACTTTTACATTCATTTGATTTACATTATTAGATAATTATCCGAGTTATAATCCATCCAGTTATTATGTATTTAATGTGTAGGTAGCTTGGACTGTGCCAAATGACGAGGATCATCGTCATAAATGTATGAAAATGGCATCAAAGCGTTGGAATTGGTTCAAGCATGATCTTACCAGGTACTATGTATCTGGGAAGAAGCGGCTTGATAAAATGTTCTCGGAATATCCCTGGATTGATCAGGATACTTGGGATATGTTTGCCAGGAGTCGACAGGATGGAGAATTTCAGGTTGGTTGATTAAGTTAATTTTGTATGCTTATTATAGATCATTTAACTGTATTTAATTATGTGTTTTTGTTTGAATAGGCTAAGGCAAATAAGGGTCGGCAGAATCAGGCGAAGAATGTCCACCGCCACACCATGTCTCAGGGTGGGTACCAGACTCAGATCGAGCAGATGATGGCGGATAGGCTGAGGGCGAAGCAGGAAGAGCACTTTGCTAGGATTGAAAGAGGAGAGGTGCCTGAGGGCACACCATTAAGTCCTCCGTCGGACATCGACAGCGAGGATGTCTCGTTAGCCGGCCGCATAACAAAGATGGGATCTTTTAAAGTTGATGCCACTCGCGAAGTGGCAGATAAGATTGTAAGTAAATAATTAACTTGATTTCAATTGATATTTGCATAGATATTTGCAACACTTTTCACTTGCACGTTTTTTCATTTTTTTCATTGTAGATGGATCTTAAAGCACAATCCTCCCAGGGCTTATTCGTCCCTTCTGGACGGTGGGACGTCTTGATGACTGCTCTAGGCAAGAAAGACCATCCTGGTCGGGTTCTCGGTGTTCCTGGGAACGTGACCATCAAAGAATATTATGGCAAGTCTGCTTCACGAAAGCGGGTGGTCGATGAAGCATCAATTTTGGCTGACATTACTCAGCACATCATGTCCAACCCAGCTATTACAACACATCTGATGCAAAGCTTAATATCCAACCCGAATTCAAGCAGGCGCTTGCCAGAGAGCTTTCCTCCGTCGGTACATCCCAGGACACCGCAGGGCATGCCAACCCTTCACATGTGAGCACAAAAGAGAGTTTTAGTAGGGCACATGTGGAGGACGATGAGTTGGCAGCTAGGGAGCGGGAGTTCAAAGTCCAACGCCATGAGCATGAGTTGGAAATGAAAAGGCGTGAGCTTGAGTTGGACTCCAAACGACGTGAGCTCGAAATGTTAACAAAGGTATGTATTCATTATTAATGTCCAAATTAGTCAAATAATTACTTGTGTTTTTTTTAATTATCAACAACTTATCTATTTTATTTGTCCTAAACTGAAGGCCAAGTCGACGTCGGTGTCGCTGTCACCTATCACTCGTTTGTTCTCACTTGGTGAGGATTATGCGTTTGAGATTTTTGAATGTCCATTTGAGCACGATGGATGGGTGGCACGCCCAGATCAACGGAGGATATTTACCTTCTGTGGTGACGATCTCGGGAACGCCTGCAGAAATAACGTCTGGATGAACAGCAATGTTTTCAGTCTCTGGTGCACGTAAGTTAATTTTAATTTTATAACTTATTTATTTTTGGCATTTTTCCATTTAATAATTTATTTTAATTTCAATATATATATATTATGTAATTAACATCCACACATTTTCATATCTTAGGTATCTCCATCGTCTTCAGCTTGATAAGGCGTTGCATCGGTTTCGGCTTCTTAGATCCGTCAATCCTTACGCCCGAATTCTTTCTTTGGCGATGCATTGAGTAAATACTTAGGGAAGTTATTGGGAGACAATCAGAAAGAATTATATCTGACTCCCTACTCGTATGAAAAGCCATTAGCGAGTTGTTCGTACTTCACCCGTCTAGGCATTCTGTCATATTCTATTGCTCTCTCCACCAACAGCCCCACCAGGTGGTGTTGGAAGCTGTAAATAAGTAAGTAACTAATCTTAAATTTAATTTAAGTTTTAATATCAGTTGTTTTTAGTTTATTACACACATGATATATGAATTTGTTAATTGATCGACAAGATTATTTGTTTATGATAGCACGCTGAAGGCGAGTAGCATAAGTTGCGCCAACGGGAGAAGTAGGACTTCTAAGGCTAAAGCAAATCCTGTATGGAACATCATCAAGGTTTGGTAGTTTATTTATCAAATAATTAATATTATAATTACTAATTTATATGTATATTCAACTGACATTGAAATTAATTTTGTTGGTAGTCTCGATTTCAAAATGACGGGTGGTCGTGCGGCTATTATGTGATGCTTCATATGTTGAACATAGTCTCCACATCTATTACAGATGGATGGAATAAGGTAATATTTAAACAACTTGTTAAATTATATATTATAGTTTTGAAGATGACTTGCATTGATGTTATTGTTATTATTTGAACGTGTGTAGGCATTTAACGACCAATCGCCTATTCAAGAAGATGAGTTAAGAGACTTGAGGATGCGCTTCGCTGAATTCTTCTTCAAGTATGCGGCTGAAAAATGAATTGACAAGATACCTCCGCAATACTTAGATAAATAGTTTTTTTGTTAGACTTTAGAAACTAATTAATAACATGTATATATATATATCCTTAGATTGGTAGTTTTGTTTTTTAGACATTGGAACTAAAATTTATTTATATATATACATGGGTTTTGGTTTTAAGTCCCCCCATTGTTCCATTTTTCCTTTGCAATTCTGTAATGTGTGTGATATTCTGTGTTCTTTGGGATATTTCTTGAATGCGGGGATAGCTAAGGGGAGTGATATTTTAAAACTGAATTTAAAAAAAAATCTATTAACGTCGGTTGTATCAAACAAGCGGCGTTAATAGTATTTTATAAAATATACGAGACACTATTAACGTCGATTGTAATAAACAATCGATGTTAAAATTAAACTTTTAACGTCGTTCTTTATAACAAGCGGCGTTAGTTTTAACAAAATTAACGTCCATTGTCTTAAAGAACTGACGTTAATAGTTTTATGTTTAACGCCAGTTGTTTAAAAAACTGACGTTAATAGTTTTATATTTAGCGTCAGTTCTCAACTGACGTTAAAATATTAACTATTAACGTCAGCTGTATTTACGTCAGTCAGTATTCTGACGTAAAAAATCAATTTTAACTGACGTAAAAAGCACTTATTGCACTAGTGGGAGAATTCCCGGGGATAGGCTAACGGCGGATCGTCCAGAGATGATTTCATTTTAGTCGCAGCTATAGTTCATGCATTGCATGAGCATCCTGGATTGTGGTCCAGAGGTGTGCACCGGGTTGTGTAGCTATAGTGCCATTGCTTTGCGTGGGCACCCTCCATCCGCGGACGAGGGTGTGCGCCGGGGACTCTGGGACGTGTCGATTATATTGTTGTGATATCCGGATATGGCCGATACCTGAGGAGATTATTCATACAGCATTTTCATTGCATCATGATGGAGGGTAGAGGAAATATCCTAGATGTGGATTGAGGATGATTGTGTTACATATATTTATACTTGGGAGACGGATGTTTAGTGTGCCGTTATTTAATTAAATGTTGCTAAACCCTTTCCACGTTTGGTGTTATATGGTTTCTTATCCCTGTCTTCTCTATGTTGCATATGTTTTTTTTTATGTGATCTTGATGAGAAGATCCTACGGGGGAGCCAGCTATGGAGGAGCTTGATGGGACCTCGTATGAGCCAGACGTTGGAGGACAAGCAGTGGATCCTCAAAGTTGAGTAGCCTATGGCCAGTGCGTCTTGTCACTTTAGGATGTTGTTTTTATTTCTGTTTGATTATCACTTTGTACATTTTGGAATCCGACTGATGGGATTCCCTCTACTGTACTGTATCAGGTCTTGAGGTGTATATGTTATGTATGTATGTATATATGTTGTGTATGTTTTAAGTTTTTTTTTTTTACTTTTTCCGCTGTTTTAATATATCAGCTTAACGATAATAACGAAATTAGGTGTTAATATTTTTTTTTTGGTTTTCTTTAATGGGACGTCGAGGCGTCTTAGTGTGAAGTGCTAGACTGCATTTATTGAGGGATAAGCTAAAGGTTTTAATGAATTTCATATATCCCTTATGGGTGGTGTATGAAGTGCAGCATACACTTGATGAAATCACATATATGAGTGTCAAGTAGGGCCGCTTGTATGAGATTGTTGCATAATCTGTAGAGCACTCATGAATTACCAGGCGCGCGCATGACCGAATGGCGCAAAATAGCGTAATAGCAAAAATTGCGGGGGTGTAGTGTGATTGGTAGACTTCTATCATACACCAAAGTGTTTTAGTTCATAGAAGTTTACTTCACCGGCTTACTTGTGTAATAAGTCTTATCAGTCTAGGTCTGGTTCATAGTCCAAAAGACATCAGATTCGATGTACCAACATCCATGTGATCAACTCTGATTTTTATTATTTTTTATTTCCATAAATTATTTTAAAATATGTGGGGGATTGTTGGAAATTTTATTTAAAATATATTTCAAAAAAATTTAAGTGCTTTAAGTTCACCATTTATTATTATTCCATCTTAACCGTTAATGTTTTAAATCTCCTTTAATTTATTTTGTTACTTTTTATTTCCTTTTATGATATTAATCATTGATCTTTATTATCTTTTATTGATTTTATTTCTTTGATCAGTGATCAATTTTTCTTAACGGGCCCATCTTATTATTTGTGTATTTGAATGATAGAAAAAGTAGAGAGGCTACAACTTCTTATATATTGTTTTTCGGTAACAAAGGGAAAAATATAGTGTGCTATTCTTTCATGATCAAAACCTCACTTCTCAGTTTACTAGTTTTATACGTGTGACGTATGAGAATGAAAAGGAAGAGACTTTTGTCTCATTTTATCTTTAGATCGTGAACATTTTTATAAAACCTTTTTCTTTTATTCTTTTCTTTCTTTCCATTGTATCAGAGTTAATATTGTTCTTGATGTGGAAGAGTCTGTTAAATCCTGGGGGAGTTTCTCATTATTATTATTATTATGGGGAAATAATCCTTAAGGACAGTGTGATTTCACACGTCTCAAACTATAAACAATTTTGATGTAATTCATCTTTTTCTCTATTTCAATATATTTATTTTATTTATATCATTTTATTTATTATTTTTACAACAGGAAGTAGGGCTACCCATTTTTCTCTATTTCAATATAGACTAAACCCCCAATTTGGTCCCTAAGAAAAACACTCGGGTCTGAAATAGTCCCTAACCAAAAAAAAACTATCCGTTTAGTCCTTAAGAATGTATTTCCGGGACATATTAGTCCTTTCCGTCAGTTGACCACCTTTGATCGCAGGTAAAATGCTGACGTGTCAGTTTCCTTTTGCTAAAAAACCAAAACGCATTGCTGTTCAAACTTCTTCTTCCTTTCAAACTTCTTCTTCCTTCTTCTTCCGTTCAAACTTCTTCTTCCGTCCAAACTTCTTCCTCCCAAACTTCTTCGACGTTCCTTCTTCTTCCTCCCAAGGGAACTTCTTCTTCCTTCCAGCTTCTACGTTTCTCCTCCCGAGGGAACCGAATTTCCGTCTTCTTCCTCCGGCTCGTTGACATTTGCTCGCAAAGAAAGACCACACGAAGGAGAAGAAGTGAAGGGGTTCGCGTCTTCCAACTAACTCAAGGGTGAAGAATCGTGTGAATCAATCCGATTTCTCGAAGGTAATGTTTCTTATTCTTCCCTAATCTCTATGCTTTTGGGTTTTTCGTGTGTGAAATGTGGAGAATCGAGTGTTAGGGTTTAGGGTTTGTGTTATTGCTGATTTTGGCTTTCTCATGCATGCATGGGTGGGTCTGATGTTTCTGTGGTCCCTTCTTCATTGGTTTATCCATTTTTGGATTGTTGAATGCTTATTTTACATAAAAATGTGGTCCCTTTGTCAATGTGTTGGGTGTGTGTCACGATAGTGTCGTTTGTGTGGGCCCATGTGTTGGGTGTCCCTTTAACTTCTTCTGAGTTGTTTCTTTGTTTCTTGTTTGCAGATGATTACACAAATTCGCTTCTTCTTTCACCATGGAGGAAAGCTGGTTATGCAGGATGGGGTACTGAAATACATTGATTCGAGGGTCAACACCATGCCACCAATTGATGTTGACTTGGTCAACTATTTTGATTTGGTGGTGATGTTCAAGAACTTGGGGTACCATGACTTCAAGGCTATGTGGTGGATGCATCCGGGTCGTAAGGATTTTGTGACTGGTTTAAGACCAGTTGAGGGAGACAATGACATCAATCGCATGTGTGAGGTTGCTATGGAGTACACGGCTGGAGAGTATTACACAATGCACTTGTATTTTGAGCATCCGGTTCTAGGTGTGCAAGATGCAGTCTTTGTTGATCCAGATGAGGAGGAGGAGAATGTTCAGGCAAATGGTTCTACACCAATTGAAGCTTCATTCGAAGACTTGGTGACTGATGATGAATATGACAGTGCGGAAGATTCTCTTTATAGGCCTCCTCCAGTGTCTGACAGTGATAGTGATGAAGGTTACATGAGCAAGCAAAAAACTGAAGTGAAGGGGAAGAGGGCAGCCCCCACTGTCTCATCTTTAGATAGTGAGAGGGCTGAAAATTCTGACATCAACTCATTTGAGAAGAATGGTTACCAAACTCACTCTGAGCAGATGAAAACCCCAGACTCTACTAACGACGAGGGCAACTCAAGGCACACATTCCCAGTGTTCAACTCGGATATCTCATTTGGACAAAGTTAGGCTACGGTGGTATGGAGTTTAAAAACTTGGAGGAGTTTAAGAATGCTGTGAAAGACTACAATATTGGACTTGGAAGGCAATTTGTATGGAAGAAGAATGATAAACAGAGGGCTAGGGCTGTTTGTAAGGTGAAGGAATGTCCATGGGTTGCTTTCTGTTCATGGAATAGCCTGGACAAGATTTACCATTGAAGACTCCGGTGGATGATCATACTTGCTGCAGGGTCTTTAAGAACAAGGCTGCCACCAAGAAGTGGGTTGCTAAGAAACCGGAGAAGCGATTATTGACACGGCTGAGCTTAAAAGGAGACAAGCTTTTGACATTTTCAAGGAGGAGTTTACGGTGCACCTTAATGATAAAAAAGTCATCACGAGCATTGAGAGCAGCCCAGCTTCTTTGTGGAAGGTTGAGAAAAAGATCAATATGGTAGGACATGGGACTACCTTGCTGAGGTGTTGAAAAGCAACCCAGGATCAACTGCTAGGATGGATGTTTCACCCAGAATGGAAGGCCCCCCACTGTTTGATCGCTTGTATATCTGTTTGGAGGGCCTTAAGTCAGGTTTGAAGGCCCCCCAGAATGTAGTTTTCTTATGACATTTATTTTGTTTCAGACTCAGGAACCAGTTGAAGGAAACCAACAACCCATTCAAGGAACGCATACTACAGACTCTGCAATTCCACAAGAGACTAATCTGTCTCATATGAATTTTGTAAGGGACCATTTTGGCCCACTAAACATTTTGTAAGGGACCATTTTGTCCCACGATATTTACATGTTCAAAATTCCTCCATTGGTTTGATCCTATCGATTTCAGGAAATGAGTGATCAGAGTACACCACCGCTGCCACCAGCTATAAGGCCAACACCTATCAGGCCACGTGGGACAGTTAGACCATGTGTAACTCTACCCCCTTTCACCCCAAGTCCTTCATCAGCAGTGGGAATACAATCAATACGACCACCACCACCTCCAGTTAGGCCATACAGAGCTCCAACATATGCTCAGGGTGAGGGAACTGTGTCAAATGAGACATTGGTAGCAGCAAGTAGTGAGACTGCAGAGAGGCTATTCAAGTTCATTCCAACACCTGGATACAGACCACCACCACCACCACTGCAAGATAATGGCAACAAGAAAAAATGAAGAGGGAAGTGACACTGCAGAAGGAATTCAGCAACAGACAATGTTTTTTGAGTTTTCAGTAGTTTACTAGGTTATATGTTCTAGTTAGGGACTGACAATGTTTTGTGTTTTATCTTGTTGTTTGGTACATTATAAGGTTATTTTGACAATGACAGGATATATTTGTAATGAATTGACAATGCATATGAATGAAAAGTACATTTTGGAGTTATTTTGTTGGTATTATTTACCTTTCATGGCTGCCCTTTGGAGTTATTTTGGAGTTATTTACCTTACATTATAAATGGATTCTTTTACAACTTTGATTAGAAAAACAGAAATTTCCATTTCATTATAAATGCCAAAAGGCATGGATTACATAACTTTTTCACCCAAATATTACAAGCACATACTAACCTAACTTTCCATGACATTTACACTACTTCCATACATTAAATATCATAACCATAACAACAAAAACCAAGACAACCCCTATCACAACTCCAAATGATCTTTGGAGATAAACAACATCTTTGGATATAAGCAACATCTTGACTTGCATTTCATTCATCTTTGCTTTCATCTCGGTTATTTCCATCTCCACCTGAGGAATTCTCCCTTCTCCCATCTCCATCTCCATCTCCTTAAGTCTCTCTTGTTCCATTTGCGCCTCATATATATCCACCCACACAAATGTGCCACAATGTGGTTTCTTCTCCTGCAACCAAAACCAGCAAGAATGTAAAGATGACAGGCCAACCAATATGGAACTAAAGTAAGGGATTCATTACCTTATATAAAGGGCAGCCATAGAAGGGTCTGTTTGGGTTCTTCAGTGTTCTTGAAGTGCTGATGACACAAGGTCTCTTACAAATGCAACATGGAGGTGGGAACTTTGGGGTTACAGTGCTTGAGGAAGCACTCCAACTATAGTCACTGCTGGACACATTGTTAGACGCCCAACTCATTTTAACGCTGGTCCAACAATGGAAGGGGGGCGAAATAGAAATTAGGGATTCAGTCACTGCTGATGAGGGAAAGGGTGCGCAAGTCCGCGATCGGATGGGGGGAAGGAGAAGAAGAATGTTTACAATGGCGAGGGAGAACAAGTCCTAGGGTTGGGAAGTCCTTGGGTTGGGAGGAAGAAGAAGGAAGGAAGAAGAAGTTTGAACGGAAGAAGAAGGAAGAAGAAGTTTGAACGGAAGAAGGAAGAAGAAGTTTGAAAGGAAGAAGAAGTTTGAACGGCAATGCGTTTTGGGTTTTTAGCAAAAGGAAACTGACACGTCAGCATTTTACCTGCGATCAAAGGTGGTCAACTGACGGAAGGACTAATCTGTCCCGGAAATACATTCTTAAGGACTAAACGGATAGTTTTTTTTGGTTAGGGACTATTTCAGACCTGAGTGTTTTTCTCAGGGACCAAATTGGGGGTTTAGTCTTCAATATATTTATTTTATTTATATCATTTTATCGTATTCGCGTAGTTAAAAAATTTATTTTCAACTGAGAAAGTTGGGCATCCATCAACTATAGTCATAACCCTTATTCTATGTTTGAGAGTTTTGAATGAAATGAAATCGAATATTCTGTAATAAAGGAAAAATGTAAAGGAAAAAGATATTTGATATGAAATTAAATTCATAACCTTGTGCCAATAGTGTTATACTGTTATTAATATCTATCATTTCACTTATACTTAACCGTGATTTCCGATGATATCAAATTGTCATTGGTCCAAATTATGTTTGTGCATTTAAAACATACGCTATACACTCAATTCAAACATACCCCGACCCTGCTCAGCCATGTAATGTTTTTCAACGAACCATGTGATGTTTTTTCACTCTAAAAAAAAAAACCTTAATCTTTGAAGAAAGAATTCGTCCAATCTGATTGATTTTCTACATTCAATTTTAATAAAAATGAAGCCATCTTTGAAACATTCCATTTCCAAATTTCAAGTCTTACATACCATGACCCTTTTCCCCATATTTATTACTTCGACAACAAGTATCCTAATATCAACCGTTGATCAAAAATCCCTTCCAAAATAAACGGCCATCATTCACCAAAACGTACACCGTTGACACGCCATACAAAACGAGTATAGAGAGAAGAATAACGAGTTCGGTGGTTTTTGTTGTTGCAATGGGAAATACGATGTGCTTGTTTTGTGGGTGCATTCCACAGGCAAACGTTGGTGTTGTAGAACAGTGGGGCCGGTTCAGCAGGTTGGCCCAACCCGGTTTCCATTTCTTCAACCCCATCACCGGAGAATGCCTTGCCGGCCTTCTCTCCACCAGGATCTCCTCCCTCGACGTCCGCATCGAGACCAAAACCAAGGTTTCATTCATTTCCTTATTTTCACTCATTATTATCAATTATCATTTATTATTATGAGATAATAACAAGTGTTTAGAAACGAAAATATGAATATATTGATATTGATTGTTTCTTAATTATGGTGGTACCGTACAGGACAACGTGTTTGTGCAGTTACTTTGTTCAATTCAGTACCGAGTAGTTAAAGAAAATGCTGATGATGCTTTCTATGAGTTGCAAAACCCTCAGGAACAGATCCAGGCTTATGTTTTTGATGGTATGATTTTTTAGGAAATGGATTCTTCTGGGCATAATTATTGATTGATTAGGGTTACATGAGAAAATTTTGTATGTATAGCATTTTTTGGATCAATTATTATCAATGCTCTGATTTTCTATTTGATTGATTTGGCTTTCTCTATGTGTGGAATGGTGTTTAAGTGACCCGTGCTATTGTTCCAAGAATGAATTTGGATGAACTCTTTGAGCAAAAGGGTGAGGTTGCCAAAGCTGTATTGGAGGAACTTGAAAAGGTATATAAGTTACTGCTTATTCGAATTGTTCTTGCCATCTTCAACAAAATATTTAAAATATGATAACTTAAAAGAGCCTTGATCATACAACAAATGAACCAAGTAAGTATTTAGGGTCTGTTTGGGTTGGTTTTGATTAAAATTGAGTTTGTAGTAATTGATTTATGTTTGGATACCTTATCATTAAAAGTAGTTTTGGCAGAATGAATATTGTTTGGATTGTGTCATTCAATTGGCTTTTAAATGTGTAGTTAAAAATCCAAAATGAGTTTTGGCAAATGGAGAACTAAAATTTTTTCCACTTCAACTAGGGTTTGAAGCCCAAATCCAATTATAGCTAACAGACATTTGGAGATGTTAAACATGTTGAAAAAATTCAAAACCGGGTTTGGAGTCTCCAAACTTACTTTTGAAACTCCCAAAAGGTATGTCAAACATACACTTAATTGTTTTTGTTCCTCTTAAAACTAAAGCTTATCCGTTGCAAACAAGAGTTAGTACAACAAATGATCTATTTTAAAATTAACAACTCAGGACAGTCTTTTGAAACACAATATGTACCATGTATTCAATCCAAAATATTTGATTCTATTTTGTTTCCTTATGCTGAATTTTTTACTGGATAATTCCTCTGCATGCCAATATCCTATTTCCTGAATTTCATCTATCAGGTGATGGGAGAATATGGATATAGCATAGAGCATATACTGATGGTTGATATTATACCTGATGCTTCTGTACGTAAGGCAATGAATGAGATTAATGCAGGTAATAATACTTTTATGTGTTTTAGACTTCTTTTTTCCACTATTGCACATATTAAGCAGTAACATACAACTTTTTTCGGTTTTCACCATATACTATTGCATGTGCATGTATGCATCTCATAGTCGCTCTCTCTGCCTTTCTCAATCCAAGGACTCCCGTCCCATTCCCAAGATGAAACTGTTGGAAAAGCAATTAAATTTCCAAATAAATGCAAGTGAGTGGGATTTTAAGAGATTAGTTGGGAAGGTGAAACACTTGACTCTTGGAGTCATATCATAAAGAGAGATTAGTTGGGAAGGTGAAACACTTGACTCTTGGAGTCATATCATAAAGAGATATTAGTTGGGAAGGTGAGACAATTAATGTCCACTAGTCACATTCATGAATGGAAGCCATGTCCCTTTACTATATAAATGGGTCATGTGAGGAAGAGTAGAATCATCCCAACCAAAGCAAGAGAGAGCAAGTGTGTGAGTGATCACTTGTAGAGAAAGTCTCTTGTGTGAGTGAGTGTTATCATTTCTTGTAACTTGAGTGTGGTACTTGAGTTTGTAGAGTGATACACAAAAAGTGGGGTGGGTTACAAATATTGTAATCACATATTTGAGATAGTGAATACACTTTATTGGAGTGTTTCCGTGGACGTAGGCAAGAGGTGCCGAACCACGTTAAATTCTTGTGTTCTCTATATTTTTCTCGTAGTGTATTTTTTCTTGTGTTCTTACGATCCTTTATCGTGTGAGAGATACCCAACAAAGTGGTATCGAGCTATGGCCAGGGAACACATCAAGGTTTGAGATCCCATTATTTGATGGGAAAATAAATTTTATGATCCGGCAAAGTGTACCATTCAAGATCTCTTGGTGCGAGAATGGTCTTGATCGAGGCTTTAGAGAAGGAGAAGCCGAGATACCATGAAGGAAGAAGAATGGACAAAAATTCAAAAGAAAGAAGAAGTCACGATTCGGTTAGCTCTAGCTCCTGAGATAAAGCACAATGTGTTAAAGGAGACAACACCAACGGCTTTGTGGGAGAAGCTCCGAGAATATCTATGCGTCAAGTCGCTAACCAATCGTCTCTGTTTAAAGATGGAGTTATATCAACTCAAAATGGAGATGGGAGGAAATCTCCATGACCACATCAACAAGTTCAACCAGACTAGTAAGCCAATTGTTGAACGCCGATGATAAAATATCCCGATGAGGAGCAAAGTCTTGTTATTTGTCATCACTACCAAGGTCCTACAAAACTGTGGTTCAAACGTTGCTTGTCGGGAGAACAACTTTGAAGATGGATGAGGTGACCGTCACTTTAAGGGAAAATGAGAGGATGATGAAAAACGAGAATATCAATGATGAAAGTGAAATAGCAATGGCGGAGGAATGCGAACGAGGGAGGAATCATTCAAGGAGGCATGATAGGTCAAGAGGAAGATCAAAATCGCAATCACGTCCTCAACGAGATATGACAAACGTGCAATGTTATTATTGCGGGAGAAGGGTCATTTGCAACTAAGGTGCACACAAATGAGGGAGGATTTGAAGAAATTAAGGATGATGAGAAAGGATGATGACAACTCTCGGACAAACGTGGTCAAAATAGTGAAGATGAAGATATATTTTTAGCAACAACCGAGGATGTTGATAAATCAAATTGGGTGATGGATTCTACTGCCTCGGAGCACATTTGTAGAGATCGAGCAATGTTTAACACCTTGAAAACTAATGAAGAGTTTGGCCATTTCAAGTTAGGAAATGGTGAAAAAATGAAGGTTGAGGGCATTGGCGGTGTGAGAATGAAGCTCCATGATGGTGCCATTAGAACTTTCCAAAATGTGAGGTTTGTACCTTCTGCCATTTGCCAATATTATTTCTTTGGGGGAGATGGCATCACAAGGGTACAAGTATATTGGTTCAAAGTGGGGATGCAAGGTGTATAAGGGAAGACGCTTGGTGTTAAGAGGGCAGAAAAGTAAGAAGAACCTTTGCTACTTGGAAGGGCAAGCTTTGAGAAGGGAAAGCGGCCGTGATAGCAAAGGTGGAAAGAAGGTAAAATTTCTTGATGATGTGGAAATTTGGAAATTTTAATTGAGGGAGGAATTGTTGGAAAAGCAATTAAATTTCCAAATAAATGCAAGTGAGTGGGATTTTAAGAGATTAGTTGGGAAGGTGAAACACTTGACTCTTGGAGTCATATCATAAAGAGAGATTAGTTGGGAAGGTGAAACACTTGACTCTTGGAGTCATATCATAAAGAGATATTAGTTGGGAAGGTGAGACAATTAATGTCCACTAGTCACATTCATGAATGGAAGCCATGTCCCTTTACTATATAAATGGGTCATGTGAGGAATAGTAGAATCATCCCAACCAAAGCAAGAGAGAGCAAGTGTGTGAGTGATCACTTGTAGAGAAAGTCTCTTGTGTGAGTGAGTGTTATCATTTCTTGTAACTTGAGTGTGGTACTTGAGTTTGTAGAGTGATACACAAAAAGTGGGGTGGGTTACAAATATTGTAATCACATATTTGAGATAGTGAATACACTTTATTGGAGTGTTTCCGTGGACGTAGGCAAGAGGTGCCGAACCACGTTAAATTCTTGTGTTCTCTATATTTTTCTGTAGTGTATTTTTTCTTGTGTTCTTACGATCCTTTATCTGTGTGAGAGATACCCAACAGAAACTAGGTCATACAATGGGCAATCCCCCTAGAAATTTATATGATCATATTCATTGTGGGCGGCATTATTATCAATCCATAACTTGGTCACAAAATTTAAGGGTTGGGTTCGGAAAGATAATTCTGTGAATTATGGGCACCTTGATTTGTAATTGTGGTAGATCCTGTGGGTATTTTGATGAAATCCCTACTCTCTTCCCCCTCTCCCATTTCTTCAAACAGCAGATCGTGCTTGATACTTTCTTCTTCTTTTCCTATGTACTTAAAATTAATTTGTGATCATTTTGTGAACAGTATGTTTCTCTTCTTCGAGTTTTTATGATAGTCAGTAGTCAATGTTCTGCTTTATTATATTTATATCCGCTAATGTGGAAATGAAAGAATACATATTTAATAATTGTTTTTAGCCAACACATTCATATGATATAAAGTATAAACTACTTTTGAAATCACCAAAGCAATTGGTTGTACAGAGCTCTTTTGTTTAAGATTCTGCACAACCTTGTTACATCAATCTTGAAATCGGTTGCTGCTATCACTAGGTGTTTATCCCTTATGCAACCTACTCACTGGAATTTTGATTTTACTTTACAGCTCAAAGGATGCAACTTGCTAGTGTATACAAAGGAGAAGCTGACAAGGTGCTTCTAGTTAAAAAGGCAGAAGCTGAAGCTGAGGCTAAGTATTTGGGTGGGGTTGGTGTTGCCAGGCAGCGGCAAGCTATAACAGATGGCTTGAGAGAGAACATTTTGAATTTTTCCCACAAGGTAGAAGGTACTTCTGCTAAGGAGGTGATGGATCTTATCATGATTACTCAGTATTTCGACACTATCAAAGACCTTGGGAACTCATCAAAGAATACCACAGTTTTTATACCCCATGGACCTGGCCATGTTAGGGATATTGGTGCCCAGATACGCAATGGAATGATGGAAGCAGCCAGTGGTCAAGTAAATATTGAGTGATTTTGTACATCACCTTTATCTAATTGTACTTCTCTATCTCTTAAAAACACGTGCACAACACACAAAAATGGTATTATATGGAAATGTAACAAGTTCTGTTGGATTTTACTAAAGTAAAGTTTTGAAGTTTTAGCAGTTGGAGGTTGTGTTATAAATTAGGATGGTTTGCAGTCGTACCATACAGTCAATGGCATTTCGCTGTTAAAACAATTCGAAAGATGGTATGCAATATGCTTTATAGGAATAAAGTTTTATACCTTCAGTTTTAATGTTCCTGCTGAAGTTGTATGTGCCAACATTATTACTGTGGTTTGATTTGGAATTTGGAACAAGTTTTTTATTTCCAAATTCACAGATGATCAAGGCATTTATTAAATGTGACGGGAGACTTTTTATTCCAAGGCTGGGAAAAATCATCGATCTGGCTAGGATTTATAATAAGTTGTCTACCAACATAAAAACCTTGATGTGAATTCAAGTCATGCTAATATCATGTGTCTATCAAGTGAGCTATTTCCATTGGCAAAAAGTTAGTCCAGCTTTATGCTTGCTGAACGATTATGTTGCATAGTGTTTTTCAATTTGACAATCTTTCCTCTGAATTATAACTTAGCTTGGGGATATTTTTATACCTAGGATGGCCGTTCCTCTAGTTAAGAATAAGATGAATCGATACAACTCTTGTGCTTGATGTATACTATTAGGGCCTGTTTGGTACACCTGGTAAGGGGGACCGGATATGATACACTATCATATCTTGTTATTTTTTGTTTGGTGAACCATTGTGATGGGATACAAAATTTTCTTATCCTATCCAGTGCACTCAGTTCATTTTTGTAACCCATGGGGACCCTTGGGTTAGAGGAGAACAGGATACGATAAGAAAAATACTTCCTTATTTACCCTCAACACTTTAGAAAACCATCCTACATAGCCAAGCAACTCACATGTCGTTGCCCCCTGCCATCGCAAGCTGCCGCCTCACCTGCCGTTGCGAGCTGTCGTCGCAAGCTGTCCTCGCACCTACCGTCGTGAGCCCAAGCCCAGCACAACGGCCTCACTGCGAGCTACCCCTATGACGTGAGATCCGCCGTGCGGCAGCAGCTACACTTCATCTCCGGTGTCGATCTCTCTTTATCGCTCATACCCCCACACTCCAAATACACTTCGATAGACAAGGATGGAGGCGGCAGCGTGATGACTCTAGTGCCGTAGCGGTGGAGCTTGACGGCGGCGGTTCAATGCGATAGATTCATCCCTGTCTCAGCCGCACGCAGATCTGTGCGTCATCATCACTGCAACTTCTCTCTTATGGCTTATGAGTTTTTCTTTTATTTCCTTTTTAATATATATTTTTTTAATTTAAAAACCCTCCCTTTAGACAACCTTTCCTGGTTATTTATTCCTTCTTTTATTTATGGAAAAAAAATGTCAGTTTTTGTTTGAAGGGATGAAATATATGGTTGTTTTGTGATGGAACTAGCTTGGTGTATTGAGTATTAATGGTGGTTCTTTGACAAGGGAGGATGGAGTAACAAGAACAATGACCATTGGAGCATGAAACTGTCATAAAATAAGGATAATTATGTAATTTGGTAAACACCTGATGAGATAACATAATCCTATCTAGTGGGCTATTCCATACTCATCAAACATCGGATAGGAAAAGAGCTTATCGGTCTTTTATCCTATCATATTCATATTCATCTTCTTATCATATCCGCTCTTATCCTATCCTGACCGCCAAACGAGCACTTACAATTTTATAACTAAGTTTTCAACAATCAGTTTCTCCTTCAGAATTTTCATTTCCGTATGATATTTTTGTCATTTAAGGAATCTTAAAACAAAATTCAGGAGCAAACAATCATCCTCATTTCAGGTTCCAACGTATATCTATTTCTCTAATAGCTCTCTCTCTAGACCGTGACATACTCTAGACAGTGAGAATATTTATGAGCTGAAATTCCAAGGGTGTTCCTTGAGTGCCGTGTTTTATAATCAATATTTTTCTAAAGGCTAATTTGAAGTTAATCTTGGCATTTTGCTATAACTCTATTTGGGTGTGAGAGTAATTAAAAAATAGGGGGAAGATCAAGTTAACAATTTGGATTTCAAAACCTTCATTTTATATAAAAAAATTAATATATGAAAACTAAATTTCTAATTCTCCTTGACAAGTAACTTGTCATAAGTACCTTGACCCTATGGATGGGGTCTTATTCAGCAAATTCTCTCAACTACGTAGAATAGAAAGCTAAAAGCTTTCAATTGAAAACAACAAAAAATAATTTACAATTCAACATGAATTTTCCTATATATACCTCAAACAATCTCCACTACTAGCACAACATCTTCCTCACATTTCAGTAAGCAACCTGAAGTACTTGTTCCCATAATCACACTAGCTAGTAACTACCATGGTTGCCAAACACCAATTCGGCCATATTTCATTGGCCTTGCTTTTCTGCATTGGGTTCTTGGCTTTTGAAGTCACATCTCGAACTCTCCAAGATGCCTCCATGTATGAGAGGCATGAACAATGGATGGCTCGCTATGGCAAAGTCTATAAAGACCCCCAAGAAAGGGAGAAGCGCTTCGGGATATTTAAGGAAAATTTGAATTACATAGAATCTTTCAACAATGCTGGCAATAAACCTTATAAGCTAGGCATTAATCAATTTGCAGACCTTATAAATGAGGAGTTCACTGCATCTAGAAATAGATTCAAGGGGCACATGTGCTCCTCAATCACAAGGACACCCACTTTTAAGTATGAAAATGTGACAACAGCAACACCCACGGTGGATTGGAGACAGAAAGGAGCGGTGACACCGGTCAAGGACCAAGGCACGTGTGGTAAGTATCTAATAATTCATTGAATATATCTCATAAGTCAGGATTGAATTGTCATCTAACTATGGTTTAATTTATCTTGTAGGATGTTGCTGGGCATTTTCTGCTGTTGCAGCAACAGAAGGAATCAATAAATTGAGCACTGGTAAATTGATCTCGTTGTCTGAACAAGAGCTGGTTGATTGTGATACAAAGGGTATTGACCAAGGTTGTGAGGGAGGTTTAATGGATGATGCCTTCAAATTCATCATAAAAATCATGGACTGAACACCGAAGCCAAATACCCTTATCAGGGTGTTGATGGAACATGCAATGCAAATGCAGCAACCAGCCATGCAGTTACCATTACTGGCTATGAGGATGTCCCTGCTAACAATGAGCAGGCACTGCAAAAAGCTGTTGTTAATCAACCAGTTTCTGTAGCCATTGATGCTAGTGGCTCTGATTTTCAGTTTTATAAAAGTGGTGTCTTCACTGGTAGCTGTGGCACTGAGTTGGATCATGGTGTTACAGCTGTGGGTTATGGAGTTAGTGATGATGGAACTAAGTATTGGCTGGTGAAGAATTCATGGGGAGCTGAATGGGGTGAAGAAGGTTACATTAGGATGCAAAAGGATGTGGCTGCTAATGAAGGACTCTGTGGCATTGCAATGCAAGCATCTTACCCGACTGCATAGTTACAACTTGGATACCATTATTTCTACACTAAATAAAAATATTTTCTTATGTCTTAATTCCCGCTATCGGTTGTGTATCCTCTACATGAATTACATGAACTAGTGTACTTATCAATTACTATACATTATACAATGAAAAATTAATCATAGATATGACCATACAAGTGCATCTTTACTTTCTTTTTATGAAGTGAATGAACTTTTAGTGACTTTAATAATGTAAATTAATTAAAGAAAATTTTTTTGGCACAAAAAAACCAAAAACAGATGTGGCATTTGTGCACATGCTCTCTCTCACACTTCTGGTGAGTGTGGGCTTCGTAGTATGACATCATTTGCCTCACACGCTTTGCAGAAAATAGGTTGTACAATCTGCAAAGGTGAGCTTACCTGAAAATATTCTAACAGCCCGTTTGGTTAGGATTGTTTCAAACACAAACGACCCTTTTCTCCGTCCCGAGGCAAGTGACCACACCTTTTCTCAAAGCTCCAATTTGGAGCTTTCATGTAACGCACTTCTAAACGCCGGTTGGCATTAAATGAAATCTTAAACAAACATAAGCTAAATATTCGGGATTGAACTCTCAGAAGAAGAAAAAAATTAACCATAAGAAGGGGTAACAAAAAAACTCTATTACGATTTACTCTCATTAGAGTTGATAATACAATGAAATGATATTACAATAATCAACAACAAAATTTATTATCGATTTCCATAATTTTCATGCCACAATATTCTGAAAAATTGTCACATTAACATACATAATTGCATATTTCAAAATAGGCATGAAGAGGGCAAAGATCTCCTTGAGAACAAATTTCTCCACTTATGCATTTATAAAACATATCAATAACTGTCTCATAATAACTAACCTCGGGAGTGTGTCGCTCATCCTTGTTTGTAGAGCCAACAAAAGAGAGAGCCAATTTAGCGGTCCATCATCAAAACATTGTATAACTTCCCCAAACGGTTCATTAATTGTGTTTGGCAATCAAATGAGAGTAAATCATGCTTAAATAAACAACTTTAGCATGCCCAAACTTATTTAAATAATAAGTCTTCCGTAAAACATTCACAACTTTGAAGCTGCAAGTGGGTAAACCATGTGGCAAAAAAAACCCATATTCTTCCTTGCCTGTAATTTTTTAAATAATAAAAAAAAAGAACTCAGAATCCAATAACAGGATTTGCAGCAAAATAATAATGCATGATAATTTTCAAGTGAGCCATAATCATCCCAAAGAAAACAAAACCAAGTGCTTAGTGGATGTCACTGACTTCAATCCGATTCAATAAAATAACAAATAAAAGAATAATCACAATGAAGTGAACAAAACTAACATTTTTGAACAACCAGAATCATATTTTCAACATGAATGGCACTCAAAGTTGCATTTTGTGAGTTACCAAACCCAATAAATGCATCACAGATTCACAATGGAATTATAACAAAGTCCTCAAGATTTCGAGTTTCATGAAGAGTGTCAGATTTTTGTTTTAGTGGGAAAACCCAAGTAAACCTACTGTATGCATCAACACAGGTTAAGAAGTAGGTGCACCCACATGAAAACTTAATTGGAGCAGGGCCCCATAGGTCACACACTACAAGTTCAAAGGGAAACTTGTAGATAGTGGTTGAAGAGGGAGCTGGGAGGCGATGTGCCTTACCCAAGCAGCAAGAAGAGCAAAAATCCAATGGATTTTTGTGAGGGAGAGGCAGTCTGCAAGCTTGAAGTGCATTTCTAAGTGCATCATGGTGTGGGTGACCTAGGCAAGAGTGCCAAAGTTTGTAAGAAACAAATGTAGGAGACACATGTGAATTAACAGTATCATTATTCACTATATTTGAAGATGAATGTACATCATTTTGTGAATTTACATTGAATAGGGAAACTGAATTACAAGTAGCAACACTGTTTGTATGAATTGAATTACAAGTTTTTGTATGGCCTGAATTACAGGTAGGGAAATAAGACATAGCTGAAGGGGAGCTTGACCAGATACTGGAGACATTTTCAAACTTGTAGAGACCATCTACGCCAACTGTACCACGTAGCAGAACTTCAGAAGAAGCCTGTGATTTGACAAGACAAAATGAGGGGTGAAACTCAAAAAACACATGATTATCCCTGACAAATTGACTGACACTAATTAAGTTCTTTGTGATGGAAGGGACAAGCAATAAATTAAGTAGAGTGAAATGGGTTTGGGGATGGGAAGGTGTAGTAAAGTGCATGGAACTAACTTTGTTAATTGACAAACCTTGGCCATTCCCCAAGTAGACTTGCTCAGAACCTGGCAAGGAGGCAGTCTCAGTCAGATTAGAGGGATTCGGAGTGACATGATGAGATGCACCCAAGTCCGGGTACCAAGTGTTGCTGAACTGAGACTCAGTGCCTATCAGAAAGGTTCGTGGCTGTTGTGGCCTAGGTGGTGCTGCAAAGGGTTGAGCAAAAGGAGGAGGTCTAGTAGACTGTGAAAGCATGGGTAGTGGTGGTCTTTGGTACTGCCAATTGGAGAAATTTTGATACTGAGGAGGTCCCTGATAGTACTGATCTAAATTGTTGGAACCTGAGTGGCGATAATAGCACACACTTGCACCATGCCCATACTTTTTGCAGATTTGGCACTGAACATTGGAGCGCCCACCGGAGCGTCCACCACCACCGCAACCTCTGTCCATGCCACCACCGTAGCGGCCGCCACCTCGATTACCGTGGAAGCCTTCACCTCGATTTGATGAATTGCCACTAGTGACATGCGAATAGCTCTCTGGAAACTGAGGATTTTGAAACAGTGCGTTCGAGGAGGTGGAATTCACAGAATTTTTGAAGTTTCCAGAACTTGATCCTTGAGCAGAGGACTGAGTGAGGTTTACGGACACAGAATCGGGAAGAACACTCTTCTTGTTCTTTTCGATTCGCGTACCAATGCTAGGAGGATCGATTCAAGTTCATCGAGAGACACAAACTCATTCTTGCTATTAATCGCTGCTACAACAGGATCGAAATCCTCTAGAAGTGCTTCGAGTGTCACTTCCAGAAGATCCCAAGGTGGAAATCTCCGATGGATAGAAGAGAATCAGAAAGAGTGCGAACGTGAAGGATGAACTCTGAAACCGTGCGATTACCTTTTGCTAGGGTTTGCACCTCCGATCTCAGTTGACTAGCTTTGGTGCTCAACAAACTCTGAAAATACTTGTGGATTTCATCCCAAATTTGCCAGGAATGAACGCAATTAACAACTCTGGTGAGTAACGAATCTGAGATCGAAGCAAGGATCCAGGTTGAGATCAATGCATCTTGTTGCTCCCAATCACTGTATGCTGGATTCTCTTCATCATTTTCACGATCTTCATCAGTGAGGAACTTCGGTGGAATTCGCGAATCTGTGATGTACTTTTGGAGTTTGTGACCACGAACAACTCCTTCGATTTGCTGCTTCCACTGCCGAAAATTGTTGTCATCAAGCTTCAACGAAATTGGATGGGAAGGTGTGAATTGTGGTGTGCCAGGGTTTGCGAAAGGGTTGATGGAAGCCATGGCTTCACGACCTAGAAGCTCTAGATACCATATTATAGTTCTAGAATTACAGAGAATGTAGAAGAAGAGAAACTCATATTATTGATTCTAATGAGTTACAGAAGGCTATCACCTTATATAGTGACCACAAGACAGTTAGGATGCTAACTGCATCCAACTGAAATAACAGAAAGTGAACAGCTGTGAACAGCTGTCTAACAACTAAGAGATACGGGCCTTAAGCCCAAATACTATAAACTATACCATCTCTAACAGTGTGCATTGTCAAGTATAACACAAAACAAGCAAAAACCTTAACTTTTATCACTCAATTTGAGTAGACTTTGAAATAAACTAAAATTAGGGTTTATTTACTTGATTGATTATTGAAAATAAATTAAAAAATATATTTTCCACTTGTTAATCTCGATTAGGATTGCAGAGTTAACCACTCAGCACTCTCTACCTGGTATGCACGATGTCTTTGTCTAATAGAACCACTAGAAACACTATATCAGATGAGGGCAGGCACGTCTCTAATGACATTATATAAATAAGCCAACCCATAGCAAGCTATCCATGTCAAAGTCAAATACAATATCCACTAAAGAGTGATGTTCTATAATTAAAAAATTAAATCAGTTTCCATAATTAATATTATTAATAATCCCATAAACAATTCTAAATAATTGATGAATTCTAATCCATGATATAACTTAAACTAATACAACATCATATGGTGCCATGTGGACAAACCTTTACCAGTCATACATAAATGTTGCTCTATGCACAAAAGTATGAAGATATGATAAACGCAATGCTGTTGGTCTGAAAAATAACCTCACAGAAAAGCTACTCGTATAGAACCTACATTAGCATAAAATTCTTTTGGAAAAGGAGGTGTTCTAATCAAACTAAGCACTTGTTTGTTCACCATATGTGTAGTTAGAAATGGAAGTGTACAAACCTCAGCAGCTGTCATTATGTGAAGCTGTACAGAATTGAGACAACTAGGGAATGTATTCTTCAAGAATCAGACATCATATGAAGCAAAAAGAGCACATTTAATATGCCAACTGCAGAACTGCTCAACGATGCAAATAGAGAAACACTTTACCTCTTCCACCCATGAAACTTTCTTCCTTGTTGTATCATGTATGTAATTAAAGGAGCTGATCATTTTCAGCAATAAAGGAGCAGATCATTGGACAACATTTTCTTTCACCCTAGCTCAAAACCTATCATCAAGTGTATACCTATGCCCTGCCAATTCATAGCGTGTTTGGTATACAGGTTGGAAACTACCGGACACACGTTTGCCGGAAGCTACTCTATGTAGCTTTTGCAGTCACAATGTGATTCTGCAGCCTTGGAATATGGGTCCAAACATGGCTCAATATGCAATAAGCTTGCCATCTTTACAAAAATGCTCCATTATGTCAATTACTAGTAGTAAGCAATCTGAGCAGGCAAATAGGGAAGCATGCATGTTGAGACTTATGTAGCACTCTCCTTATCTACCAGTAGTCTCTGCAAGAACAGATTCCATCTTTGAAGTGGTGATACCTTGTCCTGTCTCTAACTATAATTACTCGATCATAAACCTTGGAAATGAATTTTGTTGCTTGATGACAATCCCCACAAACTCGTAAATTCTTCACAATGCGAATTGGAGTTCCAGGTGCTGTGTTCATCAACCCAAAAGCAATAGCCAACTTCTCACTGTGTATGGACAGAGCAGTCTCTTTATCTTCCTCGTCATCGATATCAAGCAAAAGTTCCCCTAATTCTGGAACATACCCAGCAATCTTCAACTTGATTGTCATCTCAACCAAAAATGAATAAATCTCCCTACTTTGAGGATGGGATCGATCTCCAACAAGGAATTGATGGAATATCCCCTTCAATTCAATTGAGCTGCAGCCAGGATTTTTTCTGTCAGTTCTTTCATTCTTCTCTCTCAGCATCCTTGCTTCATTCCATCTCCCAGATGTAGAATATAAATTACCCAATAGAACATTACACCCTATATGGTTAGGATCCATTTCTTTAATTATTTTGCCTATTCTATATCCCCGCTGCATATCTTTATAGATTCTACAAGCATTTAGTAGTGCTCCCCAAATTGCTACGTCTGGAGCCATGGGCATACAAGAAATCATTTCTTCAGCCTCCTTCAAGAGGCCAGCACGACTCAGTAGATCCACCATGCATCCATAATGCTCTATTTCTGGGTTAATTCCATAATCACTAAGCATCAATCTGAAATAGAATTTTCCCTCCTCAACCATATAGCCATGGCTACAAGCATTTAATAAGGCAACGAACGTGACTTTATTAGGAGAAACTTTTTCTACCTTCATTTGTTCAAAGACCTGTATAGCCTCACTGGGTTTTCCGTGCATTGCAAACCCACCAATCATGGCATTCCAAGGCCAAACCTTGCGCTTCATGTTGTGTTCACAGAAAACTCTTGATGCGGACTCTATCTCTCCACACTTTGCATACATGTCAATGATGCTAGCAAGAAGCCGCTCATTCATCTTAATCCCACCCCTGCCAATGTAAACATGGATCCACTTTCCTTGATCCAATGCTACCAGATTTGAACAGGCTGCAAGAGCACTTACAAGGGTATACTCGTTTGGTCTGGGACCTTCTTGCAACATCTTGTGGAAGAAATCCAAAGCCTCCATGAAACAACCAACCTATGGAAAATATGGAGTAACTTTAGACAGAGTTCATCAACAATCAAGTCGTATAAAACAAAACATGATATACTATCAACTGCATACTTCTGTAATGTCCACTTCAAAGAAACAAGACAACCATGTAAAAAGTTAATATCATTATTTTGATTACTTTCTTATCAAGCAATACCTGAACATAACCAGCTATTATAGTACTCCAGGACACAACATCTCGCTCTTGCATTTCATCAAACATTTCCTTAGCTTGATTTATGTTACCGGATCCAACATAGGTGGCAATCATGGTGTTCCAAGAATACAAATCTCTATATTCCACAGCCCATTCGAAGACCTTCCGGCCCTCCTCCACAAGCCCCCACTTCCCATACATACCTATCAACGCATTCACAACAAACACATTGCTCTCCAAACCAACTTTCACGGCATGAACCCGAACCTGCTCCCCCTTCTGCACACCCAACCCATTTCCACAAGCCCCGAAAGTAAACACAAAGCTATACTGATTTGGAACAAGACTCGAATCTCGGATTAACGACCGGAAAACAGTGAAAGAATCATGGCAGGAATCAGGTGACAAGGAATGTGCCTTGATCATGGTGTTATAAATGAACAAGTCTGGTTGGGGAATTCGGTCAAACAGTTTGTGGGCATAAGAAAGAGAACCAAAGCGTGTAAAAGCTACGACCTTGAGGAGCTTATTGATTGATACAAGGTGTGAGATTAATCCATTGGTGATTAATTGGGCATGGGTTTGCTTGATTTGGTGTATTGATTTGCATGAATCAATCAAAGAGCCAATTCTATAATAGTGATCAGAATGAAATTGTTGTTTCGTAAAGGTTGAATAGAACCGAATCATTTTTATTACAAAACGGTGCGTGAAAGTGTTCTAATTACACTGAATTCAACTTAGCGACATGTTTCTGATTCTGGTTCTCTGTTGCAGCAATGACATGAAATTGAAATTTTGAAATAGGTAGCTCGCTCAAGCTTCTTCGTCTTTCTCAATGTAACTCACAATTGAGATATAGCCCAAGTATCTCCTAATGGTCTGGGCCAAGTTGGGCTTATTTTACATGGGCTAGGCCTTACGTTTTTTGCCGATTGCCATATCATACGGGCCAATTTATGGGTTGTTGTTTTTAATTTTTAATTTCGAGGATTTAAATAAAAAAATTATAAAAAGTAATATAAACTAAAATTTCTTTAATATTTATAAATACTATAAATAATCTATTCTTATCATAATTTTCATAAAAAAAGTGCCAAAACAGACAAAGATATTTGTCTTCTAAAATATACTAGTAAGATTCTGTAAGAGAGACCTAGTTAGGTGCATAAACTACCCCAAAAAAAAAAATTTAATGTTATGATTTATCATGGTTAAAAAAAATGTTATAAACTCAATCTACAAAAATTGATTCCGGCAGCAACTTTAAACATAATAAAAAAAAATTCTTCATGATTTTATTTTATTTATTTTCAATTGTCCAACTTACGTTGGCCCGAAAATGGAAATGGATAAACTCATTTACACTTGCATTTAAAGGGTGCAGTTAAATGTAAGTTCAGCCCATTAAATAGGCCGGTTTGAGCCTGTATCCATTGTTGGTAGGTGTTCTCATTCTTTTTTGTCTCATCGTTAGGGATGAGAATAGTTCGGTCACTACGTCGGGACCTATATCCTAACCTATTTAAGGTTTAGTTTAATCTAGCATATTTAACAAAAATGTTTGGTCGAAGTTTTTTTAAAATTCCATATAGTTAAAGAGGTCAAGTTAAGACTTTAAAAAAAGTTAATAAACCTATCAGGTCGATCTATTTAACAAACACATATACATAATATATATTTAATATATTATAATACTATAATACATTATTTGTAATATTATAATATTTGAAACTAAAGACCTATTGCCCTATTTAAATGTAGATATTTAATTGTCTATTTATTTGTAAAGGCCTAGTGACCTATTTATCATATAGGCCTATCAGTCTCTTTATAATTAATTAGATGCTTAAAGCCTAATTATAGGTGAAAGCCTATGACCTATATTTATAATTGGCTTAAAGGCCTTGTTAAAAAGTAGGTTAAATAGGCTTCTAGGCCATATCAGGTTTTGAAGTAGGTCAGACCTAAGCCTTAAAAATTGGTCAATATCAGGCTAATAGCTCAGGGTCAGACTTAGGCCTTGAGAATGAAACTTAGGTCAGGCTTGTTTATGTTAGTGCATGACTCGATCTAGCCTATTATCACCCCTACTCATCCTTTTGTCATTTATGGTTAAGTGTTTGTGTGGATTAATTGAAAAATAAATTATTATTTCAATAATCGAATATGTTAATTAACTATTATTATTATTATTATTATTATTATTTATCATTTATCATTATAATCAATTATAATAAAATCAGTTTTATGTTTGAATGTGTTTATTGAAAAACGATTTTAAAATAATCTATTTCATTTGGGTTGTGTAAAACTAGTGTATGTACCCGTGCCATGTCCGGGGAGTTATGCTAACTTTTAGGATTTAATCTAAAAATATGTAATTGTTGATTCCACATTTTTAGTTTAAAGATTTGTGGGCAATTATGTATACAAAATTATTGATTTATAAGGTTAATTATGCAGAAATTGAAAATTGTTGTTATGCAAAATATAAAAGATAATTCTTCATAAGTTTAACTATAAGTTTTTTTTTTTAATCTATTTGATTTATAAACCTTTTCTCGTAAAAAATTTAGTTGTTTTCCCCCACTCCTTTCACATGCAAGTTAATCATTTTTGAATAATATATTCTTTATTCAAAACCTATTTGATTTATTTCACCATTTTTCTAGTGCAAGTTAACAAAATATATTTATCTATTATATTATTATTTTTCTCTTCAAATTATATTGGATTTATTTCTCCCATTTTCCCATGCAAGTTAAGCATTTTAGAAAATATATTTATCTATCATAATATTTTTCTTATTATGTGTCAAAAAAATCATAATATTTTTCTTATTCACTATTGAAAATCTACTTAATTTATTTCGCATCTTTGTCCCGTGCAAATTAACAATTTTTAGAAAATATATTTACCTATCGTATTTTTTTATCTTCTTTTCTCTTGAAAATCTATTTGATTTATTGCTTTCGCCTCTTGGTCATTAACAATTTTTAGAAAATATATTTGTCTATCGTATAGTTTTTCTTCTCTCTTAGGTGGTGTTTGATATCTGGAATATTTTATTCCCAGGCAAACTACTTTCTTGGGAATGTGATTCTCGGGAATAAAGTTTTCCCACCTTCGCACATGGTAATAGAGTTTTCTCAAGTTTATAACTATCATTCACTAATTTTATTCCCAGGAATCTTTTATTATTCAAATAAATTTAGATTTGAATTTGAATTTGAGTTGGATTATAAGGGACAATTAATAAATTTAAAAATTCGGATGATTTACTTATAATTTATTTTTTATTTTAATTTATTAATTGGTTACTTTATTACTTCATTTGTACAAGCTTGATAATTTAATTTTGATATTTTTTGTATGAACTATTTTAATTATAGTTTTATTTTATTCAAGTCATATTATTATCCATCATGTAGTAAATCTACATGGTAAAATATAGTAAATAATGTTTAATGGTTGATATACTAATATACTAATTTGAAATCGATAAGTCATTTGAGAGAATATATTTATGATTATGATAATGGTTATTAATTAAGATATTATAATATTGATGGTGCTAAAATAAGAGTAAGAGTAATAAAAAAATGGTTTTGGTGGAAAAATGAAAATCTTGATATTGGGATAATTAACAGCTGTATCTCATCATATCTCGGCTTTATCTCCATGTAATTAGGAATAACATATTTAGCTCATATAATATCTCTTGTACATTATTAGCATATCATGTACCATGTAATTAGGAATAGCATATTTAGTTCCTACAATATCTCTTTTACAATATTAACATATCATGTACATAATTACCAACTAATCTTTAGGCAGATGATTAGGTGAATATGGTGTATATATTCTTCTGAATATCAACGTGAATAACAAGGGGAATTATATCATACTTATTCTTTGTGGTATCAAGCGCAGGAAAATAAATCCTCCCTGATACGACTTTGATATTCTCTTTTAGTTTTCTGCCGGTATCAAACAGAATACCATGACTGTAAAAGATGGCAGCGGTGGCGGCGATAGTGGCAAGAAAATGACTTCTGACAACGGCGAGAATGGGAAGAAGCAGATTTCTCTCTCGCCATACTATTTGCACCCTTCTGATCATCCTGGCATGAATATTTGCCCTGTGATTTTGAAAGGAGATAATTATAAAGAATGGGAAATCAGTATGCGTAATGCATTTCGTGCAAAACGCAAACTGGGTTTCTTGGATGGAACTGTGACAGAACCAGCGAGGATGCAAGCGATATAGAGGATTGGTGGAGCGTTAACTCCATGCTCGTAGCCTGGATCATTCAATCCATCGAACCTTCCCTTCGTTCTACTATTACTTATTATGATACAGTAAAAGAGCTCTGGGATGATCTGCATCAACGTTTTTCCATTGGCAATGGACCTCGGATTCTTCAACTAAGGTCGGAACTGGCACGTTGTGAGCAAAATGGGCTGAGTGTGGCGGCATACTATGGGCATCTGAAGAAGATTTGGGGTGAGTTGTCCACGTATATAACAAAGAGAACTTGTACGTGTGGCAAGTGTGTCTGCAAATGGGCTGCCGATCTGAGCAAGGAACGCGAAGATGAACGAGTTCGCCAATTCTTGATGGGCTTTGATGATGATCTGTATGGAGCGCTTCGCTCCAATGTTATTGCTCAGGATCCTCTTCCTCCATTGAACAAAGTGTATGCTCTGGTGGTGCAAGAAGAACGCCACAAGACCATGACGAAGGGGCGTGAAGTACGAACTGAGGCTGTTGCTTTCGCTGTCCATGGCGGTCCTTCTAACCATGGTGGAACTAGAGGACGTTCGGAGAAGGGTGTCTGCACAAATTGTGGAAGGCAAGGACATGAGATTACTTCTTGCTTCAAAATCATTGGCTATCCATAATGGTGGAATAATGGACATGGGAACGGAAAGAGCACCGGGAAAGGCAAAGGTGTTGCCACTGATTCTATCATAGGGCATGGGAGAGACAAAGCTCATGTTGCTAATGCTGCTGACTTCACAGCACCCTCCTCCTCTGGTTCCCCTATCTTGGCATCCCAAGACAGAAGCACGGTTGGTCCTGCTTTGACAGATGATCAATGGAGTACCATCTTGAATATGTTTAAATCTTTAAATAATAATTCTGCCTCCAATGAAAAATTGACGGGTAAGTCTTTTTCTTCTTGGATATTGGATACGGGGGCATCTTATCACATGACCGGAGACAAACGTTTGCTTGTGGATGTCTCAGATATTTTTCCTTCTCCTATTGTGCTGCCTGATGGGACACATACCAATGTTGTCCAAGAAGGGACAGCAACTGTTGTTGCCAATATGACAATTAAACATGTTTTATTTGTGCCTCGATTAACTTGCAATTTGATCTCATTTTCTCAGTTGATCAAAGATTTAAATTGTGTAGTCGCATTAACTAATAAACTTTGTGTGATACAGGACCGCACTTCGAGGATGGTGATTGGAGCAGGTGAAGAGAGAGATGGGGTCTATTGGCTTCGCTCGATGGCACCGAAAGCTTGAATATGTCATGCAACTGATGCAGATTCTTATCAAATGTGGCATCGACGTCTTTGACATCCATCTCCCCAAATAATGGGTCTTCTTCCCGGTGTTAGTAGTAATGATTGTCATAGAAATAAGGATGAACCTTGTGATATTTGTTTTAAAGCCAAACAGACTCATGCATCATTTCCTCTTAGTTCTAGCAATGCATTTGAATTGTGTTTGAGTTGATTCATTGTGATGTATGGGGTCCGTATAGTGTTCCCTCTTCATGTGGTGCCTCTTATTTCTTAACTATTGTTGATGACCACTCTAGAGGGATTTGGATTTACTTAATGGCTAATAAGACAGAGGTTGCAAAACTTGTTAAGATTTTTTGTGCAATGGCTCAAAATCAATTCGATAAGAAGGTGGAACGTATTGAAGTGATAATGGAACCGAATTTACATCCTTGGGAGATTATTTTGCTGCACATGGTATCTTGTTTGAAACATCATGTGTTGGTACCCCCAAAAAAATAGGCGAGCCGAACGGAAACACCGACATATTCTTAATGTATCTCGTGCCCTCCGGTTTCAAGCTAATCTACCTATTGAATTTTGGGGTGAATGTATACTCACAGCTGGTTACCTTATTAATCGTACACCTACTTCTGTTCTCCAAGGCAAGACCCCATATCACATTATTTTTTGTCACAACCCCATCTATGATCACGTTAAAATTTTTGGGTGCCTTTGCTTTGCTTCCAAGATTCCTCGTGACCGCAACAAGTTTGTTGCTTCAAGTCGGAAGTGCATTTTTATTGGGTATCCTCATGGCAAAAGGGGATGGAGATTATATGACATAGATACTGGGGAATTTTTTAACTCTCGGGATTTTATGTTCTATGAGAATTGTTGACGAATCTGGGCAAGTATACCCAGTCGTGCAAGTAATACGGTGGTAAGACCGGTTATCGTATCCACGGGGATTGGATGTCAACTACCAATTCGCAAACTCAGCAACTATCTAGACTAAACTATTGATCAAGAGAAAGTAAAACAAACAAAAGAAAAGAAATAAAATCTTTTTGTCTTTTTGGGGACTTTTGACAAACACTTGGAGTGCAGAAATGATATGTTGGGACTAGACTTCACCAAACCTCTAACTCATGCACTATCAGGACTAGATACCTCCCATTCATGCTTGGATATTAAAATCAATCCACTAAATTACTCAAACCCCGATTCCTCGGATGGCAGAGCCTAAATCCACTAATAGACGCTAAGTCCTTAGGTGGCCTAGTTTAATGATTTTGCATTAAGATTAGGGATCATGTGATTACTAATAAACCTAGTTCCATTCCTAGATACAAGGCTTACTAGGTGATTTAATTCAGTTCTGATACGAACGTCCCCATTGCATACCAAAACACAAATCGAGTCATGGGGGTGCTAGCCACAACAAGCATTAAGCACAGAAAATTAATCACTAATATGAAGACATGAACATAGAATAATCAGTCAAGATAAATACATGATTATCAATTTGGTTACATCTAATCCCAACAACAGGGATTTAACTACTCATAAAAAGAGAATACAAAGAGAAAGAGAGAAGGGATGAAGCAAACTCCATAGAAGGATCCTCCAATCTTCTTCCAGTCCCAGAGCAAGGAAAACATCCCCTTCAGGGTTGAAACCCTCTTCCACCCGCAGCCTCCAAGTACTTCTCTACTCAAAACCTAAAACTCTCTAACTCTCCGAAAAAAACTCTCTCGACACATAAACGAGAATTTATCTGCTTTGCTCATGCCGGGCATTTGAGCCTCGCCTCGATGCTCTGCCTCCTTGGCGCTGGGCGCTGGCTTCTAGCACCGAGTGCCCCACTCCTGGCGCTGGGCGCTGGTTTCTGGCGCTGGGCGCTGGTTGCACAAAATAGATTCTCGCGAGGCGAGCTAAATTTCGCGACGCGAAACCTTGATTTTTAGCCTATCACGGCCGTGATGCATATCATGGGCAGGCCGTGATGACTTCTCGACTTTTACCTTCTGCTCTGCTTGATCATGGTCGTGATGGGCTCTGTTTGGCTCATATTTTTCACTTTTTAAGCTCTATTTCCTCCAGGCTCCACCATGGCTGATTTTGATCATTTTTACATTGAATTCCTGCAAAACAACACCAAGAAACCGCTTCACCCGTTCCAAGGGAAAATCTAACTAAAATCAAATAAAGAATGCCTAATCTATATGCAAAATGCATGCAAAAGAGTACAGAAAATATCATGTAAAATCACACTATCAAGAATCACTTTCCCTACAGTCATCATCCTACTTATGTTCCTACCTCTACTAGGTATACTCATCCTGTGGTTTATGACATGGGTTTTGTAACCCCTGCTTCATCGTTGGACTCCACACTTCCGCCACCTACCCCACAAATTGTGATACCTTCCGCTGCACCTGTTGAACCAACACATAATATGGCTTCATCATCTAGTGGGACTGATGGGTCAGCTAATGGGTCTTTGGAAGTAAGGGGGAGTGATTTTATTGAGTTGGAAGCACATGCTACTGCTTCTCTTGATAGGGCTACGGATCTCTCTTCTGCTCCCTCTGATGGTCATATCCGACGCAGCTCAAGAGAACGCCATCCATCAGTACGACTATGTTTGTCATATAGCGCGATGTCTAGACCCCCCCCCTCTTCATCATCTACTCAATCCCCATCTTCAGGTACGCCTTATCCCATAGTTAATTATGTGACTTGCAATAATTTCTCTGCTTCCCATGCTCGTTTTTTGGCCGCATTAACTGCAGGACATGAGTCGACACGCTTCTCTGAAGCTGTTCGTTCTCCTTCATGGCGTGACGCCATGCGCAAGGAGATTGAGGCTCTTGAAAATAATGGCACATGGACTCTTGAAGATTTGCCACCTGGAAAGAAAACTATTGGGTGTAAATGGGTGTACAAAATCAAATACAACTCTGATGGTACTATAGAACGACACAAAGCACGTCTTGTTATTATTGGCAACAATCAAGTTGCGGGTATTGACTTCAATGAGACCTTTGCTCCAGTTGCTAAGATGGTCTCCGTTCGTGTGTTCCTTGCGGTAGCCGTCGTTCGCGGTTGGGAACTCCATCAAATGGATGTTCACAATGCTTTTCTTCATGGTGATCTTGATGAAGAAGTATATATGTCACTTCCTCCTGGGTTTTCTGGTGCCTCCCCTAGGAAGGTTTGTAGATTGCGGAAATCTCTATATGGTCTCCGTCAGGCCCCTCGTAACTGGTTCTCTAAGCTTGCTTCTGCCTTGAAGTCATTTGGATTTGTTCAATCCTATGCTGATTACTCGTTGTTCTCCCTTGAACGACATGGTATAATTATTCATATTCTTGTATATGTTGATGACTTGATCATTGCTGGGAATGATTCTGCAGTAATTGTTAATTTCAAAGCTTATCTTAGCACTTGTTTTCACATGAAAGATCTGGGAGTGTTGAAATATTTTCTTGGTATTGAGATCGCCCGCGGACCTGATGGTTTGTTTCTTTCTCAGTGTAAAGATGTGCTTGATATTATTTCGAAGCTGGTTTGCTTGGTGCAAAACCATGTGATTTTCCCATGGACAAAATCATCAATTGGCTCTTATTACGAGTCTCAATTTTGCTCATCCGGATTGTTATAGGCGACTAATTGGTCGCTTGATTTACCTCACCATCACTACTTGGAACTATGTTATGTTGTTCACACTCTAGCCCGATTTATGCAAAGTCCCAAAGAAGCCCCTTTGGAATCTTTGCTCTACGAGTTCTTCATTACTTAAAAGGTCATCCCGGGCAAGGTCTTTTGCTTTCTAAGGACAAGTGCTTTTCTGACTTACTACTTATTGTGATTCGATTGGGCCACTTGTCCTTTGACTCGTCGTTCTCTTCTGGCTACTTTATTATGTTGGGTGTTTCTCCTGTTTCTTGGAAGACTAAGAAGCACCACCGTTCTCGATCCTCTCTGCAGGCTGAATACCGCTCTATGGCCACTGCCGGTTGTGGGATTACTTGTCTTAAATCCTTGTTTAAATCTCTAGGTGTTCATCATTCGACACATATGTGTCTGTTTTGTGAAAGTCAAGCGGCTCTCCACATTGCTGCGAATCCTGTTTTTCATGAATGTACCAAGCATATTGAGGTTGACTACGATTTTGTTCGAGACCAGATTCAAGCTTGCAACATTGCTACCTTTCATGTTCGCACCAACCTACAGCTAGCAGATATTTTTACCAAGGCTCTCAGGAAGCAACAATTTCAATTCCTTCTTCACAATTTGGGCATTCGGAATCTTCATGCTCCAACTTGAGGGGGAGTATTGGGATAATTAACAGTTGTATCTTATCATATCTTAGCTTTATCTCCGTGTAATTAGGAATAGCATATTTAGCTCCTACAATATCTCTTGTACATTATTAACATATCATGTACCATGTAATTAGGAATAACTTGAATTTATTATTATTATTATCATTATTATTTTCATCTTTATCATCACTAATTATCTGATTCCATTAAGTGCAGATTCAAACATATTGTTATTATAAGTTAATGTTATGATGGAAATCTTGATTTTATGCGTGAAAAAATCATATTGATCAAGCATGAATCTGCACTTACCTAATACTTATTGAAACAAATTCATTTATTAGCTTTAAAATAATCACCACACATTCATGACTAATTTGATTTGAAATCGAATTTGATAGTAAGTCTGAATAAGGAAATTTTAAATTGTTGGAAGTAATTAAATTATTATAATTAAAATAATTAAAGGAATAGTTAAAAGAATTGTATGATGATAAGTAGAATTTAAGATAGTTAATTTCAAATAAAAAATATGAACTTAATTTTTTGAAATAAAATTAAATATATAATAGTTTAATTCCTGAAGAAAAAAAAGACAAATATGATAATGAACTAAATGAAAATTGAAGAGACCGTCTTCTTCATCCTTTGTGAGTGAAGATCAATATCGGTACCATCTTCTTGTGCTTTATCTTATGAGTTCAATTTTTAAAATGAACCATAACCCCTAAATCTGTGTGCATCATATAGATATAAAGAAGAGAAACACATTTTGAGCTCCTACATTTCAGTTTTCATTCTTGGTATCAATGAACAACGAAACCCATAAAGTAACAAACAAATGAAATGTAATCAGAGAAGGGATACTTACCTTTTAAAGATTTGAGACGGTACTTTGGAAAAATCAAAATGAGCGAGAATTAGAGGGTTCCAATTTTCAGAACCTTGTAATGATAAACAGATATATCTTGGAAGAGATGCGAGTCATTACCCGAGATGATAGATGATCAAATAAACAGGGAGAAAAGATGGTCTTCGAAGAACCTGAGAGAAAAAAAACCATGAGAATGAGCAGATAAAATTATGAAATGGGCGAGGAGGTGCATGGGTGCACATTTATAGAAAATATTTAAATATTGTCACACCTCTTCTCACGATTGTTCAATAAATAAAGCAAAATGGAATAATAAGAAGTGAAGAGCAAGGGAAAATCGTACCAAAGAAGACACAGTTTGAAAAGCAAAGCAAATTTGAAGAGAGTGAAGAGGAAAGGAGAAGAAGAGTAACTGAATAAATAGATAGAGACAATTAATGCATGAGAAAGTGCTCTAGAAATATTATCTTAATTTAAAATTTGAAGTTAAATAATGATTGAATTAATGACGATTGATATTCAATTTGAAATATTTTCATTTATGAGAGATATATCTTACCATCAATGCTTTGATTCTTCCATTTTCTATGAGTCAATCAATATCTCACCATAAATACATTGATTTAATTTCAAATTTCAAAGTTTATTGATTATTTTTTAATTAAAAAAATATATTAAACAATATCTGTCTTCAAATGAACCACATCTCGACACATAAGCAAAAAATGGAGGGAAAGACTCTGGTGTTGCCACATGTGAGAGATTCTTTGAGTGAATGCACTAATGATTGACATGTGTGAGGTTACCATTTCGAAAACATTCTCAAATGTATTATATATATATAGATATAGATACTTTTATACAATAAGTTGCAAAAAGATGTATGAAGTTATTTGTATAGTTTAATAATATTCATTTGATAGTTAATTTTGCATGGGTGAAATGGGAAAAGATTATTGATTTCAAAATAACCTAATAAATTTTTAAATAAGTTTCAAACTTCTAAAAAAACATTTTTTTTTTAATTTAATCATATTTATCCAACATATCATATTAAAACCAAAAACAGGTTTTTAAAACCAAAAACTTTTTTTTAATAATTTAATCAGATGTATCCAACATATCATATTAAAACCATAAACAGCTTTTTAAAAAATAAACATTTTTTTTATGGGTTTCTCAAATTGTTGGGTGGAGTGGATCATGATGTGTGTGCACTCTGTTAGTTATTCTGTAATTGTTAATAATGATGTTGTCGGTCCCATTATTCCTGGTAAAGGCTTGAGACAGGGTGATCCCTTATCTCCTTGTCTATTTATTATCTGTTTTGAGGGGCTTTCTGCTCTCATTAAAAAAGCAGAAAGGAGAGGTGACCTTCATGGTATTAAGATTTGCAGGGGTGCTCCAATCATTTCTCATCTTCTGTTTGTAGACGATAGCTTTCTTTTGTTCCGAGCTAATGACAGAGAGGCCACTATTATTAAGAATAATTTGTTAGACTTTGAATTAGCTTCTGGTCAAGCCATCAATCTTCAGAAGTCAGAGGTTTTTTATAGCATAAATGCAAGTTAGGATCAGAGGGATAGTATTATTGGTATCCTTGGTGTGCATATTTGTTTGGGTACTGGCAAGTACCTTGGCCTTCCTTCTATGATTGGGAGGAGCAAGAAAGCTACGTTTGGTTATCTTAAGGACAAGGTGTGGAAAAAGCTGAGCTCTTGGAGTGGTAAATTCCTGTCTAAAGGGGGTAGGGAAGTGCTTATTAAGTCTGTTTTACAAGCAATTCCCTCTTATTGCATGAGTAGCTTTTTGATCCCTCCAACTCTCTGTGAGGAGCTGCAAAAAATGATGAACTCTTTTTGGTGGGGGAAGAGTAATCGTGGAAATAGAGGATTGCACTGGATGTCTTGGGACAAACTCTCTATCAGAAAAGAATATGGTGAAATGGGCTTTCGCAATCTTTAGGGCTTTAATTTGGCCATGCTAGGGAAGCAAGATTGGAAGATTATTTCTAACCCGAATGCTATTATATCTCGTGTTCTCAAAGCTAAATACTTTCCCAATGGGGATTTTTTGAATGCAGCGCTTGGTTCAAATCCAAGTTATTCATGGCGTAGTATTTGGTCTTCCCGGGTTCTGGTTAAAGAAAGGTTGAAATGGAATTGGTGATGGATCCATGATCAATGTTTTTTCTGACCCTTGGTTGAGAGATAACGACAACTTGCAATTCATTGGTCCAGTTACGCAAGAGCTTGGAAGTTTATTGGTGAGGGACCTTCTGCTTCCAGACGCAAAACACTGGAATGTGAGGTTAATTAATAATATGTTGCATCCAACCCATGCAGAAGCTGTTCTTAGTGTTCCCCTTTTTGATTCAGTCCGAGTTGACTCAATGAAGTGGTGGCCAAACAAGAAAGGTCTTTATACTGTCAAGCCTGCGTATAATTTGCGCATGGAGCGGGTGGTGGATTTAGTTCACTTACATAAGGAGGGTGAATGGAGTGCTATATGGGATTTGGACGTGCTACAGAAGATAATTTTTTTTTGTGGAGACTGTGTCGCGACATTCTTCCAACTCGGTGTACGTAGTCTTCGAGCAAGAGGAGTCCAATGTTAGGCGTTGTGTGTGTCTTGTTCCAGAGACTTCGAGAACACCTGGCATTGCTTCTTAACATGTCCGTTGAGCATGGGTTGTTGGGAGAAAGTCCAGTTGTGGGTGGCGATTTCTCCCATCCTATTAGTTGCTGACAGCTTCCATCACTTCTTTTTCCAATTTCTTGCAAGGCTGAGTTGCCACATGAAAAATGTTTTCTGCTGGACACTTTGGAGCATATGGAGGGCGCGTAACATCAAGCTTTGAGAAAGATAAAGTTGAAACTCATCCAAGCCCAATGCCTCCTCCTACTCACGCTACTCGGTGGCAAAAACCTATAGCTGGGGCCTTCGAATGCAACATAGATGCTGCTTTCTTTAGGGAGCAAAACATCTCTTCTTTCGCAATGTGCATTAGGGATGAGAATGACTCTTTTGTGCTTTCTAGGAGTGATTGGAGTAGCCCTCTTTTGATGGTTGATAGTATTGAGAGCAAGGAGGAAGACATTTCTGATTTTGGTGCTACTATTGCTCACTGCATGACCTTGTTGAATTCTAATCCAACCTTTAGAGTTGCTTTTGTTAGGAGACAAAACAATATAGCTGCTCATAAGCTTGCTAGGGCTGCTATTTCTTATCCTAGTTTCCATATTTTTGATGATATTCCTATTTGTATTCGAAACGTTATTGCTAATGAAATGAAATATGTTGGTTGCTATAAAAAAATAAATAAACATTTTTTAATAATTTAATCAGATTTATCCAACATATCATGTTTCCTTCAATTATAATCTTCTTCTTTTTTTTGTGAAATTCAATTATAATCTTATCCAACTTAGTGCAGTGAAATTTTATATTTGGTTAACAAAAGAAAAAGTTCAATGATGGGGTCTTCCCGTTAAAGTATGGCCTCAAAACACTATTTAACCACGCAGCTTCTAATAAGAATATGTAATTTTAATGAAGTACAATAATACTTTTGATTGAAAGTTATCACATCTGTCCTCAACTTTGTCAAAATCCCATGCAACTATTGGAGCTGATTTGCAATACATGGTAAAAGATGTTAAGAATAAATTTTGAAAAATAAAGAGAAACTGTATGCACGTGTTCACGAATATAAAATATAAGGTTAGAGTAATGTACACTTAACAAAAACTGGCAAGCATGATATTGCAAGACTACATAATTAATCCAATAAAACTATATATTATTATGTTATTAGGTTTGAAGTGGTCCAATGGGCATTTACACGTAGTTTTGCTATGGAACTGTACATGTACGATATATAATAGGTTTTGGAAGCTAGTTGTAGGGATTGCTCGGGTGTACAACATTATGGAACTAGGAGGAATATATACATGAAAGAAATATAGAGAAAGAAAAGTACAATAAAATTTTGTAATGATCATACACGATAAACATTATTAGGTGAGGTAAGGTAAATTTGAGATTTGATGGCTGCACTAATTTGTTCTCTCTCTGAGAGCCAAGTTCTAAGGACAACGACAAAAATTCATTATTAACATGGGATTTTCCTTCTCATTTTTAAGTATTTTGATTTTCTCTTAAAAAAAAAACTCCATTGTATGTTGGAGCTTGAACCTTCTTGATTTATTGAAGGCAAAGAAAAAAAAACACAAAATAAAGTGTAGCACATTATCTTGAAATGAGATCTCATAATAACTCCATTCATTGCTTTCAGAATGGGGGTATAGTTAGCTTTCAAGTGCAAATGATTATTGGTTGGTCACTTTCCCCAAGTAGTGTAATCCAATTGAGTACTAAAAATCTTACTGATTGGTGCTATTATATATATCACTCTTCAATTGTTACCTTACCCCCCCTCCCTTTATACCAACTATAAGTCATATTTATGTATTATCCTTGTGTAATGTCTCTTGTCTAATAATGCTAGGGCCCATCTTCTCTTTTAATCAATGTAATTTCTGAGGGTCTGTGGGTATATAGACTAATAGTACCATAATTATTATTTTTTTTTTCTATTTGTTTTCCTGATTCTCTTGAAATTGGGGCCACTTATACAAGAGCCAATTATGCCATAGATTGGTGGGAAAAACAGTGAAGACAGAATGAAAAAAGAAAGAAATCTCATGCAGAGAGGATTTGTTTTGGCAAAGTTTGTAGGGTATGGTATTAAGTGGGAGCTGCAAAAGTAACACACCATGTGATAGAAATGGCACATAATGGCTTGTACTTAAAGTTAGCTGCCTAACAAGTATGTGCAGTAAAATAACAAATTGTAGTTAAGATCCAATTTGACAAGTTATATTTAGTTCTTCATCTGTCATCATATAAAATGTCCATTCAGTTGAACCTTTGCTTAAGGTATAAGAGGAAAATAACTGGGTTAATTATAACAATAATAAAGTCTTTTCTCGATAGATTGGTGGGGGTTACATGAATCAAACAATGTCAGTGTATATTAATTGTAAACCATGCATGTATTCAGAAATGTGATTTATATGTAAGTCATTTTTAATGATTTTACCTATAGTTTTTCAATGTTTCCTTCTACCTCTAACTATCAATATTGGGAAAATACAACTCCCACATTGACTAGAGATGGTGTCTAATAAAAACTTATAAGTAGTGGATAATCCTCATCCTATGAATTAGCTTATGGGGTTGAATTAGGCCCAAAAATCTAATATGGTATCAGAGCTATCCTAAAAACCAAGTCCCACATTGACTAGAGATAGTGTCTCTTAAGAACTTATAAGTAGTGAGCAATCATCATTCTATGAGCTAGCTTTTGGGATTGAGTTAGGCCCAAAAATCTAATAATCAATTATCTCTTCTTGATGTACTATCCACACATCAAGCCCAATAGTGCTGGGCGTGAGGGGGTGTATTGGGAAAGACCAAAGTCTCACATTGACTAGAGATAATGTTTAATAAGAACTAATAAGTAATAACAATCCTCATTCTATGAGCTAACTTTTGGGATTGAGTTAGGCCCAACAATTTAATAATCAATCATCTCTTCTTGATCTAATGTTCTTAATGGAGCTTTTAATGATTTTTTCCTCACACGACTAAATTATATAAGATGAAAAAAAAAAGAAGAAATTTCCCATCTTTTTCATAATTAGAGATACCCCTAGTTCATTCTAATGCAGTCATTCCCCATCCTAATACAATTGAGTTAATTAATTATAATTATAAAAAAAAATAGAAAGGAATTATCAAAATTTAAGTAATACTACCCAAGAGCGCTTGAATGAGATGACACGGATATCTTCCAGCTTAACTAGAGGTTTCGAGTTCGAATCATAACCCTGGGAATGCAGCAGTGTTAAAACTCTTAAGAGAGAGCTTTACCGCCCTTGCGGTCCTGTAGGATATCATGAGAAACAAAAAAAAATATTTAAGTAATACTAAATTACTAATAATGCCGTGTTAGATTTACTTTGCTGGAATCTGAATTACTGTGTCTCCAATACAGACACCTACCCACTAAACCTTTGTATGATAATCACGGGTCTTTGTTCCAAAGTATTGTTTGAAATTGATACTTGAACTCTTTGAAGCCATATAAGACGTCCAAAAACAAAGGCCCCATATAATATAGAATCAAAATATCTCCAATTCGCTTTCAATCTGAGCCTCAGATTAGTGATATTTTCCCCTTTTATTTTGTACATGAAAGTTAGATAATGGATCCATATATATTAGCACTAAAAGCATTATTGACGTATTTGGCAAACTCTTGCACCAGATAATGGTGTTGAGTAATAAATCTCCTGATTGGTTTACTGGATGCATGTGATTAAGGATCCGTTTGTTACAAAATAAAAATAAAAATAATTTTGAAATTTAATAATTTTCAGATTATATTTTTTTAGATATTTTGAAGAAAAACGAAAGTTATTTTGTATTTATTTATAATCATAAAAAAATATTTAAAGGAAAATTAACTTGTGTCTAATTTTATATTAAAAAATTAATGAAAATAGTTTTTCATTTTAACCATAAAAATGATTTTTATGATTTTTTAAAATAATAATTTTTACGGAAAAAAAATACAAAGCAATCATTAAAAATAATTTTTTACTGAAAATAAGTGTTTTTTTCATCAAATAATTTGTAACAAATATCACCTAAATTTAGATCTGGGTCATGAATTGTAGCCAGGGAGCAGAATGTTGTGTTTTCTTATTTGCATTGGTCTGGTAATCCAATGTATTGTGTGGCAACATTGTTTTAGCCGAATACTTACCTCTTATATCCACTTTAATAATATTTCTTTTAATTATAAAAAATTGAAACAATACTGTGGGTTCCAATTCAGCACTTGCCTGTTTCGGAAATATTGATTTCAAGGGGAATTAAAATGTCTTTTTTTCTGGTGAAAAAAGTTTGTTTTTAATATGAGAAGTTTGGAAAGTTTAGCTTAAAGTATATAAAAAAAATTACAGAAAAAATTGGTTTTTAGAAAAGTTAAAGTTTGAAGCTTATTTGAAAAAATTGCTTTTGATTATTTTGAAACCATTCACATTTTTCCATTTTATCCCTATACAATTAAGTATCAACAAATATTATTATTCTATACAAACAATTTCTAACCCTTTTTTTAAAATAATTTACTATATAAAAATGATTTTTTACATAATAAAAAAATGAAATATCTTAAAATCAATTTTAACCAGATATATTCAAAATAAATAAATTTTAATTATAATCAATTATCACAATAATCAATTATACAAATAATTAATTATTGACATAATTTACTTTTCATAGCAATCCCAAAGTGTAATTCCTTTCCCAGCATATCTTCCGTTAGCTATTTTTGCCATTACCTCATCTTACAAAAGTTAGATTCTTTTACATGTCGGGTTTTGTTCTATTTCCACCTCGAATCCATACTATTACAATTATAATATCCCTTATATTTTTTTAGCACACAGGAGTTTGTAAAAAAAACAACTAAGAAGATAAAAAAAAAAGGTGCTATTTATAAAGTATTTTATAAACCCTTGCATAGGAAAGAGAAGGGCTTTTTAGAGTCCTTAAAATAAGAAACTTTTATCATATTTTTAAAATGTTTGTCAAATGATATTTGGAAATTATAAATGTAAAATTCGTTTTAATAAATAAAAGCACTTAATTCAACAACAGTCAAAGACTAAAGACACTTAATTCTTAGAACAATACAAGTTTTTTGTCATTTTTTATAATAGTGATTATTAAGTTAAATTTAAAACAAAATCCTTTTGATAGTTTAGAATTGACATTATAAGTAGGTGTAAAAAAAAAATTGCCTCAAAAAAAAAAAGTAGGTGTAAAAATATTGTAATCAATCAAGTACACATTTTTCTCTCCATCTGTCTAACTTCTTTACATTTCTAAATGTTTGGAACAGCTGTTTTTATATTGATCAACTGTTTTCTGAATAATTAATTTTGTTTGGGTTTAAAGCTGAAATGAAAAAAAAAGCTTTTTTTTATCCAATTTTAAGCTGTTTTTAAGCATTTGTGAAGTAGGACTGTTGGATGGAAATTTTTTGATTATTTTGTAAATACACTTTGCCTTTCCCGTAATAACCCCTATGTACTGGTTATGTGGCGCATGCTTGCCTCTGTTTCGTGAAGGACAACAGTAGGAGATTTCAATATATTGAATTAGCTTTTCAATCCACTGATTGTGATGTAGTTTTTCAACCTGCGATTTGTTGTATATTTGCAAATCTTTGTTTTAATAAGGGTTCAATCCATTGAATTAAATATATTGCAAGTTTTTTTTTCGAACAGTGCAGCGTATAAATATAAGGGTCCAAATCTTTTTCAATCAATGCATTAAACTCATTTCATTTTGTAATGACACAGCACTGACAGTGATTGCAAGAACCAATCATTCTTGATAAGAATGGCAGAAAAACGAAATTATGCAGAAGAGTAAAGGAAGAGAAGAATAAGAGCAGGATATTATCGTGGTTCAGAGCAAATTGCTCCTACATCCACACTGAGGCGAGTCTTCCATCCACTAGATCAAATAACACCAGTTACAAGACTTTTCAGGTTTGAAGCTAACTCTCTTAATCCTCACTTGCACTCTTTCTGATCTCAATGAATCACTCACTCTCTTTCTGTTTACAGTGTTTTAACACTCAGAAAATTAACCTTCTAATTTTCTCTCAACTATGGCTTATATATCTGTACATACAAGTCTCTCAAGGTAGTTACATAACAGAAAAAAAAAACTAACTGCCTAACAGACTCAACTACTTCACAGATATCACATAGTTAACAAAGCTCTATGCATAACCTAACTTTCTAACTAATTGATGATCCATCTGCCACAAATCTCCACCTTGGATCTTCAATTCAGGTGCCAGCTAGTTATGCATCCAGTCTCTTAAAGAGACTTATTTATCACGGGTTCCAATCCTTGCCAAATTCATGCAGTGCTGGAATTTGGCTCTTGAACCACCACCAGTTAACATATCAGCCATGTTGTCTTCAGTAGGAACCTTTTTCACTTCAACTATGCCATTTGCAATGATGTCACGAATGTAGTGCATTCTGATGTCAATATGCTTTGTTCTCTCATGGAACATTTGGTTCTTTGAGAGATGGATAGCACTTTGGCTATCACACCATACAGTCATAGGAATTTCCCTCCCTTCCAGTTCATTTACAAAACCTTTGAGCCATATTGCTTCCTTTATAGCTTCAGTCAAAGCAATATACTCAGATTCAGTAAGAGATAAGGCAACTATTGATTGCAAATTTGCCTTCCAACTTACCACATTTCCATAGAGAGTAAACAGATATCCTGTTAGAGACCTTCTTCTGTCAATGTCCCCTGCAAAATCAGCATCCACATATCCTGCTACATTGTTGTTTTCTGATTTTGATTTACCAAATATCAATCCAACAGATTTTGTCCCTTTCAGGTATCTAAGAATTCACTTGACTGCATGCCAATGCTCCTTCCCTGGGTTCCCCATGAATCTGCTGACCATGCTGGCAACATAGGCAAGATCAGGCCTTGAACATACCATAGCATACATTAAACTCCCTATGGCATTGGAGTAAGGAATGCTATCCATGTACTGCTGGTCTTCATTAGTTTTGGGAGATTGTTCAACTGATAGCTTGAAATGACCAGCTATAGGAGTTGAAACTGCCTTGGCATCTTGCATATTGAACCTTCTAAGCACCTTTTTTGCACATATATCTCCCAAAATCTTTCTTGCAGCTCCTAAGTCCTTCATCTCAAATTCAGAACTTAGTATACCCTTGAGCTTGCTGATTGCTTCTAGATCTTTACTTGCAATGAGCATGTCATCAACATAGAGTAGGAGATATACGTAGTGACCTGAGCTGGCTTTCTTGAAGTAGACACAACAATCAAAAGAACTTCTGTTGTAGCCATTTGACACTACAAAAGTGTCAAATCTCCTGTACCACTGTCTTGGTGACTATTTCAGTCCATGCAAGGACTTTTTCAGCAAGCATACCATTTGTTCTTTTCCTTCTACTTCATACCCTTCAGGTTGCTTCATGTATATCCTTTCATCTAACTGACCATGTAAGAATGCTGTCTTCACATCCATTTTCTCAAGTTCCAAGTTGTAGACAGCAACTAGAGCAAGAATGACTCTAATACTTGTATGTTTCACAACCGGGGAAAAAATCTCATTGTAATCAATTCCTTCCCTTTGTGTGAAATCTTTTGCAACGAGTCTAGTCTTGTATCTACTTCCTTCAACCCCTGGAATTTCTGGTTTTCTCTTAAAAATCCACTTGCAACCTACAATTTTGTGATTTGCAGGTTTTTCCACAAGTTCCCAGGTGTTGTTTTTCATAAGGGAGTTTATCTCATCAGTCATAGCAGTTTTCTAGTGCTCTTTATCTGAACTTTCCATTGCCTCCTTGTAGTTAATAGGATCAATTACTTGATCCTCAATTTCTACACTCAGTGCATAAGCAATGAGGTCTGCATAGCCAAGCCTTTGAGGTGGTTTGATCTGCCTTCTAGCCCTGTCTCTGACCAGATTGTAAGATGATTCTGCTTGCTTCATGTTCTTTGTTCATCGATGCTCGATAGGTGGCTGAGCACTATCATTTGTTCTATCTGCAGTATCATGCTCCACCTCCAATTGAACCTTGTTATCAGGTTCATCTGGTTTCTTAGACATCTCAGTTTTCTGCCCTGCATCCTCAAGCATACATTCTTCCTTGAAAACAACATCTCTGCTGATCACAGCCTTTCCTTCACCTAGTTTGGTTAACCACACCTTGTAACCCTTTACACCATCAGGATATCCCAAGAAGATTCCCTTCTTTGATCTAGGCTCCAATTTCCCTTCATTTACATGAATATAGGTTGTACATCCAAATATTCTCAGGTTGTCATAGGTTGGTACTCTTCCTGTCCATAACTCCTCTGGTGTCTTGAAATCAATAGCAGCTGAAGGAGACCTATTGATTAGATAGCATGCAGTGTGGACTGCCTCTCCCCAAAACATCTTGCTTAGGTTGGCATTGGACAACATGCACCTAACCCTCTCCAAAATGGTCCTGTTCATTCTCTCAGCAAGACCATTTTGTTGAGGAGTTAGTCTTACTGTTTTGTGCCTAGTTATCCCATTATCCTTGCAAAACTCAGTGAACTCTTCACTTAGATATTCAAGTCCATTGTCAGTTCTAAGTACCTTAACTTTCCTTCCTGTTTGATTCTCAACAAGTGCTTTCCATTGTTTAAAACACTTGAATGCTTGATTCTTGTGTTTCAACAAATACACCCACACTTTTCTTGACCAATCATCTATGAAAGTTATGAAGTATCTAGCACCACCTAATGAGGGAACCCTTGCTGGCCCCCATATATCAGAATGCACATAATCAACCGAGGCTTTAGTTGTGTGTATGGCAGACGAAAACTTGACTCTTTTCTGTTTGCCATAAAGACAGTGTTCAGAAAATTCTAACCTTTCAAAGTCTCCATTTCCTATTAGACCCTGCTTATACAATTCCTCCAAGCCTCTTTCACTAACATGAGCTAGTCTGAGGTGCCATAGCTTTGTGGAATTTAATTTTGATGCAGAAATTAAACTAGCAGGATTTAATATAGTTGTACCTTGCAATCTGTACAAGCCATTCTTTCTAGTTCCCTTCATCATGACCATTGAGCCCTTGCATATCTTCAGAACACCACCTCCTCCTTTGAATGTACATCCTGCTTGATCCAGCATGCCAAGAGAAAGGAGATTTCTCTTCAGCTCGGGTACATGTCTAACATCTGTGAACAATTTTGCTGATCCATCGCTGAATTTGATCCTGACGTTGCCAATTCCAGCTACTTTGCAAGCAATATTGTTCCCCATTAGCACCTTTCCAGCATCAATCCTTTTGTAAGATTCAAACCATTCTTGATTAGGGGTCATGTGGAATGAACACCCTGAGTCAAGAATCCACTCCTCACTGCAAGAATCTTCAGTCACTTCCAACACATCCGAGCTTTCATACCCATCTGCTACCACAGCCATATCATTTGAGTTTTGCTTGCCATTATTATTTCTTTTCCTCTCAGGACAGTTCTTTCTGAAATGCCCCTCCTTATGGCAGTAGTAACACTCTTTCTTGCCTTTGGATTTGGATCGGTTCCTCATATTCTTGCCCTTTGCTTCTCTGTGATCAGATCTGCCTCTGACAAACAGTCCTTCTGCATCTCCACCTTCACCTTTGTCATAAGTAATTCTCTTCTTCATTTCTCGAGAATTAAGAGTGGCTTTAACTTCTTATAAGGTGAGGCTTTCTTTACCAAACATCATTGTGTCAACCAAGTTCTCATAAAAGGGAGGAAGCGAGCACATCAACATCACAGCTTGGTCTTCATCATCAATCTTCACATCAAGATTCTTTAAATCAAGAACTGCCTTAGTGAATTGAGAGACATGTTCTTTGATTGATGATCCTTCCTCCATTTTCAGCTGATGGAGTTTCTTCTTCAAATAGAGTTTGTTTGTCAATGACTTAGTCATGTATAGGCTTTCAAGCTTGAGCCAAACACCTGCAGCAGTGGACTCATCAGCTACCTCACGAAGAACTTCATCTCCCAAAGAAAGAATGATCATGCTATGAGCCTTGTTGATCAAGTCTTTCTTTTCTTTTTCTGAAAGTGTCTTAGGAAGTTTGTTCATTCCTCCCAAGGCTTCCTCGAGTCCTTGATGAACAAGAAGGGCCTTCATCTTGATCCTCCACAGGCTAAAGTCATTCTCCCCATTGAATTTCTCCAAATCGAACTTGGCAGTGCCCATCGCGGAATCAGCCCCAATTCGACAAAGCTCTGATACCAGTTGTAATGACACAACACTGACAGTGATTGCAAGAACCAATTGTTCTTGATAAGAATTGCAGAAAAACAAAATTATGCAGAACAGTAAAGCAAAAGAAGAATAAGAGCAGGATATTATCGTGGTTCAGAGCAAATTGCTCCTACATCCACACTGAGGCGAGTCTTCCATCCACTAGATCAAATAACACCGGTTACAAGACTTTTCAGGTTTGAAGCTAACTCTCTCAATCCTCACTTGCACTCTTTCTGATCTCAATGAATCACTCACTCTCTTTCTGTTTACAGTGTTTTAACACTTAGAAAATTAACCTTCTAATTTTCTCTCAACTATGGCTTATATATCTGTACATACAAGTCTCTCAAGGTAGTTACATAACAGAAAAAAAAACTAACTGCCTAACAGACTTAACTACTTCACAGATATCACATAGTTAACAAAGCTCTATGCATAACCTAACTTTCTAACTAATTGATGATCCATCTGCCACACATTTCAATTGAAATTGGATTTTGAATGCAATTTTTTTAGACGTAGGTCACATGTATCAACCTTATGGCCATTAGATATTGATTGTGGCATTGTGCTTTGATATTGTGAGCCATTGTGCATTTTTGTAAATAAGATGTTGTGATTGATATTTATGTTATAAAACAATGCCATATTTTTATTTTTGTTTATAATTTACCTCTCAAATTCTCTTTGTTATTAAACCGAAAGGATTTAATTGTTATGTATTGATAGTGTAACGATTTTTTACACTGTCAACCAATCATAACTTACTACATTAACAAAAATGTTTGACTCTTATACTGACAATGCATAGCAATTTAAACTCAAACTGAAATATATATTGTTTTTATTTAATTATTGTAAAAAATAATATATTTTCACATGTTTTCCATAATCGTGGAAAAAAAGTTAGAAATTTTATTCAATTTTTTATAAATAGATAAAATTTTGATGACAAGAATCACAAGATATATAAAAACAAATCTAATGTTAAAAGAAAAACAAATATTATAAACAAATATTTTCGTACCATATTTCGTAATTTATCATGTAAAAGTCATTATTTTTGCATCAGCCAAACGAAATATATTATCTTAAAAACACTTTTCAGCAAACGTACAAAAAAAAATAGATTCTGATTATAATCAATTATCACAATAATCGATTATTTGAAAACAGATTATTAGCATATTTTTTTTTCCAGTTTTCCCAAACACACTCAAAAAAAATTGAAAAAGAAATTTGAAGCATACCTTCCTGATAATGTGTTTGTTATTGTTTATTTTGTTAAAAAAATCATTTTTTAATTGAATAATCATTTTTTAAAACTTTTAGTGTATTTGTTTTTATTTTTGAAAATAATGAAAAGCAGAAAAAAATAATTTTCAAGGTTAAAATGAAAATTAACTTTCATTAGCTTTTAGAAAAAGTTAATTTTTATAACTAACTATTATTTAAAAAATGTTTTTTTTAATTGTAACTAAACACAAATCTGCTTCTGTTTTTGTTTAAAATCTTTAAAAATAATCACTAAATTATTTTGTATCAAAATTATTTATTTTTTAATCTTAAACAAACGACTCTGAATCTATCAATTAGGGTAATTGCATGTCTTTTTTGTAATAAAATGTTAGTTTCATTATTGTAACATTTCCTAATGCGAATGAAATATATGAAACAAATTATCAAAACGAATTTTAGAAAGAGAGTGCGGTGGAGGGAGGAGTGTTCACGTGAATTTTTCACATCTTGAAATAGGTAAAACATGAACAACCAAATAAAAACAAAACCTAACACTAAAAACAGAAACACCTAGCAGAACATATAGCTAGGTCTGTTCAAGGAAGAAAAATTATCATGTGAACGTACACATGTGGTACAAAATTAAACTTAATTCATATACAAATTAATTAACTTTAAAATGAAATTTTGAAAATTTTATTGAAAGTAATTAATACATCTATTTTTTGTTTCAGAAGGTCTTTCTTCTGGTGGATCAAGGCAGCAAAGCTTATATACCCTCCCTGTCTCTCTTGTTTTCTACTACTATCAACATGTGTATAACCTTGTTATTGATGCCATGCTCTCAAAGACAATGAATAATGTGAGTTAGGGTTTACATAAACGTTTCTAGGATGCGTGATACATTACAGATGATCCTTGTGTGTTGGGGGATTAAGAGTCGTGATAATGAGTGTCATAAAGGTTATTAACGAATTCACAAAAGGAAATTAGTTTGTATTAAAAAACTAAGTATAATACTTTTCAAAATGTTAAATACATTATTTCCCATAAAAATTTTTCCTTCTTAATTCTTTAAACAATATCCTAAGAAGACTAGTTGGCATTCTCCTTTGATTAATATGTAATCATTGTCCGACAGTAGTCCACATTTTGATCGGAGAAGAATTGATTAATATGTAATTATTGTCATCATCACACAACTCAAATTTTCAAATTTACCAAAATACTATAGTACCATAGGTTAAACTTTACATGGTTAGTTAGCCGATTGGCATAAAAAAAAAAAAAGAGACCAAAAATAAAAAGAAAAAAAGGGTGAAGGGAGGAATATCAACTGTGTCTAAAGTAAACTCAGAAAAAAAAATATTCGTTTTAGGATAAGGTCTACACTTTGGTAGGGTTAAAAGTATGATAGAACACTATTTCTCTAAATCTCTTGTGGGTATAGCACACATGTACTGTTGCCTACATACTCCTTACCATTTTTTTTTAAATGGTTACTTCCTTTCTATGCATTTTTTTTTTTGGGGGGGTTCTTTGGATGTAAAAGGAAGCTTGTATGATCACTTATACAATGAATAATGTCTACGCGAATCTTCGGTTATGTATACAAATTCATATATATGAATGAAGGTTTAAGAGTCAAAATACTTTACCATAACACTGAAATTATGTGGTACATAAATGTATCTTCAATTCTAAAACAAGAGGAGTTGTGTTTAGTGGGAAGAAAAAGGAGAGAGACGTTAAAAAGAAAGATTAATCATGGGGGAACATTGAAAGTGTGAAGATTCTTGTAAAAAGATGTTCTTGTCCTATGCCAATCATCACATCCTCCTCTCCTATACATTAACCAGACTGGAATGAAAGATGAAATTATACCATACAAAGCAAAGGAAAAAATAAATTAAAAAAGAAAAAGAGAAAAAAATTAAAAGTCTTTTCCTTATAGTTGGTCAGCAGTCAGAATTGCTTGGCATTGCCGACATGATCCACTGTCACTACACCAAATTGAGTAGAAAGATAAATAATAATCAGTTATATATATGGAATCAGCAATACAGCATCCTACTCTACTAATGAGTTCACTCTGCCCACTCTACTTTTTCATTCACATCCTCATTTGACTTTTTGACAGACATTAAGGAGGAGGTGCAGAAACTTTCATTATTTCTAGCCTTGAGGTGGGTGTGGACCGTGGAGATACCTAAAACAATATATAAAGAAGAGAATTACCAACATGCTCCAAGAATAATAAACTCAGATGACAGATAAATAATAGTGTAGTTGAATATAAAATATTAAATTACTAAATTTGTTGAGTGCAAATATGCAATATTTCTTTCCATAACGAGGAAAAATTACTCTATAATGAGAGAGTATATGAAGAATGGTGGGAGATGATGAGTCTGATGGAAATATAATAAAATCATTCATATTTATTCACTTAATTTAAGTTTACAAGAGAGATTTGTTCATAACCAAGGTTTTAATTAAAAATTAAAATGCGATCGTGGTTGTGATTATGTTGCATTAATATTACCTTTTTGGAAGCTATTTAGTTTTAGCTTCCAAGGTAGAAGCACAAAAAAGTAACAATAATGTCACCTCAAAATTGATTTTGGGGCATGGAAGTAAAACCAAACACACTAATTTACTTTTATTAGATAATTGAGAGAAAATATGATTGATGCAATCGTAATTGTATTGCGGACCTGATTTAAGATTCTCTTCATAACATAATAGCATACTCTTTATTACCAAGTGACTAAATTTGATCATTGTCACCCCATTTTTCTAAATAAAAGTTGAATTTCGTTATACAGCGAAGATGAATTTATGTATTGTACACACTTCAAACCCAAAACTACTCCGCAAGGAGACTCATTAGATATGTAAGGTGAATGTTATGGTGCATCATTCATCAAAATGATATAGTGATATACCGTCCAAGTGACACAATCCAGTCCACCATTTATTTTATCACATGGGTCATTTGACTTTTCAACTCATGTTTCAACCTCAACCTTTTGACATTTTGATTAGCTTAAATGACAAAATGAATGAACCACATTTTATCATTTGGATAGTACATCAATACACCATTTTAATAAGTGATATACCTTACACAACACCCATATGTAATACCTTAGACTAATATTTCTTTATTTCATGGACGATGGATTTAAATATTGCATTGCATACCTGTGCACGCATGGGGTGGCAGAGGTAGTTATAATTATTGACAACAAGTAGAGTAGAGAGTGCTGTGCTTTCATTAGGTTGATACTGATAGTATTTGCCCTATTTCAGAATTCAGTTCCATCAACATCTGAACTCATAAGTTTTTGAAGTTATGACAGGGTTCAATTCCTCACGGGTTACTGGAAATTTCCAGTTGGAGAGAGATAAATTTCCAATAAATGGAGAGAATCCCATTCCGTTATGACAACAAAAAAGGGTGTCATGTGTGCATATACGAATATGACTAACAAAAAGAGTGACAAATGATATACTAAATAGATAATTTCACCACCACCACAACTCTTGAACCACCAACCCGCTGTTGATGGCTTTAAGATGCAAATACAGCTCAGTGATGTTGCAATTTGCAATATACTCACCAAGCCATATATATATCATGTACCTCCACATGCCGACAGGTCCCTTGCTTTCCCCCAAGCCTTTTTAGCAATCATGTATGCCAAGCTGAAGGGTTAATTCTCCAAAGTGCAAACCTCCAATTTTCAACATTGGGATAGACATTGTGCATAAGGCCCCATTAACAAAATATATTAACACAAAAATTGATGTTTAAAATGAAAGTTCCCTAAGGTTTTGGGACATTAATTAGCTAAGCCAAAACAATAATAAGTAAGATTTCAAGAGAGAGAGTGTTTGTGTGTGTTGTGGATTGATGTGAAGGAAGGCCACTAAGAGCTCACTCTTGTTTGACCAAGACAACCAAAGCAGTGTGACATGGATACCCACTCTCCATTGTGGGCCTAACAATTTTTGTAGGAACAGACACCAGGAGATATGGCAGATTATTATCTATTACAACTATATATATATATATATATATATATATATATATATATATATATATATATATATATATATAAAAGTGCTTCTTTGGATACAAAGATTCTTCTCTTCTTCCGAGGTTGACACACGTCAAAGCCAAGTTCTTCGGTTTGCCACACTCCCTACTGTTTCAACCAATTCCAACTCTGCACCAAAAAGTGACATTCAAATTTTGGGAGCCTGCTTATAATTTGTGTATTGAAACAATTGAACCATGACTTAATGTTTACCCGGTTCGATTTCTGATTCGATTTTTAAAAAGTTGATTATAAATTTCACCAGATTCTCAAGTGATATGTGTGGCAACCCTCTTTGAGGCTTCTTAGCTGGGAAAAGGATAGCCGAAAAAGAACACAAGTAGCAATTTTTTACATTAACACGAAACCTATTAATCCGATTCTCACTGTAGAGAGCAACAATAGTGCACAGACCATCTAATTGATACCAATGATGATAAAATATTCTTGTGCTTTCCTACCCCTTAGTAACTTAGATGCTTCATTTTATTGGTCTAATCAAGTCAACCACAAATATATGAAATTTAGAATAATAATCTGGATATTCCCACCAAAAAAAAATCAATGTGATTAAACATCTTACAAAAATACGACATGTGTTTGAGTTTGGTTTGAAGACACGGTTCAAAAGACTGATTAGCTATTTAGTTTAATGTTATATGTTAAATTTTTTTTATAAGTTAAAAAATATATTTCAAAGAATACAAGAAATATTCAAACACATATACAACGAAAAATCAATGAACCAAGTACAATTGGAAATAGCCACCCCACCTGTATACTAGATACCAAACCCCTGAGTTCCAATTAAGAAGCTAAGTTTCTAAAGGATGTGAAAGAAAAATTCAAGGAATATCCACCAAAACATATAAAACTAAGCCACCAGGAACACGAGCAAGTGCATCACCCTTGCATAATTTAGAAGTAAAACTGAATACATGCTAGAGGATTAATGCATCACTCCACATAAGTTATTTTCGTTATTATTTGTTAAAACGTCTCTTTTTATCAAAAATATCACCAAGAGCTATAGACAGGGAGTTTTTTTTTTCCTTTCAATCTCAGTTTAAACATCTTTTGGCATTAGTTATTTTTTATTCTTTAACAAATCGGCATCTCCATGGTAGGTAAAGTTTATCTAGAATCACAACCGTTTTGATTGTGACCAACTAGCCTCATTATTTTGAGATAAACCGGTGTCTCAATTACTTGTTCGGAAAGAATCAATCTAGTATCTCTTTTAATTCTCCCCTATTTATCTCTCTTAATTTTGTTTAGAACCATGGACTCAAATTGTGTGGATTTAATTGTTTGATTTTTTCTTTATCTTTCAAAATCTTTCTTTTTCACATCATAATGAAAATGCTTTTTTTCTTTCTTTGTTTTGGTATTTTCACATACAAGACTAAGAGAATAATCCTCGGATCGAAGGTGATGATTAGTGTAACACCCTAACTTGGACATCACATGGTTACCCGTTGCGGAAAATAAAACTTATTAATTTGCTGGTTACTTTCGGAAAATAATATTTTCTTAGTAAATAAGTATTCTTAAAATTAATGGTGATATTTTTTTTTTCTTAAGATGAACACTCAGAACATGAACAACATAAACGAACTGATATATAAGTATTAGCAGTCGTAGCATCAGAACTTAAGTACAAAAATAACTTAGGGCCTTTATAAGAGTAGGCCATTGTCATAAGTTAAAAGGTAAGGAAAAAGAATATAAACAACAAGAAGTAAAAGGTCCGGAACCACATCTCAAAAACACCGTGGCTCTCAGAAGCCAGGAATCAGTCAGACAAAAGATACCCTACCCACAAAAGATACCTATAGCTGGTCCATCTAAAGATACCCATTAGGGAGGCTAGGCTAGTCACCCCACCTCCCAGATGAGGCATCAGGTGAAGTATCCAACACTTTCCCTCCTTCATCAAGAGAGTCGTCATCATCACCATCATCAAGCACAACATACTCAGGCTCCTCGTCGACAAACTCCTCCGGATCTTCCTCCGGTAGTGAGTCGGGTACAACTCCAGGGAGTGGCTCTCCAAGTGGTGGATGAAAGTGCAGTTGTCCCTGCTCGACTAGACGTTGAAGATAGTACCAAGTGGGTGGTAGAGATATCCTCACTGACTCAATCGTCTGTACTCTGCACTGTGGTCCAGCCTCTACATTGCCCTCAAGAGAACTCACTGGTCCAGTATAAGTGGCGGTGTGGGATCCCGGATGTATGACCCACGCGCTCGCGTTATGAGCATCCTCAAAGATCAACGTCCGCACCCCCGTCGGTGCCAAAGGAATATTGGGATCCATTTAAACTTACACATATATATAACCATTTCCATATAGGAAGAGAAAACAACAAACAGATGTGCAAGAGTGAGATACCAATATATGGATTAATCATAATAACCATATGCACGACACAAAACATCAGATAAGCATATAAGGTCATATATCATAGAATTTTTTAGAAAATAAGGAAGTACTCCATCAATGGGTTTATACCCGAACAATCATCTTCTTTTATAAAAATATGCATGACACTTCAATATTCAGGTTCTAACTTAATCTCATGAGATCCCATCATCATTCTATGAGTTGATCAGACTCAATTGCCAGATATATTGGGCACAATGTGATTAGCCAGGTATATTAGGCACAACGTGATTAGCCAGGTATATTAGGCACAACGTGATTACCATAGCACATTGTCCAGTCCAGGATGCAGTGATCAATGCTTATGGATTCCAAACACACTGTCCAACCGAAGGCACAATGAGATGGATTTCATTGTCCATCAAGGCACAATGCTACAACGTGATGTGAATACCCCGCCCTTCGTTGTATCACTCCTAACAACGTGTGGCACGTCTGCCAAATAATGCATGAAAAACAATTTGTTCTCAACGTTTTCTTTGTGTTCATTCTTTCCTTGTCGAAACTCAAAGACTAACGACTATTCATAAATCTTTAACTTTTAAGACTTTTCAACATAAACACGGGACGCGAAGTCCGAGTGCTCAGTCACAACGCTTTAAACCGATGCACCGGTCTTAGGCTCGTGGTCATAAAAAACAATATTCACCTTTAACAACGTTCATCACAACGTGATTAGGACACCAAGTCCACAACAATGTGACACGGATCCAAGATCTACTTGTTTATTACACAACACTAGTATTCCGACGTCTCGTATACTAGATTCACATTTCAACACGTTTATTCTTTTTCGTTCAGTGAAGACAAATACAAAATGAAACATCCACAACTTATCCAAGCTTGCTGGAATATTTTTGTAGAATTAAAGTATTTCACAGAAAATCCATCTTCATTGAAATTCATTTATAAATTCCAAGTTATAGAGAAAACTATTTTTATTTCCAATCAAATACTACAAAACATTTTTCTCAAAGATTTTCTTCAAAAAATATATTTCTAAAATTGTTTTCGTTTCAATTAAAATTATTTGTAAGCAAAAATAATTTTCCTATAGCTTTAAAATATTTCGACATCTAGTCCTTAAAATAATTTTCTATCTCATTTTTCGAAAATTGATAACGTACTAAAATATATTTTCTTTTTTTCGATTTCATCCTTAACTTCATTATTTTATCAAAAGAAGTTTTCCGATAAATACGGTTATGTTCAATGTTTCTCATAAAGCTTTTTAAGGCTTTTATCTCAATAATTAATTGAGCACCGACGAATATCAGGCTTCTCATGTTGGTGTAAGCCTAGTGGCTAATCTATTTTGAATAGATCATTATTTGTATCATGAATCTGATCATATATTTGATATATGAATAAGGCATTAATTTATTATGTTATTAGTTTATAACATAATAAAGTCCTTAGAATAGGCAGTTCATTCAATGAGATATTAAGTATGTGACTTAATCCTGAGACCTCGTTAAATAATAGAATGTTATTCTTAAATATTCGTAGTCGAGTATTATTGTTAATTAGGACGACAATAATACATAGAGACTATTGTGTGAGTAGACTGATGGCCACACCTCATGGGTCATGGATATGTGATATCAAGTCGGCACACGGGTATAAATATTAGGAGTAATATTTATATCGGATGACCCACTATGAGAATACTTCATAATGGTTATGTAAGTGTCATAAGTATTCTCATGGCGACCATAGTGAAGTAGTCCTTCGACTTGAAGTCACTACGATTCCTACATGAGGAGTTGTAGGCTTTAATGTTATCAAACGTCACGCGTAACAGGGTGATCATAAAGGTAGTTATTGGCTCTGCAATAAATCATGTTGAGGAGTATGAGTGATGTAGATAGAATTCGTCCCTCCTACGTAACAGAGGTAATGTCTTGGGCCCCTCGATAGAGTGAGGCGTCAAATATGCGTGGCCATACGGAAGTGAACCAATATGTGATATTGGACCCATTTATGATTACACGTCTACTCGGGGATCGAGGAATAAATAATTGAACATAACAAGGATGACACTCTTATGCATTGTATTCAATTAAGACATATGGACGAATGGACATTTACTACACGGTAAATTTTGGTCGCAGTAAGGCTAAAATCGGATCATCGATACTCTCGCTAATTGGGTAGTAATGATGCATTGCTAGATGCTGCTCATTATTTATTATATTTAATATTATAATTGATATTTTATATTATTATAATATTTAATATTATTGCCAACTTAGTGAGAGTTTACAGGGTCAAACACATAGAGCAAATACGGAGCGGGACAATTAATTAAATATGATTTAATTAATATAAAGGTTATTGGGCTTGTAGCGTAAAAGACCTAATAAGTAAGCAGATAGGTCAAGAGCAGCCCATGGCTTATAAATAGACTACTAGTCTTACTCTAAACCTAGTCTTGCTTGCCGTGCTTCCCTAGACCCGTCAGCTAGTACAAGACGCATAGCTCCGATGCCGTTTGCGAGGTGTTGCACCTTCGTGGCACTCTTGATCGAAAAGAAAAACACGCTTCAAGAGATAAACACAATAGTCATTTATGTTATTCATGTTTGTAATGCGAGATCCATAGGAGTGATTTTTCGCCTTGAGATATGATTTTAGAAGAAGATTATCTCATGAAAACCCAATAATGATATCAGAACGTATGGTTGTAGTTACCTTGAATCGAATCCCTATGTGCTTGTTTGATAACATCTTTACGCTTTTGAATGCGATTCAGTAGAATGTATGTTATCTCTATGAGTATGGCTTTTGAAATTGTTTTAAAAGTACATCTGCTCTGCTGCCTTATGCGCTGATTTCCTTTTCACTGTACAGAAATGATAAACTGACATAGTTTTTCGGACAACATACGGATACAATCAGATGATGAATCAAGACAAAGTGCAGCACAAGACTGAGTACGCTTTTTTAAAAATTTAAATTTTTTTTGTAAATAATTTTTTTGATTAAGTATGTGTCAATATCTGGTGAACGGGGTACAAATATCTGGTGAATTCAGTTCATTATCTGGTGAATGGGTTTTTTTGAGAAATAATTTTTTTGATTAAGTATGTGCAAATATCTGGTGAATTCGGTATAAATATCTGGTGAATTCAGTTCATTATCTGGTGAATAGGTTTTTTCGAGAAATAAATTTTTTGGTTAAGTATGTGTAAATATCTGGTGAATCATGTACAAATATCTGGTGAATTCAGTTCATTATCTGATGAATGGGTTTTTTTGAGAAATAAATTTTTTGGTTAAGTATGTGCAAATATCTGGTGAATCATGTACAAATATCTGGTGAATTCGGTTCATTATCTGGTAAATGGGTTTTTTTGAGAAATAAATTTTGGTTAAGTATGTGCAAATATATGGTGAATCAGGTATAAATATCTGGTGAATTCAGTTCATTATCTGGTGAATGGGTTTTTTTGAGAAATAAATTTTGGTTAAGTATGTGCAAATATATGGTGAATCAGGTATAAATATCTGGTGAATTCAGTTCATTATTTGGTGAATGTGTTTTTTTTATAAATAATTTTTTTGGTTAAGTATGTATAAATATCTGGTGAATGAGTTTTTTTGATAAATAAATTTTTTGGTTAAGTATGTGTAAATATCTGGTGAATCATGTATAAATATCTGGTGAATTCAGTTCATTATCTGGTGAATGAGTTTTTTTATAAATAAATTTTTTATGTTTTTAAAAAAGTCAAAATAAAAAAAAATGTGCTACAGTAATATTACAGTAGCAGGTTTCATATTTGTGTCCAAATTTTTGTTTCTGTTTAGCAGAACTCTTCACTGTATCGCGTCACCGTGTTTCAATTTTTGAAATTGAAGTTTCAGTTTGTTTTTCACCTACAGTGCGCAATGATCGAAGAGTTCCAAATTGCGCAGTGCTTTTTTAACCATAAATTGTGGATGGAATAAATTAGATTTTGAATTATTAATTATTGAAATCAATTAGAAATTCATTCACATGAAGGTTGTCTCACGTCAGAGCCTTTTTTCTAAATTGGCATGTTCAATTGAAATGGTTGTGTCCTGGACGTGATTTTGGACGTGATTTTCTTTTAATTAATTTATATTATTTAAAAAAATATTTCAAGATAATAATAATAAAGTGTTATTATTATTTATAGTTAAATATTTTTACATGTAAGGTATATGGTTTTGGCCCTAGATTTTAGTGTTATTTGTTTTTGGGTAAATACGACCTGTGTGTTGTGATTTATTTATTTAAATACGGTCAGAGTGTTGTGTTTTTTTAATTTATTTATTTATTTTAAATAAATGTAATTGCTCGAGTTGAAGAATAGGCAACACCAAGTGATGACGCGTGGGAGAAGCTTGCTTGAGGGTCAAAGATTTATAATAATTATTTATTTAATTTTTACATTATAGGAGGTCATAACTATAATACCTTATCTTATATTTTTATGTATGAGATTAATGAAATATATAAGATGTATGTTTATGTATGAGATGCATGAAATTTATGGTTGTATGCGTATATGTCTTATATGTTATATATGATAATTAAATGTATGTCTTATATGTTATATATGATAATTAAATGTATGATAACATGTGTATGCTTGTATGCTGAGAGATGCTTTGTATGTGATACAACGCCGGTGAGATCAATTTTAATAAAATTCCCTCAAAAGCAAATATTAAGTTTAAGAGTCTTCCAATGCATGGCACTCATCAAGACTAATATCAAATGAGTGTATGTCCACCAAAGCGGAGTGCATTTTTCTATACTGGTAAAATGTGATGGGACAATTGTAATGTCCAACTGTCAACCATTGGGCTTGACTTAACTGGGCTAAATTTAATATGATCGAAATGGGCCTAGAGGCATGGAATTGGGCTTTAATTCATAGAGATGAATTAGAATAAGAGTTATTCATCCAACTAATCCAAGAGTTACATGAGATGTAATTAGAAATGAGTTTCCTACCTAAATAACTAAGTTTTGGGAGATCAACCAAAGTTGACTCAGAACGAGGTGAAATATGGATCTTGCTCTCACTAGAAAATCTTCTAACGGGATTTTACGAGTCAATGATGAGGGTCATTGATTTGAGTAACATAGTGGAGCGTATTTAATAAAAGGCCTTATTAAATATGTTTTATCATGATTCTTATATTTTGCATATTTGTGTAATTAGAATTACGATTAAATAAAACATTAAGTTATTACTGCGATTTGTCCTTGAGAAGGATAAGGTATCTAGAATTAAATTTCTTGATTGGTACAAGAAATTGAGGATTGTCCTCAAGTACAAGAAAGAACTGTATGTTCTTGAGCAAATGATTCCCGAGTAACCAGTTCTAGGATCGAAAGGATGCTTACGGGAAGCATCAAGTCGATGTCCTAGATGTAGGATTCCTTATGCTTGCAACCATGAAGGCACGTGATATGATCATACACCTCATGATTCTCTATTGAGAGCATGCAATGCATAAGAACCATAAGTCATCCCAACCCACTTTCAGTTGCGAACTGACAGAAGGGAAATCCAGAGAGTTATCATGTGCTTCATATTATTGAGTACATTAAGAACTTGGTAAACTGAGATTTCCTTTAGGCCAAATGCTGGCTAGTGATATGATCTGGAAATTGTTGCAAGATAGTTATAGTCAAATCGTTGTGAACAATTTAGACAGACCTATACTAGAGATTGCAAGGAAGTTGAGAACTGCCGAGCAGAGTCTCTACAATAGAAAAGGGTAGACTATTGTGATAGTCTTGAAAAGGAAAGCCTTAAGCCTGCTAAACAAGGAGAAGAACAAGGGAAAGAATAAGTTCAAGCCTAGTACTTCTGTCTTGAAGCTAGTAGGCAAGGTTGCAAAGGATGGCAGTTGATTTCATTTTGGTTTGACCAGACATTGAAAAATTGTCATAAGGTACAAGAAATAATATGAGAAAGGAAAGAAAGTATGACTTTCTCTTCGAGCATTGTGTTGTAGAAGTCAATCTACTTCAAAATCATGGGTATTTGATATCGCATGTGGATCTCACATTAATGTGAAGGATCAAAGGGAGTAGGACGTTGACTAAAAGCGAAGTTAACCTGTGAATAGGAAATGGAGCAAAAGTTGCTGCATTAACTATAGAAGTTTTGACTTTGCCTTCAGGGCTTGTTTTGGAACTAAATAAGTGTTATTATGTTACAGCTATTGGTAGAAACATCAGTCACATGATATTTTCTATGCTTGCAAGTATTTGGAAAATGGACTTTGTGTCCTTGATCCTCATATGCCCGTCTATAATATAAATGCGAAAACCTTTGGCATTTTTGATTAGGTCATATAGATGAGAAACGCATCTCCAAGCTCCATAAGGATGGACTCTTGGAATCATTCGATTGTGAATCGTTTGATGTATGCAAATCTTGCTTTTTGGGGAAGATAACTAAGATCCCATTCACCTGGCAAGGTGAAAGGGTCAGTGATCTTTTGGGCGTGATACATAGTGATATATGTGGGCCCCTAAACAAGTCTGTTATAGGTGGTTTTCCTTACTTCATCACATTTACTGATAACTTCAGTAGACATGGATTTGTGTATGACACAAGTCAGAAACTTTTGAAAAGTTCAAAGAGTTCAAAAATGGAGTAGAGAACCAACTTGGAAAAAGTATTAAGGTCATACGATCAGATCGTGGTGATGAATACTTAAGCCAATAGTTTGATGACTATATGAGAGAGAGTGGGATGGTGTTCCAACTCACTCCTCCTGGAATGCCACAATGGAATGGTATGTCCGAAATGAGAAATCGCACCTTGTTAGACATGGTACGATCCATGATAAGTCATTCAGACCTTTTTGACTCTTTCTGGAGCTTTCCTCAACTTACAGCTAGATTCACTTTTAACCGTGTTCCATTTAAGGCGATTTAAAAGACTCCATATGAGATATGGATGTGTTGAAGGTCTAGTTTGTCATTTATGAGAATTTTGGGATGTCAGGTTTATGTGGAACATCTTATGACTAATAAACTTAGGCCCCAAAATGGATAAGTGTATATTTGTGGGATATCCTAAGGAAACCAAAGGATATTACTTCTACAACACCTCTGAGGACAAAGTGTTTGTCGCAAGGACTAGAGTGTTCCTTGGGAAGGAATACATCTCCAAATGAGACAGTGGGAGAAATGTAGAACTTGGAGAAATCCAAGTACCACAAAATATTGACCCGCCTACAATGGAACAAGAACCGATTCCACAAGATGTTGTGGTTGAACCGTCGGTTCAAGTAACACAAGGCTTGTGTAGGTCTAACATGCCACATCAATAACCTAAGAGATATGGACTTCTCCTGACTTAGGAATGTGACTTGCTGTTCATGAATCAAGATGAGCTTGTAACCTACCAAGAGGCCGTAATTGGCCCAAAATCTGAGAAGTGGCTTGAGGCCATAGGATCCGAGATGGAATCCATGTACACGAACTAGGTATTGACCTTGGTTGAGCCACCCAAAGGGGTAAAACCCATTGGGTGCAAGTGGGTCTTCAAGAAGAAAACTGGCATGGATGTTATGGTGAATACCTTTAAAGCACGACTGGCTGTGAAAGGTTTAAAGCAAAATCATGGTGTAGACCATGATGAAACTTTCTTATCAGTAGCGATACTCAAATCCATTTGGATTCTACTTGCTATTGCTGCATATTATGACTAGAGATCTGACAGATGGATTTCAAGACTTCATTCCTTAGCGGGAATCTCCTCAAGGATGTGTACACGACACAACCCGAGGGTTTTGTCAATCCAAAAGATGTTGGAAAGATATGTAATTTGCAGAGATCTTTTCATGGATTAAAATAAGGTTCTAGAAGATGGAATCCACGTTTTGATAAAGTTTTAAGACAACTTTGATTTATCAAGAACGAGGATGAACCTTGTGTGTACAAGAAGGTTAGTGGGAGTGAGATTGTCTTTCTCGTTTTGTATGTGGACGACATACTACTTATCGGAAACGATATCCTTATGCTGTAAAATGTGAAAACATGGTTGGGGAATTGTTTCTCGATGAAGGACTTGGGCGAAGCTTCCTATATGTCAGGACTCAGGATCTATAGAGATAGATCACTGAAATTGCTAGCCTTTAGTTAGAATACATATGTTTAAAGGTGCTAAGGCGCTTCAACATGCAGGATTCCAAGAAGGGTCTCCTGCATATGTCACATGGAGTATATTTGTCCAAGGGACATTCTTCCACTACATCAGATGAGAGGGAGCGCATGAGCAAGATTCCATTTGCTTCGGCAATAGGATCTATCATGTATGTCATGATTTTTACTAGACCAGATGTCTCGTATGCCTTAAGTATGATGAGTAGATACCAATCTGATCCCAGTGAAGGTCACTGGATTGCAGTCAAGAATATCCTCAAGTACTTGAGAAGAACTAAGGGTTCATTCTTGGTATATGGCGGTAAGGAAGAGCTCATTGTAAGGTGTTACATCGACGCTATTTCCAAACCAATAAAGGTTATTCCACATCGCAGTCTGGATTTGTGTTTTGTCTAAACGGTGGCACCGTGAGCTTGGAAAGGTTCCAAGCATGAGACGGTTACAGATATATTACAGAGGCCGAGTATATAGTTGCCTTAAATGCATATTTAAAGGTCGTTTAGATCTGGAAGTTCAATTATGAACTAGGAATGATTCCTAACTTTGTGAAGTTCATTGATCTCGTTGCGATGATGATGGAGTAATCACATAAGCTAAGGAAACTTGATCTCACCAACGATCCAGACATATACTTAGGTGCTTCCATCTTATTCGATAGATGATTGATAGAGGAGAGATGTGAAGATGTGCAGAATGACAACACTAAATAATCCGCTAATGGAGTCTCTTACTCGGTGGTAGCATGACACTCACACTAGATCGATGAGTGTTAGATCGATGCCTGATTGGCCCTAGTGCTAGTGTAAGATTGTTGGTGAAAGCCCTAGTGGCCAATCTATTTTGAATAGATCATTATTTGTATCATGAATCTGATCATATATTTGATATATGAATAATGCATTAATTTATTATGCTATTAGTTTATAACATAATAAAGTCCTTAGAATAGGTTGTTCATTCAATGAGATATTAAGTATGTAACTTAATCGTGAGACCTCAAATAACAGAACGCTATTCTTAAATATCCGTAGTCGAGTATTATTGTTAATTGGGACGACAATAATACATAAAGACTATTGTGTGAGTAGACTGATGGCCACACCTCACAGGTCATGGATATGTGATATCAAGTTGGCACACAGGTATAAATATTAGGAGTAATATTTATATCGGATGACCCATTATGAGAATACTTCATAATGGTTATGTACGTGTCATAAGTATTCTCATGGCGACCATAGTGAAGTAGTCCTTCGACTTGAAGTCACTACGATTCCTACATGAGGAGTTGTAGGCTTTAATGCTATCAAACGTCACGCGTAACAAGGTGATCATAAAGGTAGTTATTGGATCTGCAATAAATCATGTTGAGGAGTGTGAGTGATATAGATAGGATTCGTCCCTCCTACATAATAGGGGTAATGTCTTGGGCCCCTCGATAGAGTGAGACATCAAATATGCGTGGCCACGTGGAAGTGGACCAATATGTGATAATGGGACCACTTATGATTACACTTCTACTCGGGGATCGATGAATAAATAATTGAGCATAATAAGGATGACACTCTTATGCCTTGTGTTCAATTAAGACATATGGACGAAGGGACATTTACTACACGATAAATTTTGGTCGCAGTAAGGCTAAAATCGGATCACCGATACTCTTGCTAATTGGGTAGTAATGATGCATTGCTAGATGCCGCTAATTATTTATAATATTTAATATTATAGTTAATATTTAATATTATTATAATATTTAATATTATGGCCAACTTAGTGGGAGCCTACAGGGTCACACGCATAGAGCAAATGCGGAGCGGAAAAATTAATTAAATATGATTTAATTAATATAAAGGTTATTGGCCTTGTAGCATACAAGACGCAATAAGTAAGCAGATAGGTCAAGAGGAGCCTATGGCTTATAAATAGACTACTAGTCTTACTCTAAACCTAGTATTGCTTGCGGTGCTTCCTATAGTCGTCAACTAGCACAAGACGCATAGCTTCGACGCCGTTTGCTCGCGTGGACTGAGTAAATGTGTTGTACCTTCGTGACACTCGTGGTCGAAAAGAAAAGCACGCTTCAAGAGGTAAACACAATAGCTATTTATGTTATTCATGTTTGTAATGCGAGATCCATGAGAGTGGTTTTCTTCCACCTTGAGATATGATTTTAGAAGAGGATTATCTCATGAAAATCTAACATCTCAGACATCAAACAACAACATTATAATTTTCACCTCAAAACATAACAAATAATACAATTCATGCCATATAGTAAAGCTATAACACATTCAAATAAGTCATCAAGCTCAGACATTTAAATAAACAGACAGTTCAATCACCTCAAATAACTCAGATAAATCACAACAAGACTTAAGACACATCACAGACCACAACTAATAGCATACGGCTATTGGAACATCCCTCAGACAGTCTCCTCTTACCTGATTCCGAAGCAAACAAAGTCTCTTGTTCATTGTTATGTATGACGATCCTCCTCAACTTGCTTCGCGATGGAAATCTAAAGATTTCAACACATAATACAAGTTAAAAACAACCAAAACATCAAGTCTTCTCCAAACTTAGGTTTGGCCAAGGTGATAAAATAAGGTTAGAGGTTTTCAAAATTTCACAAACTCATGGATTAATAATCCTTAAGTATTAGAGATTCATAATCAATGATCATTTTACAAGGATTGAACAAAAATTCCTAAGTCACAAGCTTAGGGTTTCAGCCATGGTACATAAAATAGGCTAGAAATTTTCAAACTTTTCAAGTTTTTAGATTTAACAACAAAAGGTATTAAAGAGCTCAATCAATAGTCCTATTCCACAAACTGAACAAAACTTTCTTGCTCAATAACAACATAGGTTCGGCCTTTATAAGAAAATAGGGGAGGAAAATTTTGCTTGATGCATGCTCTTAAATAATGAACATAGAGATCACTGTGAGTCCATAGAAATTGGTTTCAAGTCAAACGGATTTTTCTACTAATTTCTAGAGATTTTAGAAGTTATGGATCTAAGAATGATAAGTGGAAGAATATGACATTAACTCAAAAAATAAGTGAATGAAATAACTTAGATGAGTATGATAAAGAAATATTACCCTTAAAGCTTGAAGAAAATGGATGCAAGTGATGAGCTCTTGAAGAAATTTCAATGAAGTTTGAAGTAGGAAATTTGGTTGTTGAGAGTGTAAAGTGATGAGTGAAAATGAAGAGTGTATATATAGGGGGAGGGTTTGGAACCCTGGAGATGGAGAGAGAAGGAAGAACTTGGGCTCCAAGTTTGGTTAATGGTTGTTTGGTTGGAAAAGTGAGAGATTAATGAGTTTTGGAATAAAATATAATAGATTTCAAAAAGTGTAATGATGACTTCCTTTTGATGTAACATCAGACTTCAATCATCATGTCACTCCAATCTCCATCAAGTCACTTTCGTCCTCTCAGCTCTTCATCCTGCTTCGTTGTTTATCCGGTTAAAGTTTCCGATCGTAATTTTCGAAGATTTCGCCCAGATAAAATATTATGTGTTTATTCCCGAACGTAAATTTTTAAAAATAACTAAGATAATTGGAAACACGGCAAAAACACTAACCGTTTCATTCACGGGTCACAATTAGGTTTTTCGCTCGAGAAACTCATCACAAGCTGAAAACGTAGATCGACTTTCATCTGAATTTTCAACCTAAAATTTAATCGTGACTTTCTACAGTAAGGTAGAGCAAGACAATGATTTTAGTTTATCCAAAATCATTCTCTGGATTTTAACAAAAATAAACACACGTAAACATGTATTTACTGTGATAGAAAGACAGAAATCAGGGCGCTACAATTAGGTTAAGCTCTTCCCAAAATAACGACTCTAGGATTTGAATCATTGACCTTACAATTAAAATTTGTATCGGCATATAATCTATTTCCAATGTGACCAATCACTTTTGGGTATAATTAACATACATAATTGATCTTGATTGATATTTTTTTATATTTTTCAACACACGTTTCAGATATTTTGTTCCCCTTTTTTTTCTTTTTGGTGAATAAGATATTTTGTTCTCCATCGACATTACAGAGTCAAAACCATATTTTCTCATTTATTGTCATATATTTCAGTTAGATAATTTTTCAATCAATCAATTAATTCTCAATCAAATCAATTAAATAATCCTTTGATCAATCCACCTTTCAATCGTCAATCAAAATTTTCCCAATCGTGTCATTCTTTCTTAAGGAATAAGAAACACATATAAAACACTAGGTTCGGTAAATCTGAATAGTCCTATTGAATTAGGGTATTTCGAGTCTCGACAATAAATTGGCTTTTTGACCAAACTGGATTCCTTTTAGAAACTATTTACCAGTTTAGGGTTGTTCTGAAACTATTTACCAATAGGGGGTCGTTTTGAATATTTTATTATTTTTGGGTCTGACGGGTCAAAGGCGCCACTGCAGATGGCGCCTTTGAAGGCGCCATTGCAGTTGGCGCCTACTGTTTCATAAAAAATAAAAAAAAAATTAAAAGGGGAGGCGCCAAAGGCAGTGGCGTCCTCCCCCCGCCAGCTACGATAGCGCTCATCGTAGCGCCATCAGATGTGAGCAGCCCCTTTTCCTTTTTTTTTTCTTTTTTTTTTTAATTATTATTTTGACTATTTTAAAAAGATAAAAAAATTATTTATAAAAAAACTCATTCACCAAATAATGAACTGAATTCACCAAATATTTGTACCCGATTCACCAGATACTTACACATACTTAACCAAAGAAATTTATTTCTCAAAAAAACTCATTCACCAGATAATGAACTGAATTCACCAGATATTTATACCCGATTCACCAGATATTTGCACATACTTAACCAAAAAAATTATTTCTCAAAAACACCATTCACCAGATAATGAGTTGACCATATCTAATCCTCTAATCCTAATAAATGAATCCCTTCCTGATCAAGCAACCAACAAACAAAATAAATAAAATAATATAAAATAATAAAATAACCAATAAAACAGACAAAATAATATAATAATTGAAATAAAAAAAATCCTAAATATTTGTGAGGCCGCCACCTTAGCACTACATGAGGCATAAAAAAATAATAGCAAACTGGGTTTTTCAGCTATCTTTCTTTTTCTTTTTCTTTTTCTACACGTTCGTTCTGCTATCTTTCTTTTTTGGCTTTTTGACCAAATTGGGTTCCTTTTAGAAACTATTTACCAGTTTAGATATCTAGTAAATGGGTTTTTTTGAGAAATAAATTTTTTTGGTTAAGTATGTGTAAATATCTGGTGAATCGGGTACAAATATTTGGTGAATTCAGTTCATTATCTGGTGAATGGGTTTTTTTTTTTAAATAAATTTTTTTGGTTAAGTATGTGTAAATATCTGGTGAATCGGGTACAAATATCTGGTGAATTCAATTCACCAGATATTTGTACCCGATTCACCAGATATTTACACATACTTAACCAAAAAAATTTATTTGACTTTTTTAAAAAAATAAAAATTTTATTTCTAAAAAAACCCATTCAACAGATAATGAACTGAATTCACCAGATATTTGTACATGATTCACCAGATATTTGCACATACTTAACCAAAAAAATTATTTCTCAAAAAAACCTATTCACCAGATAATGAACTGAATTCACCAGCACTTTTTTTTTTTAAATTTTGACTGTTTTAAAAAAATAAAAATTTTATTTCTAAAAAAACCCATTCACCAGATAATGAACTGAATTCACCAGATATTTGTACAGGATTCACCAGATATTTGCACATACTTAACCAAAAAAATTATTTCTCAAAAAAACCATTCACCAGATAATGAACTGAATTCACCAGATATTTGTACCCGATTCACCAAATATTTACACATACTTAACTAAAAAAAAATTTCTCAAAAAAACCCATTCACCTTAAAAGCTGAAACAATGAAGAACAAGCATCACCTCCTTGAGAATTGAGGCATTGTTATGAATGAGAAAGGAGGCAACTTTACATGTGAGAGAGTAGGAAGTAGAAATGGGTAGGAGTGAGTGAGAGTATATATATACGTATAACTTAGCAAGAGGGGTTTTCTTTTCTATTTCTTTCTAATTTTAATAAATAAATTTTATTCATTGGACATGGTCAACTCATTAGTTTGCCAACAAGAAAAACAAGTGCATGCACACGCCAGGTTCACCTCCCCTTTTCTTTTTCTTTTTCTTTTTCTACACGTTCGTTCTGCTATCTTTCTTTTTCGGCTTTTTGACCAAACTGGGTTCCTTTTAGAAACTATTTACCAGTTTAGATATCTGGTGAATGGGTTTTTTTTGAGAAATAAATACAAGAGAAACCAGGTACAAATTATTATTTCAAGAGGTCACTCTCATTATATTATATATAATACAAGAGAAACCGTGGTGTCTCCATAATCAGGTCAGTATGTGCAAATATCTGGTGAATTCAGTTCATTATCTGGTGAATGGGTTTTTTTAGAAATAAAATTTTTATTTTTTTAAAAAAGTCAAATAATTCTTTTTGGTTAAGTATGTGTAAATATCCGGTGAATCGGGTACAAATATCTGATGAATTCAGTTCATTATCTGATGGATGGGTTTTTTAGAAATAAATTTTTTATTTTTTTAAAAAAGTCAAATAAATTTTTTTATAAATAATTTTTTTTATCTTTTTAAAATAGTCAAAATAATTTTAAAAAAAAAAAAAAAGGAAAAGGGGCTCGCTCACATGAGCGCTACAAAGAGCGCTATCAGAGTCGGGCAGGGGAGGACGCCACTGCCTTTGGCGCCTCCCCTTTTAATTTTTTTATTTTTTTTATTATGAAACAGTAGGCGCCAACTGCAGTGGCGCCTTCAAAGGCGCCATCTGCAGTGGCGCCTTTGACCCGTCAGACCCAAAAATAATAAAATATTCAAAACGACCCCCATTGGTAAATAGTTTCAGAACAACCCTAAACTGGTAAATAGTTTCTAAAAGGAACCCAGTTTGGTCAAAAAGCCCAATAAATTTGTTTGGACTTTAAGAATTTACCTCGGGCCATAATTTTTATTTTATTTTCAAAGAGTAATTTTTCTATTTTCTGTTTACAATTAATTGTCTAGACAAAATACCATCACATGTTGACATATATGGTCAAGCCTCCGCTGACACTCACTGTGATTCGAGTTCGATTGTCAGATTTCTTCTATTGGCAGGCGATATGATATGTAAATTCTCCTATAAATCCTAGTTAAGGTCTGTGATTTTCTCTGTCCTTGCAAGAGGATATACATCCCCCTAATCTAGACTTTTATTCGCATTAAAAAAAAAGTCCAGACAAAATTGAGTGTTTACATTATTTTTTTTAAGCAAGGTGACAAGTCACCATAAATTTATTAATAAAATAAAATAAGAAAACAAAAACATGGAGGGACAAAAACCAAAACCCATGCAAAATAAACGAGAATCAAGCAAACCTAGAATTAGGTTTTCTATTCAGTCTCATGTTATACATCTTCTAAGATTTGGACATAACCACCATGAAACCATCATCAGCAGCATTATCATTATTGAAGAACTTGCATCCTTTTGCTTTTCCCGCAAAACAGATAAAATATTAAAATCATTCTGAACAACAGATCTTCAGCATAAACTGGGTTTATGTTAAGAGGACTAGACATAACAACAAAAACTGGATTTTTTCTGAACTTGAGGCAGAGTTTTTTGGAGAAATAATCTTTGCAATAGAGCCGCCTTGGAGAGGCAGGAGTTTGAGAAACATGACCAACAAAGTCATCATCCTTATCATTCATGTCAGCAGTTGTTTCATCATATACAGATTGTATATCATCATTTTGAACATCCTCATAATCATTCTGAAAATTCTGAAAAATCATAGCAGTATCCTCAAAGTCGTTAACAACATTAACCACGCGATCTGAAATTATTTCCTGAACACTATTAGTGACTTTTGCATCCTCATGATCACTAATAGGTTACTCATAAGAAGCATCCTTCTCATTTGCATTATTCTGATTTGGCTGCATCCTGCTGGATATTTTCACCAATCACATCAACTGGTTTAACAAATTTAGGATAGACAGGGTTTTGTGATAACCAATCATATGATCTATAGTTATGGTGAAACATGACTGGGATAAAATGCAAGGTATCAACCCTATGTTTTTCTTTTCAGTTTTTAGGAACCAAACAAAATTTTTAATTAAAAAAAAAAAAAAAGAAGGAGAAGGGGGAGGAGGAGGATGGACTGTGTCAACAGAACACGCCAAAACATAGAATTAATTTTAAAAGGTGAGGCGAAAATATAGCCAGAATATCTCGGAAATAACAAATATTGTTCACAAGTGTCGTATGGTAAAAAAGATTTTTCTCAGTTACTAGCTCACTGATTTGCAATAGCATGATGGATTTCAATACCTGATGGCTATTGACTTGTGAGATTTATGAGCAATGATATGACTTCAAACATGTTGACTGAATATTAAAATTTTCATGTGGTAATAAGTGAATGAAAAATCTTTTAAAGTTCTTGCTATCTTTAGGATACTGATTAAAGAATCTATATATAAAAAATTCTTATTATAAATCATATTTTTTTCAAATTTTTATGTAATGATTATGTCTTTTTTCAATAAAACATATCTATGACGATATTTGCCTTCTTTTGATTCCTTGTATTGTAACAAAGAGAAACATTAACCTCTTAAAGCATTGATTACATAATTAAAAAGATAAGTTTTATGAGAAAATAGTAAATTTAATACTTTGAAAGCTTCAATTTTTTGTTTTTCAATAAATCTTTACTTTTTCTTAATTCTTAGGACACTGGTTAATATTTACTGATAAATCTTTACCTTTTCTTGAATAATTGCTAAAATGTGCCCATCTTTGACAAGCAAAAGCAGTTGGGGAGTCCAACAAGTACATGGTCAATGCTCCAGTGGTTCAAAATTCAGGAAACATGAAGAGAACTCTTTGCTTGTGTTTCCTGATAACTACAAGAAATTGAAACTGCTACATCAGCCAGTTTGCACAAAACAGTGAGACCTTTTGTTCTTTGGTCAACTCTGTTTAGAACTAAAATTTGAGCACTGAAGTCTTTGGATGGGATGGAATCAGGTGGTCAAACAGTAAGATATTTCATGTTTTTCTTTGCACAGAGACACAACTTAGTGTGACAAGCAGAATCTAGACACTGTATTGTGTTATGGCACATCAAGACATAAACTATCAACTGAGACATAAAATCAAAATTCTATGGACTATTGCAGCATCCTTTTTCCCCATTCATGTGAATAAATCTTGATAATGCCCCCATGATGTCTTTTTAACGTAGTTATAATTGCTCCAACCATAATCATTCCTGCTTTTTTTAATAATTTTTTTTTGCTGACCATAAAATTCAGTTTGCTTTGAATTTTTAAATATATTTCATGAGTGCTTTTATATCAACATCATATTAGTATCAATAGCTAAAAAAGAGAACCGCAGAAATTAAAAGATAACTAATCAATCCAGCATTTGATTTATACATGATTTTATATTATGATTGCAGTCATAGTTGTGGTAACAATGCATTTTATCACAATTATAATAAAAAATGATCGATGCAACGGTAATTATAATTGCAAAAGACTATCAAAACTACAATATTACAACATCAATTAAAATTACAAACCACAATTTAAACTAAGGACATACACAAATTGAAACACAAGAACAAGCAGAAGAGGACTATATTGATGTCTGAAACAAGTATCTCCATCACAGACATGAATTGAATTTTTCACACACGAGGAGGTTAGTGAACATGGGGTTCCTTATTATGGCCAATTTTACGTATTCATACCACTGAACTGCAGCTTTTTAAGTTATAATTAATATTACAATTAGGATTCAAAACCATTCTCATTATAAAATTATTACTCTACTTAAATTTTTATGTCATTCTTCTTGTTTTCTTCTCCATGAATTGTTGTTATGCCAATAAATGAGCAAGGGATACTTCCTCCTTTACAAACCCTATAAATACAAAACAATTGCTGGAAAAAAGATTGGTGATTCATTAGAATCAAAGCTGAAAATATAACACAGTCACTAACCCTTCTAGTATCCTATTTCAATCCCAAGTCACTGAAAATTTTTGCACTAGAAGTAAGAGAATAATAGAAGAGTTCTGGAAAGAATCTGATAAATCCTACAATTACACAATTCTATAGGAGTTGAAAAGAAGCACATTACACTAAGGATGCCTCAGCATAGACCTCAGCCAGCATGCCATCCTCACTTCCAGTCATGGCAAACAGTTCTGCATCCTTTTCTTCCTCATTAGAGAAGTCTCTCCTCTCAAGCTTGGCATGAGCTGCAATATATATCATTTTCTGAGCTCTTTCCAAGGCAATTCTTGAGTGTTTATTTGCAGACATTTTCCTCATGAAAGACCAATTACTCTTAAACCCACATGAGGTTGCATGCAGAAAAATAAGCCTCACTGCAATCTTCCCTAGAGATTTAAGCTCACTTAAGCATGTTTCCCAAACAAGTCTACTGCTAAGTGGATTTGCAACTTTCATCTTACCAGTCACTGGATCCCTTTGTTTCATCTGAACAGCTTGTGCATAAAGAGGGTCAAGCCCCTCTGACCTCCACTTCATTAGCTCCATCAACACAATATGAGCTTCTTCTCTGGAAGCTAGCCTTGTCAATAACTTGTCTACATCTTTCTCTTGGTCACGTGTCAAGCATTTGAATGGAGGAAGGTACTTTCCACTTGTGTCTTTAATCAAGTAAAGTGGATCAAGTATAAATGCTGCTGACCATGCAGGGTGATAGTTTTTTCTGAACCGTTTTTCAACTATCTTTTCCACAGGTGTTTCAACAACATTGTACTTGGCACACCACTCCTTCACTTTGGTTCTCAGCTCCTCCCAAAGAGGCAAGCATCTACCAATCAATGGCCTCTCAGCCTCAATGTCTTGAACCATTCCTCTGATAAGCTTCACAAGTGAATAAACTGCTTCTAGTTCATTCCAGAACCCCTCATTCTGAACCATTCCAGCCACTTCTCTTGCCAGTGGATCCTCCATGCATGTTACCTTAAATGTGTCCTCCAACATAACCATTTGGATTACTCTAGCACAGCTCAAAATGTCCTCCAACATTGGAAACACAGATGCAAAGTCCTTCAAAGCATCATATTTTGGAGAAGGAACTCTAAGCAGCCCAGCATACTCCAGCTCCTGCATCCTGTACTTGAGAAAACTATTCCTCACCTGAGACTCAGTGTTTATAAAATTTGCAACCTTAAGGCAATTCTCAGTGACAACCATGAAAAGTGGTAACTCATTGTTAAAATCCTTGATTAAACTAATGAACCCCTGAAGCTGACAAGAAGTATTTACCATCCAATGGTTCTGAATCTCCAAGTTCCTCAATGCCTTTGCCTTAAACTTGTCTGCAACAATTCCTACACATCTCTGCACAACACTCCCACTAACACCAGTCACTGTTTCCCACAAAATCTCCTCAGCATACTTTGATGACACCACTCCCCCAGTGAACAAAGCCTTCTGGAACACACTAGTCCCATTAGGAAGATTCACCATAAACTTAACCAGATTCTCACCCCCACAACACAAGCTATACCAATTCTTGTTCTTCCAACCATCACTAGCCACCTGAAAAAACATTGCATCTCCTATCTTTGCCTCAGACTCAGCTTTGGCTTCACTGTACCTAGCATCAAGTCTAGGACCAGAAATCTCACGCCTCAAATTTGATGCTGGCAAACCAACCTGGCTAAGAAAAGCTTGAAACTTTCGGTGCTCAAGATTGGACAAAGACACAGACCCACATGAGTCATAGAACCAATCAGCCAATAACTCCAAAGCAGAGTTAATCTGATCCTTGGTCAAAGAAGGACCAGGTGAAGTTTTAGGACTCTTGAGCTTCTTCACACTGTCCTCAAACATAGCCAAAGCACACAAATCTTCTTTCCCACCAGACAGCATCAAATTCTGCTGATGCTGCTGCTGATGCGGGTGCACAGAGTTATTGTGCACCTGCGGGTACCCCATTTCACCACCACCACCACTACAGAACCTCGAAGACTCCACCAATGCCAAGGAGTGATTTTGATGATAAGGGGTTGTTGTTGGTGGTGAAGTGGAAGTGGCAGACCCCATTTGAGGTGAACCCCTCTTCCGGTTCGAACCGGTGACCATGGAAATGGGGAGAGGTGAAGGAACCGAACCGGGTGGTCTCAAACCGGAGCTGAAATTGGGGCAAGTCCCACGCTTCAAGTGCTCGGAAGCGGTTCTAGAAGGGTTTGAAGCAGAGAACACAGAGTCACAAAGGGTGCACTTGAGTTTCACCGATTTGGGCAAACCCGTGTCTGGGTTCCGAACCAAAACGGGTTCCAAATGCGCCCAGTACCAAGCACCTTTGCCCTTGATCGCTTTGGTTCGAACCGTGACGAGACCATCGTAGCGTTTGTTAACGGCTTTGGCGGCGATTTCGTCGGAGGAAGAAGAAGGGAGAGGGTCGGTGGAGGTTGAGTTGGTGGAAGCCATTGTTGTGGTTGTTGTTATGGCCAAAAGGGTGTCTGAATTGGTGCCCAAAATTGGGTCTTGAGGGTCTCTGAGATGAAGGGTCAGAACTGGGTGGTGGTGTTGTGGTGATGTTGGGGTTGTGGTGAGGGTGGTGTCACAATTGTGGGTGTGGGTTTCGTTTTGGGGCATTTAGCCATAAAGGGTCACTCACCCACTGCCACAGACACTGAGGGAAGGAGGCAAAGAAAGGGTACTAGAAGAAAAAGAAGAAGGAAGAGGGTATAAGGTGTTTGATGAATTATCTAAGTGAAGAAGAACATGAAACATGGAAAATGGTGTGAGAGTGAGTGACTGAATTAGTAGAGAGACTAGAGAGGAGTCACTATTCCCTGATCAGGAACTAGGAAGGATGGAAGAGAGTGAGGTGAGAGTGGAGAAATGAGTCAACCAAATTTGTATTTCTCAACCAAAAAGGGGCACCTTTTTAACTTATTTTATTTTATTTCTTTCTTTCTTAGGGAATTAGGTGAAACAAAGAAACAATTTTAAGGAGTTAAATATGTTCAAATCACACTAAAGCTGTGTTGTTTGTTCTAGAGTTAATTATCCCTTTTTTTCTTTTACAAATTTTCTTAGTGAGGGCTTTTTAAAAATTCCTTAGAGGAAATCTTGTTTTTATCTACTAGATATCAATTTTAGGATTCAAATTAATAATACAAAGTTTGTAAAGGTTTGTAATCAACTTCTTTGTGATTAATCATTTATGATTTGTGCATTTTTGTAATCTTTGATTAGGTATTCCCATAGGTAAAGCTGCATGTAAAGTTCTTCCGAGGATACTTCCACTGTTATCAATCACTTTTGGGTAATGATTTGTGCATTTGAATTAATATATTTTAATTTTTTTAAAAAATAATTTTCCCCCCTAAAAACTAAATAATTTTAAAAATGCTTTTTCGAAATATTAAATTAAAGTTTTTTCGTAAAACTTTGCTTATAATTTAGTTTATTTTTGTTACGTGATACTTTAGTTTATTATCAACTTATGGATCCTATTTACCCAAAAATAGTTGGTTGCAAATCGAAATGGACTGTATCTTTTGACTAACTTTACGTTAGAAGTTTGAATATTGAAGTCGTCACTTTGAAAAGTGTTTTACCTAACCAGCACCTCGACATGAAGATTAGTCTCGTAGCTTTGCTGTGAGGGTTCTAGGTTAAGGGGGGGAAATAGGTCTTATTTGAAACCATCTTTGTAGACTTTATAATGTGATTTTTCATATGATAATGTGATTTGAAATAAAGAAATGGACAAAAAAGGATTTTATTAGTGTAGCTTAATCAAAATTTATAATTTTTTGTTTATGATTTTTGTTTTTATGGAGGAATCCTCTAATGCAAAAGGAAAGAGATAAACATAAAAAGTTTTTTTTTTAATGGAGTCCAATTAAAATTTGTGGAATTGTTTTTACACTTTTGTGTTTAATTATCTCTCACTTCAATATATGCTTATCAATTATCATATAAAAATCACAAAATCCATTTCTAGCATTGACATGGGAATTTGCAATAAGAATGTTTGAAGTGATTATCGAAAGCATATAGAGTGACAAGAGTTTGCATTTTAAGAATAATTTTATTTTGTTGGCTCCAACTTGAGATCTTGTTTGAGGGATCCGAATCTAGTTCCACTCGGATCACCGTAATGTTAGTACATTTTAAGAATATGATAACAACAAATATTGATCATACTACTTTTTTTTTTTACTAAATAAGATATTCATTTATTCAAATTGGTAAAATACATCGAAAACAATACAAATTCAAGATCGTTAAAAACCGAAAAGGATGAATCTGCGAACAAACTCACAGCACCCACGTTAATAGCATAACACGGCAAAATGCCTACAAATGTGACAAAATCAAAGTGACCGGAATACCCATGTCTTCGGATCTGTAACGTTGACGCTCAAGTCTTGATTGAATCTGTAATGAATCGAAGCTGATCTGACAATCTGAATCAAACGAACATCGCAACAAGACGGAAAACCAAACGACGCCACAACAAGACGACGAACAAAACACCACCGCACGCAGATGACGAAAACACAAAAAAAAACACGAAATAAAAACTAGATCTATGTGGGAAAACCACTTATTTAGATAAAAGGAAAGAAAAAACGATGTTGAGGGATGATTCTAGACTAAAAAATGGCCCAAAACCACCCCCTTTCGGTGAATGAGGAAGAATGAAAAGATGAGTAGAGGGAAGGTTGAGAGAGAGACGACTCTAGGATTATGAAGTCGAAAACTCACAAAACTCAAAATTGATGTTTTTATATTGATCATACTACTATATATAGATGATAAAAGATTTTTAATGGTCATGTGATCATTTAAATAAGTCATGTGTATTTAATATTTATTAATTTGACTATTTGAATAAGATTCAACGGTTAAGATTCATCGTTTTCACATTCTTAAAATACAAATTATTATCACTTGGCATGATCCAAGGATTTATAATTAATTTAGTACTTACCTATTTTTATTTTATGAAATAAAAATTCACTTTTTTTTTGTTACAAGGAGGGGCTAAGGCCTAAAAAACAACAAGTTCTAACTAGACAGATTATGGAAGCCCTAAAAACATCACCCAAGAGGTGAATTACAAGGTCAGAAGGTGGGAGATTGGATTTCCTTAAACCCAAAATCTTCTTGGTTACTTTTGTTAGCAAAAGAAAAATTCACTTTAATCACACATTTTAATTATTTCAAATTATTTTTAATAATTATTTATCTATAAGTTTCAAATATAGAAAAATAGAGTAAGAGATACTCCAAAAATAGCAATTCCAGAATTGAAATCCCAAACCTTACATGTAAGGTTCGTCTTTATTTCTATTGCAACTAACCATTTTTGGGTTGATTATTCAAATGAAAGTTAATCTTTATTTTATTTTAGAGGGAAATAAAGAAAATTTTGCATAAACTCTAATTGATTCTTATACACAATTATATGTATCCATCAAATATTATATTTGTATATAAAAATCATTCTTCAATTTATTAACTAATTAAGTTAATGTATGCTTTTTTTTCTTGATATAAATTTAAATGTATGATTATTGTATAAACTTATTTGATTCTATGATTATTCCACTTGATCTTGAGAGTTGATGTCATCTATGTAGTTAAAAGTTTAAAACCAATTATAACCTTTCAAAAAAAAAAAACCTAAGTTCTTTACTTCTAATTTTTATTTATTTATCTACTTATTTATTTATTTATTTATATGAAATAAAGAAAGAGCAAGAGATTGACGGCATTGATATGGTGATTTGAGTTGTTTTAATGGAGGAGAGCTTATCTCGATTTCAAGAGGATCCTAAGAGTAACGTCCAAAGAGGGTTTTATGGTTGTTAGCTTTTTCAAATCATTTTCTGCCTTACATAAAGAAGGCCACCTAAACAATTGTGGGTTAACTTCAATTATTAAGCTATTTGTTTACTTTTGTCGTCTTGTTATTTGATTTATTCCTCGTTTACCATCTCAATGACGCTCTACTGTCATTGACTCGTTCATAGTTAGATACTTAGATTTTCAATTAAACTTTTCCTAAAAGAATAACAAAACTTTCTATAAATTCATTTAAAAATAATCTAGTAAAATTATAGTGTGGACGTACCCTATTTAGTTCAGTAAGTTCATTCAGGGATTACAGTCCTTTAAAATAGTAAAAAATATAAAGTAAAAAAATAACTGTATGTTCACTATTTTTTTTTTATTAGAACGTATGATCACTATTGATTAATAGGTTGGGATCTTAATATATTTTAACTGATCAAGAATGAATACATTTTAAAAATATATTTAAAAAAAATGTGACACATTGATGAGAAGTGAATTTTAGAGAATGGCTCACAATATTTAAGAAGGAACCTAACTTAATATATTATTATTTTTTTGGTACATCATAGAAGAAAAGAACCTAACTTAATACATGAGGCCGGTTGATAAGTAAAATAATAAAATAATTATGTGATTACATAAATGTATTTACAATGTAACACACATGAATCATTTCAGTTTAGAAATTATAAATATTTTCTGCAATATAAACTGTATAAAAAAAAAGTTCCGGGGTACTTTTTTGTGACAGCTCTAATCACATTTCTTTTTGTTGGATGTTTTTATTCTTTCTCTGATATGCCTATTTTTTGTTGGGCTTGAAATGCGGATCCTTCATGATTGTTTTCCAAGTTCTGTATAAGGTGTATATGATGGTAACTGATAAGGTAGGGATGGAAATGAGTTTGACTAAATTAAGAATCCGTTTTGTTCAAAATTAAAAAATAAATGATTTTGATATAAAATAATTTAGTGATTATTTTTAAAGATTTTTAAAAAAATAGAAACAGATTTGTGTTTGTTTATAATAAAAAAAATCATTTTTTTTAAATAGTAGTTAGTTATAAAAGTTATTTTTTCTAAAAGTAAATGAAAGTTACTTTTCATTTTAATCTTGAAAATGATTTTTTTCTTATTCTGCTTTTCATTAATTTTAAAAGCAAAGACAAACACGCTAAAAGTTTGAAAAAATGATTATTCAATTAAAAAATTGTTTTTTTTTATAAAACAAGCAATAACAAACGCATTCTAAATTTGTCTAAGTAGCTATATATCTGTTTTGTAAAGTGCTAATCCAAGTCTGACATGTTATTTGTTATAAGCTTTTTCTGGGATTCGGCTTGATCTATTTATAAAAATGTGAAATTGCAGTTTCACTGGAAAGTTTATATAAATGCATATATTATTTGAAGACCTTACATAGGTCAAGAATCTTTTTTTTTTAAACTTATAATTAGACATGACTTTTAACAAATTATTAAATTTATATAAAATAAATACACTATACTAATATATATAATTAGTAAATTATATAATATTATAAATTTAAAATTATATATAAATATTAAATAAATATGCCATCTTGTTAGGCTAAATAATTTCTTTTCATAAGCCCAAGCCGTAGCTTCATAGCTTGCATAATTAAATAGGTCTTTCAAAATGTCTAAGATTTTGACTTGTTCCCTAAATGTGTCAAACTTATATGCAAGTTAAAAAAAAAGGTTGGACTATAAGCTCTCGATGAACTAGTCTGCCTATTTCAACCCTTAGTTATAGGAAATAAATGTCTTTTAAAAAGAGTAACCCTCAAATCCGCATATGAAGTACTCTCTGGTCTAGAAGATGAATCCTTACAGAACCCAATTTTTGAGTCAGTTTGGAAATGGAAGGGACGTGCAAGGACAAGAGTAACCCTCTGGAAATTATCTGTCCAGAAACTGATCGTTGAGGCAGACTCAAAAGTTGCAGTGGACATCATCCATAAAGGGAGAGCTTCAAATCCTTCTATTCAGGTGGTGTTGGGAGAAATTATTTTGCTGCTGAGGAAGAGTGATTGGGAGGTGATAGTTGTTCGTATTTCCACATACATCAGCCAATTATTGTGCTGATACTCTAGCAAGAAGAGGACATTTTGGGTACTTCTCTGTAACTTTTTTTCACTCTCCATGGCCTTTACTGGAGATGTTAGTTCAAGAATATGTAAGGGGTTCTTACCCCCAAACTCTAGGTTAATTTCTATTTTTCTTTTTCAATAAAAAAAACTTGTTAAGTTAGTTATTAGTTGATAAATTAGTCTGAATCAATTAGTTTTGGTTTGTTAGTCCCAAATGCACGTGTAATGCTTACACAGCTTGATTAGCTTGATCTGTTCCTCTCGGAAACAAATATAAATGTTGTAATGATACATTGACAAATTCAGTTTTTGTGGAAAATGTATTTGTGTAAACATTAAGAGTAATAGGCAATGATCAATTTTGTAGGGAATGGCAATTTGAAGATGGCACTTTAGACTAATTCATATATTGTTGATTCCTAAAGTTGATGATTCATTTCTTCATATCTCAATCATATTGAAATGAAAACATTTTTTTCTTGGTTGGCTTTTGTTGGTGTGTATGTGGTCGCGCTGTCGCGCACGCGCCAAAAAGCGAGCGGTTTGTAAAAATGTAGTTTAAGGCGACAACTCGGATATCGTCTCACAAGGATTCTTAGGTTGTTGTTATTAACACAAAAATCAGTTTTGGGGGGTTTTGGATTTGGAATTGAATAAATAAAACAAAGCAGAAAGACAATGTAAACTAAACAATTACCAAATAAGCTAAAGCGATTAACCTACTGTTCTCGGGTTCCCACTATCATCGGTTTATATAATTCCAAGCCCTAAGCGGATTCTACTCTCTTTTCGATTGTAACATCAATTAACAAGCGAAACCAATGCTACGAGACATATGTTCCTATTCCCGAATTAAGCAAACGGGGTGAAGCACTCATGAACTAAGCGAACATGAACGAACACACGCGAATTAAGCAAACGCGATTAAGTATAGGAACATAACATCATCGAAACAAGTCAACACAAATTCTATACACTCCTGAATTAAGCAAACAGAAATATATAAAACAAGTATTGAAAGAGAATAGCATAAAGTTCAGAAATTACAAAACCTCAAGCGTAAATGGAACCCAATCGCAGTAGATTAATCAAAGGAGACTAGCTCTCCATTACAAACATAAACCTACACCTAATTTCGTAGCCGCCTATGAAAAGAAAAGAAGAAGATAAGAGAAGATGATCAATTCTACCCCAAAACAGATATAAATACAGATTCTGGGTTGCGATCGCTCGCGAGGCGAAACAGGTTTCGCGAGGCGAATCTTATGAACAGTCGCTCTTTCGCGAGGCGAAACAGGTTTCGCGAGGCGAGCCAGAGAGGGTGACTGTTGCTAATCATGCTGGTCTTCTAGATCGCGAGGCGAGCATCCTCTCGCGAGGCGAATCCTCCAGAATTGCATTTTTTCATTATTTTCTTCATTCCCTTGGCTCTAAGTGCTTTATTCTAACCTGAAACAATAGGAAATAGCAGTGAATGCTTTATTTGACTCAAAACTAACTAAATTAGCCTAAAAATACTTTACAGACTCAAAATGTTGCTTAAAGACAATCAAGTCTAATTTGGGCGAAAATGCGATATAATTAGCACAAAACCACGGTCATACTAGCCATAAAACTGGATGAGCCAGCGGCTGATCAGTATGCCATAAAAGCCAATGTATTTTGACCTTTTATTGTGTATATTGTATCTTGTTTTTAATTATTAATGTGAGACATTTCATATATTGTGTTACTCATCTTAAACATAATAAAATCCTTATATTAAAGTCCTTAGAATAGTAAGTTCAATATAATAAGGCATCAAGTACATAACTTGACTTGATGAGACGTATTCTCTCTTTTTGAGAAGGTTTTGTTTCCCCTAGTTTTTCTTGTTCCAAATTTGAGCCTTAGAACATGGCCGCTCCAAACTTGGAGCATCTATCACTGAATGATGATGAGGATGACTTGGAGGTGCCAGAGGAGGAGAAGGGGGTGGAAGAAATCGACTGGGCACTGTATCTTGTGGGGAGGTTCTTAACAAACAAACCCATTAAAGTGCCCAAGATGATGGACAAAATGGCAGAAGTGTGGAAGCCAGGGAGAGGAGTTGCGATTAGAGCAGCAGAAGGTGAAGATGGGTTTTTCTTGTTCCAGTTTTTTTCACCATGTTGATGTGCAGCGAGTCTTAAAGGGAGGCCCCTGGTCTTTTGATGGAAACATGCTCATCCTAGACATGATGCAGGAGACAGAGACGCCAGCACAGGTTCCATTGGTTACAGTCCCATTCTGGGTACAGGTCCACAACATTCCGACGGGCTTTATGTCAGAAGCGGTTGGAAAACATATAGCAAATTTCATAGGAAAGTATCTCGAGTACGACTCTAGTAACAGTTCAAACTCCTGGAAAACCTACATGCGTATTAGGGTCCTCCTTGACGTCCGTGTGCCCTTGAAGAAATCGAAATGTATAAAAATACCAGGAGGGGAGGCTAAAGAGGTGTTGTTTAAGTATGAGAGGCTGGGATCATTTTGTTATCTGTGTGGCTTACTAGGTCACGTAGAAGCTTTTTGTGACAAATGGTTTACCATGTCAAACGACGATGGCTATCGTGCATGGGGACCGGAGATGAGAGTGGAGCAACGGAGGGATGTAGACGGCGGCGGATCGAAGTGGCTGAGGGATGTAGGGCAAACCTCATGGATCCCACCAAATCAGGGAGGAAATCTCGGCTACAACTCAGCAATTAATAGGCAGGCGGTTTCTGAGGAGAAAAAGAAGGAAGGGGCGCAAAATGAGGGGAATCAAATAAGGGAAGATATGATGGCGCATATTTTCAAAAATCCAAATATCCTGGCTCCTAAATCAGATGTGATTAATACTGATATGGAAAGTTCTGATAATCAGGATATGACAGTTGATAATAATGATGAGGAGGGAGAAATAGAGGGTGACAAAAAAAGAAGAAGAGGTGAGGAAATCAAGGATGACTTGCATCCCATGCACGTGGAAAATAATAGTGATGGAACTCAGGATGAAACTAGAAATGAAGGAAGCTCTTTTTTACAGGCAAGCCCTGGGAAACAGGCCTGCCAGGGATTATGAGTTTCATCATCTGGAACTGTCGGGGCCTGGGGTAACCCGAGAGCAGTTCCGACCCTTCGTGACCTCGTTCGGACGTACCACCTGGACGTTATGTTCCTCTGTGAGACACTGGTACATGCTAATAGAATTGAAGAAATAAGAGCAAGACTTGGTTTTGATGCTTCTTTCGCTGTTGACAGAATTGGCAAGAGTGGGGGTTTAGCTCTCTTCTGGAAGCATCCGTTCTAATGCAACCTCCTCAACTATTCTTCTAACACTAGTGCAATAAGTGCTTTTTACGTCAGTTAAAATTGATTTTTTACGTCAGAATACTGACTGACGTAAATACAGCTGACGTTAAAAGTTTAACTTTTAACGTCAGTTGAGAACTGACGTTAAATATAACACTATTAACGTCGGTTCTTTAACACAATCGAGCGTTAATTTTGTCAAAATTAACGTCAGTTCTTTAACATAACCGAGCGTAAATTTTGTTAAAACTAACGTCATTTGTTATAAAGAACCCGACGTTAAAGGTCTTAATTTTAACGTCGATTGTAGTAAACAAACCGACATTAATAGTGTATCTTGTATATTTTTATAAAATACTTTTAACGTCGGTTGTATGATACAACCGACGCGTTAATAGTATTTTTTTTTTTAAATTCAGTTTTAAAATATCACTCCCCTAAGCCATCCCCGCATTCAAGTAAATATCCCAAGAATACGTAATATCACACACATTACAAAATTGCAAAGGAAAAATGGAACAATGATCCATATAATGTATGCCTGTTCAAAACAATATATATTAATTTATTAACATAGGTTATAAATGTATACTAAGTTTAAACTACCTATATCAATATCCCTTCGTGATGATCATCACGAGTGGCATGTACATCGTCCACCTGTGTCCCCTCGATTATAGTAGGCATGTTTGTTGAAAAAGAAGGAGTCTCAGGAATATCAAGATTTGAATCTTCATTTTCATCACTACCATTATACATGCTTTTTCCTTGGAGAACCACAGACAACCTTTTGTTAGAAGGATCAGTGATGTAAAACACTTGTTTTGCTTGTGAAGCCATTATGAAAGGCTCATTTATATGACCTAACTTGTTGAGGTCTACCAATGTGAACCCCAATTCGTCGGTTTGTACACCACCGTTACTATCAACCCACTTACATTTAAATACCAGCACCGTAAGCTTAGTGTAATCGAGCACCCAAATATCTTCAATATATCCAAAGTAAGGTGTCGGTCTTGCTGAACGGGTTTTGTGTCCTTTGCACTAGAGAAGTGCATTGCTTCGGCCACGATCATAACCCCACTATTTTGCATGGTACTCTTGTTATCTTGTTTCTTTGTTTAAAAGGAAAAGTTATTTATGTCGTATCCGCTCCAACATATGACGTTGAAGTTAGGCCCACGTGCTAGCCATTTTACGTCATCAGAAGCAGTACTACCATCCTTAAGCATTTCTTCCTTGAACCATGGTAAGAAAGTCTTGCTATGCTTGTTCAACAACCACCTTTCGCTCATTCGAGGGTTTTCTTGATTGACTTTTCTTTTATGTTCTAATAAGAAAGGCTGAACACATTCGATGTTATTCAATACATACAAATGTGCTTGAAGCACTTCCTCCCGATCCTTCCTATTAATTCTTAAGCCATGTGTACCCTTACCTTGACATCTGATCTCATCATGCCGAGGCTTAGGAACCCCTATAGGATCCTTGTTATGAAGGTAGTCCGAACAAAACTCAATAGCTTCTTCTGTAACATACCTTTGAACAATAGATGCTTCCGGACGATGAGGATTCTTCACGTACCCTTTCAAGATCTTCATGTAGCGCTCAACTGGGTACATCCATCTCGGAAAAAACCGCCCACATAATCTAATCTCCCTCACCAAATGAACAATTAAGTGAACCATTATGTCGAAAAAGGAAGGAGGAAAATACATCTCCAATTGGCACAAGATTGTAGCAGCCTCAACTTCCAAGTCATCCAACATACGGGGTCAACGACTTTGCTACATATAGAATTGAAGAATGAGCACAACCGAGTAATGGCATGTCTCACATTTTTGTAGCAATACCACGAATAGCAACGGGCATAAGTTGTTGCATCAAGATGTGACAATCATGAGACTTCAAGCCAACCAATTTAAGATCACTAGAGACAAGCCTCTTCATATTTGAAGAGTAACCATGTGGAACTTTGATGCCCTGAAGACATCCGCAAAAACTTTGTCTCTTTTTTTTTGACAAAGTATGACATCTGGCGGCAAATAAGTCCGCTTACCATCCTCAACAACTGGAGCTAACTGCTCTCGTATACCCATAGCAACGAGGTCGAGACGAGCATTCACACCATCCTTTGTCTTGCCCTGAATGTTGAGAAGCGTCCCGATCACACTATCACACACATTTTTCTCCACATGCATCACATCAATGCAGTGTCTGACATCTAGCTTGCGCCAAGATGGAAGATCAAAGAATATCGACCTCTTCTTCCATATGTTTTTCTCAACAGCTTTACCTTTCTTTTTGGACTTGCCGAATATAACATCGATGTCCTTTACCCCCTGATAAACCTGCTCTCCAATTAAGGCCGCCGGCGCTTCTTCTGTCTCTTGGCATCCATTAAAAGCTTTTTTCATCTTACGATATGGGTGATCACGTATAAGAAATCTCCGATGCCCAAGGTAAACCGTCTTCTTTCCATGATGCAATTGAGTGTAGCATGTGCCTTCTTCACATATAGGGCATGCTTTATGCCCCCTTGACACTGCACCGGACAAGTTACCGTATATCTTTGGAAAGTCGTTGATGGTGCAAAATAACATGGCACGAAGCTTGAAAGTCTCATGAGAATACCCATCAACTACATCAACACCTTCCACCCACAACGTTTTCAAGTCTTCAATCAAGGGACCTAGATAAACATCTAAGTCATTTCACGGTTGCTTTGGGCCCGAAATCATCATAGACAACATCATGTATTTGCGTTTCATGCACAACCAAGGGGGCATGTTGTAAATCACCAACATAACAGGCCATGAACTATGAATACTACTCATGTTACCATAAGGATTCATTCCATCCGTAGCAAGTCCAAGCCTTAGGTTTCTTGGCTCATTGGCGAAATCCGGAAACATAGTATCGATATTCTTCCATTGAATAGAATCAGCAGGATGACGAACCTTTCCATCACGTTTCCTCTCATCATTATGCCATCTAAGATTCTTCGCATCTTTCCCATTGGCAAACAATCGCTTGAACCTTGGAATTATTGGAAGATACCACAACACCTTCGCAGGAGGACCCTTTTTTCTCACATCATCAACATCATCATCATCATCACCACCCTTCACTTTGTATCGTGATAACCCACATTTGGGGAAATCGTGTTTGTCTTCATGAACACCGGTGTACAATATGCAATCATTGGGGCATGCGTGTATCTTCTTATACTCCATACCCATAGGACACAATACCTTCTTGGCCTCATAGTTACGGTCAGGCAATGTGTTGTCCTCCGGAAGCAAGTCTTTCAACACTTCAAGCAATTCCGTGAAGCTTTTATCATTCCAACCATCTCTCGCCTTCACACAAACCAATTTTAGCACCGCCGACAACCGTGTATGAGTAGTACACCCTGGATATAAAGGCTTATCCGCATCACCGCACAACCTATCATACACATGCGCTCGATGAAAAGATTCTTGTCCAATATCACGAATCATGTCCTCTACTCGATCATCCTCCATATCTACGTCAACGTCCTCACTTTGGGAGACACTCGCCGTATTACTACTCAACAACATATCACCATGCCATATCCATCTTGTATAACTCAAGCAAATCCCTTCACAAATCAAATGAGTACGTATATCCTTCACCGTACATTTCCTCGTATTCAAACACTTGACACAAGGACAACAGAACATTCCATTACTATTAGGAACATTCCTTTGAGCAAATTCTATAAATTCTCCTACCCCCTTCAAATACTCAGCACTAGTACGCTTACAAACCATCCAACTACGATCCATAACTAGATAGGTCCTGTAGATATACAAAACATATATATATCCAATATAAGGACAATACGAGAGATTGAAAACTATAGTTTTTAAACATTAATTGCCATGAACTGGTCACGGCCTGGCAGTGATGTCCATCACGGCCGTAACGTGCCAACTGAACAAACCATGCCATCACAGGCAGAACTGATCACGGCCTAGCCGTGATTAGCATCACGGCCGTGACAAATCAACCAGCAGAGCAACATGCACTCAAAACCAAAAACAGAGACGTACATTCCAAACAAATCAAACTCACGGTTTCAAGTTTCAACTACCGAGACTACAGTTTCAACATACACTCAAAACCAAAAATACAAAAATGTGCCCTAAATACTCACCAGAAATAGGTGCTCGCAGGGTGGTGTGGAGGGGAGCTCGAGCGGTGGCCAACGTTCGATGTGGTCACTGAGAGCAGAGGGACAAGGAGAGTTAGTGCGCGGGAAGGGGAAAGAGAGATGTACGTCAACTTATTGCAAAGAATGAATGGAAAGACAGAGTTAGGGTTAATAGTGTACCTCACGGTGGTGGCGAAGAAGCCCTCGCGGTGGTTGCGGTGGAGATGAGCTCGCGATTAGGGTTCTGTGCTGGGTGAGAGTGAGAGTGAGGGTTGAGAGTGATTTAGGGTTGAGCGTGATGAAAAGAGAAAAGAGACGTACGTACAGAGCGAAGTGCAGAAGGCGCGCGGGTGTTAACATAAAACAACATTTAACGTCAGTTGTATTAAACAACTGACGTTAAAATTAATTTTTTAACGTCAGTTTTATTAACAACTGACGTTAAATATTAATATTTTTTAAAAAAACACTTTTAACGTCAGTTGTATTCAACAACTGACGTTAAAAGTGTTGTCTGTATAAAGTAACATTCTTCTGTAACAGTCTGTAATACTGCCTCTTCTTTTCCTCTATATTTCTATTCCTTCACAAAATGGCTCTGAGACCTGTGTTAATTGAGTGACAACAGGGCATTTCAGATAGCTAGGGATATAGGATTATTTACGTCAGCTATTTATTTTAATCAAGTAAAAATCACACTTTTAACGTCAATTGTATAAACAATGGCGTTAAAAATAAATATTTTTATTTTAAAAACACTTTTAACTTCAGTTTTATTCAACAATCGGCGTTAATGCACTGTGTGACAACAGGGCATTTCGAGATAGGGGATATAGGATTATTTACGTCATTGTTTATTTAACTGAAGTGAAAATCACACTTTTAACGTCGGTTGTATAAACAACGGACGTTAACAATAAATATTTTTTATTTTAAAAACGCTTTTTACGTCAGTTTTATTCAACAACTGACGTTAAAAGTGTATCTTCTTATTCCTTCTGGCGTTTTCTTTTCTGCACGTTTATAATATATGACTGCCAGGCCCACTCCCAATGTGCCTTGGAACCTAATGCTCTTAATGATCAATTTAATTTTTTAGCAACTTACGACGCCTAGTAACTTCATCCCCTACTCCTATAAATAGCTTCCTTCCTTCCTTTAATTTTTCTCGCTTCACAATATGGCCCCGCCATGGAGATTAACTTCATCACTCTTTCTTCCTATACCTAGACTTAAAGGTCTCTCGTCTTAATGGTCAAAACAACTTCGAGGTTGTGTGAATCACGTAACATGGATGGTAAGGTTGGATGAATCACGTAATGTGATTTGCACACACCATCATCCTTCCCGAGAATCAAAGACTACAGTTCCAAAACTTCGGCTTTGGAACCAAGTGGCTGTTCCAAGAATATTTTGAAACAGATCGAGTGCACCATTCACTCGCCACGGCTCCAAAGTGATTTGTGGATTCAGATGGAGCATCGACTTCAAATGAGGGAGGGGATGCATTCAATATTGGAGATTCTCGAGCACAGGATCGAGAAGAAAATGATGTTGAAGCAGAAACTTGTTTATTTCATAAAACTCTCTGATGGGATGTACGTAGCTTTAATGTTTAGGATTTTAAACCCTTTCAATGTAAATTTTAATAGGATTTTAAACCCTTTCAATGTAACTTTTTATAGGATTTTAAACCCTTTCAATCTTCTGTATCAGTCTGTATTACACTTCATGAATGAGATCCGGTTTGGGTTATTGATTCAACTTATACTTCGCACATATATTTTAGTTTTCAAAACAGAAACTTTGAGGAAGCGTGGAACTGAAACAGAAACTTATACTTCGCAATTCATGTGAAACTGAAACTTTGAGGAAGGCAATGCGGAAGGGATCGTATACTAGATAAAAAAATTATTAAAATAACCTTTAACGTCTGTTGTTTTAATGACTGACGTTAAAAGTGAAGTGACTTACTTTTAACGTCAGTTCTTTATCGAACTGACGTTAAAATGTTCACTTTTAACGTCAGTTCTTTATTGAACTGACGTTAAAAGTGAGTCACTTCACTTTTAACATCAGTCATTAAAACAACAGACGTTAAAAATTGAATTAATGAAGTCTGATATTTACAAAACTGCCACCGCCTCCTTTTTAACGTCTAGCTTTTGGTTAACTGACGTAAACCTTTACCGTCTAATGTATATTTTCCACTAGTGTAACTTTATCAATGTAGAGGTGGTGCAGCAAGGTGGCCCAAGGTGGCGGTTTATAGGCTTTTACGGCTACCCGGAGAGAGGGAGGAGAAGGGAATCGTGGGACCTCTTGAGAACTCTTGCTAGAGATACCTCTATGCCATGGTGTGTCATGGGAGATTACAATGACATACTTTCAAATGAAGAGAAGAGAGGTAATGTGGAGCATCCCCCCTGGTTGATTCGTGGGTTTAGAGAAGCTGTGATGGAGTGCAATCTGCAGGACCTTCCAATGGAGGGCCATCAGTTCACATGGGAGAAAAGTAAAGGGTCCCCAAGTACCACAGAAGAGCGACTAGATAGGGCCTTAGTTACGCAGGACTGGTTGGATATGTTCCTGCAGTGCAAGCTCATCAATGTGGTTTCAGACAGGTCGGATCACTCACCTATACATTTACAACTTTATAAGCGTGAAAGAAGGCAAGGTAGAAGAAGATTTCACTTTGAAAACACCTGGCTTGAAGAATCATAAATTGAAACAGTAGTGCAAGCTGGGTGGGATAAGAGTGCTTCAGGTGACCTCCTCAGGAGACTTCAAAGCTGCACAGAGGAGATGAATAAATGGGGCAAGCAGTTGTGGTCTAGGTATCGAGTAGCCATTGACGCGTGTAGAAAGGAGCTGGAAAAAATGAGAGAAGGTAATGATACAGTGTCCGCAACTCGATATAATGAGATCAGAGAAAGGTTAAGTTCCTTGCTGGCTCAAGAGGAAACCTTTTGGAAGCAACGTGCCAAGGTTTTCTGGCTTCGTGATGGTGACACTAAATCAAAATTTTTCCACGCAATGGCTAGTGCCAGAAAAAAGAAAAACACTATTGCGAAGCTGGAAGCAGAAGATGGTAGTGTGATGGAAAATCAAAATGATATGTGCAATGTTGTTGTCCAGTATTTTGAAAACCTTTTCCAGCGTGAAAATGGGCTTTACGATCCAATCCTGAATTTAGTTGACAAGTGTCTGACCAATGGAGACGATGCAAATTTGTTGAAACCTTTTAGAATGACTGAATTCAAGAGAGCTCTTTTTCAAATGCATTCTGACAAAGTGCCAAGGCCTGACGGTCTAAACCCAACATTCTATAAAAAAAATTGGGACCTTTGCAGTATGGAAATCTTCCAAGCAGGCGTCTCTTGGTTAGAAAAAGGTGTTTTCCCCTCTCATCTTAATGATACAAATATTGTTCTCATTCCAAAAAAAGAGAACCCTTCCTCAATGAAAGATCTAAGGCCTATTTCTTTATGTAATGTTATTTACAAAATTATTTCAAAAGTTCTTGCAAACAAAATGAAACCTTTACTTGACAAATGTATTTCTCATGAGCAATCAGCTTTTGTAGAAAACAAGTCTATTCTGGATAATGTGTTGGTGGCCATAGAAATTATTCATCATATGAAGTGCAAGACCAAAGGCAAGGTAGGAGAAGTGGCTCTTAAAATTGATATAAGCAAGGCGTATGACAGAGTTGATTGGGGTTTCCTTAGAGGAATGATGACGAAGATGGGTTTTGATCAGAAATGGATAAACTGGATGACTATGTGCTTGGAATCTGTTCAGTATTTAGTATTGGTTAATGGTGATAACATGGGACCAATTATTCCAGGTAGATGCCTTAGACAGGGTGACCCATTGTCACCTTATCTCTTTGTAATTTGTGCAGAGGACCTAACGTCTCTCATTAAAAAAACAGAGGCCAGAGGAGATATTCATGGTGAAGGTGTGTAGAGGAGCTCCCATCCTGACACACCTTCTTTTTGCAGATGATTGTTTTCTGTTCTGCAAGGCTGATGAGAAGGAGAGTAGGCAAATGAAGGAAATTCTTTCAGTATATGAGCAAGCATCAGGCCAAGCTGTTAATATGCAGAAGTCCGAGATTTATTTTAGCAGGAACACCCACCCTGTTACGAGAAGCCAGGTTACCAGTACTTTGGAAGTTACTGAATGTCTGGTGTGACGCCCTAAACCCGGCATCACATGGTTACCCAATTGTGGAAATATTTCTGATTTACAATGTTGGTTACTTTCGGAAAGTATCATTTTCTCGATGGATGAGTATACTAAAAACGGTAGTTAATTTTTTTTCTTTCGAAAGGATGAAACAAGATAAAGGTGATGAACACTCAGAACATGAATTGAAGACTATATATATATATATATATATATATATATATATATATATATATATATATATATTTATATAACGTGTCCCAATGAAAGCCAAGTTCCAGTACATAAGTTAGGGCCTTATCAATGGCCATTGCAACAGAATTAGACATCTAGAAGATACAACTTAAAAGAGAGTAAGACACAGGGAAAGAGGGTCCGGAACCACATCCAAAAAGGTAACTCTAAAAAGTCAGATGACGGAAGACTATCCACAAAACGCTCTGGACTGGTTACTGACACTAGCTGTAAGCAGGGTCTCCACAAATGCTCCCACGAGACGAGACCTCAGGTAATGGATCTATGACATTGCCGCCCTCATCTACGGAATTGTCGTCGTCGTCATGATCCATAATGTGATAATCCGGCTCATCCTCATCCATGACCTCATAGAAGTCTTCCTCAGGATCCTCCTCAGGATCTTCCTTAATCGGTGCTGCTGGCTCTACGTCTAGAGGTGGTGGCTCATGTAGCAGTTCGTTAGCTCGCAGTGTGTGAAGGTAATACCAAGTTGGGGGCAGAGCTACCCTCCTAGTCTCCACAGTATGACTCCTACGGATTGGGTCTCCGTCAACATTTAAATCGGTTGTGGTAATTTCTCCATGGTATGTGGCATATGTCGCCCTCGGATGTATCAGCCATGCCCCAGCATTCCCTGCGTCGTCGAAGACCTCAGTCTTCGACGTTGTCAGCACAAGTGGGATATTGGGATCCACCTGAACTCATATATGTACGGCGATACCAAAAAGGAAGAGAGAATAACAAGTAGAAATGAAATAGTGAGATACCGACAACGGATATATCGCACAACAACCATACACATGATACATACAACACCTTGGCATATTGACATTTTAAACATTACTCATAGGTAACAGTGGGTCTTATATCTGAATCAATCAATTTTATAAAGATAATGCATGACACTTCAATCATCAGGCTCTAATCTTAATCTCATGAGATACCATCATCGTTTTATCATTAAGAAAGAAATAGTTGATCAGGCTCATACGCCACATTTGGCAAGTTGACTCCGTCACCTCATGTACCCAGATCAACACCATCACGAATCCCTTATAACGGTCATTCGGATGTATACATCATCAATTACCACATCTTAAGCGGGTATTCGGTAACTCAAGCACGTCTGCCAAGGGGAAATGGATATGAATAAAAGACTTTTCATTAACGAGACTTTTCTTTGTGTTCAATATTTTCCGTTTGTCGAATCTCAAAGCTAACGACTATTCACAATTTTCATCACTTGAAAATTAGTAACAAAGGACGCACAGTCCGAGTGCTCAATCACAACACCTTAGATCGAGGCCGCGGTCCAAGGTTGTGGTTGTAGAAACAATTATAATTTTATCCATGTTTTATTTCAATATGATAAGGACTCCTAGCCCATAACAATGAAATAAGAACACACAGTCCTCAATTCCAATATTTGGACTCCTAACCTATAATATCACAACTTGGACCCTTGGTCCATAATTCTTGACATGGATCCCAGATCGCGTGCTTATAGCTGAATACTAGAGGCGACGTCTCTCAAACTAGATTCCCTTTCACATGTGCTTACTTTTCGTTCAGTGAAAATCAAAAACCAAAACAAAAACCTCGGTCACCTATCCAAGTAACCGGAGCGTTTCTAAATCATTTAGGAGAAAATCTTTTCCTTTACAAATTATTTTATAAAACATTTGGAAATTCGTTTGCTTTTGAAATCCTTGATGGAGTAAGGTCAAATATTTTCAAAGGGGTTTTTCCTTCATGAAATACATAGTTCGAAAAAGGTTTTCTCTCGTACAAACTTTGGATCATAAAAAGGTAGTCTCTATTGACTTAAAAACACTTCAACGTTTCTTTTCAAAACTAGAATCTCATTCTCTTGAAGTAAGCGTTTTAAACAAGGAACTTTTATAAATGAAACCAATACTTTCAAAGTTCTATTCAAGTCTTATTAAGGCTTTTAATCCTTATAATCATTGTGCACAGACTCAAGTCCAGCTTCTCAAACTTCAATCAACAGTAATATATCCTTAACAATAATATCACAGTTAATGACAGTTCATCACATACATACAACTCACAATACTTTAAGGCAAGTAATAATCAAATTCAAGTAATAATCACAATAGTTCAAGTAAACAAGTAATTCAAGTGTTTGCTCCACGTCATAATAATATTCAAATCATTCAAGTAAACACATACACACATGCATATAGTCATCGAATATCCATAGGCAATCCCCTCTTACTTTCTGTGAAGGTAAGAAGATTAGATGCTCGAAGAGGTATGTCACGAACGTCCTCGTTTCCTCCGTGATGGAAGTCTAAGGTTATGAACACAAAATCACAAGTTAAAATTCAGACAAGAACACTAAACCACAAGGTATAGTTTCGGCCAAGACTAGTTCTTAGGGTTAGAGATTCCCAAAAATTATACAACTCATGGATTTTTGACCCTTAAGTGATAGGAGTTCATAAACAATGATCATTTAACAAGGTTGAATTAAAATCCCACTAAATTATAAACATAGGGCATTCGGCCAAGGCTAGTAAAGTAGGTTAGCATTGACTAAACTTTACAATCTCTTAGGTTTAGCATCCATATGTATTAAGGAGATCAATACCATGATCATTTTGGAAAAATAAGAACAAAGTATCCTAGGTCCATAACCTTCTAGGTTCGACCTTCATAAGATCTATAGTCTATAAATCTTTAAACTTTCCAATCTCTTAATTAGACTCAGCATCCAAATATCTTATGGAGCTCAAGTCCATGATCATCTTGGAAAAAAATGGAAACTTAAACATTCCAATCTCTTAGACTTAGCATCCAAATATTTTATGGAGCTCAAGTACATGATCATCTTGGAAAAATGAAAGTAATACATACTAGCTTTAATAACATAGAATAAACAAGTTAGAAATCCTTAAACTTTTCAATCTCTTAGACTTAGCATCCAAATATCTTATGGAGCTCAAGCCCATGATCATCTTGGAAAAATGAAAGTAATACATCCTAGCTTTAATAATATAGAATAAACAAGTTAGAAATCTTTAAACTTTCCAATCTCTTAGACTTAGCATCCAAATATCTTATGGAGCTCAAGTCCATGATCATTTTGGAAAAATGAAAACTCAAACATCCTAGAGCCTAAACTCTAAGTTTCGGCCTTCATAGGATAATGAGGAAAATATTCTTTGTTTAACGATAACTCTTAGGTTTAGAATCACATGGTATTAAGAGTTCTAAATCCATGATCAATACTTGGAAAGTTGAAACATAGTATCCTAGGCCTACTTATTCATATTTTTTGGCCATCATAGGAACAAGCTATCAAAACTTCCAAGATTTATAGATTAAAGATCAAGGGATGGTTAGAAACTCAAACACATGATCATATTCCAAAAGTTGAAACAAAAACTTCCTAGGACACAAATGCAAGCATTCGGCCTTCATTGGAAGAGATAGATAGAGATTTTTGTTTTACACAACCTCTTAGTATGTGAAAATATAAGTTAATACAGGATTATAGAAAGTGGTTTCAACTCAAAAGGAGTTTTCTACCATTTTAGAGAGATTTTAGAAGTTTAAAGCATATAAAGAATATATAAAAGATGAAACTTGAAAAAATATTCATATGAGAGCATTACCCTTAGTATAAGGAAGAACTTTAATGAAGAACTTAAGTAGAAAATATGAATAAAAACTAAAGCTTTAAGAGCTTGAACTTTTAGAAGAAAGAAGAAGATGAAGGTTAAATGGAGGTTGATGGAGGAAGATGATGAAATGAAAATGAAAGGGGTATATATAGATAGGGGAGAGAGTGGCACGAAATTGAGGAGAGAGGAATGAGCTTGGAGAGCAAGTTTTAACCTTGTGCCTTGTTTGGTTGAAGAGGAAAGAGAAAAATAGGTTTTTAGAATATAATATGATATATTTCAAAAAGTCAATCATAACCACTTTTTAGGAGGTAGCTTAGGCCATACCTCTAGTGAGTCACCTCACTCCCTCATCTCACCTCAAGTCTTTTATGTCTCCTATTCTGCTCCATTTCGTACCCGGTTGCATTTCCGATCATAATTCTTCCGACGTTTTCGTGCCGAATAAAATATTTTATTTTATTTTTACACGAAAATTTTCAAAATAACCAAAGTTGAAGGAAACATAATAAAAACACTAACTATCTCATTCACGGATCAAAATTAGGTTTTCTGCACTGTAAACTTGTACCGGTAGTAAAAACGCAGACCTGCTTCCGTCTGAATTTTCAACCGAAAATTTTATCGTGACTTCATGTGATATAACAACACAAGAAAATGATTTTAGTTTAATTAAAATTATCCTCTGAGTTTAATCTAAAATAAACACATTTAAATATGTATTTACTGTTACAGAAAACATAGGAAAAACAGGATGTTACATCTGGAAACAGGTAAATATCTTGGACTACCATCCATGATTGGTAGAAAGAAAAAGGCTATGTTTAATTATCTGAAAGATAGAATTTGGAGGAGAATCCAAAAATTGGTGTGGCAAGCATTTTTCCAAGGCAGGTAGAGAAGTTCTGGTGAAACCAGTGGCTCAGGCTATCCCCACTTATTGCATGAGCACTTTTATGCTTCCTACCTCCCTATGTGAGGAGATGCGGAGAATGATAAACCCCTTCTGGTGGGGTTCCAACAGAAATTCAGGTAGAGGTATTAATTGGTTGAACTGGGAGAAGCTAACTATTAGGAAGGAACATGGCGACATGGGCTTTCGTCATTTTTATGACTTCAATTTAGCTATGCTAGGGAAGCAAGGCTGGAAGTTTTCAACCAATCCAGATGCTATTGTATCTCACATTTTCAAAGCTAAATATTATCCTAACGGGGATTTTGTGGGGGCTCGGTTGGGCCATAACCCAAGTTATGTTTGGCGTAGCATCTACACTTCCCAGGTAGTGGTTAAAGCGGGCATGAGGTGGCGGATTGGAAATGGTAATAAGGTGAATGTTTGGAAGGACCCTTGGCTTAGGGGTACAGAAGCTTCTCTTGTCACTAGCAACCCTATCCCAGGATTGGAGGGCTTACGAGTCACTGATCTTATTGACCATGATAGAGCTTCCTGGAAGCAAGATCTCGTGAGCACAGTGTTCCAACAACATGATCGAGACACTATTCTCCACATGCCACTTTTGCACCATAATGAAGACATGATCACATGGAAGCTTAGCAACGATGGTAAGTATTCCGTAAAGTCTGCCTATTACTACATTATGGAAAGCCTTATTGATAATTCACACCTAAAATCTCAAGGAGATTGGCCTTGCTTATGGAGCCTCAAAGTCCCACAAAAGGTGAAGCTGTTCCTCTGGAGAGCAGCTAGGGGCTGTCTTCCAACTCGTGAGAGTCTCCAAAAGAAAGGCGTGCAATGCTTTTTTATTTATCCCCACTGTGAGTCAAACATTGAAAATGAATGGCACATATTTTTTGGTTGCTCTCATGAGATAACTGTTTGGGAAGTTGCAGGTCTTTGGAGAACCATAGAAAGCTACGTAAATGCAACTGAAAGTTTTCTTGCTTTGTTCTTTCTGCTACTGTCAACCTTGGCCATACAAGTGATAGACATAACCTTGATACTATGGTCCCTTTGGAGAAGAAGAAATGAGAAAGTGTGGGATGGCATTGTTAGAGATCCAAGAGTTTCAATATCTATAGCTAAGGACTTGCTTTTTGAGTGGCAGAAAGCCAAGTACAAAGAACCTCAGGAAACAGCAGCGCAACACCATGCTTGTGTAGGAACTTGGAAAAAACCAAGCATTGGCGAGTACAAATGCAATATAGATGGGGCTATTTTCAAGGATCAGAGAATTTTTGGAATTGGTTTGTGTGTGAGGGATCATACTAGCGCTTTTGTGAAGGCAAAGTCATTATGGTTTCCTGGAATCCCTACTCCACAAGAGGCAGAGGCAAAAGGTTTGCTTGAATCTCTCAACTGTATGACTCATTTGCACTCTGACAATGTAACCTTGGACTTGACTGTAAGGCAGTAGTGGATGGCATCATTGGAGACAAAACTCCATCTACTGATTTTGGTTGCATATTGGCTAAGTGTAAGGACAAGATGAATTTGTTTCAAAATTATGGGATTAGTTTTATTAGGAGGCAAGCGAATCACGTCGCTCACTCTCTTGCTAAAGCGTCACGTTTTTATGCTAGCCATCATGCCTTTGATTTTATTCCAACCTGTATCTCTGAGTTGATTTTGAATGAAATGACATAAGTTTGCTTCTTGTCAAAAAAAAAAAGTACATGACTTGATATTGAGATCCTATTGGTTGATAGAACATTATTCTTAAAATATCCCTAGTCAAGTATTATTGTTAATAAGGACGACAATAATACTCTTAGACTAGTATGTGTGTAGATTGATGGCCACACCTCAAGGGTCATGGATATGAGATATCAAGTTGTCACATAGGTACACATTAGGATAATGATGTCGGATCAACCCGCCATGAGAACACTACATGGAACATTATGTGAGTGTCATAAGTTGTTCTCATAGTGACAATGATGTATGTAATTCTTCAACCTGAAATCATTATGATCCTTACGCGAGGAGTTGTGTATTCTAATACTGTCAAACGTCATATATAACAGGGTGACTTATCCCTCTTACATAACAGGAATGATATCTGTATGCCCTTTGATAGAGTCAGACTGTAAAATGCATGGCCATGTCGAATGAGTCAATATGATATATTAATCTCATTTGTTATTACTATGTCTAATTGAGTATTACACAACATGATATTCATCTATACAGTTATGACTTGTGTTCAATATAGATATCTGGACAAAAGGATATCATTACACGTAAACATTTGTCGCGGAAAGGTTATGTCAAACCCAGGGGCGGGGGGAAGGGACGACGTAGGGTTGCCATGGCCCCCTCCCTCTATGTTCTGATCTTATATATATATATATATATATATATATATATATATATATAAAATAAAAAATAATTGTCTCAAATTCAACTACAATAGGTAGAATTTCAAATACTTCTATTTTCATTTTTTTTAGAATCATAGAATAGATACAGATTGTTTACATTAAAAAAGAAATTGATAAAACATATACCACTTATATTGATAATAGATAATTTTTACTCCATAAAACATTGCGGTACATAATTGAAGAAGTGGAGGTTTTAGATATGTATCAAAGTTGATTATAAATCTATTTGAGTAATTTATATTATATTAAGTTGTTAATCATATATCAAATTTATATTATATAATTTGTTTTTATATATTAGTTAATTTTTTTATGCTATTTCATCATGTTATGTAAATTAGATTTTGGTCCCCCCTCTTTTAAATTTTCTGGCTCCGCCCCAGGTCAAATCACTGATATTCTTATTACTTGGATAGCATTGATGTATTTCTTGATACCATTCGTTGTTCTTAATATTAAATATGATTTAATATTACTGCCAACCTTATGAGAACCCATAAGGTCACACACTTAGAACAGATTAATTTGAGCAATGAGAAATTGAGTTAGACTCTATTTCTCACGGGCTAGACATAATGTCCAAGTCCATGAAGGGTAGTCATCTCTTCCTCACTTATCTAATGGGTGCTACTATTAGCACTGCTTTGAGTGACGAGTCACAACATCATAACCCTGGCCGTATTCTGTACTCATATTGGGAGTAAAAAAGTAGATTCTAACGTCTCCTTTTGTATCTAACATTGTTTAAAGGTACGCTCTAGGAACACAAACATGGGACGTTTGCACATCTGTTCATGTAGACTACATAAAGGTGTTGCTGTACATGAGTTGCTTCAACGGTTGACAGTGTTCTTCACATCGGATTGTGCTCCAAGAGGTAAACTCGAAAACATGAATTACGATCATTCACTTGGATGCTTTTGGTGAGAATTGTCCATTGTGGTGTGGTTTTATCCATCAATTTCCAACAGTGATATCTGAACCACTTGCGAAACCATGTATCTGTTTCTATTCTTATGTTTTGTATGAATTATGAAATAGTTGATAGCGTGAATGACTTTGTCGTCAAGAAATAAAAATTCGTATCCACAAAGACCGTGATTTTGAATACCAATTAATTATCAAATCAATTAGACTAAACAAGGAAAGATTTGGTTTTGAAATTAGAATTAACTAATAAATCAATTATTAAAATCGCAATCAACAAAAAAGGAAAGTAAATCAAATCGGCCGTCTTTCAAATCAAAGGAGATTTCCATGAATTGGGTTACCAACAAGACTGCTTATGCTACTAAATTGACTACCCTTCTTGTTAATTATCAAAATGCTTTAAAGGTGAATTTATCCTAATTTATCCTAATGAAGTTAATGTTCCCTCTCGTGATACAAGAATCGTGCCCAATCAAACCAACCCCTACTCTTGTGGTAATTGTATTTAAATTGAATCCATTAAGGTTTGTGACAATTCAATGAACCCTCGAAGGACTGCTTCTAACTCTCATGATTTAAGTCCTAAGTTCAATTCATATAGATCTGATACTTAAGTTCACCTCTCAATTCATCCTCAGAGTATCTACAACATACAAATAAGTCGCCACCAAATTTATAAGTGATTCATGCAATAGGAATTAAATCTACAGCAAATTGAAATTAACAAAAATGGAAAAAAATCAATTCATCACATAAAATGAGTCTTGGGCATAGCCCAAATTCCTAGAAATAAAAGAACTACTCAAGCATTGCCATGGTCATAGCAATCTTGATTAAAAAGAACATAAAAATCCTAAGCGAAGAAGAGAAGAAATTGAAGAAGAAGAGAAGAAATTAATCCTAAGGTCAAGTGCTTCCAATAGCAGTCAAAAGATCCCTAATTTCGAGCTTAATTATCCTATTTATAATTTAGGTTAACTTGGGAGTAATGCTATTACAAATCAGATCAAAAACAAAAATCAGGATCCCAAAATTAACGCGTCACAATCGTGATGGCTGTCACGGCTGAGTCGTGACAGCTTCTGTTTTGTGAATTTTTACGTCGATTGACCTGTCATGGCCGTGATGGCTGTCACGACCAGGCCGTGATAGATTATGACTTGTGCGCTCTTCTTTTTCTTCAGTCCCACGCAATCATGGTCGTGATGGTTGTCACACCTAGGCCGTGACAGGTTCTACCAACTCATTTTTCTTGCTTTTCAAGATCCAACTTCAACCATACTCATAATCAACTAGACTTGAGCATTTTAATCATGAATTCCTCCACACAAACACCACAGAACCACCTTACCCGTTCCAAAGGAAAAACTAACAAATATCGAAATAAAAATGACTAAACTACATGAAAATGCATGCAAAATGATGAAGAATTATGAGGTGAAATCACACTCATCAAACTATCCCAAGCTTAAGATTTTGCTTGTCCTCAAGAAATAACCAAGGCCAGATAAGATAAACAATCAGAGTATGGACAGTAAACCAAGAACCCGAGTAACAAATCCAAGTAACAGGCTTATCCAAATAAGTAACCAAGAGACAATAAATTTCAAGTCCAATTAGAAGCTTGGGTTCCCTAAATTCATGCCTCTCACTAATTCGGACATTGTTCTCACCTCACTTAAGTGTTTAAGGACATATGACAATTCACTCAATCCCCTCAAGAAAGGTATCCTACCATAAGCTTGACTGCTAACCAAAATCTCAACTTTATTAATGAAAACACATAAGAATCAAGATGTCTTTCATTATGTTGTAATGGGGCCATGGGATTAATCGTTAGGTGGGGAAACCAAGAAAATGAAATTTCGAGAAGGCTAAGCGAAATATCGAACAATGCAAAGCATGACAACCTTCTAAAATACCTTTTTGGGCTTTAATTCACTTTTCCACCTTCCACCTTTCTTTCTTTCCTTTTCATTTTATTTCTCACTTTCTTTTTCTCATCCCCTTCTCCATTTTTTTTTGTTTATTTTTTAACTTTTTCATCAATTTGTAGAAGGGGAGATTTCCAACTCAAGAGAAACATTTATTTATTTATTTATTTCTTTTTCATCCCACAACTTTTCAAACTACCATTTTGCCCTTTTTGCAATACTTTAAAAGGTGTCATACCATGCATCATTTATCAAGAAAAATTAAGATAACAAGAAAAGCATTTTTTTTAGCTCAAAATTGGGCAACGAAGGGGTAGCATTCAACTATTTAAAGCTCAGAAGGCCAGAAAATACCTAATGCCTCAATCGTTTTCAAATATGTTTTAAAAAATTTCTAAGTTTCAAAACGGTTTCAAGTCAAGTTCTAGAGAATACAATCCAAGAGGAAGAAAACACTCAATCACAAGGAATATGGTAAATTTAATGAGTACCCCTTTTAGGCTCAAAAATCTCACATTTAGTAGTTTGAAATCAATGAGAAACACAGATTCAAGGAACCACATGCTAATTAACAACTATCAAAAGATCATATCTAGGATTTGAATTTTAGCCTATCACAAGAATACAAAAATTGAGTTCAAAAATTCACTGTCTCAATTCATTTGGCACAATGTTCTTACAATAGGATGCAATTTCAAAACAAGGGGTAATCTAATGATGTGATCATGCAAAATTACACCCAAATTAATGCAACATGCAATATGCAAAATGCAAAATACCCCCTACCCCAAGCTTAAAAACTTACATTGTCCCCAATGGAAATATTCAAGTCGGAGAGAGGATAAAAATGGAACAACTCTCTGAGGTGGTGGTGGATGCTGGCATAGATGCCAGTCATAGAGCTGCTGGATCATAGCTCTCTGCTCGCGCTGCTCCTCCATCATGCACTCCTGGTTTGCTAAGATTGTGTTCATGGTAGATGAGAGTCGCGCATATGGGTCCTCAGATGATGTACCTGCAGAGGATGAAGAAGGGCGCCCAGATGGCCTTGCCGGCGGTGGCTGGCGAAGCGGCATCTGGGTCTCAATAAGCTCGGGGTCCTCATCACATAGTACTCGTCAATTTTCGAGGATTATAACATCCATAAGTGTGGAATTAGGGAGGGGAATAGGTTCTTTGCACACAGGGTGGTTAAGGCAATAGATGTCATCCCGCTGGACGATCATCCCCATAGATTCACAAGCATCCAGTGTTAAGCGCGTCCGCCTCAGGGCGGCCTCATAACCATCCAGATCATACTGGAAGTGCTGGCATATGGTGGTAATTAATCCACCAATGACAATCCACTAGTGCAATAAGTGCTTTTTACGTCAGTTAAAATTGATTTTTTACGTCAGAATACTGACTGACGTAAATACAGCTGACGTTAATAGTTAATATTTTAACGTCAGTTGAGAACTGACGTTAAATATAAAACTATTAACGTCAGTTATTTAACACAACTGACGTTAATTTTGTAAAAATTAACGTCAGTTGTTTAAACAACTGATGTTAAACATAAAACTATTAACGTCAGTTCTTTAAGACAACGGACGTTGATTTTGTTAAAACTAACGTCAGTTGTTATAAAGAACTGACGTTAAAGGTATAATTTTAACGTCAGTTGTAATAAACAACTGACGTTAATAGGTTTTTTTTTTAAATTCAGTTTTAAAATATCACTCCCCTCAGCTATCCCTGCATTCAGTCCCAGTAACACAGAATATCACACACATTACAGAATTTCAAAGGAAAATTGAACAATGGGGGGACTTAAACCCAAAACCCATGTATATATATAAATAAATTTTAGTTCCAATGTCTAAAAAACAAAACTATCTAAGGATATATATATACATGTTATTAATTAGTTTCTAAAGTCTAACAAAAAAACTATTCATCTAAGTAGTGCGGAGGTATGTTGTCAATTCCTTTTTCAGCCGCATACTTGAAGAAGAATTCAGTGAAGCGCATCCTCAAGTCTCTTAACTCTTCTTCTTCAATAGGCGATTGGTCGATAAATGCCTAGACACGTTCAAATAATAACAATAACATCAATGCAAGTCATCTTCAAAACTATAATATATAATTTAACAAGTTGTTTAAATATTACCTTCTTCCATCCATTCATAATAGATGCGGAGACTATGTTCAGCATATGAAGCATCACATAATAGCCGCACGACCACCCGTCAGTTTTAAATCGAGACTACCAACAAAATTAATTTCAACGTAAGTTGAATATACATATAAATTAGTAATTATAATATTAATTATTTGATAAATAAACTACCAAACCTTGAGGATGTTCCATACAGGATTTGCTTTAGCCTTAGAAGTCCTACTTCTCCCGTTGGCGCAACTTATGCTAGTCGCCTTCAGCGCGCTATCATAAACAAATAATCATGTCGATCAATTAACAAACTCATATATCATGTGTGTAATAAACTAAAAACAACTGATATTAAAACTTAAATTAAATTTAAGATTAGTTACTTACTTATTTACAGCTTCCACCACCTTCGGTGGCGGATCTTGGTGGAGAGAGCAGAAGAATATGACAATATGCCTAGACGGGTGAAGTACGAACAACTGCCAATAGCGTTCCATACAGTAGGGAGCCATATATAATTCTTTCAGATTGTCTCCCAATAAGTTCCCTAAGTATTTACTCAATGCATCTTTAGCAAAGAATTCGGGCACAAGGATTGACATATCTAAGAAACCGTAAACTGATGCAACGCCCTTATCAAGCTGAAGACGATGGAGATACCTAAGATATGAAAAGGTATGGATGTTAATTACATAATATATATATTGAAATTAAAATAAATTATTAAATGGAAAAATACCAAAAATAAATAAGTTATAAAATTAAAATTAACTTACGTGCACCAGAGACTGATGACATTGTTGTTCATCCAGATGTTATTTCTGCAGGCGTTCCCGAGATCGTCACCAACGAAGGAAAATATCCTCTGTTGATCTGGGCGTGCCACCCATCCATCGTGATCCAATGGACATACAAAAATCTCAAATGCATAATCCTCACCAAGTGAGAACAAACGAGTGATAGGTGACAGCGACACCGACGTCGACTTGGCCTTCAGTTTAGGAAAAATAAAATAGATAAGTTGTTGATAATTAAAAAAACACAAGTAATTATTTGACTAATTTGGACATTAATAATGAATAAATACCTTTGCTAACATTTCGAGCTCACGTCGTTGGGAGTCCAACTCAAGCTCACGCCTTTTCATTTCCAACTCAAGCTCATGGCGCTAGACTTCCAACTCCCGCTCCCTAGCTGCCAACTCATCGTCCTCCACATGTGCCCTACTAAAACTCTCTTTTGTGCTCACATGTGAAGGGTTGGCAAGCCCTATGGTGTCCTGGGATGTACCGACGGAGGAAAGCTCTCTGGCAAGTGCCTGCTTGAATTCTGGGTTGGATAGTAAGCCTTGCATCAGATGTGTTGTAATATCTGGGTTGGACATGAGGTGCTGAGTAAGGTCAGCCAAAATTGATGCTTCATTGACCACCCGCTTTCGTGAAGCAGACTTGCCATAATATTGTTTGATGGTCACGTTCCCAGGAACACCGAGAACCCGACCAGGATGGTCTTTCTTGCCTAGAGCAGTCATCAAGACGTCCTGCCATCCAGAAGGGACGAATGCGCCCTGGGAGGATTTTGCTTTAAGATCCATCTACAATGAAAACAAATGAAAAAACGTGCAAGTGAAAAGTGTTGCAAATATCTATACAAATATCAATTGAAATCAAGTTAATTATTTACTTACAATCTTATCTGCCACTTCGCGAGTGGCATCAACTTTAAAAGATCCCGTCTTTGTCATGCGTCGGCTAACTGGACATCCTCGCGGTCGATGTCCGACAGAGGACTTGATGGTGTGCCCTCGGCACCTCTCCTCTTTCAATCCTAGCAGAGTGCTCTTCCCGCTTCGCCTCACCTATCCGCCATCATCCGCTCCATCCGAGTCCGGTACCCACCCCGAGACATGGTGTGGCGGTGGACGTTCTTCGCCTGATTCTCGCCGACCCTTATTTTCCTTAGCCTATTCAAACAAAAACACATAATTAAATACAGTTAAATGATCTATAATAAGCATACAAAATTAACTTAATCAACCAACCCGAAATTCTCCATCCTGTCGACCTCCGACAAACATATCCCAAGTATCCCGATCAATCCAGGGATAATCCGAGAACATTTTATCAAGCCGCTTCTTCCCAGATACATAGTACCTAGTAAGATCATGCTTGAACCCATTCCAACGCTTTGATGCCATTTTCATACATTTATGACGATGATCCTCGTCATTTGGCACAGTCCAAGCTACCTACACATTAGATACATATATAACAACTGGATGGATTATAACTCGGATAATTATCTAATAATGTAAATCAAACGAATGTAAAGGTAAAATACCGTGATAGCCTCCCAAATCTGATCCTTAACGTTCTGTGGAACGTCATTCCAGTGGTTGTAGTTGATGCTTACGTGCTGCTTCGCTTGTAGAAACACCCACTTATTAAATTCTTTATCACGGGGTCCCTGGGCATTTAGATTAGCATCTAAGGACACCTCAAGCTTTTGTCCGCTCTGCCTGTCCTTCTCTAGTTTCTTCAACGAGGTGGCTCCTCTACCCCGTTTCCTATGAGCCTGTGATGTCTGTATGGACAAAAAAAATGATAAAATAGAGGGTTGTAACATTATAAACTTACATTAAAAAGAAGGACTAAAGATAGTATATAACATGTAAACTTACACTAGAATCAGGCGTAGGCGTGATCGGGTCCCGCGTAGCCCCCACAGTGTCCTCCTGTGCATGTGGGCTATCCGGCTGATCCATATGTATGCCTGTTCAGAAACAATATATATTTATTAACATAGGTTATAACTCAAAATAAATACAAAAGTATAAATAAAAATAACTAGATAGGTCCTATAGAAATACAAAACATATATCCAATATAAGGACAATACGGGAGATTGAAAACTATAGTTTTTGAAGATTGCCAAGCACTGGTCACGGCCTGGCAGTGATGTCCATCATGGCCGTAACGTGCCAACTGAACCAGACCCTCATAGGCAGAACTGATCACGGCCTAGCCGTGATGAGCATCACGGCCGTGACAGATCAACCAGCAGAGCAACATGCACTCAAAACCAAAAATAGAGACATTCCAAACAACTCAAACTCACGGTTTAAAGTTACAACTATTGAGACTACAGTTTCAACATACACTCAAAACCAAAAATAGAGACATTCCAAACAACTCAAACTCACAGTTTCAAGTTTCAACTACTGAGACTACAGTTTCAAACCAGCAGAGCAACATGCATGCACTCAAAACCAAAAATAAAAAAATGTGCCCTAATTAAAGACTCACCAGAAATAGGCGCTCGCGTGGTGGTGGGGGGAAGCTCGAGTGGTGGCCAACGTTCGATGTGGTTACTGAGAGCAGAGGGACAAGGAGAGTTAGTGCGCGGGAAGGGGAAAGAGAGATGTCAAGTTATTGCAAAGAATGAGCGGGAAAGACAGAGTTAGGGGTTAAGAGTGTACCTCACGGTGGTGGCAAAGAAGCCCTCGCGGTGGTTGCGGTGGAGATGAGCTCACGATTAGGGCAGAGTGAGAGCGAGAGTGAGGGTTGAGAGTGAGGGTTGAGCGAGATGAAAAGAGACGTACAGCGAAGTGCAGAAGGCGCGTGGGTGTAAACGTTATAATTAAAATAAAACAACATTTTACGTCAGTTGTTAGTAAAACCTGACGTTAAAGGTCATATATTTAACGTCAGTTGTCTTAAGAAACTGACGTTAAAAACTCTCACACTTATTACGTCAGTTGTTAGTAACAACTGACGTTAAAGGTCATTCTGCACGTTTATAATATATAGGATTATTTACGTCAGCTATTTATTTAACTGAAGTAAAAATCAAACTTTTAACGTCAGTTTTTTAAAAAACTGACGTTAACAATAAATATTTTTTATTTTAAAAACACTTTTAACGTCAGTTTTTTTAAACAACTGACGTTAAAAGTGTATAGATATCTGCAAAAACATTCATTCCTTTGACTACTGTGCTACTTACCCATGCACCTTGTAACTCAATCCTCTTAATGAGCATTAAGTTTATAGATAAGTTTTCAAGAAAATCAGAATAGCTAGCTTAGTAATAGCTTCCTTCCATCCACTGCTCCTATAAATAGCTTCGTTCCATCCTTTTAATTTTCTGATTCACAATATGGCTCTGCCGTGGAGATTAACTTCATCACTCTTTCTTCCTATTCCTAGACTCAAAGGTCTTTGTCTTAATGGTCAAACAACTTCTGAGTTTGAGTAAATTACATTACATGGGTGATAAGTTTGAGTAAATTACGTTATGTGAGTTGCTCACCTTATCACCTTCCGGAGAATCAGTGCTGCGCAGGCTAATCAGGTGCTCGGGGGTCACAGTTCCAAAACCTCAGCTTTGGCAGCAAGTGACCGTCTTGGAAGTCTTTGGAACCACTGCCTTTGCTTGAAACAGATCTAGTGCACCTGTTTTTGCCTCTCTCTTGAGCTCTCTCATGCCCCCCAGTTTTCTGAGGTCTTCGGAGTATGTATAGTTTTCCCTTTGGCATATTTCATAAAACTCTCTGATGGGATGTAGCTTTACTGTTTAGGATTTTAAACCCTTTCAATGTAACTTTTTATAGGATTTTAAACCCTTTCAATCTTCTGTATCGATCAGTCTGTATTACACTTCATGAATGAGATCCGATTTGGGTTATTGATTCAACTTATACTTCGCACATATATTTTAGTTTTCAAAACAGAAACACAAAACATCAAAGCAATTCATGTGAAACTGAAACTTTGAGGAAGGCAATGCGGAAGGAATCGTATACTAGATAAAAATAATTATTAAAATAATCTTTAACGTCTGTTGATGTAGGGACTGACGTTAAAAGTGAAGAGACTTACTTATAACGTCAGTTCTTTATCGAACTGACGTTAAAATGTTCACTTTTAACGTCAGTCATTAAAATAACTGACGTTAAAATTGAATTAACGAAGTCTGATATTTATAAAACCGCCACTGCCTCCTTTTTAACGTCTAGCTTTTGGTTAACTGACGTAAACCTTTGCCGTCTAATGTATATTTTCCACTAGTGATCAAACCCTTAGAGCTCTTGGCAACCTTTAGAAGGTGCCTAACCAAATATGACCCTGTATCTGTATTTCTCTCAGGATGGAGAATGGCCCATAGGAATAGAACCTCGTACGCACGGATGGATCCATCACTCTCACCACGGCCAAACAAGGTGTTGGAAATAACCCTATGGATGTAACACAGGCTAGGGTTAACAAAGGTTGTAGACTTGGCCGTCTTAGGATTAAAATGACCTCCAGGATGAGTAATATGCCACCAAAAAGCGTCAGGACTAAATCCAATAGGATATGTCTGTTCCCCCAATTGACAATTTAAAAATCTCATTGAATTCAGTCAGAGTCAATTGAAAATCTTTATTAAATAGCCAGAAAGTGATCTGACCTTCTGCGCTATGGGTCCCTTGCAAAATTTAAGCATCAAAGGAGCTCAGGAATTCAAGAGTGGGGCCAATGTACGCAGGGTATTGGGTACAAGTGAACACGCTCCACCCGACATTTTCTAACATCCAGTTTATATCAACAGTCAAACCTAGGGTATCGATACATGCATCATCCATATATTTGGCTTGGACTATTTTCCTATGCTTTAAAATGTCAAACCTATCTTTCTGAGCAATATTCTTAAAAACAATGCTATATTCATTATCATTAGTCTCAGTCTCAGAAGAGTTACCTGCAGATTTTCGGTTCCCCTGGTACGAGGACCTAGGGCTTCGCTTGCCCGTTGGCATTTGATTGCCATGGTTGCCTTCGAACTTCTCAAGAATAGCTTACTGCCACAAACCCCTCTTTTAATTTTTGCAAAATTCGAATTTGGGGTTAGGGTTTCAAAAATTGGGGCTTTTTGGTTTGGCTTGAAATTGAAGAAGTTGATGGGTTATGTGTAGGAGGTATGGAAACAAGGTTTTTAAGTCATGGGTGTCAAGGATTAAGTGATTTTCAAACTTTGTAGTGAATGGGTATGGTGGAGTGAGTGAGGAGAGGAAGAAGATGATGATGGGTGAAGAGGAAGATGGTGGTCTTATGTTTAGGAGTGGTTTGGTGATGAGGCTTAGGCGAAAATAGGATGGAAGAATGGAGCTTGGAGGTTTGGCTATGGAGGTGGAAGGGAGGAAGAAGAAGAGCAGTAGGGTTGGTGCGTTTTCTGGTTTGAACAGGGAAGGGGGCGTTTTGTGTTATTTTAAAATGCTGCGTAGACCCGTGTCACGGCCGTGACCCTCTTCACGGGTAGGCCATGATCGTTCCTGATTATATGGTCTTCTCACGTCACACCCATGAAGGATGTCACAGGTAGGGCGATGGTGTTACTGGGCCGCATCACACCCGTGAAGGATGTCACGGGTAGGGCGTGGCCATTTATGACTTTTTGCTTGATGCCCACTTTTGAATCTTATTTGGTGTGTCACGCCAGTGAGTTCTGTCACGGCTTGGGCATGATTTCTTCTGCTGGGCCGCGTTACGGCTGTGAAACATTCTGTTCTCTGTTGTTGGCCTTTCACGGCCGTGATTCTGGTCACGGCTAGGCCGTGATATTCACTACCCTATTTTTTTTTGGATGTCACAGCCACGAACATTGTCACGGCCAAGCCATGGACATCACCGACTTTTCTTTTTTTCTTCCTTCATGACCATGAAGCCTTTCAGGACCAGGCCATGATCTCCTCTAACTCTTATTCTTCATGCCTTTTTGCTTTTCATGCTTTTCCAACCTGCAAACACACTTGGCAAAACCATAAATTGGTGATCTTTCTCCTCTAATCTTCTAAAATTATTGAAAACCAAAAACAAATTATCAAGGGAATGAAAGCTTGGGTTGCCTCCCAAGAAGCGCTTATTTACGGTCTTATGCTTGACCATAGTCCCTTCAATCCTTTGATGTTGGATCAAGGAGGGAAAGTGCCACCTCCTTTTCAAGTGGATGTTCTCGAAGGTAGTGCTTCAACCTTTGTCCATTGACTTTAAATGTTCCACGTTCTTCATCCCAAACTTCAACAGCTCCATATGGAAACACCTTCATAACTTTGAATGGTCCAGACCATCTAGATTTGAGCTTTCCTGGAAATAACCGTAACCTTGAGTTGTAGAGTAGCACTAATTCTTCCTCACGTAATTCTCTATGAAGGATATGCTTGTCATGCCATCTCTTTGTTCTTTCTTTGTAAGATCTTGTGGACTCATAGGCATCCAATCTTAGCTCATGAAGTTGAAGGACTCTCTTTTCTCCGACGGTCTTTATATCAAAATTTAGCATCTTAATAGCCCAAAAGGTCTTATGCTCAAGCTCGACCGGCAAGAGACATGGCTTCCCGTAAATAGTCTAAACGGCGTCATCCCAATAGGAGTCTTGTGAGCCGTACAGTAAGCCCAAAGAGCATCATCAAGCTTTAATGACCAATCTTTTCTAGATCTTGAAACAATCTTCTCTAGAATGCTCTTTATTTCTCTATTGGAAACTTCGACTTGGCCACTTATTTGAGGATGATAAGGTGTAGCAACCTTATGAGTGACTCCATATTTGAGTAGGAGTTTTTCAAATTGTTTTTCTATGAAGTGCAATTCTCCATCACTGATAACTGTCCTTGGGACTCCAAACCTTGGAAAAATCACCTTCTTGAATAGCTTGATCACGGTTTTTTCATCACTTGTTGGTGATGGAATGACTTCCACCCATTTAGAGATGTAATCAACGGCTACAAGAATGAACTTATTATTGCAAGAGGAAAGAAAAGGTCCTATGTAGTCAACTCCCCAAACATCAAATATCTCCACTTCTAGCATTGTGTTGAGTGGCATTTCATGCCTCTTGGATATGTTTCCCGTTCTTTGACATGGATCACAAGTAAACACAAACATCCGGACATCTCTGGAAATATGAGGCCAATAGAAACCGGCTTGAAGCACCTTAGCTACTGTCTTTGAGGCACTACCATGTCCTCCATAAGATGAGGAATGACAACAACTCAAGATACTTGGAAGCTCGACCTCTGGAATAAACCTCCTGTAAATGCTATTCGCACACTTGCGAAAAATGTAAGGCTCATCCCATACATAATTATTAATATCGAAAAATAACTTCTTCTGTTGATAATTGAACTCCGGTGGTAGAATCTCGCATACAAAATAATTCACATAATACGCATACCATGAAGCACCCTCTTCAGAGATGGCAAAGAGTTGCTCATCGGAAAAAGAGTCATCTATAGGCAAGTTGTCCTTCTCATGTTCTAGTGGTTCAAGTCTAGATAGGTGGTCCGCAACCAAGTTCTCTATCCTTTTCGATCCCGAATCTCTAATTCAAACTCTTGCAAGAGAAGGATCCATCGGATGAGCCTAGACCCCACAAGGTATGATCTTAGTGTGGAGTGGTCGGTGTACACAATGACCTTAGACCCCACAAGGTATGATCTGAACTTCTCAAATGCAAAGACAACCGCTAGCAACTCTTTCTCAGTGGTGGCATAATTGGCTTGAGCTCCATCTTGAGTTTTTCTTGGGTAGTAAATTGCATGAACCTTCTTGTCTATCTTTTGCCCCAACACCACTCCCACGACATAGTCACTAGCATCACATATAACCTCAAATGGCTCATTCCAATCTGGTGTTTGTAAAATGGGAGCGGTGGTCAAAGCTTCCTTCAACCTACAAAAGGCACTCACACATTCCTCATTAAAATCAAATGGAACATCTTTCATCAATAAGTTAGATAAAGGTTGAGAAATTTTTGAAAAATCTTTGATGAAACACTGGTAAAACCCGACATGGCCCAAGAAACTCCTAACTCCCTTTACATTCACCGGTGAGGGCAATTTTTCAATGACATCAATTTTGGCCCTATCCACCTCAATACCTCTTCCAGAAATCAAGTGCCCAAGCACTATTCCCTCTTTTACCATAAAATGACACTCTTACCAATTCAACACCACATTAGTTTCTTCACAACGTTGGATAATCTTAGACAAATTTGTTAAACAATCATCAAAGGTAGTTCCATAAACAGAAAAATCATCCATAAAAACCTCCATGATGTTTTCAATAAATTCAGAAAAAGTTGCAGTCATGCATCTTTGAAAGGTAGCTGGTGCATTAAATAGACCAAAATGCATTCTCCTATTGGCAAAAGTGTCATAGCGACAAGTAAACGTGGTCTTTTCTTGATCACTAGGATGTATTGGAATTTGATGAAAACCGGAATAACCATCCAAGTAACAAAAGTATGAATGCCTAGCTAACCTTTCAAGTATTTGATCAATAAATAGGAGAGGGAAGTGATCTTTTCTTGTTGCCTCATTTAACTTCCTATAGTTAATGCACATTCTCCAACTTGTTATCGTCCTAGTAGGGATTAGTTCATTTTTTTTCATTTTGAATAACAGTCATGCCCCTTTTCTTAGGAACCACATGCACTGGACTAACCCACTCACTATCGGAGATTGGATAAATAACACTCACATCTAACAACTTAAGCACTTCTTTCTTAACCACCTATTTCATATTTGGGTTCAACCTACGTTGATGCTGTAACACCCTGCTTTTTCGTTAAGTTTTTTTTATAAGTTGTTTGGTTGGTTAAGGGCTTAGTGGGATTTTTGGTTCAAAAGTCCCTTTTTGGTGCATGAGCACGCCCGTGCTCATTAGCCGGCACGCCCGTGCTCAATATCCGGACCGCGTTTCGCTGACGCTAAGTCCGGCACCATCGTGCTCAAGGGGGAGCACGACCGTGCGCAGGTCCAACCTATATAAGTTTGGCACGAAACCCGAGGGTTAACGTGAAACCATATTTTGTTGGTTACAACAGCCATTGTTGCGACCTAGTGTGCCTCCTTCCCTATTTCCTCTTCATCCATTGCTATAGTGGAGTTTTGGAAGCTGGTTGGGAAGCTTGTTTGATTTGTTTCAGTTTAGAGGTAAGGTTCCATTCCCTTGTGGTTTCCTTTCATAATTTTTGAATGGGAAACTAATGGGTTTGTGTTTGGTTTGGCTAAGGTTGAGTTTGTGTTGAGCCGCTTTGGGAACCGAGGGCAGTTTGCTGTTAGGAGCTTACGTTGGAGTGACCTTCAATCCATGTATGGGGAGAAGGATAGGGTATATCATAGGCATTGGGGGTAGTGTAAGGTAAAGGGGTTCCCATGACCCCGATTTGTTGTGTATGTGTATATGATTAATATGATGGTTTGTTGGATTATGATAACATGATCTTGGTTGTTAATATGTTGTTTATATGCCTATGTTCATACTACGTTCTTGATGTTTATGTTTGTTATATGAACATGATGATATGTTGATGGTTGCTATTGTCATAATGTTGTAGGTTGAATGGTTGATACCATGATTGTGATGATAGTGTTGTTACTATATTGATAATGACGTTTAGTCCTAGAATATGTTGTTAACTGGCTTAGGATTAATAGAATTAAGCCATAAATTTAATCGGCTAAAATTGATATTGAACTCTGCCCAGAACAATACTGTCGTGCATTGAGCACGCCCGTGCTGAACAGGGAGCACGCCCATGATCCCAGTTTGAATTCTGGAAAATGGCCGCACATTCACCACGGTCATGCAACAGAGGAGCACGCCCGTGCAACTGAGCAGACCGTGCTCCACTTACGTGGCAGCACGACCGTGCTCACCCCTCTGGACAGAATCTGAGATTAAGGACTTAAACAGGGGTTTTTAACCCCAATCTCCCCCAACGATGATGATGACATAGTTAATCAATTATGAAGGTTAGATGACTTAATTAAAGACTAATTAATATGGTTAAGTCGGTAACTGTTGGGTTACCGCACGTTGATGAGTTGTGCCTTGGTGCTTTTGGCCAAGGGAACCTTGATCCCGCGGTTTGGGTCTAAGGTGCTATTGATGTTGTACCTTGGTGGCCGAGAGTTTGCTCCAAGGAGACCTTGACCAGGTTGGGTCTAAGGTGTTGCGGTTGATTCCGCTAAAGGTTTAAGTGTTGCGGTATATTCCGCTGCGATCGATTTCGTTGAAGTCTTCGGTTGATTCCGTCGAAGCAAAGGAGGTGGTGGTTGCCCGTTGTTTGTTGTATGCTGCATGCATCATTGGAGATATTGTTGTTGGTGGATGTTCGACATAGGGGAGGTCTTCCTAGAGTACGACGATCTGACCATCCACGGTAGGTTACCCAAAGTTTGGTAACTGTGCGCCCCTGTGACGAGGCATTCGTTGGTTTGATGCGTTGGCTATCCAAGGAGTAGATTCTCCGGTGTTGAGTAGATTCTCAATGTGGATATTTAACTATGAAGTCGTTCATCCTAAGTTAGTGCGGATCCACATGCATGTTGGAGTAGTGTTGCATTGCAATGCATTGCATACTTGGTTGATATGATGTTGATTAGATGTTGATGTATGTTATGATGATGCTATGTTGTATTTTTTACCTTGCTTCCTATCTCCATGCCGTATATGTTTATATGATTCTTACTCCCCGTTCTTTGTTTGTTTTTTTGGCCTGATTTGCACCTAGCGGAGGAGGGCGAGCAGTTAGGAGAGGAATGACTCTGAGGAGCTACCACTCATAGTTAGGACTTTTCCTTATGTTTAGTTAGTTCAGTTGTATTCTGAGGATTTCATTCTCGAACGGTTATACCAGCTCTGTTGTGACATCGGCTTAGTTTATGTTGTTTATGTTTTGTCGTATTTGGTTTAAACTTGTTTTATTTTCCACGTTTTGAGAACTCGTTCATGTGGGACATTTCTACCCACGGACAAATGTTTTATTTTATCTAGTAAATGCATGTTTTGGTTTTATATCTTTACCTTTAAATTTCTTTATAACATGCGAGGTAGCAGGGTGTCATATTTAGTGGTATCAGAGCAGGTCTGTCCTATCAAGCCGTGGTATGAGTTTGTTGTGTGCTCTAGTTTGAATTGTCTATACTTGTTACAGACAATGAAGCTTTAAGTTAGTTGCCTGTAGCTTTTATCCGCTTAAGTTTCTGTATCTAAGAGTTGCGTTGGACGTGTACAGGAACTCAAGGCAGGTAGAGGATGCAATGATCAGACAATTGCTGACGCATTGGCATTTCTTTCTAATGCTATTGGACAGGTCAACCATAATAACAATGGTGGGCCAGCTGAGTTTCAAGGATTGGACAAGTTTCAGAGGAACAACCAACCGTCGTTTGAGGGAGCGTATGATCCGTAAGGAGCTTTGCTGTGGGTGAGAGAGACTGAGAAGATCTTCTGAGCTATGGATTGTAATGATCACCAGAAGCTCATCTTTGCTACCTTCATGTTGACTGAGGAGGCTGAGCAATGGTGGAACAATTGCAGGCTGAGGATGCAGGATGAGGGCACAACGGTTACATGGGTTGTGTTCAGGCAGAGGTTTCTAGAGAATTACTTTCCGGCAGATATCAAGGACAAGAATGAGATGGAGTTCTTGTCTTTGCAACAAGGTTCATTGTCAGTTGGTGAGTATGCAGTCAAGTTTATGGAGCTGGCGAGGTACTACACCCCTTATCAGCATGAGATAGATGACCGCTCCAAGTGCGTCAAGTTTGAGGCTGGACTCTGACCTGAGATCAAGCAAGCCATCATCTACCAGGAGATCAGGGTCTTCCCAATTCTGGTCAACAAGTTCAGAATTTATGAGGATGCCTGTCAGTTCAGAGTTGCCAAGGGATCGGATAGTCAGAGTGGCAAGAGGACTGATCAGAGAGACAAGGGTAAGAAGCGGTATGCTCCGACCGGCAAGGACTTCAAGCAGAGTGGCAGGAAGCCACAGTTTCAGCAGGAAAGGTTCAGGGGCGTGTTCTCTAATGCCCCTATAGCTATGAAGTGTGGTAAGTGCGGGGCCCCGGATCATTACTCATCCCAGTGCAAGGAGCCAGCTGTGATTTGTTTCAGGTGTGGCAAGTCTGGCCATATCAGCCACGAGTGTGAAGGAGCCAAGGCCGATCCTCCCTGCGCTAGCAAGAATCAGAAGTCCTAGGCCAACAGACTGAAAACCATTGGAAGAGTCTTTACTATTAGTGGAGTTAAAGCCTCCGAGTCTGATGACTTGATCCAAGGTACATGTTTTATTGATGGAACTCAATTAACTGTATTATATGATTCGGGTGCTACTCACTCATTCATATCGCGTGATAGGGTCAAGAGTCTTAAATTGCCCGTTACCTTTCTTGAGTTTGATATGCTCGTGTCTACACCTACAAATAAACCTATTTCCACATCTTATGCAAGCAAGAACTGTCATCTTGTCATTAATGGTAAAACCTTTGTTGTCAACCTTGTATGTTTACCCGTGAAAGATCTTGAACATTCTTGGCATGGACTGGTTATCTTCCAACCACGTCCTTCTGAACTGTTTTGATAAAACCCTGATTTTTGGAACTCCAACAGAGTCTAAGAATCCGTACCTTCTCTCTGACGACCAAGTCCAAGCTTCGATGAAATACGAAGCCCAAGTGTACATGATGATAGCTTCTTTGGAAGTAAAGAGTAGCCCTCCTGATGTCGCCAGCTTGCGTGTTGTGCGTGACTTTCCTGAAGTGTTCCCGGGGGATGTTTATAACTTACCCCCAAAGAGAGATGTCAATTTCACCTTAGACTTAGTGCTTGGAAACGGGCCAATCTCCATAGCACCTTATAAAATGTCTCCTCTAGAGCTAGCTAAGTTGAAAGAGCAGTTGGAGGACCTGATGAAGAAGCAGTTCATTAGGCTCAGTGTGTCTCCGTGGGGAGCACCTATGTTGTTGTCGCGACCGTCCCGTCCGGGAGCCACGAAAAGAAGGTAAAAACAAGGGAGTCGCCACTAAAATTTTTATTGGGAAAAACTTAGAAAACCCAATTATTTAAAGGTAAACTGGTCTAAAAAATAGAGATGAGTCCGAGAGTCGGTTACGAGTAGGGAAGGTGTCAGCACCCCACGTCGCCCGTTTTAAAAAACGGTACCTCAAGTTAATTGTGCAAAAACATTTTAATAACCTTTTAAATATTTATTTTACACCAAAAATTATTTACAAGAAAGAATTATTTTTAATTTTTAATATTTTAAATTTTTATTAATTTTTATATTTTTTAAATTTATTGTTTGTAAAAACTAAATGAGGTTGAACATGTCACATGAGTCCACAGGGTAACCCCAAATCTAAGGGACTGGATATCGCACTGTGTCCATAGAGCATCCCTAAAAATAGAAAAATTTAATTATTTTGATTAATTATTTTAACATAAAAAGAGACACAAAAAAGGAAAATTTAGTTGACTTGACAAGATGATTTATCTTGCTCCTACGTATTCCCGGGTGCGATGGGAAACTCAAAGTCACGTATTTCTTTTGGAAAAAAAAGTTTGATTGGTTTATTGATTTTTATTTTGATAAAGATTTGATTTATTTATTTTATTTTAAAATATTTTATTTCAGAATATATTCACTCTTACACAGAGTCTAAGATAGCGATGTCATACGATAAACCCTTACAATTCATACGCCACTTGAGGATGAAAAATCATACGTCAACGTCGTAGATTGTTGTGTGAATTCAAATAAATTTTTATTTTATAAAATTGAATAAAATTTTGTTAAAAAATATTAAATTAAAAAAAATTTACAAAAGGGAATTGGTTAAAGGTATAAATTAAAAAAACATTTATTTTATTTTATTTTTAAAAAAAGGATAATTCACTCTTGCACAGGGTTAAAGATAGTCAAACTATACGATGAGCCCTTACAATTCATGACACTTGATGATGAAAATTCATACATCAATATCATAGATTGTCGCGTGAATAAATTTTTTTGAAAAAAAAAACAGGATTTTTTAAATTTTGTTTTTATTTTTTATGTTTTGTAATTTCAAAAATTTTCTGCACTTTAGCTTGGCATCAATTTTTTAAAGGACTTGGCCCAAATAAGACAGTAAAACACTGGCCCAAACAACCTGACCCAAATAAGTTAACAATTCACATAATAAAAACTGAAAATAAAGTTAAAAGAAAACAAGCACGATCAGAAGCTCTGCTTCTACATTACCAATGAAGGACCAAGGAGTTGCAGACAGAGGGGAAGACGGCGACGGAGGAGGAGGCTTCTCACGCGGTGATTGGTCGATGACTGGTTCACGGTGGCTGATCGGTGACGAGATGTCGGTTGGGTGGAGGTGAGTGGATGGTGGAGGGAGGAACGCGGATCTAGTGGTGCGGCAGGGGCTTACGACGGCGAGATCTGGCACGGCGGTGACTTGGTTGCGGCCTCGCAGCTGTGGATCTGTTCTGGACGAGGTGGCGTCGTGCAACGGAGGTCAAGGTGGCAGAGGAAGCAGGTGACAGAGGACGCACGGCGGAGGAGCTCGGGACCAACGTTATGATCTGTTTTTTCAGGTGTTAGGATATTCGATTTTGATTGAGATGTGGTAGATGATTTAGAGGAAATTGATGTTATTAGATATTGGGGTTGATGATGATATTGTGGTGGCTGCCATGATGGTTGAAGATGAGGGAAGGGCTTCTGGTTGTGAAGGACAATTCTTCCAAAGAAGAGAAAAAAATCCCCCTATTCATAGAGAATCGGTCTCTTTATATAGGAGTTCTTTTTTGTTTCCACTATTGTTTGTCCCAAAAATGTTACCTTTGTTGCACCAGAGGTGTGGTCCTTCTCCAATTTCTCTTCTTGGCTCCTTGCCTCTGGATTCCTTCTTCTCAGGCTGCACCTTTCCTTCCCTTTGTCATGTCCCTTTTTGGCTCTCTTTACATGCTCTATCTTCTGAACACAGGAACAGGCTTCATCCATTTTCATGCTATATTTTCAAACTCAAATTTCAACCAAAGTTGACTTGCCTTTCTTACCAATATGGATTAAACTGATTTGTCTTTTGCTCTTGGCTACACATACACGTGGATATCCAATCTAATCCTGCTGCCTCTAACTTTTATTTTTATTTTTGTGTCATTTTTATTCTCTTCTTAGAATTATTATATAAATGGATTCAAGGATTGAGCTCAATATAGGAAATGGGCTAACAATATAAACTTCTAAATTTGTTTACTTTTGGACTTTTATTTTTTCATTTGGGTTGGATAACTTGGATCATGGGCTTAAAGACACTTGCAACCAAAAGAAAATTGGGTCAACAACATGCACAAAGATATTTTTAATTAATATTTTTTTGCAAATTTTTATATTTTTTTCTTTTCAAAAATATTAAAAAGATAGAATACCCGGACAAAATTAGGTGTTCACAGTTGTTGGCGAAGAAGAAGGATGGTAGTATGAGGATGTGTGTCGACTATCGGCAGCTCAACAAGGTGACCATAAATAATCGGTATCCCCTCCCTAGGATTGATGATCTCATGGACCCGTTGATGGGTGCTTGCGTCTTTTCTAAGATAGATTTGAGGTCAGGGTGCCATCAGATTCGGGTTAAGTCTGAGGAAATCCCGAAGACAGCCTTCAGAACACGATATGGTCACTATGAGTACTTGGTTATGCCCTTTGGTGTGACCAATGCTCCTGCGGTGTTCATAGACTACATGAACAAGACCTTTCACCCTTACTTGGATAAGTTTGTGGTGGTGTTTATAGATGACATCTTAGTGTACTCCAAGAGCAAGGAGGAACCTGAGGAACACCCGAGGGTTGTCTTGCAGACCTTTAAGGAAAAGCAGTTGTACGCTAAGTTGTCTAAGTGTGAGTTCTGGTTAGAGGAAGTGAGCTTCTTAAGACAAGTCATCTCTAAGGGTGGCATAGCAGTGGACCCAGCTAATGTAGAGACAGTGCTCCAGTGGGAAGCGCCAAAGTCTGTAACCGAGATTAGGAGTCTCTTGGGGTTAGCCGGGTACTATAGGCGGTTCAATGAAGGTTTCTCTAAGATAGCTTTACCCTTAACCCGTCTCACCAAGAAGGGACAATTGTTTGTGTGGGAGGACTCTAAGTGTGAAGAGAGTTTCCAAACCCTTAAGAATAGGTTGACATCAGCACCAGTGTTAGTTTTGCCAGATCCTAGTGAACCCTTCGTAGTTTACTGCGATGCTTCTAAGCAAGGGTTAGGTGGTGTGTTGATGCAGAACAGAATGGTGAGGTAGTTGTTTATGCTTCTAGGCAGTTGAAACCCCATGAGAAGAACTACCCTACACGTGACCTAGTGTTAGGAGCTGTGGTTTTTGCCTTGAAGATCTGGAGGCATTACCTTTACGGGGCGAGGTTTGAGGTCTTTAGTGATCACAAGAGTTTGAGGTATCTTTTTGATCAAAAGGAGTTGAAGATGAGGCAGAGTAGGTGGATGGAGTTCTTAAAGGATTATGACTTCGAGCTGACCTATCACCCAGGGAAGGTCAATGTGGTGGCCGATGCCTTGAGTAGGAAAACCTTGCACGTCTCCGCTTTGATGATTAAGGAGATGGATCGAATTGAGGATTTGAGAGACCTTAGTCTAGCTTGTGAGTTTACCCTTAATAATATTAGGCTTGGTACCTTGAAGGTTACCAACAGCTTGATGGATCAGATTAGAGAGGGTTAGAAGTTAGACAAGTTTCTCTTAGACCAGCGAGAATTGCTCGCTCAGGATAGAGACCTTAGTTTCAAGGATGGAAGTGATGGGGTCTTGAGGTTTAAGGATAGAGTGTGCATACCGGATGTTCCTGATCTTAGGAATTTGATCCTTGAGGAAGGACATAGGAGTGGATTGAGTGTGCACCCAGGTGCCACCAAGATGTATCAGGACCTTAAGAGGTTGTTTTGGTGGCCTAGGGTGAAAAGGGATGTGACTGAATTTGTGTATGCGTGCCTAGTTTGTCAGAAGGCCAAGATAGAACACCAAAAACCTTCAGGTAAGTTGTAACCTTTGAGTGTCCCAGAATGGAAATGGGATAATATCTCCATGGATTTTGTGTCCGGACTCCCTAGGACTCCAGCCGGTTTTGAGGCTATATGGGTTGTTGTGGATAGACTGACTAAGTCTGCCCATTTCATCCCTATGAGCATGGAGTATGCTTTAGAGAAGTTAGCCAAGTTGTACATCAAAGAGATAGTTAGGCTTCATGGTGTACCCTCTAGCATAGTATCAGATAGAGACCCGAGGTTTACCTCTAGGTTGTGGGATAGTTTGCAGTTGCTTCAGGGACAAAGCTTAGGCTTAGTTCAGCTTGCCACCCATAGACTGATGGGTAGTCTGAGAGGACCATTCAGTCCTTAGAGGACTTGTTGAGGGCTTATATGTTAGAACAGTCTGGTAGTTGGGACAAGTTTTTGCCCCTGATAGAGTTCACCTACAACAACAGCTTCATTCCAGCATTGAGATGGCACCTTATGAGGCTCTTCATGGGAGGAGATGTAGGACACCTTTGTGTTGGAGTAAACCTAGTGATAGTATGGTGTTAGGGCCAGAGATAGTCCAGGAAACAATAGAAAAGATCAGGTTGGTTCAGGAAAGGATGAGAGTTGCACAGAGTAGGTAAAAGTGCTATCATGATAAAAGGAGGAAAGCGCTCGAATTCCAGGAAGGCGTTCATGTATTCTTGAGAGTTACTCCAACGAATGGGGTTGGTAGAGTGATGAAGGTGAGGAAACTTACTCCAAGATTCATTGGTCTTTACCAAATCCTAAAAAGGGTCGGCAAGGTCGCCTATCAAATAGCCTTGCCACCGTTATTGTCAAACCTCCATAATGTTTTTCATGTGTCTCATCTCAAAGTATATCCATGACCCTAATCACGTGATAGTACCCGACGCCATACAGTTGAAAGGGAACTTGACTTTCAAGGATAGGAGGGTGAACAAATAAGAGGCAAGGAGATCCCCTTGGTCAAGGTGGTTTGGAGTGGGGCAACTGAGGAACGTACTACTTGGGAGCTGGAGAGCAAGATGATGGAAGCGTACCTGCACCTTTTCGTTTGAGGTACGTAGAAATTTCAAGGACGAAATTTTTATAAGGGGGGCGGAATTGTAACAACCTGCTTTTTCGTTAAGTGTTTTTTTAAAAGTTGTTTGGTTGGTTAAGGGCTTAGTGGGATTTTTGGTTCAAAAGTCCATTTCCGGTGCATGAGCACGCCCGTGCTCTAATGCCAGCACGCACGTGCTTAAAGGCTGAAGCGTGTTTCGGTTTTTAAGTTGAGCACACCCGTGCTCAACGGCGAGCACGCCCATGCTCATTAGCCACCACGCCCGTGCTTAAAGGCTGAAGTGTGTTTCAGTTTTTAAGTTGAGCATACCCGAGCTCAACGGCGAGCACGCCCGTGCTCAACGGCAAGCACGCCTGTGCTCAATGTGCGGACCACGTTTTGTTGACGCTAAGTCCAGCACGACCGTGCTCAAGGGGGAGCATGACCGTGCTCAGGTCCAGCCTATATAAGTTTGGTACAAAACCCGAGGGTTAACGTAAAACTCTATTTTGTTGGTTACAGCAGCCACTGTTGCGACCTAGTGTGCCTCCTTCCCTATTTCCTCTTCATCCATTGCTATAGTGGAGTTTTGGAAGCCGGTTGGGAAGCTTGTTTGATCTGTTTCAGTTTAGAGGTAAGGTTCCCTTCCCTTGTGGTTTCCTTTCATAATTTTTGAATGGGAAACTAATGGATTTTTGTTTGGTTTGGCTAAGGTTGAGTTTGTGTGGAGCCGCTTTGGGAACCGAAGGCAGTTTGCTGTTAGGAGCTTATGTTGGAGTGACCTTCAATCCAGGTATGGGGAGAAGGGTAGTGTATATCATAGGCATTGGGGGTTGTTTAAGGTAAAGGGGTTCCCATGACCCCGGTTTGTTGTGTATGTGTATATGATTAATATGATGGTTTGTTTGATTATGATAACATGATCTTGGTTGTTAATATACTGTTTATATGCCTATGTTCATACTACATTCTTGATGTTTATGTTGGTTATATGAACATGATGATATGTTGATAGTTGCTATTGGCATAATGTTGTTGGTTGAATGGTTGATACCATGATTCTGATGATAGTGTTGTTACTATATTGATAATGACGTTTAGTCCTAGAATATGTTGTTAACAGGATTAGGATTAATAGAATTAATCCCTGAATTTAATCGGCTAAAATCGATATTGAACTCTACCCAGAACAGTACTGTCGTGCATTAAGAACATCTGTGCTGAACAGGGAGCACGCCCGTGCTCCCAGTTTGAATTCTGGAAATTCAGGACGACCATGCAGCAGAGAAGCACGTCCGTGCAGTGGATCACGACCGTGCTCAAAAGGAAGCACGACCGTGCTCCACTTAAGTGGCAGCACGCCCGTGCTGGGGTTAAGCACGACCGTGCTCACCCCTCTGGACAGAATCTGAGATTAAGGACATAAAGAGGGGTTTTTAACCCTAATATCCCCCAACGATGATGATGACATAGTTAATCAATGATGAAGGTTAGATCACTTAATCAAAGACTAATTAAGATGGTTAAGTCGGTAACCGTTGGGTTACCGCATGTTGATGAGTTGTGCCTTGGTGCTTTTGGCGAAGGGAACCTTGACCCCACGATTTGGGTCTAAGGTGCTGTTGATGTTGTACCTTAGTGGCCGAGAGTTTGCTCCAAGGGGGCCTTGACCCTGTTGGGTTACGGTTGATTCCGCTAAAGGTTTAAGTGTTGCGGTTGATTCCACTAAAGGTTTAACTGTTGCGGTAGATTATGCTGCGGTCTATTCCGCTGAAGTCTTCGGTTGATTCCATTGAAGCAAAGGAGGTGGCGGTTGCCCGTTGTTTGTTGTATGCTGCATGCATTATTGGAGATGTTGTTGTTGGTGGATGTTCGACATAGGGGAGGTCGTCCTAGAGTACGGTGATCTGGCCATCCACGGTAGGTTACCCAATGTTTGGTAACTGTGTGCCCCCGTGACGAGGCATTCGTTGGTTTGATGCGTTGGCTATCTAAGGAGTAGATTCTCCGACGTTGAGTAGATTCTCAATATGGATACTTAACTCTGAAGTCGTTCATCTACGTTGATGTATGTTATGATTATGCTATGCTGAATGTTTTACCTTGCTTCCCATCTCCATGCCGTATATGTTTATATGAATCTTACTCCCCATTCTTTGTTTGTTTGTTTGGCCTGATTGACACCTTGCAGAGGATGACGAGCAGTCAAGAGAGGAGTGACTCTGAGGAGCCACCACTCGTAGTTAGGAGTTTTCCTTATGTTTAGTTAGTTCAGTTGTATTCGAAGGATTTCATTCCGGAAAGGTTATACCAGCTCTGTTGTGACATCAGGTTAGGTTATGTTGTTTATCTTTTGATTTATTTGTTTTAAACTTGTTTTATTTTCCGCGTTTTGAGAACTCGTTCATGTGGGACCTTTCTACCCATGGACAAATGTTTTATTTTATCCAGTAAATGCATGTTTTGGTTTCATATCTTTGTCTTTAAATTGCTTTATAACATGCGGGGTAGCAGGGTGTCACATTTAGTGGTATCAGAGCAGGTTTGTCCTATCAGGTCGTGGTATGAGTCTGTTGTGTGCTCTAGTTTGAATTGTCTATACTTGTTATAGATAATGAAGCTTTAAGTTAGTTGCCTGTAGCTTTTATCCGCTTAAGTTTCTGTATCTAAGAGTTACGTTGGACGTGTACAGGAACTCATGGCAGGTAGAGGACGCAACGATCAGACAATTGCTGACGCGTTGGAACTTCTTGCCAATGCTATCGGATAGGTCAACCATAATAATAATGGTGGGCCAGCTGAGTTTCAAGGATTGTAATGATCACCAGAAGCTCATCTTTGCTACCTTCATGTTGACTGAGGAGACTGAGCATTGGTGGGACAATTGCAGGCAGAGGATGCAGGCTGAGGGCACAGCGGTTAGATGGGTTGTGTTCAGGCAGAGGTTTCTAGAGAAATACTTTCCAGCAGATATCAAGGATAAGAAAGAGATGGTGTTCTTGTCCTTGCGGCATGGTTCGTTGTCAGTTGGCGAGTATGCAGTCTAGTTAGAGGAGCTGGTGAGGTACTACACTCCTTATCAGCATGAGACAGATGACCGCTCCAAGTGTGTCAAGTTTGAGGCTGGACTACGACCGCTACTTGGTCGCGCTGTCGCGCACGCGCCAAAAAGGACGAGCGGGTTTAAAAGTGTAGTATAGTGCGACAACTCGGATGTCGTCTCTAAGGACTCTGAGAATATTACTTTTCACAAAAATAAGTTTTGGGGGGGGGGGGGGGTTTGGATTGGAATGCAATTAAGAAACAAACAAAACAGAGCAATAAAAAACAAAGCAGTTGAAAAGGGATTATCAGTTATCAAACAACGATTAATCTACTGTCAAGAATTCCCAACTATCCCTGGTTAATGTAATCCCAAGCCCTAAGCAGATTCTTATCCCCTTCCGGTTGTAATAGTAATTTACAAGCGAAACTACTACCACAGATACATGTCCCTATTCCCGAATTAAGCAAACGGGATTAAGCCCTTCGTGAACTAAGCGAACACGAAATGTACACACGCAAATTAAGCAGATGCGATTAATTATAGGAACATGATATCACCAGAGATAAATCAATACAATACAGTATACTCCTGAATTAAGCAAACAGAAATACAAAGTATGGTATTGAAAAGGGAAAAGCAATTAAAATAGGGATTACATAACCTCAAGTATATAGGATCCTCAAACAGTAGATTAATCCTATGACTTAGTGCTCCATGGCAATAACGAAATCACAAAGGAAAAATGTATATCAGGAAGTTGGATGAGCAAAAGTCTCTACAAAATATTCAGAACAGGCTTTTATACAAATTCAGAATTCAGAGGGCTCGCGAGGCGAGCAAACATTCGCGAGGTGAATTTCATAAACAGTCAGCAACCCTTGGCATTCTCGCGAGGCGAAGTGACTCTCGCGAGGCGAGGATATGAAGAGTTTCCTCCTTACGCCCGTGATGGCCATCAGGGCCTAACCGTGATGCTCTCTGACTTTCAGATCCGCGTGGCGAAGGGATGCTCGCGAGGCGAGACTCTTCAGCTTCAAAACTGCCACGACCATGACCTTCAACACGGGCAAGCCGTGATCGTCTCTGACTTTTTCAGGTTTGGAAGACTCGCGGGGCGAGACCTTCTTCGCGAGGTGACCCAGAGACTTAGCAATTTCTTGGAACAGTCAGGCTTCGGGGTCGCGTGGCGAGCGAATCCTTCGCGGGGCGAATCCCCTGTTCTTTATTTTCTCAACTTCTACTTAACCTGAAAACAAGGAAGTAAGCATAAGTGTATTATTTTGACTTAAAACTAGCTAAATTAACTTAAAACTACTCTAGAGACTCAAAACCTTGCTTGAGGACAATCTAATCTAATTTGGGTGAAAATACGATATAATTTGCACAAAACCCTGGTCATACTAGCTATAAAACTAGATGAGCCAGAGGCTTATCAAAATACCCCAAACTTAAATTTTGCTTGTCCCCAAGCAAACTAAGACTCAAAAAATCAAAAAGACTCATGACCTGGCAAGCTCAAAAGATTCAATCAACATTGCACACATTCAAGCAATACATCAAAAACAGTTTTTCTTCATTGTTTCCCCCTTTTCAAACAGAGCAATCCCCACATTCATTTATTCCAACAATTGAGAGTTTCATCATGAAAACAATCAGAAATCTAAGCAGGGGGTCTAAGTCACACACAAGAGGGAGATCACCAAATCCAAACAACTGCCTTCCTCACAAGGGCATTATTTGTTCACTCAGTCACTCAGTTTATGTCAGGCTAACCATTTGCACTCAGTTTCACTTCTCAAGTACACTTCCCAAAAATTTGCTTTTCATCTCAAAATGGTTCCCACAGAGAACATGCAAGCAACATCAGAAGGTCTTTATTGGGTTGTAATGGGGCCTGGCTAAGGGTAGGATATACAAAAGGAACTAAGCTGAAGACCCTAGGAACTAAGAGAGCATGAACTATATTTACACATAGAAATTCACTTAAGCTCCTTTCTTTATTTTTTTCTTTACATTTCTGGGTGGCTACAGCTCTTTTTATTTCTTTTTGGCATTTTTGTCTTTTTATTTTTTTTTCTTCTTTTTTTTTTCCTTTTTTTTTTTCATTTGTACACCCTTTTTTTTTTCAAAAAGCCTTTGGCTCTAACTTTTTTTTTTTCTTTTTTTTCTTTTTTTTTTTTTAAGCCCAACAACATATTACACCACGCAGCCACCCCAAACTTTAGTTCTTGCACCCATTCTAAGATTACATGCTCTCCTAATCCTAAGATCAGGTTAACATGGTTTTCCAGATTTTTGGGCTTATAACATTAGGTTATCAAGAACTAATAGGCTAATAGGCTCAAAAGGGCTAACTAGGGAACATGCAAAAGGAATTAGTTTATTCAGGCCAAGTAACTATTTACAAAGAAACTGCCTAAATCATTTGCTACTCACATATAATCATGCAAACCAAAAAGAGATTCAATCAAATCCAGGGAAGTGCAACTTGAAAGTGATTTTCACACATTTTAAAACATGTTGGAGGCTCAAAAACCTCACCTGGACATTCATGCAAATTGTTTGAAAGAGATACTATCCCTAGTGTGTGCTTCCTATCACCCCAAACTTATCATTCATCATGCTATCATAACAAAATCCCAAAGTTCAGTTTTCAATCACATGGGAATCACAAAATTTTTCAACATTTTTCAGCCTAGGGGGAATCATCACATATTAATCATGCAAGCAATCTGTGCAACATCAATCAAAATCTAACAAACTTGCCAACTAAAAACTCAACACACAAATGCTCCTGAGCTTCTCAAATTATTCAGGAGCTTTATTCAAAGAAAAGAAAAACTACAACTAATTCCCTCCCCCACACTTAAAACATGCATTGTCCCCAATGAACAACAACAGACTTTACAATCAGAGTGAGGGAAAGGAAAAGAAACTCCCTGATCAAGCATCAGTGTAAGGTGGAGCATCCAAAGATAGCTCCTCAATATTAGCATCCGCAGGGTCAGCAGCATCCACACCATGGAACGGCTTCAACCTTTGCCCGTTAACCTTGAAAATCTTGTTGGTACCTGTACTTTGAATCTCCACTGCACCATAAGGAAACACATTAGTCACAACAAAAGGGCCATCCCATTTAGACCTAAGCTTCCTGACCATCAATCTCAAAGGGAATTAAACAATAAGACTTTCTGACCCACAAAGAATTCTTTCCTAACAATCATTCTATCATGAAATAGTTTTGTTCTTTCTTTATACATCCTGGAGCTCTCATAAGCTTCAAGCCTAAGCTCCTCAAGTTGCTGCAATTGCAGTTTTCTCTCAACACCAGATTTCTTCATGTCCAAGTTGCAACATTTTACGGCCCAATATGCTCTATGCTCAACCTCCACCGGTAGGTGGCATGCTTTGCCAAAAACTAGCCGGAAGGGGGACATCCCTATAGGTGTCTTAAAAGCAGTCCTCTGGGCCCACAGTGCGTCTTCCAGACGGCGGCTCCATTCCCTTCTGTTTGGCTGCACCATCTTCTCTAGGATTTGCTTAATCTCTCTGTTGGATATCTCAGCTTGGCCATTGGTTTGGGGGTGGTAAGCAGTAGACACCCTATGTACAACCCCATATTTTATGAGTAGGGCCTCCAAGGTTCTGTTACAAAAATGTGTGCCCTGGTCACTGATGATGGCCTTGGGTATACCAAACCTGCAAAAAATGTTGGACCTAACAAATTTTGAAACAATCTGAGCATCGTTAGTCCTAGTGGGGATTGCTTCCACCCACTTTGAAACATAATCTACAGCCAACAAAATATATATAAAACCGAAAGAAGGAGGAAAAGGACCCATGAAGTCCATCCCCCACACATCAAAGACTTCACAAAAGAGCATGGGCTGTTGGGGCATCTCACTCCTACGAGTGATTGCCGGGCCTGTTATTTGACATTCTTTACAACTCTTATATACCTCATATGAATCCCTAAAAAGTGTGGGCCAGTAGAATCCGGAGTCCAGGACTTTTCTTGCTGTCCTTTGAGGTCCAAAGCGTCCTCCAACTGGAGAGGCATGTGAGAAATGCAGAATGGACTCCTTCTCATGATCGGGTACACACCTCCGAATGACTTGGTCACTGCAAAACTTCCACAGATAGGGGTCGTCCCACACATAATACTTTACATCGCTCTTCAGCTTGTGGAACTTTTGTCTACTTGTACCTACAGGAACAACACCAGCAACTAGAAAATTTACAATGTCAGCAAACCAGGGGGTTACCCCATACATATGTAACAGTCTCTCATCAGGGAAATCATCTTGGATGGGAAAAATATCCTCATCCCATGCTATCCTACTCAAATGATCTGCTACCAGATTTTCAGCTCCACTTTTATCCTTTATATCTACATTGAATTCCTGAAGCAAAAGCATCCACCTGATCAGTCTGGGCTTAGCTTCTGGCTTCTTCAGCAGATATTTCAAAGCTGCATGGTCAGTAAAAACAGTTACCCTAGAACCTAGCAAATAAGACCTAAACTTGTCAAGTGCAAAAACAATAGCTAGCAGCTCTTTCTCAGTGGTGGTGTAATTTGCCTGTGCGGCATCTAGGGTCCTAGAAGCATAGTGAATTACATGGGCAACCTTGCCCACCCTTTGTGCCAGAACTGCCCCCACAGCAAAATTTGAGGCATCACACATCAGTTCAAAAGGTAATGTCCAGTCTGGGGGCTGGATGACAGGGGTAGAAGTCAACGCCTTCTTCAGATGGTCAAATGACTCTTTGCACTTTTCATCAAACTGGAACAGGGCATCATTTTTCAGCAGATTTGACAGTGGTAGTGCTATCTTGCTGAAATCCTTTATAAAGCGCCTGTAGAAACCTGCATGTCCAAGAAAGGAACGTATCTCGCGTACGCAAGATGGGTAAGGCAATGAAGCAATTACATTTATTTTTGCAGGATCCACAGAAATACCCTCTTTGGAAATTACATGACCCAATACTATCCCCTGTTCTACCATGAAATGACATTTCTCATAATTCAGAATCAAATCAGTATCAATGCATCTCTGAAGAACTAGATCTAGACTATGCAAACAAGCATCAAAAGAGGAGCCATACACAGTAAAATCATCCATAAACACCTCTATGCAGTTTTCAATAAAATCAGAGAAAATACTAAGCATGCATCTTTGAAAGGTGCCAGGAGCATTACAGAGGCCAAATGGCATCCTCCTATAAGCAAACGTACCGAAGGGGCACGTGAAGGTGGTCTTTTCCTGATCCTCAGGGGCAATATGAATCTGGAAATACCCGAAAAAGCCATCTAGAAAACAATAATGGGACTGACCAGCCAGCCGATCTAGCATCTGATCTATGAACGGCAAAGGAAAATGATCCTTTCGGGTGGCCTGGTTTAGCTTCCTATAGTCTATACAAACTCTCCAGCTATTCTGGACTCTAGTAGGCACAAGTTCATTATTTTCATTCCTAACTACTGTTAAACCAGATTTCTTTGGTACAACTTGAACCGGACTTACCCAAGAACTATCAGAAATGGGATAGATAATACCTGCCTGTAGAAGCTTGGTCACCTCTTTCTTTACCACATCCAGAATTAGTGGGTTAAGTCGCCTTTGGGCCTGTCTGACTGGCTTAGCCCCATCCTCCAGTAAAATTCTGTGCATGCATCTGGAGGGGCTAATTCCTGGAATATCGGCCAATGTCCACCCAATGGCCTTCTTGTTCTTCCTTAGAACTTCTAAAAGCTTGTCTTCCTGATCAGAGTTGAGGCTGGAGGAAATGATGATCGGAGTGTTGCATCCCTCCCCAAGTAGGCATACTTTAAGTTCTCAGGAAGTGGTTTGAGTTCCAAAGGAGGTGGCTGCTCAACAGATGGTGCATTGGGAGCAGCCATAGGGTCAAGGACTTTTGCTGAGTAAACAGCTTCACTCTCATTATCACTTTCACTATCATCCTCACCCTGCAATGTTAAATCCAAAAACTCAGAACAAACAGAACATGGGTTAGTGTTAGTGCAGTTAGTACAAGTATATACATCATCAAAACCAGAAATAACAGGAAAATCAGAAATAAGGTCATCATGAGTGTCCTCAATGAGCTCAGACAGCAACTCTAAGTGGAATACAGAGTGCTCCTCTACTGGGTGCTTCATCGCATCAAAAATCTTGAATTTGGCCACAATACCACCAAACTCCATCGACATAGTCCCATCATAAACATCAATCTTGGTCTTGGATGTCATCATGAACGGTCTCCCCAAGATTATGGGTGATCTACTGGACTGGGTCTCTCCTGCCATATCTAGGATATAGAAGTCCGCTGGGAATATCAAATCATCAACTTGCACTAGGACATCCTCTACCATCCCCATGGGTCGGGCACTGGTCCTGTTAGCCAACTGAATGGTAAGACCTGTATACTGCAATGGCCCCAGATCAAGGTTATTAAAGATGGAGGTAGGCATGACATTGATTGATGCTCCCAAGTCCAACATACAGTTCTCAAACTTCTTGTCCCCAATAGTGCATGGGATAGTGAAGGTGCCTGGATCCTTGCACTTTTGTGGCAAGATTTGATTAGGGCCTATAGAAGCAACTCTCTCTATCTTTGACTGGATAAGTCTTTGAGACATTCATTCCCAAGTCAACCCTCTCATTAGTCTTCATCTTCCTCTTGTTAGTGCACAGGTCCTTCAGAAATTTAGCATATCTGGGCACTTGCTTGATCACATCCAACAGTGGAATATTAACAGCTACTTTTCTGAAAACATCAAGAATCTCCTTCTCTTTATTCTCACCACCCATCTTCAAATTTTTCTGAATTCTGTGTGGGAATGGAATGGGTGGTTTATACACTCTCTCAGTTTCAACTTCAACCACAGGCTCAGGAGTAGCCTCACCGTAGGCTCAGGAGTAGCCTTAACAATTTCTTCATCCTTTCCAGAAGTGGCCTCAACAACCTTTCCAGATCTCAGAGAGATGACACTCACATTCGGGTTGGAGGCATTAGGATTTATCACTGGCTGTGCAGGCAGCTGGTTTGTCCCTTGACCTTGTTGTATGCTATTCATGGATGTAGCCAACTGTCCAATCTGTGTATGCAATGCCTGAATACTCGCAACCGTCCTCTGCTGAAACTGTACACTAGATGCAGCCATTTGCTTTACCAAGTCTTCTAATGATGGTCCAGAAGGTGCGAAGTGGTCACCGGAGGATGGTTCACGAGGTGCCATCCTGTTGTTGGGAAGAATTCCCATACCGCAGATTAGGGTGATTTCTCCAGCTAGGATGATACCTATTAGTAGAGAGGTCCGGAATCTTGTACCGATTCTCGATCGCCTCCTTGATTATAGGGGTTCACTGCATAAGCCTGAGGTACTTCACTGACAAACTCTTCTCTCTGGATTGGGCATGGATCAAATGGATGCTCAGGTGCATTGCACATGCTACATAACTTTGCCGGCTGAACCTTGTCTATTGCCAATTGTCTCACAAAGGAGGTCGACTCATCCAATCTATTCTCAAGGGCGGCCTGGTTAGAAGATGAGCTATGAATCTCATGCACGCCTCTTGGCTCAACTGAATTTCTTCTTGTAGAGAACTGCTGGGAATTCAACGACATATTCTCAATAAGTTGCTTAGCAGCAGCTGGGGTCTTATCTACTAATGCTCCCCCACTAGCAAAGATCCCAGATTCCTATCCATAGGCAACAATCCTTCATAAAAGTATTGGATCAGGAGTTGCTCAGAAATTTGATGCTGAGGGCAACTAGAGACCAAATGTTTAAACCTTTCCCAGTACTCAGCTAGTGACTCGTTCCCTTGCCTTATGCCACATATCTCTTTCCTTATTGAAGCAGCTCTTGAAGCAGGAAAATACCTTTCTAGGAACACCCTCTTCGAGATCATTCCAAGTTGTGATGGAGTTAGGCTCAAGGTACAATAGCCAATCCTTTGCAGCTCCTTGGAGTGAAAATGGAAAAGCCTTGACTTAATATCTGTCCTCGGTGACTCCTCCGCTCTCGAGGTTGTGGAGCATACAACTTGGAATTCTTTCAAGTGCTTGTGTGGGTCCTCACCTGCAAGACCATTAAACTTGGGCAACAGGTGAATAAAACCAGATTTCAATTCAAAAGGGGTGTCAGCACCAGGATAAGAAATACATAATCCATTATAGTTGACATCAGGGGCAGCAAGTTGCCTTAATGTCCTCTGGTCTCCCATGTTTTCAAAAGCAGTTTTAAAATTGGAATTACTACTAGTGCTAGCCCGAAATTCCCTACGGAGTGTGTGCAATGTTCTTTCAATTTCCGGGTCAAAATCACACAGTTCAGGGCAATGAGACCTAGTAGCCAGACCAATTCAAAACAGAACAGAAAATAAAAGAAAGAAGAGAAAATAAAATAAAAACAAATTGAGAAAAATAACAACTCAGAGTCCCCGGCAACGGCGCCAATTTTTGGTCGCGCTGTCGCGCACGCGCCAAAAAGGACGAGCGGGTTTAAAAGTGTAGTATAGTGCGACAACTCGGATGTCGTCTCTAAGGACTCTGAGAATATTACTTTTCACAAAAATAAGTTTTGGGGGGGGGGGGGGGGGGGGGGTTTGGATTGGAATGCAATTAAGAAACAAACAAAACAGAGCAATCAAAAACAAAGCAGTTGAAAAGGGATTATCAGTTATCAAACAACGATTAATCTACTGTCAAGAATTCCCAACTATCCCTGGTTAATGTAATCCCAAGCCCTAAGCAGATTCTTATCCCCTTCCGGTTGTAATAGTAATTTACAAGCGAAACTACTACCACAGATACATGTCCCTATTCCCGAATTAAGCAAATGGGATTAAGCCCTTCGTGAACTAAGCGAACACGAAATGTACACACGCAAATTAAGCAGATGCGATTAATTATAGGAACATGATATCACCAGAGATAAATCAATACAATACAGTATACTCCTGAATTAAGCAAACAGAAATACAAAGTATGGTATTGAAAAGGGAAAAGCAATTAAAATAGGGATTACATAACCTCAAGTATATAGGATCCTCAAACAGTAGATTAATCCTATGACTTAGTGCTCCATGGCAATAACGAAATCACAAAGGAAAAATGTATATCAGGAAGTTGGATGAGCAAAAGTCTCTACAAAATATTCAGAACAGGCTTTTATACAAATTCAGAATTCAGAGGGCTCGCGAGGCGAGCAAACATTCGCGAGGCGAATTTCATAAACAGTCAGCAACCCTTGGCATTCTCGCGAGGCGAAGTGACTCTCGCGAGGCGAGGATATGAAGAGTTTCCTCCTTACGCCCGTGATGGCCATCAGGGCCTAACCGTGATGCTCTCTGACTTTCAGATCCGCGTGGCGAAGGGATGCTCGCGAGGCGAGACTCTTTGGCTTCAAAGCGCCACGGCCATGACCTTCAACACGGGCTAGCCGTGATCGTCTCTGACTTTTTCTGGTTTGGATTACTCGCGTGGAGAGACCTTCTTCGCTAGTCGACCTAGAGACTTAGCAATTTCTTGGAACAGTCGAGGCTTCGGGTCGCGTGGCGGCGAATCCTTCGCGGGGCGAATCCCCTGTTCTTTATTTTCTCAACTTCTACTTAACCTGAAAACAAGGAAGTAAGCATAAGTGTATTATTTTGACTTAAAACTAGCTAAATTAACTTAAAACTACTCTAGAGACTCGAAACCTTGCTTGAGGACAATCTAATCTAATTTGGGTGAAAATACGATATAATTTGCACAAAACCCTGGTCATACTAGCTATAAAACTAGATGAGCCAGAGGCTTATCACTACTCTCGTGGTAATTGTATTTAAATTGAACTCATTAAGGTCTGTGACAATTCAATGAACCCTCGAAGGACCGCTTCTAAATCTCGTGATTTAAGTCCTAAGTTCGATTCCTATAGATCCGATACCTAAGTTCACCTATCAGTTCGTCCTTAGAGTATCTACGACTTGCAAATAAGTGGCCACCGAATTTACAAGTACTTCATGCAATAGGAATTAAATCTAAAGCAAATTGAAATTAACAAAAGAAGAAAAACATCAATTCATCACATAAAACGAGTCTTGTGCATAGCCCCAATTCCTAGAAATAAAGAACTACTCAAGCATTGCCATGGTCATAGCAATCTTGATTAAAAAGAACATAAAAATCCTAAGAGAAGAAGAGAAGAAATTGAAGAAGAAGAGAAGAAATTAATGCTAATGCCAAGTGCTTCCAATAGCAGCCAAAAGATCCCTAATTTCGAGCCTAATTATCCTATTTATAGTTTAGGTTAACTTGGGATTAAAGCTATTACAAATCAGATCAAAAACAGAAATTAGGATCCCAAAATTAACGTGTCATGACCGTGATGACTGTCACGGCCAGGTCGTGAGCGACTTCGACTTGTGCGCACTTCTTTTTCTTCGGTCTCACGCGATCATGGCCTTGATGGTTGTCACACCCAGAGCCGTGACAGGTTTTGCCAACTCATTTTTCTTGCTTTTCAAGCTCTAACTTCAAACAAACTCATAACCAACTGGACTTGAGCATTTTAATCATGAATTCCTGTACACATACACCACGAAACACCTTACCCATTTCAAAGAAAAAACTAACAAATATCAAAATAAAAATGCCTAAGCTACACGAAAATGCATGCAAAATGATGAAGAATTTTGAGGTGAAATCACACTCATCAATAACATGCCTTATTGTTTGCAAAAAATTTTGTTTTTAACATTTTGTTTCTTAAAATGAGAGAAGCCTTTGCGAAAACATATTTTGTTTGTTATTTTCGTATGGTGATTGAGAAAACTTGGTTTGCATTTAGATGTTTTTGTAGTTCTGGTATAAATATGATATGCATGGCATTCTGGAATCAGAGTTTTGGTTTTAAAAACCTTTTTTCCTGTCTTGCGACGAGACGTTAAGGGTTCTGTGAGACATGAGGAGTTCATGTTCTCTTAGTTGTGAGAGTCCAAGTGTTGGTACCTTTGTCGTTGTTCTTTGCTGAGAGAAGAGTTCACGACACCTTACAACTAGCATTGTTTAGAGACGCACTCTAAGAATTGCTACATAGGATATTTGCACATTTGTTTGTGTGGACTATGAAGAGGCATCATTATACCTGAGGTGGTTTAGGGATTGAGAGTGTTCTTCACAATGGACTGTGTTTCATGAGGTAAACTTGAAAACATGAATCATGACTAATAGTGTGATTTCACATCATAATTCTTGTACATTTCTGCATGCATTTTCATATAGTTTAGACATATTTAAATTGATTTTTATTAGTTTTTACCTTGGAATGGGTGAGGCGGTTTCTTGGTGTTGTTTTGCAGGAATTTAAGGAAAAATGCTCAAGATTAGCCATGATAGAGCTTGGATGAAGACAGAGCTTGAAAAGTGAAGAAAATGACCCAAGCAGAGCCCATCACGGCCTAGCCGTGATGACCATCACGGCCGTGATCGAGCAATAATTGAGAAGAAAGAAGGCAAAAGTCAGAAGCTGTCACGGCCTAGCCGTGATTCACATCACGGTCGTGACATATACCCTCACCAGGAAGAGCCCATCACGGCCTGGTCGTGATTACCATCGAGGTCGTGATGTTCCAAAATTTGAAAGCGCGCCAAGGCAGAAAGCGTCACGGCCTGGCCATGATGGCCATCACGACCGTGACGCGAATCCTAATCTATAAAGAGGCAAGTGCAGAACAGAAAAAAGGAGATTTTGAAACCCTCAGACACTCTCTCTGAACCAGGGGCAGCTGCACAAGGATTTCATGGAGTTTCTTCTCCTTTTCATCTCTATTTCTTTGATTTTGGCTATGATCATGAGTAGCTAAACTCCCATTGTTGGGATTAGATGTAGCTATTTCTGAATTCTCCATGTATTTGACTTTTAATACAGTTTTCGCTTCCTTATGAGTGATTGATTTCCATGCTTAATGCTTGTTGTGGCGTGATCCCCCATGACTTGATTATTGTTTTGGTATGCAATTGGAAAATTCGTATTAGAGTTAGAACTGAAATCAACCACCTAGTAAACCTTGTATCTAGGAATCGATTTAGGTTTATTAGCAATCGTGTAATCCCTAATCATCATGCAAATTCATTAATCTAGGCCACCTAAGGAATTAGGGTCTATTGGTGGATTTAGGCTCTTGTCATCTGAGGAATCAGGGCTTGAGTAATCTAGTGGATTGATTGTCATATTTGAAGTAGAAACTGTTCATTAGTCATTTCATTGCATGGGGATGAAGTTTAGTGAACCTAATCCCAACATCTTTCATATATTTGAAGAATCCTTTTAACTCGCCTACCAAGTGTTCGACAAAAATCCAAAAAGACCTTTTCTCTTTATTTTGTATATTATAGGTTTTAAATCAGAATGGGCATGGTATTAACTATTGAGCTCCCTTTGATCCAAAAATCCGCGTAGATAGTAATTGATTCGGTACGTGCTAGTACTTGTCACAATCCTCGTGGGAACGATAAACGGTCTCACCACCATATTACTTGTACGACTAGGTATACTTGCCTAGATTTCGTCCAACCATGACCATTCGTTTGGTTCCTTTTGGTAGGAATTTGTCCGTTGCAAAGTGGTTGTTATCCGCATATTTTCAACAACTTTATGATAGGGATTTCTCCTTCCTCAAAAAAGATGACCACAATTAATATTGATTATTTTGTTAGACCTCAATATAATTTTATGTTGAAGAATAACCTGTTAAACCAATAGAAGTACTCGGGCCGACCTATCAGAAGTTTATTATACTTGGTGTTTATATCAATAAAATTTATTAGCTGAATTAATAATAAGAGTATGATAAGATATTTGAGCACTAGAATTTCTTTGGTTGATTTAAATATTTAATTTATATGCACTACCAATGTAAAGAGTTTTTACATTATCAATCATAAATTATCATACCATTAAGTACAAAAAAATTGACTTTTATCATAACTACCTTAAAAGTCATATATAAGATGATTTGTGATTGATTGATAGTGTAAAAAAATTTACACTGACAATATATCAAATTTAAACACTTTTTTATTTGAGCACATGTTTAATCTCACCTAAAAAAAATGAGTTCGGATTTGCTCCTGCTACAACCCGTCCAATGCCCCTCCTGCGGAAATCCAACGGTTTGTGTGGTGTTTGTAAAGAGAGATGGAGCTGGTGTGATGTGTGAGAGAGGGATCCAAGGGACAAAAAAAAGACAGGACGCTCCTGTCAGCATGAGCGAATCCTGGCTCAAAAAAAAATACTTGTCGATCTTTGACAAAAAAAAAGTAAATAAATTATTAATTATCATAAATTACCGGAGCTTTTTTTTCTACAATAATTTCATAAGAAGTTTTTCCTAAAAAATAATAATTACATAATGTGTAAGATGTTAGAATTTATATTGTTTATGAAAAGTAATGTGGGCTGTGTGGCGATGGTTTTGTGGGCTCTGTGGCATAGGAGGAATGAGAAAACATGAGAAGGTGTTGAGAAACCTTTCTAGGTCTACATTGAAGCAATGCGCAACATGTTAAATAATTAGGAAAGGGTTAGAAACAAGTCTCCAAATGTAGCAGAGAATCAGCCTAGCATCGATATTTGGTTCGGATGAAACCCGATACCGAGTGCTTCAAATGCAATGTGGATACTGCTATCTTCAAAGATCAAGGATGGTTTGGGCTTGGCATGTGTGTGAGGAATGAAAGAGGTGAATTTGTAGCAGCTCAAACAATATTCTTTGCGGGAATACCTCCAGTGTAGGAAGCTGAAGCGCAAGGCCTGCTTTGCGCAATTGGGTGACTGGGAAGCAGGGGTTTGCATGTGGTGACCATAGAATTAGACCTCAAAGCAATTGTGGGTGCATTTTATGGAGACAAAGCAAACCACAATGAATTTGGAGCTACTTTATTCTATGTCACTTTTTGTTCTAAGTCATTTGAAATCCTATTTTTTTTTTTTTCTTACCAACGGTTTATTGATTCTTGATGTTGTTGTCGTCACTTTAAGAAAAATTTTAATTGATCATCACCTCTGATCTAAAAGATAAATTAGTCACCCAACCATATACCGGTGGGAATACCCGATCAAATACCAAAAAAAACAAATCTAACCACTAGCACCATTAAAAATGTTGATAAATTTACTGACACAAGTGCACAATTGTCATTTTCAATTAATATTTTTATTTTAAATTAATGATTTCACGATGAAGAAATGAAGGAATACTGAGTTGATTAGCCAATAAAATTGACAATGCCACAATTATATAGATTTAGTGAGATTATAATAAAGATTTGACACACACACACATATGATAGTACTCTTGTCAAACACAATTTTCCAGAAATACTACGGCCTTATACCAAAAAAAGGAAATAGTACTGTTATTTGCACCCTACCAATTTGGAATGATGCAAATAGACCATTATCAAATGAAAGATTATTGATAATCGATATCATACGCACCATCGCAGATTAATCATAGTGAAGCTTGCTGATTCAACTTGTCTTGGAGAAATGGCATCTCTCTTGCTAGTTATAAATGAAATATAAACAATTGAACTTCCATTACAAAATTTTAATATTTCTCTGTAAAGGTTTCTGATCTTATGAATTTAAATTGATACATACTGATAATATAATTTTTTTTATATTATCAATCAATCAATCAAAATTAACATCTCATTAAAAAAAAATTTGACTCTTATTCTAACTACCTAAAAAGTCATCTATATCTTAATCTCTAATTTGTTGACAGTATAAAAGAATTTACACTACCGTATATACCAATTAAACTCTTCTCTTATTAACTAAACTATGCAGGATTTATGTAGTCACAAAAACAAAGGCCTGTGTCACAACCACCGGCATGCCTATATCTTGCTTATCAGTACCTACATATGCTAGCTACATCGTATCATGATGGATTATGAAGAACAAGGACAACTAGTGTTCTTCCCATTAATCATAATCATTCCTTAGAGGTGTACATAAAAACGGGTGAGAATAAATTCAATTGTGTTATTTGGACACATTTTTGGTATCCAATACCATACATTTATACGGTATATATGCGAGAAGTGTTATCAGGCCCAATAACACTCATGAGAGACAAATAATATTGTATCCCGTATTGTTGTCGAAAGTTGATGTCAGAAAATCATTTCTTGAATAAATTTACTATGCTCGATCCGGTATATTTTGGGTGTACAGTTTCATTAGATCCAAACTCAATCCAATAATGATTTGATCATCGGATGAGAAATGAGCCAACTCTATACGTTCATATAATTTATAAATTAAAATATTTTATGTATAATGAAGTCAAAATCATAAAAATAAGAAAGTAAATAAAGTATATTTATAATATATATTTCAAATAAATGATTATGATTTAAATATATTATCATGTTATGCATAACATATGAATTTAAGTCAAAAAATTAATTTTATTATTTATAATTAATTATAAAAACACAATTTTTTAAATAATAGATGATACCAAGGCTCGTCAAAACGATTTGAAATATAACTTGATTTTAATCTGGAAATATATTTGTCTATTTTTTTTATTTTTTTTTAGAAAAGAAACTCAAGGTATCTCATTAGCGATCAAAGCAACAATACAAGGGGGAACGTGATAGAAAATACGGGGACCAGCAGTAAAAAGAGTCGCCCTAGCTAACGAATGAGCTACTCTGTTCGCTTGTCTCCTAACAAAACTTATCCCAAAGTTTGGAAAAGAATAAAGAAAGTTATAACATGCTCTAATAGTTACTTCATATTCGGAGATGTCAACTTTAGGAGATTTGGCATGGTTGACCACTACTTGGCAATCTAGCTCAAAAATAGCATCGTCTAAATTCAACTCTTGGACCTATTGAATAGCTTTGAGAAGACCCGTGGCTTCCCCCTCAAGAATTGGGAGACAAGAGGGTACCCAATCAGTCATAGCTTGAATAAAAGCACAATGATCATCTCTAATACACATACCAAAAGTAGTTTTCCCTGCATCTTCAAAAAAACTTACATCAACATTACATTTATAATAACATAAAGGTAGAACTTCCCATGTTGTAGCACCCAAATTACGTCCAACACTTTAGAACTTGAATTCGTCTCAATTACCGTTAAAGGGGGACATGTTAATTAATAAGAATAGTCTAATCTTATAAACACTTTTACTCTCCATCAACTAGAATATTTTTCGTTTTGTTAGTGATAAATTAAACAAGTAATTTTCTATTTGATGGAGTAACTTGGAACATTTTTTACTACTAATATACGATCAACATGACTTCTGGTATATGCTGTTTTTAGTCTTGCATTGAAATGAGTAAACATACCTATAAAGTGAAGTATAGTAATCCTCTTAAATCAGGATTTGGTTATAATTAATGCACGAGCTTCAAGCCCATGGAGTAGGGAGGGGGAAGAAAAAGAAACAGTATATATGATTGAGATGAAAAGTCAAACCTATACATACTTTGTTTTGGTGAGGGTCATGACATAATTTCACCTAAAGCATGTGGTTGTTAAGCATAGACTTTACATGTATTATCAGTTGTAATGTCTCACTCACCTTTTAAAAGGAAAAAAAAAAAGGGGGGAAACAACACATTGTAATTGATTCTTTTATGTGAACTTTTGTAAACATGGACGGTATTTTTATTGTCATATAATGGCTGATCTTTTGCAAATTATGCATTGATGTCCTTAGAGAAGCAACCAAGATAATTGGGTGCATTTTCATTTTATTTTTTCCCCTTCCGTTGAGTAGATGACCTTTTTTTCTTCCTTTTTTTGCCACTTAATTAATATTAATTAGTTGAGTAGAACTTAAGGCAATCAAGTGCTTATATTCATGCCATACTTTTGCAAGGACATGAAGCTATAAAATTATTCAGAATATGCAAAATGTTAATTAAAATGGGATTATTTTATTTCCCGTTGTACCAAAAAGAATTTGTACTCCTACGCACAGTTTAGTTTGCCAAATCCGCTAGCGTTTAGCGGATAACATATAGTGGATGGAAAAGTAGCCCCGTTTAGTAGTCGTTTTTAAAATTAGCGTATAGCATTTTTTCACCAGCGTATATCGTTTTTATCAGACGCTACTTCAAGTAGCGCTTGAGCTTATAGCATATAGCTTATCATTTTTTCTTCCATTTTTATCCCTACTATCTTAATTAAATTCCTCACTTATCCTTAATTATAAAATAAAATATTAATCATTTAACATAGTATATAAATAAGAATTAATTTCACTATTTATATTTATATTTAAGATAAAAAAGTAGAAAATATATTTTTATCTATAAAAAATAAAATTTATATAAAAATCAAATCAGTATATAATTTTATTTTTATTATTCCATTTTATTTATTAAAAATAATTAAAACTAAATTAATATTTGAATTTTTAAATGATAAATAATTTAAAATAAATTAAATTATTAAAAGTGATAATTATTTTAAACTAAATAATATAAATATATATATATATACACACACATATATAATTTATATAAAAAAATATCAACATATCTTTTTATGTCATTTTACATTTATCAGCTAACCCAACAGCTAGTTTTAGCAAATACTTAAAATCCAATCCGCTATCAACTAACTTATCCGTTACCCGCTAGCTTATCCGCTATCCTCTAGTTTTTACCAAACAGAGCCATAATCATTTATTAATTAATGGAAATAAAACATTGCTATATTTTTGGCGTAATGGGCAACACAAAATTTATTAGTTTCTCAATACACAACAAAATTAGAAATAGTTTTTATCTATTATTAGTGTAAAAAAAATTAAATGAAATAAATATAAGATAAATAGTGAGAAATAATTAATACAACCTTTTTAAATGTTTTTTTTTTTCAAAGAGAGACACATAATAGGTCTTTGGGATAATCGGGAAGAAAGACGAATGAGAAAATGATAAAGTGTATTATTGAAATTTGAACTCACTTACAATTTATATCATGTAGTTTAATCAACTGGGTTGATTTAAGGGAGTTAAAATATTGTTCTATTTAAAATTTTGAAAAGGATGGTAAAATATATTTAATTATGCCGAGTGCGACCCGGTAACTTAATATTAATCATCAATCGACTTAGTTTTACAATCTGAATTACGTCTAAAGCAGCTTACTAATGCAAACATTTTAACGTTCATCATTACATGATAGGAAAAGTTAATCTTTTGCAAATTTTGTGCTCGCTTTAGAGTAAACTCAATTTTTACCAAACGCAAAACATATTCGAAACTCATATCAACTTTTGGGCTACTGAGACTGATAATTAACTAACCAGCATCAATACATCCATGTGACCACAAAAGGTAAAACCTCTCTCTCTCTGGAATGTATTATATGGTATCATTAATTATCGTTATCATTAATCATTACATAATACATATTACCACACGTGTCTTTTAAATATTGGCCTTATATATGTTATCAACAAGGTACAGAAAATTTTCAAACACTCAATCAATATCTCTCTTTTCTATTTTTGTCAGTATATTCGGCTTTGCAATGTAATAATTAGTGTCTTTAATTATACGATTGCCCTTATCAACGGGCAAAAACATAGGTTGCATACCAAATGAAAGTTTTTTTTATCAAATGAATTAATGTGTAATGTATCCATTAAATTTTTCAAATACTAAATAGCATTTCATATCTCCATTGGGGCCATCGTCATATTTTGTCATCAATACTGCAAAAAGATGTTAGCACATTAAGAGTTTTATTTTTTTGAACTAACGATTAAAAAAAAGGAGAATGCTTATTGTTCCTGCCAAATATCTCGGGTATGAAATACTCGGCCGAACGAGGATTAGTGGGGTGTTTTTGGATTGTGCTTGACAGAATGTGGATTCTGCTCCTACGTATCCAAAAGGGAATCAAAGCAAACGTAGTTCTAGAATGAGGGGTAAGTCCCCTATTTATAGTTGTTCTCTCAGGATCAGGCTCCGAAATAAACGGAGGAATATTAGGATCAGATCGCGATCATGGGGAGAGATATCCGGAGCCTGATTGCCCGGAGTGGCATTATGGCCAGCGAGATATCCGGCCCAGTTAGCTGCGGATGGATAGCTATAGCTTGGGGCCGAGTAGTTATTCTCGGGTGTCAGGTGTGCTGACATGTCCTCGGCTTCGGAGGAATCTTGGTCAAGGCCCATACGCGGGGGTAAGCTCGGTTGGTCCGATGTATAGACGAGTTCTCGGTCTTACATTCTCGGCCAGTACACAAGCCCCCCGAGCTCCGAGCTTGAATAAGCGAAGGAGCTGATACGTATGAAAACCGAGCTTATTCTTCGGTTATGCAGTTATCCACATTCTTAGTCTGTCATTTTAATCAAGTCTTCTCTATGTCGAGAAAGCAATTATTCCCCCATTACTTCTTCTAAGCACGCCATAGACAAGAAACCCTAGATTTCTGCGCCCATTTAATGGAGGGAAAATCAAAGGTCGCATCGAGGCTATCAAAAGTCGCGCCCCTTTTTGGGCCCGATGGACAATGGGCTTCCAATCGTAGGCTATAAATATCTCCTCCGGCGCCAACTCCCTCCTACCTTGCTTACCCTTTCTCTCGCCATTTACCCTCGTTTTCCAAGTTTCCGCCATTGTCTCTCCGCTTGTCATCCTCCGGTACGCTCCGTTTCTTCTCTATTTCTCGGCCTTCGATATGAGTTCTTCTTCGTCTTCCGAGTCAAATACTTCGCCTCTGGTTGAGCGAAGTTTCCCCAATTGGGGGATCCCCTTCGCTTTCTTCTGTTCCTTCACGGAAGCGAGCGTTGGGGAGGCGGAACCGCCCTCCTCCCGGGTCATCTTCGACCGACTCAGATTCTTCCGAGTCCGATTCGCCTAGGTCCGGTTCTCCTCCTCCTAGGGTGTCCAAACCCGCCCGCCGCAAACAGCGTCTTAGGGTTCCTAAAGACCCTATTCCCGATATTACCCTCCCTGATATACGGGTTAAAGGGGAGGTTGGAACCTTTTTTTCCGACTACCGGACTCCTCGATTCTATTGTTGAACTTGGTCTCATATCAATATCTCGGCCTCGGGGACGAGTCCGAGTTTATCTCGCTCTCCGTGCGCGAGCACCGAGTGTGTCTTTCTAAGGGCTCGCCCCTCCGAGCCCCCCTTTACATACATGTATAAAACACTTTTTGACAAACCGCATGTGTCTCTTCCCTTCATCGAGTTTGAGTGCGACGTTCGAGAACCATGAACGCCGCACCTACTCAGCTTCACCCTAACAGCTGGGCTTTTATGAAAGCCTTTCAGATTTTATGTAAATACATAAAGATAGAGCCTACTACTCCGAAGTTTTTATATTTTTATCAAACCAGATTTGGCGAGAAAAAGGGATGGGTATCCCTTAATGGGCTGAACCCAAGAGGTCTTCTTAGTTTATTTGCTTCGTCTTATAAAGACTTCAAGGTTGGCTTCTTCCGTGTTCGCCCTTCAAGTTCTCATACTTCCCACTTTTTTGACGAAAATAATCATGCCAAGTTTCCTTTATACTGGCAATCCTCTCCCACGAAATTCGTCGGTTTCGAGTATCGTTCTCTGCCGGCCGAGGATAGGCGGGACATAGATGTACTAGAGGGTCTTCCTCGGCCCCTCCATTGTGCACGCCTTATGAAACTCCCCTTCTCCTCCACCCCGAGGTCCGACCTTAAAAGTAAGTGCTCGGCTTTTTTATTTCTTGAGTATTTTCTGCATGTGGTGTTATACTAACAACTCTTTCTTTTTGACAGTTATCATGGGAAAGTTCGACTTTTCGAAGCTTGTCAAGGCTGGTGTTGGTAAAGAGGGTCAGGGTCCCTCTTCAGCCGAGAAGAAACAGAAAAGACCTCCTCCCACCAAGGTTTCTGCGAAGGGGGGCTTCGTCATCTGCCCCTCAAAAAGGAAGAGGGCGGAGGTTGAAGTGGTGGCCGAAGATTCTCCCCTTCCGGCCCAAGCTCCCTCGCCCCACTACTCGGGAACGCAGATCGTGGGGGCGACAACAACCACTTTCTACCCCCTCGAGCCGAAATGGTACAACACCACCCCCGAAGGCGGGGACTTCATCTCTCCGGGGTGAAGACTTCAACCCTTCCTCCTCTTTCGACTCGACCCTCTTAAAAGCCGCCGATCTTCGGCTTATCAGCAGCAGGGGGCCCAATCCAGCATGGAGGCCCTCTCGGTCTCATCGCCTTCGTCTTTGCGGCTTTGGCTCGTTTCAGTAGCCGAGAGGTGACGGAGACCGAGAGGAAGTCTAAGCAATTGGAGTCCGAGTTCGTTGCTATGGAGAGGTTGAAGGGGGATCTCTCCCGGATTGCCTCCGAGAATGAACGCCCGACTACCACCATCGCCGATATCAACACTCGAACTCCGAGCTGGATTCTCCGGGCGAAATCAGCCGAGGAAAACAGAGCTCGAGCGGAAGAAGACAAGGCTCGTGCCGAAGAAAAGATCAAGGAGGCTCAGGCTGAGATTGATCGGCTCAAGGCTGCCTTGGAGGCCGAGACTCGAGGCCAAGATACTGCTTGAGGAGGACGTACGGGAGGCCACCCGCTGCATTGTCATCGAGCACCGGAAGGTTTCGACAAAGGCATTGCCCAAGCCGAGGTTCTCGGCTCCGGCAGATCGACCTTTCGGGGCCGATGTGAATATGGAGGTGGTAAATGGGGAACTTGTTCCCATCATTGCCGAGGGAGAGGAAGAGGTGGACGTAGTGGGGGTTCTCCTGGACGATCATGTTGAGGCCGAGTAAAGCCATAGGGGGGAGTAGCTGTTATAATTTTTTGTTCCTCTTTTGTAATGGGCTCATGCCCTTGTAACCCAATTACTTGAATGAACATTACTATCATTTTGCTGATCTTTGTGTTTGGCTTGTTCATCGAATATTCGGCTAAGGCCGAAATACCCTACCGTCCAAAATGGATCGGTGATCATTACACGAAAAGCACGTGTTTTTCGTTTTGCGTTGTCATGCATTAAATGCTTCTGGAAACGCACTCGTCATGTATTAAATGCTTTTGGAAACCGGAAAAGGTTCACGCAATCGCTGCCTTTCGCTTGGTTTCGAGGTTTGTTTTCCCAACAAATTCTCACACATTATACTTCCTTTCGTGCCTATAAATAGGACCCTTCCCACTTGTTTATGCCTCATTCTTTTCTATCAGCCAAGTTCGTTTCTTACTTCTTTTCTACCCGAGTAATTTTATGCTAACATCAGGGGTTTACGTTCCCCTCTCCCAGTTAACATCCTTTTTTGGGTTTCACACCCGCAAAAAAGGATGTAAGTGGGAGATGGGATCCAGAATTCCTTTTATGGTTTAATCCTTCAAAAAGGATGTTAACTGGGAGAATGGCAGTCTTCGGGCGTGGAGAAAGGGGTAGAGGTCGTCTACTCCCGGAGTCACCGAACACCTCATCGTCCAGCCTTTCTCGAGGGGAGTGTGAACTACATCCTCCCTTGAGAGAGTGTGGTGGCGTTGAACGGGGGACCGGGGGCCGAGTGGCCCTTGTTTTCATTTCGGCTTTCAACCTCAGCGCGCACTCAATCCCGTGAATGTACTTTTCAAGAGTCAAACTTAGCTTTATTTTTGCTCATTGTACTCGGTTTCCTTGAATGTATCACTCGGCTTTATTTTTGCATTATTGTACTCGGTTTCCTTAATAAAACAATGGCTCATACTTGGCCTTTACGAATTTTGTTTTTTTTTGCGCACATTCAGCTTTACTATTTTCGTAGCTTGAACTCAACGTAAATAACTATAAAGTAGCTCGGATTCGGCTAATAAGATCGCATTCTGACCTTTATACTTAACTTTACGGCTCGTACTCGGCCATGAGGCTCGACTCGGCCTTTGGAATTGACCGGCTCGTACTCGGCCGCCGGGCTCATAATTGGCCCCTCGACAACGGCTCGCACTCGGCCAGGGCTCATACTTGGCCCCTCGACAACGGCTCGCACTTTCCGCCACGGGGCTCATACTTGGCCCCTCGACAACGGCTCGTGCTCGGCCGCGGGCTCATACTTGGCCCCTCCGACAACGGCTCGCACTCGGCCGCCGGGCTCATACTTGGCCCTTCCGACAACGGCTCGCACTCGGCCGCGGGCTCATACTTGGCCCCTCGACAACGGCTCGCACTCGGCCGGGCTCATACTTGGCCCCCTCGACAACGGCTCGCACTCGGCCGCCGGGCTCATACTTGGCCCCTCGACAACGGCTCGCACTCGGCCGCGGGCTCATACGCCTGCCCCTCGACAACGGCTCGCACTCGCCGCCGGCTCATACTTTGGCCCCTCCGACAACGGCTCGCACTCGGCCGCCAGGGCTCATACTTGGCCCCCTCGACAACGGCTCGTACTCGGCCGCCGGGCTCATACTTGGACCCTCTGACAACGGCTCGCACTCGCCCGCCGGGCTCATACTTGGCCCCTCTGACAACGGCTCGTACTCGGCCGCCGGGCTCATACTTGGCCCCTCTGACAACGGCTCGCACTCGGCCGCCGGGCTCATACTTGGCCCCTCTGACAACGGCTCGCACTCGGCCGCCGGGCTCATACTTGGCCCCTCTGACAACGGCTCGTACTCGGCCGCCGGGCTCATACTTGGCCCCTCTGACAACGGCTCGCACTCGTAACTATTGCGAAGGGAATTCCGTGCCTACAAATAAGGCTTTTCCACACAAACTTCTGCACCTTTTCGGCAGTAATCTTAGCCAAAGGCTCTGCTTCGATCCATTTGGTGAAGTAGTCTACGGCTACCAAGAGGGAATTTGACTTGGCCTTTGGCTACTGGGAAAGGCCCCAGTATGTCCATTCCCCACATTGCAAACGGCCACGGCGAGTTCAATGTGTGAAGTTCTTCAGAGGGGGTATGATTTATATGGGAACATCTCTGGCACTCATCACACCGTTTTGTCCATTCCATGCAATCAGCTCTAAGGGTAGGCCAATAATACCCTGCTCGGACTATCTTGGAGGCCATTGATCTGCCACCACTGTGAAAACCACAGATTCCTCGGTGAACCTCTTCCATGACATACTCGGATTGAGCGTTGGTCAAACATTTTAGCAAAGGTGCCGAGAATCCCCGCTTATAAAGCTCCCGGCGATTATGGTGAAATGACTCGCCCCTTAGTCGACTTTCCTTGCCTCGACTGATCCGAGGGTAGAGCTTCGAGGATAAGTATTCCCAGATAGGTGTCATCCACTCTCGGTCAACCAGCTCGTTGGCCATCACCTCTTCTGTCCCAATGCTTGGTTCATTGAGGGTTTCTTGAATAACCGTTCTGTGGTGTCCCGGCTTCTTTGTGCTGGCAAGCTTAGACAGCAAATCGGCCCGAGTGTTTTCTTCTCAGGGAATGTGCTCAATGGTGAACTTTTCAAAGCCGGAGATTAACTGGTTAACCTTACACAAATATCGGGTGAGCCGAGGTTCCTTCGTCTCGATAGCCCCGGATATTTGTCCGGTGACTAGTTGTGAATCACTTCGCACTTGATGACCTTCGCCCCCATTTCAGTCGCCAGCCTTAGTCCTGCTATCAGAGCTTCATACTCGGCCTGATTGTTCGAGGTTTTGAACTCGAATTTCAACGATTGTTCCAAAATCAAATCTCCTGGTCCTTCCAGAATCACCCCCGCTCCACTGCCCCTGGTATTTGAGGATCCATCCACGTATAGATTCCACCATATATTCTCTGCTTCTGGTTGTGGATGGAGCTCGGCTATGAAATCAGACAGGCATTGTGACTTCAGGGGTCCTCTCATCTCGTATTTCAAGCCAAACTCGGACAACTCTACTGACCAAGCAATCATACGCCCCGCCAATTCGGGTTTTTTAAGTATCTGTCTGATGGGGTGATCCGTCTTGACAACCACTTGGTGACTCTGAAAGTACGGGCGCAACCGCCGAGCTGCAGTCACCAAGGCTAAGACCAGCTTCTCAATAACTTGATACCGAGTTTCGGCATCATGGAGCACCCTGCTGATGAAGTATACTGGCATTTGGGCTTTCTCTACCTCCTGCACAATGACTGCGCTAATGGCATTCTCGGAGGCTGACAGATACAGATACAATTCTTTCCCCGAGATGGGCCTTGTTAATATCGGCGGGGAGCAGAGAAAGTCCTTGAAGTCGACAAAAGCCTTTTCGCAGTCCTCGGTCCATTTGAAGGTTTGGGGCTTCTTCAGCAACTTGAAGAAAGGCCGAGCTTTCTCTGCGGATTTAGGTAGGAACCGAGATAATGACGCCAGCCGTCCTGCCAACCTTTGTACTTCTTTAACGTTCTGCGGGCTTCTCATCTCAATTACGGCCCGGCACTTATCGGGATTGGCTTCAATTCCCCGGTGGGTAAGCATAAAGCCGAGGAATTTACCCCCATGGACACCGAAGACACACTTTTCCGGGTTGAGCCTCATGTTAAACCTTCTCAACTGCTGAAATATTTCTTCCAGATCTAAAGGGTGGCGGCTGGGGTCATCAGATTTCACTACCATGTCATCCACATATACTTCCATGGTCCTGCCAATTTGCTTCTCAAATACTCGGTCCATAAGTCTCTGGTACGTAGCTCCCGCATTCTTCAGTCCAAACGGCATTACTCTATATAGCAAGAATTTGACCCTTCGGTAATGAAGGCTGTTTTCTCCTCATCCGGGGTACATTCTAATTTGGTTGTACCCGGAGTACGCATCCAAGAAGCTTAAAAGTCTATATCCGGAAGCCCCGTCAACCAGCCTGTCAATGCTCGGCAAGGGATAAGAGTCTTTTGGGCATGCTTTGTTCAGATCCGTATAATCAGTGCACATGCGCCACTTGCCGTTTGCTTTCTTGACGAGAACGACGTTGGCCAACCATGTGGTGTATTCTACTTCTCGAATAAAGTTGGCCTTGACCAACTTCGCCGTCTCCTCTTCAACCACTTTCCTCCTCTCTTCACCTAATCTCCTCTTTCTTCGGGCCATCGGCTCGCCTCGGGACAGATTGCCAATTTATGACATAAAAAGTTGGGATCAATTCCCGGCATGTCCGATGTGGTCCAGGCAAATAAATCGGCATTTCTGCGCAGTACTTGTTTTATTTCTTCTTTCAGAGTAGATTCAAGGTGACCACCGAGCTTGGTACACTGTTCAGGCTGCGCGCCGAGTTGGAACTTCTCTAGCTCCTCAATAGGTTGCGGACGTTGTTCCTGCACGTCCATCCTGGGATCCAGTTCAACGGAGTTTACTGAACTCACCGCCTTGTCCTTCCCCCTGTCTAGGGTTTCTACTGGTGCGGGTTTAAGTTTGCTCACCCTCAAACTATCAGCGTAGCACTGTCTCGCCATCCTCCGATCCGCTCGGACGGCCACTATATCTCCTGAGCTGGAGGGGAACTTCATCGTGAGGTGGGGGGTAGAGACCACGGCCCCTAACTCGTTCAAGGACGGCCTTCCGATCAGGATATTATACGATGTAACTGCGTTTACCAACACATACCTGACCATGATGGTTTTAGAAGCTCTGCCATCGCCAAAAGTGGTCAAGAGGTCAATATATCCCCGAGTATCAACTCTGCTCCCCTGCGAAACCAACGAAGTTTATTGTCATATGGCTGAATCGATTTCTCCGGGATCCCTAGCTTCGAAAAGTTGAGTAGTACAATATATCCGCGGAGCTCCCCCGATCGACGAGGGTTCTTTTGACCGAGAAGTTGGCCAATCGTATGACGGTGATCACCATGGGGTCATCCTGGTTGGGATCTACTCCTACGAAATCATCATCGGAAAAGATAATAGGGGAGGAACTCCGGGGAGGCTTGCCAGATACCGAGTTAATTGCCCGGATGGCCCGCAGATGTCTTCTCCGAGCTGAACTTGTGGTGCCTCCCCCCGCGAACCCTCCTGAGATGGTGTTTATCACCCCCCGAATGACATTATCCTCTTCCCGCCTCATCACTTTGCCTTTCTCTGGTTTCTACTCTCTCCTCATTTCTTCGATCGCCGCCTCCTCGGGCTTCGGTCACCCCCTCTTCTTCTCGTTTCCCCACGCCTCTCACTGTTCTTTGTTGTTTCTTCGGACAAAGTTGCCGAGGTGACCCGCCTGAACCAGCCTCTTCAATTTTATCCCGTAAGACCCAGCATTCCTCGGTGGTATGGCCATAGTTGCGGTGAAACCGACAATGCTTTTGGCGATCCGCATTTTTGGGGTGCGGCCACTCTTTGGGAGCTGCGAAGCTCCTCGCTAGTGACGCTTCTTGAACACCCGAGCCCTATTTGTGTTGAGGGGGTATAATGATCATACTTTGGTCCCCTCGGAAATGCTCTTAGGGCCTCTCAATCTCGGCTTATCACCCCCGCCCTCCTCTTATCTCTCGCTTCTCACGGTCGGTCTCATCGGTTCGATCCCTTTTCTTGGACTCCTCTACCTCCTCCATATTGATATAACCTCGCAGCTTTTCTCCTCGGTTCGTCCATATCGGCTGGCGGTTTATGAGCTAAGTACCTGGCAAAAGGGCCAGTCTCAACCCGGTCGAGGATGGTGTGTAGCGCAACATCGGCACTAAGATTGGGGATGAGTACCGCTTCCTTGCTAAATCTGGCCATGAAGTTGCGCAGGATTCATTCTTCTCCCGCTCGAAGTTCACCGGGGAGGCCGAGGTTTTCTGGTGGGCTCTGCTCGTGGCAAACCGAGCATCGAACCTCGCTGCGAATGTGTCAAAAAGAGTCCACCGAGGCCGGGGTAGCTGGGTGTACCAAGTCAACGCTGCCTCCTCCAGTGTGGTTGGGAAAACTTTGCACAGACAGCATCGTCGTCCGTAAAAAGGTACATTTGCGTGGTGAAGGCGTCCAAGTGGCGCTCGGGTCCGAGGTGCCATCATATTTGTCAATGTTGATGGGCTTGTAGCTGGCCGGGCAAGGGGACCCCCATGATATCATTCGTGAAAGGATGCCTTGGCTTCCGCAGCTGGCCCTGTCATTAAGTCTGCTTCGTTTGGAGTGAAGATTCTCGGGGCCTGCCTAGGGAATCCCTCTTCCTCTGCTTCTCGGTTGTTGTGGTGGGAAGCCCGGAGGCGAGGACCTCCTTCCCGATATAAGTTTCTGGAGCCCTCAACCTCGGGAGGTCGGGCGCTCTCTTTCATGTGAGGAGGAGACCGACCTCTCCCTACTCGGCCTTCTCTCCCGACGGTCATTCACTGCCGGCGGATTTCTTCATTCTCCCCTTCTTAGCGCTGCGACTGTGCGAGAAGCTCCTGAATCACTGGGTTGTCGGTCATTCCTGCTGGGCCTACTGATTGTTCTCCATTATCTCCGTTAACTCCGTGGTTGGCATTCCTTGGCTCCTCCCTCCCCGCAATTTCCGCTTCTCGTCCTCACCATTTTGTGTGGTATGGGAAAATGTTTGCTTCGATTCCCACAGACGGCGCCAAATGTTCCCTGCCAAATATCTCGGGTATGAAATACTCTACGAACGAGGATTAGTGGGGTGTTTTTGGATTGTGCTTTGAGAATGTGGATTCTGCGCTCCTACGTATCCAAAAGGGAATCAAAGCAAACGTAGTTCTAGAATGAGGGGTAAGTCCCCTATTTATAGTTGTTCTCTCAGATCAGGCTCCGAAATAAACGGAGGAATATTAGGATCAGATCGCGATCATGGGGAGAGATATCCGGAGCCTGATTGCCCGGAGTGGCATTATGGCCAGCGAGATATCCGGCCCAGTTAGCTGCGGATGGATAGCTATAGCTTGGGGCCGAGTAGTTATTCTCGGGTGTCAGGTGTGCTGACATGTCCTCGGCTTCGGAGGAATCTTGGTCAAGGCCCATACGCGGGGGTAAGCTCGGTTGGTCCGATGTATAGACGAGTTCTCGGTCTTACATTCTCGGCCAGTACACTTATCACTAGTTAATGAATTAAGAAGAAAGTTTTTAGGGGGGAAGACGGGAAGTACGGTGTATTTAATATATATATATATATATATATATATATATATATATATATATATATATAATTAGCTTTCCAATCAAAACTTATTCGTTGGATTGATTCATGAAATATTTTATTTCTATGAATCTCATTTCTAGTAATATTTGTTTCTCATCCTCACATATGTGAATATAATTTTTTATTTCCATTCATTAATTTACTCAGACATCTTTTTCCTCTTGCACCAAATATGTGAAACTTTTATTTTCAACTCATTTTTTTTGTTGAAAATATTATAGAGAATCCTAGTCCTGTGCTAGCAATTCTGCTAGAAGATGTAAGGGGCTCTAGAGCCTAATTGATACTTTGATTTGATAATATTCCATTTCTTATAAAAAAAATAAGTTAGGTTATAATAATTTATATGACTTGTTTGTAAACTTTTTTGATTAAAATAGAAGTGTTGTAAATAAGCTTATTTCATTAGTTTATAATATTTTTTCATAAGCTATTTTATTTAGCAATAGTTTATTAACTTTTCTCTTAATTTTACCTTTATTATTTTAATGAATTCCCTACTTTATTCAGCTCCTACTTCATAAAATAAAATTTATATAAAAAATTATATAAACATGTCATTTTATTTATAGTATTTAATAAAAAAAATATAAACTAATATTCTAATTATAAAGCTTTATTTTGAATATAAACATATCATTTTAAGTCATTTTATATTTATAAGTTAGTTAAACAATTAATTTTATCAAACTGATTCAAATTCAATAAACTAATTTTTCAGCTATAAACTTTCAGCTAAGAATGAGCTTATTAGCTATAAATTAGTTTATTTGGTAATTTTGCCAAATAGAGCTATATATAGTAGACCATCTCTGTTCGAGGATATTAGTAATTGAGTTTCACCAGAAAAGCCTATGAAATAAAAAAGTGTTAGCTAACTGGTAAAAACTCTACAATTAATTATAAAATGTTGAGATAAAACTTCATTTTCACAATAATAAAAAAAAAAACTTCATTTTCACCTTTTTTTTTTACATATGAGTAAATTATATGCTATATTTGTAGGGAGGGATATGATGACTTAGAGATATGAAATTGCATCATTGTGATCAATCTATATGATAAGTAACTTTTGTTGAAAACACTACACACTGTTAGATTAATTACTATAGTAATGAAGTTATTTTTATCAGTTTAATTATATATTTACACCGACTAATGATGTGTGACTTTTGATGTGTATTTATCATAAGAGTTAAATATTTTTAATAATGTGGTAATATATGATTGGATATTAAGATAAAAAACTTATACTGACAATAAATTAAATCATATTTTTATTCTAAACTCATTTGTAAGGCATGTGAAATTTTGAGTAACATAATATCTTCATAATCAACGTAAATATTAAGCTGGTTTATGTTGAAATTTGACACTGCATCCTAGCATGTTAGATGAGAAATAATTCACAATGTAATTAATTAAATTAAAATAAAAATTAATTTGATGGTAGTAGTTAATTATCTTTCTCATGCACTGATTGTGGTAATTAAATTTATTTGATAATACATGATTGAATAATAATATTAAATAATATAACACTAATACTCAAAGTGAATGAAAATTAAAATCAATTAAAAAAATGGTCTTTCACAAATTTTGATTTTTGAGTCATTTTTTAATTTATTAATTCAATTAGTGTTGACAAGAAACAGTTCATAACAACTAGAAGTGCTTGTGTCAAAAAATAAATAACTAGAAGTGCTGATCAAAAAAAGTTCATAACTAGAAGTTTACTGATCGAATTTTTATTTTTATTTTTTGATAAGAAAAAGTTTACTGATCAATTTTAACAGAAACAATTGATATTGATGAACATGGAGGTACGTTACTGTTTATGCATTGTAAAGACTGGTAAAGAAAGAAAAATATAATAATTGCATCATCATGGTTCATCAAGCAAATTAAAGCTCGAATCAACGGTAAGGTATATATACCTCAGCAAAAAGAAACAAGAAAAAAAAAACTTATTTACTCAAGGGCTTGAGTTACTACTTTAGTGTTCTCCAATAATGATTAATTGTTTATCAAAAGTGAGATTGAAATTTTTGTTATTGTTTTCAACTTTTAAGATACAATCTCTTTATCCTACAAACTGAAATTGTAATTGTAATTTTTGGGATACTTTTTTAATAAAAAAAGAAGTAGAAGAAGATCTCAAGAATTTATATTATGGGTTTTTCTATCATGTGGGTTGAGAAACCCAAAAACAACAACTTTTTATTGGAAAATTAGCATTTCATTTTTGAAAGTATAAAATACACAAATTCCTATACAAATTTACTCTTTTGAGATCCTTAGTCAGGATAGAAAAACCCTTATATTATATATAGGGTCTTGCTAACGAGTATTTTAAGGACATTCGTTAAGAAACCCATAAAAGGAAAATTCGTATTGAAAAACTAAATATCACATTCTTCAAAATGCTATATAAAATGGTTATTGGTTGAAGTTGAAGATTTGGCTATCAACTTTGTGACTTAAACATGATGAAATAAATACATCCTCCAACCTCCCATTTTCTAGTTTCCTTTTTTTGGTTAACAAATTTGAGTTGGTGAATCAAAGAGTAGCACTATACCATTATGGCAGCAATTAGACCATGGCTTAAATCCTACTTCCAACACCCAATACTTGGAAAAGAAAATTGGCAATTTCAATGCAGAATCTTCCTTTAATCATAACCATTTATACGAAATCCGATCCTTGCAGAATACGTCTCATTCTGTTTATTAAAGCATATATGCACTATAAACATTTGGACACCATGGGGTCAAGGGAAACTAATATAATATATACAAAGGGTTGTAATCACATCTTCATAGCAATGGATATCAATTTGTCCAGTTAGTACGATTTTGAGAGTTGAGATGTGATCTTAGTTCTTAACACAATTTTCACAAGCTGTATACAGACTCACCATTGAATAAATGGCACCATCAAAATTCAGTTTTAGTGGGATGTGTTAAATATTGTTTGTGAGGAGGAAAAGTTCCTGTAATTATCAAGGACAAAGCTAAAAGCGTCAGTGAAATTATGTATATTAAGATGTAAGAGTATGCTATCGTCATGCAAAACTTTCAATTGCTTAGCCGATTGCTCGGCTAATTAGTCGACGGGTTAGCTAATCAGTTGATTCCTTAGCTAACTCATAGTTTATTCCTCTTGTCCAGGTGATACAGTAAGAAAGGGACTATGTTTCTCAGCTGCGGGTTCAGGACAACTCCAAAGAGCGTTTAGTGTAGAAGGTTGAACTAGGAAACTAAGGTTGCAAAAAAGTAATAAAAGAATGAGATAAAGAAAAGTAGAGATAAATGTAAAAGCTTGTGTTTGAGTGGGTTTTTAAAAATGAATGTACAATTGGTATTTATAGCCTTATGCTACCCGGTTAACCTACACTACCCTTGTCTTACATGTTTTTAGCCCACTAACCCACATTTTACATTATAAAAATCATGGCTTACAATAATAGGTAACTGCTTTGTCAGCTAAGCTAAGGTATATAGACCAAAACTTCATTCCTTGGCTAACTGACTGAAACTTCATCAACGAACCACGTCCTCCACAACCTTATTTTTAAAGGAATAAGTCTTCAATGATGCTCCTTGACCTAGTCAACTCACGAAATGCCTTGGGTTCTAGCTGATCAGCTAAGTTATGGGCCAAAATCCACCACTTTGACTAGTTGTCCCATCAGCTAATCATGTTCTCCACCTCTCTATTTTTAAGGGAATGGGTCCTCATTCACGTTATGGGCTTGGCCAAGTCATGAAATGCCAATAACTGCCCAGTCAGCCAAGTTATGGAGCAAATCCCACTTTCCTAGCTAACTGCCTTATCAACTGACCATGCTTTCCATATCTCTATTTTTAAGGGAGTGAGTGTTCATGAATGTGTTTGACTTTGTCAACTCATAAATTGCCCAATTAGCTTTTATCTTCATTTTCTCTCTCCAAAATCACCCCAACTTCATCCCAAAATCTAGGATAGTTATGTTTGACTTCTACCTTTTTTGAATATTATTAAAGCCTTGGAATCATTTAATCAATATCCACACAAGCCCGTTAAGGCCCAATAATGACCTCCAAGACCATCTCGACTCAACAACTTGTTCAACTGATTCTGCATCGGTTAAATCTTCTCAGCTAAACCTGACTCAGCTACTGCTTCTTAGCTACCTATCTTAACTCAACTACTGCGTTCAACTAATCCTAGTTCAACCAATCCTGGTTCAGTCAATCTTGTTTCAGCTAATCTTCTCAGCTAAATTTGACAAACCACATTCGACTGTTTTGCCACCTTTTTTAACAACTGGACCATATATCTATAATTAATAGAGCCTATTTGATAGCCCAATATCAACTAACCAGCAGTCTTGGCTATTCGCCCTCTTCAGCCATTTGTCAGCTAACTTAATCAATTAGCCATCTGTCAGCTAATTCCTTATCATCTAATTAGTCATGAGCAATTGTAGCTAGTTGAATCTATCTTTTCCCAATCAGCTATTAACAACATCGGCTACCAAAATCAGCTAAATAAATAAATCAGGTAATTAGCGCAATCTACTATCAGCTAATTTATTTTTTGGTGTTAACAGAGTGGAAGAAAAACTGACACTTCTCACAAATATTTCAAGGAGTAGAAACGTGTAGTTACAATAATTATAAAATTTAATTTCGAACAAAACAAACTGAATGTTGTAATACCTAGGTCACTTCATTGTGAGCACGAGACCAAGTCATGTATGTGGAGTAACTTTTTATTACAAGTAAAATGTTTCAGTTTTATCCTCTTTCTAATACTAAAATGACATTCTAGAATATCTTGCTTCAGACATATAACGGCATCAAGCTGAAAGATCAACACTAGACTAATTGCACATATGCAGCATTAGTAGAGAAAAGAATCAGCCTTATTAGCATGAAACTTCATTGTATTTGAACACGCAGTCATACAAACGTCCCCCAAGAAATTGTGCAACCTCTGGATGTTTCACCTGTAAAAAAGATGGCAAGAAATAAATAGAAAATATAACAACAGATATCAAAGTTTCATATTATTAGAAGCAAGTGCAATAATAGTAAAAAGAATTACCATCCCAATCTTGAGGGAATCACATTTAAATTGAGCATAGAGATTTGTTTCTATTCCACGACCCTGTTAAAAACAAGAAGTCAATGTTTAATATTTGAATAAAAACCTCAACCTTGTATTATGGGCAGCACCAAGCAACTGCAGAGTATAGCATTACAATGAAGACAGTAGAGACTATGGCTACCCCCCTACCCCAAAATTTTTAAAAGTCAAGTTTTTCTCAAATATTTTATTTTTTGGAAAAAAATTAGAATTTTTTAACTTAGCTCCCCTAAATAAAGTATGTTATTCTTTAGCCTCTTCAATAAAAATCTTCTAACTCCGCCTCTGCCGATAAGCACTAACCTACTATTAATTCAATAGTTGAGAATTTTTAGGGCCATGACAACCTATTCTAGTAAAATGGAGCATGGTACTAGGAGAAAGAAAAAGGGGAATGATACATCCATCAATGACATGGGGACTAACAAAGTATTAACTGCAAACGAATCTGGCAAAAAAGAGACTATTGAATTCAAGGAAAGTGGAAGAAAAGACAAAAAGGCGGTGAAAGGAGTTGAGAGGTAGTAGAGAAAAATTGTGAACACTGGTTCTGGGTTTTGGGATAGGCCTCTCCTAAAGCTGGAGCTCAATGTTACATTGAGTCATTTTCATAATTTATGTTGTTTTATTTCCTTTTCTTGTGTTTTGACTTTCAACAAATCCAGAATATACAAGTCTGGACTGAATAATACAAAGTCTATTTCATCAGTTTCCTGGTTTTCTTGATCTAACATTTACTCAGTTTTATAGTACACAACAATAATTAATTCAAGCGACAAAAGATTGATATAACCCGAAACCTTCTACTAGCTAAAACTCTTTCTTTTTTCAACCAACTCCACTCCAAATAGCAAAGCCCAACAATGCTTCTATCATCCAGTATCAAGTTTAAAATTTCCAACAATATCCAATCAAGAACTTACCATTCCTTCTAAGATGACAAGATCTGCATCATTGGCAAGGTAAGCAAGCTCCTGTGACACTCTTGTAAGATCAATAACCTGCAATCCGTGAACAAAGCAAGAGAGAACGATGTAATCATCAAATAAATTAATGATTAAATGGCATATATCTAAATATCATAATTTGCCTAATATAACAAAAAGCATTGCCAATTTTCTTACAGGTAAATCATTGCCGGAGTTAGCAATTAAAAGATTTGAAGAACTGACACCTGCAAGACATCCTTCTTCATCCTTTAACTGGAAACCAACATGATAGTCCAGTTAGCAAATAAGATGGTAACATCAAAATTTACAAAACTTGTTTTCATTACCTTTGATATAATTTCAATTAGCTCAGAGTAAGTCACATCATTGATGGAAGGTAAGTCATTAGCAGCCAATACAACCTGCATTCAAAACAGAATCACATAAAATATGTTGAAGATGGCAGCTGTAAGAAAGCACATGAAAACAGGTTCAGTTTCAAACGTATATTTAAAATGGAAAAGATCAATAAACACAAGACAATCATAATAAATGACACATGTTATCCACAAATTAGAGATCAGTGGAGTGGACTGAACTAGAATTAAAATGTCAGAAAAATTCGCTTTCATGGCTTTGTAGAAGTAAAGAGGCAATTTTTTTGTGGCGATGTGCGACCTATGCCACACTTCGGTGCATTTGGTTGGGGTGTAGTATTATTTTTAAGGTATCTATGGCACAATGCTTGTTTTGGAATAAGATTAAGCATTTGGCTTCTGTTTAGTGGAAGGCACATGGCCTTTCATATGGAGTTTTGGACTTCCATTGATTTCCCCTTTTTTCTTTGTTGTTATGTGTTTTTCTTATGCTAAGGAGGAGTGCTTATACTCCCATCTTTTCGTAATTTTATCTTCATCTTAATGAATTCCTTCTTTTACCAAAAAAAAGATAATAAAATAAAATGTCAGAAAACCTGACTCCCACCTGAAGCAGCTCCCTTGCAAATGGCAAAATACCCAAAATGATATCTGCACCAGAGTTATCTACAAATATGATAACCTGTCACAATAAAAGGAACATATTACAACAGTACAACTGGAGAAAATATGACAGAAAACTCATTATTAATTGTATCTCTTTATATACATATGAAACTTGCCTTCTTCCAAGACTTCTTGCTCCATTTCATTTTGAAAGTGTCAAGGTCATCAATAACCCAAGGTCGATGGACGAGATTTTGACAACTAGCCAAAAAGGACAATCCATCCTTAGAGAAAACCTCTGCAAGCTTCAACAAATTGTGGGAATTATAAGGTAATGCATAAACTGCAAACAGATATATTTGTCCAAATCCCGCATATGATTGTAATAAATAGAAAAACGATTGTCTTCTAGCATGCAAATAAATACGGGACAAGATAAAGATTTAAATCTGGCTATCCATGCAAAATTTTCAGATTATGATTCCATACATAGATGAGAGACTGGAATAACACCAGTGACAAATAGCCAAAAGTATTACCCACAACCAATTAGGGGAACTTAAGGAACATTGAATCTTTAGGATAATTAGCAGCACCAAATAATAGGAAAGTGGAAGGATAAAAGGGTTGGTAGTGTAACAATGAACATAAAAGGTTATTCATAGATAGATATCACAGCTTAAGTGCTTAACCAAGTAAAGTTGATTTTTGAATGAAGTAGGCTTTGCCCAGTTTGGTCCTAGATTATTAATTTTATTTATCCAGAAGTTATCAAAAGAATGCATAGAAAATCATCCTACCTGTGCAGAACCGAGATCAAATATATTTCCTGCAAAAATTCCTCTAACTAGATTCTCCAGTCGCTTCCCTTCATCTTCAATGGCATCATTGAGACGAACAACTTTCTCAAATAACGAGATGGCATAGGCATTTTCTTCATCCTAATGCATTCAATCGAAAATGTGTGAAAATCTTGGGCAAAATAAAACTACATGGCACGTTGATAATGCCATCATACCACCCCCGCCCCTCTGTTTTTAAAATTGATAACACATGTTAAAAATCTCTTCAACTTTGACCAATAAATTTAGAGCTTTTTGGCAAACTCTATCTGAAAAGAATTCCATTAAATTATCCCCTACACTTCATTTAGTTCAACCACTACAATCAGATAGGCACATGATTTTCTTCAACTTTTTATTATCCATACCTGCATAACATCAGCAAACAGGATCCTGATGTGCAGTTAAACTTACCTTGACTTTTTTGAAGATATCCGTGAATCCCAATTCTCTGAGTATTTGCTCACGAAGTCTGCAGAGAAGCTAGAAAATCCCCGAGAGAAATAAAAGAAAAACAATGAAGAAGTTAGACATATCACCAAACTGCTGCATTTTTTTGTTCTAGTTCCTTTTTCAGGGGGGTGGGGACACAAATTAGCAAATAATTTCAGCAATAGCATAGAACATACAACACAATCAGGTGGCCCACCATGACTTTCGGGATCTTTCTTGAGATCTTCAAGTATATCAGTATACCTTTTGAAGGGAATGCACAAACAAAAAATGCAATTAGGAAATCCCATACTACAAGCTATTACATGATATAGCATCGGGAGGATCAAAGAGTTTATCCATAAGAAACATCTATCCCTATTAACATCCAAATGTATGCTGATGTGGTAATTGGAAGAAAAAAGAAGAGGGTCACTGTCATGCAGCAAACCTCTCAAAATGGACAAAAAAGTGAACAAATAAGCAAAAAAGAGAAAACCTTTGAGCAAATTTTTCCGCTTTTTTTGCGGCATCAGGAACAGAAGTATCACTCTCTGCACGCTTCCTGCAAAATCAAGGATAAACATTGATGTAAACAAGAAACATGCAAATAATAAAATCCTTGCAATAGTATTAAAACCACATTTTCACTAAAACCAGTAAAGGTTAGTTTAATATTGCCTTCAATGAGTTGCTTCTAAATAAAAAGCCACTCTGAATGTTTGCAAATTGATCAAAGATATGTCTCAAATCCAGGTTAAGAGACACTCAAAATCATCTGTTTTTTTTTTCCTTTTTGTCAATTGAGGATATAAGAAAAATACATAGATAAATTCAGGAACTATTATGGAAACAATTGTAATATTCGTTTGGTACATTGTCAATATTGATTACGGTTTTAGTATATTTTTACCAAACACTCAACTGCTCTTAAAAGCAGCTTTTCTATTACTCATTTTAAAACAACTTCTGAAGTAGGTCTTGGTAGCAATTTTCAATAGGCAACAAGAATACCCAACTCACCCAAACCCAGAACTGAAGAAGTCATAAGTTTCATCATGACAATTGCAGGCCCAATTATACCACTTTGGCAATTACTTCCACATAAAAGCAAATCTTACAAATACGTCATAGGCATTGGTCGAAAGTGAAAATCATTTTTTTTTTAAATGTTCAAGTATATGAGCAGATAGATTGACACGATATAAAATGCATAAGTAAATGAATAAAAAACATGCATGTTGTACTACAACTATATTAACAATTCTGATCATCATAAAAAGTGCAAAATCAAAGTTTATAATAAAAATAAAAAAACCACAAAGGAAAGAAAATAAAACAACCCATTATCCAGCAAAACCAGATATAAGTACCCACTAAAAATTGAAAATTAAAAAAAAAAAAGCATTGGTGACTAAACTGAACAAAAGGGTATTCTAAAAATGATACCAAATTGCGAAACGAATACAACAACAAAAAAAAAAAAAAACAAATTTTCTGAAAAC